>CM057101.1:27024774-27624774 GCA_029959045.1 Taenioides sp. WSHXM2023 | reverse complement strand
GAAATTAAGAAAACTAAAAAAACAAACACGTACACCCGGCTACACTGATGTGACTCCCGGAGAGGCTGAGCTGAACTGGTTTTATATTTCCCCCACAGGACGCTCCTCCCTCCAGGTAAGTCCACGATCCCTCATCAGGTTGGATCTAAGGCAACTTCACTTTAGTCTAAAGTTAAACTGTCGATTTACTACGAGGGCCTAAGTCTGAAACATCCAAATCAAATATACAAAACCAAACAAACAAAAGGAACTGAAACCAATTCTCCTCCACATGGTCCAAAACCTCCCCCCAGAGGCTTTAAATATGTCCAGGACACGTCCTCTTTTGTCTCCAGACCAGGTGGAGGAACAGGTGAGTAGAGAAGAGTCTGACATGTTTAACTAAATTAAACAGATTTAACCAAATAAAATCTATTTAAAGTAACCTGAGTGTGTTGTGTTTTGTTAAAGGAATTAAACAAAAACTAAATAAAACAAACCTGGGATAAACTAAACTACTAAACAGAACTGTTTAGTAGTTTAGTTGATTATGGAGAAATGAACAAATATGAAATTAAGGTGAGTTTACAGGGATCGTTAAAGATTTATTGTGCTTGTGTCTGCTATAAAGTTAGAATCTATGAACACCTATTCATCTAAAACAACTTAATAAAAGAAAAAGTCCGCTGATTTCCACGTTAGAAAACTGTGGTGCCAGTGGGAGCTGACGTCGCTGCACATCACACCAGGGAACAAAGGGGTTTTTTTCTCATTTGTACCAAAATGACAACGCGAAGCTGCTGAATCTTTTGTGTATCACAGTTTAAGAAAATAAAATTCAAGTACAGCGCAGCGGGCATGTACCGATCATCAAAAAGGCGTCTTGAAAATAAGTGATTAAAGATTACTCAAATACAACTTCAGGTGAGTAAACGGTGAGGGGAAACATGGTTAAAAGCTCTGAAAATATGTGTGAATATTATAAAAAAAAGTTACACAATGCACCTTTAAGTTTTCACAGTGGCACAGCAATTTGCTTTATCGAGTTTAAAATGGAAAACCAATGGAAAACTAAACAAATTAACCGCGTGACTGAGCAACAACAGAAGTGGAGCCTGGCAGACAGTAAATTGGGAAAATTGAATATTGCTCAGTGAATATTTTGTAAAATATTTCTGTTTTAACTGTTAATTGTTTATTTATGAGGGTTAAAATATAAAAAATGTTGCGATATGATAAAAATATGCAGCTCAGGTCTCCTCTGACATGAAATAGGCTGCAGGACACCTAAGGGTTAATCAGTCTGACCATATTCTGGGAAAATCGGAGACGCACAAACAAAGGCATGAGAGATTGTACTCATTATGAAAACATGCGCACACACACACAACCACACACACACACACTGGGAGGCCTAATGTTGTCTGAACAAACTACACGCACATATGATTGCATTGTGCTGCCTCGGGCCATGTCATTTCCATAATAATTCATGGGGCCATTTTGTATTTGCGCTCTACATCTCATTTCACTGATGTTCTAGTCTGCATACGCCGTGAACTTTGACCCTGCGATCACATGACTATAAAGAAATGTACAGACGGCTATGGGCCAATGGCGGGACAGTGTTGACTCTTCTGGACCAATAGTGTAACAGCGCTGACAGTAAAGAAATAATGGTGTAACAGTTATGGACAAATGTTGGAGCAGCAGTGATCACTATGGACTAATACAGCACTGATTATCATGGACCACTGGTGTAACAGCACTGACTGTTATGGACCACTGGTGTAACAGCACTGACTGTTATGGACCAATGGTGTAACAGCACTGACTGTTATGGACCAATGGTGTAACAGCACTGACTGTTATGGACCAATGGTGTAACAGTAGTGACTGTAATAGACCAGTTTTCTAACAGTAGTGACTATTGTTGACCAATGGTGTAACGGCATTGACAGTTTTGGATTAATGGCGTAACAGTACTGACAGTGAAGGATCAGTGGTGTGACAGTAGTGAGCATTATTGACCAATGGTGTTACAGTGCTGATAGTTATGGCCTAATGGTGTGACAGTGCTGACAGTTATGGACCAATAGTAACTGTATGAGAGACAGGAGGATTATCTAATCATATCATAGTCACATTTTAAGGCTACTATTTTGCTAAATTACGACAGTTTTGGTCATAGTTTGAACAAGTGATAAACATGAAATCCGTGTTTTAGTTAGAAAAAAAAACAGCTCCTACTCAGGTCTCGACTACAACAGTTCTGAATGTCTCTCCCCGCTCTTCATTCTCCAGTTTGTGCTGCTATTGTCCCGACCAGTAAAACCCATGAAATCACATTCACAGTCCAATTTTCTGAACACGGGTGTGGAGCGTGCTTCATTTTCATGCACATCACAGGAGGTGGAGTGTGTGTGTGTGCGTGTGTGTGTGTGACAGTGCACGTGTGTGTGACAGTGCACATGTGTGTGACAGTGCACATGTGTGTGTGAGAGTGCACGTGCATCAGATAACATGTAATGAATTCATTAGCTGCTCATTAGCATAAAGCTGCTGCAGAGCCCAGGCCCGGCAGCAGCAGCAGCAGTGGGGGGTATTCACCACGGACCACCACTGTGTGTGTGTGTGTGTGTGTGTGTGTGTGTGTGTGTGTGTGTGTGTGTGTGTGTGTGTGTGTGTGTGTGACTCTCATGTGTTAAAGGAATAATTTAAAGGGCCCATAATATCATCCATTTGGAACCTTTCATAAATACATGTTTTGCTTCTGTCTGGTATTAAATACTAAATGATCACTTCTATACATCTATAGATCTATACATCTATACATCTATAGATCTATAGATTATGCTTCTACACTGTGTTCACTGTAAACTGAACTGCGATATGGATCTGAAACGGCTTTGAAACAGAAACAGCTCCACTGACTTTCTGTTTATAGTGGTTTTTCACTGTAACATGCAGCAAACACATGTGGGCCCAGGTCTTCTCAGTCCAGAAAACCTCTGACTCCAACAAACACAAGAGCTGTGTCCACGGTGCGCCCTCTTGTGGCTCACCAGATGTACTGTTCCCTCTTTCTGTCACTCCGTGTGTGTGTGTGTGTGTGTGTGTGTGTGTGGTGGAGAGGGAGTTAGCGTCTTATATATATGTGCAGCAGGGTCGCTTAGTAAAAGAAAAATTGTATTCTATCAACTGGACAGTTTTGTTGTTGTTTTTTTGGGGTGAACAGCGTTATAAGGCAGTGTCCACCAGCGTCTCACCAGACCTGAAGACTCTGGATGAGCTGTAAAAGGACTGAAAGAAAACTATGGATCCTACTGATTCTACTGAGGGATGACACAGACAGCGAGGCAGCGTCTTCAAAATATGTTAAATATGTTTTGTCTAAGCTCAAAGTACTTTTATGCATTTTAATTGTGGTTTTATGTTTATTTTATACGGCGCTTTTCCTCCTTCACTTTACATCAAGGAACCCGTCACCCATTCACACACACACACACACACACACACACACACACACACACACACACACACCAGTGAACTCAGACACTGGGGTGAGGTGGGTTAAGTGTCTTGCCTAAGGACACAACTACAGCACTCATCTGTGGGAGTGAAACTTTATTGATCCACAAGGGAAATTATTTGGACACAGCAGCTCAAACATCACAATATAATATAATAACAGAGAGTAACAAAAATAGATGGTGTAGCAAAAAGAGCAAGAGACACGTGTCAAATGAGACATAATTATAAAAATAAATGTATATGTACAAGTCAAAATAAAATAGAAAAATAAGTAATAAAATATAAAATAAACTATAAAATCACAGCTACAAACAAGAGACAAGAACGACAGTGCAAATACTCTGCTGATTGACGGCATAGGTTCCGTTACTTAAGATTAAGTTGTTGTACAGTTGTAGGGAGTATTATCTGTTACATAAGGGTGAGTTGTTGTACAGTTGTAGGGAGTATTATAGTATGAATGTAGTCCTGTATCTCTTAGTGTTTGAGTGGAGCTGCAGGAGCCTGTGGAGAATGAGCTCCTCTGTCCCTCTATAGTCTGGTGTTGTAGGGAGTATTATCTGTCCCTCTATAGTCTGGTGCAGTGGGTGAGTTGTTGTAGGGAGTATTATCTCCTCTGTCCCTCTATAGTCTGGTGCAGTGGGTGAGTTGTTGTACAGTTGTAGGGAGTATTATCTCCTCTGTCCCTCTATAGTCTGGTGCAGTGGGTGGGTTGTTGTACAGTTATAGGGAGTATTATCTCCTCTGTCCCTCTATAGTCTGGTGCAGTGGGTGAGTTGTTGTACAGTTGTAGGCAGTTGTAGGGAGTATTATCTCTGGTGCAGTGATTTGGTAATTGGAATTTATAGAGATGCAGCAGTCTTGTAATTATGATGACCAAAATAAATAAATAAATAAAAATTAGCAAACAACAGATAAACATTAGCCAATAGATAATGAGTCTACCTCGTTATCTATTGGCTGTTTGGTCGTCAATCAAACTCCCTACGTTTCTATAGTAACTGACTCTCCGGCGCGCTGGGATCACGTGGTTTACGTTCGCCTCTCACACATTCCACAGATGCAAGACGCCGTTTACTCGACCAACGCAGCGGTTCTTAACGGCTTTTTCCAACTGTAGCTTCCTCACAGTTTGCACAAAGTTTGTTGCGATGGCAGACGAGAATCCACGACCAGTTAGCCGCAAAAGAAAGTCCGTTTATGAGGTCGCTGAAAGAAGAAGAGAAGGGGAAAAGGAGCGAAGACAAACAAAGGTGATTCTTGGAGATTCCTTCCAGCGATGGCGTCACTGAAGCAGACGAAGGGTCTAAAGACTGACGCGTTGGTCGATAAATTACTTCTGGAAACTTCTGCTTATCATTTGAAAACAGCAGCAACAGCGATTCTGAACAGTCACTGGATTTCTCGTTCCTTGGAAAATCCTCTATACAACCTTTCACCCATACTGTGGAATATTATAGTCAAAGGGACAACATTTCCATAGCAACAAGCAAGCTGAGGCCCACCTCCAGGCAAAATAAGAGTCAGGTTTGTGGAGATGCAAGCCCGCTCACAGTAAGGACACAGGGTTTTTTTTTATGTTTTCAGCGCAATAAAAACATCAAAACAATGAAATGGCTTTAATTTGACTATTTTTATAGCTAAAAAGTTATATTTTACAGTTACTACTTTAACGTTGTGTCCAGACTGCTTCTAAAAATAAAAATGTTCATAGTTCTTTGACATCTGGACGTACTCGCAAACTGGCAAAACTGCAAACTCTCCCTCTGGCGCCCCCTGTTGGTCAGTTCCCTGTACGTAACATGACCAGCGGAGCCGTGACTCTGCAGTGAAACAGTTAACTGAGGCCGGCTGTCTTCACTTTAATCTTCATCATACTGGCTAAACAGGACTAATGACACGTCCTCCTCCTCCTCCTCTGTGTCCCGTACTCTTCCTCTCCCCCTCCTCTCTGACCGGGCGTTACCGCGGAGACGGATGGTGCGCCAGGCTAAACGATGCGGAACTTTCTTTAATAGGAGATCCAAGAGGTGCTTAGGAAAAGGCTCTAATGGAGAAATATGAGGGAGCAGAGGAGAGAGGGAACAGAGGAGAGAGGGAACAGAGGAGAGAGGGAACAGAGAGAGGGAGAGGGGGAGAGAGGGAACAGAGAGAGGGAGAGGGGGAGAGAGGGAACAGAGGAGAGGGGGAGAGCAGGAACAGAGAGAGGGAGAGGGGGAGTCGGGGAGCAGCGGAGAGGAGGAACAGAGGAGAGGGGGAGGAGGAGGAGGACAAGGCTCTGAGGGAGAACAAAGTTTGGCACAGGATTGTAACCAAAAAGTTCCGGTTTTCATGGTCCCCATTTTAAAGTGACACTAAAGAGAAACACCTCCCTCTCCACAGATCTGACCTGTAACTTGGCCTGGTGGCGTCACCTGATTGTCTCCATGGAGATGTGTGTAACTTCCCCGGGATCTAGAACGCTCACGTCTCCAATACTTAAAATATAATAACAAAGATGTGAGTCGGTCACCGCTGAATCTCCCAGAGTTCAGATGGGCGTGACTGACAGGTGGATCAGCCAATCAGGGACATGCACGGTCCGTCCATCTCTAAACAAGTATGGGTGCTGATGAGGACAAAATAAAGGACTAAAACATCACATAGGACTGAAAAACATGGAGGCTTTCACAGGTGAGAGAAATATGATTTTATTTGTAAATGACGGTGACCAATGAGCTCCTTCGTTTCACACGCGTCACTGAAATAAACAAATCTGATTGGACGATTATATTTGGTTCTGGCTCGAGACACAACGCAGGGAGCTGAGATCGGACTGACATTTCTCTGTAAAACAAATACACAGAAATGGAAATGCCAGGTAAATATGGATGAATTAAATGTATTTATTTCAAACATTATGAATAAAAACAACAATACATTACATATATTAGAACATCTTTAAATATTATCGCCATAGAAACCTGGAACTGGCAACCCAAATGAGAGAGTCACGTGAGGCTCATTCTGCTTTCTGATTGGATAATTGTCTTGAATCAAAACTCCACATTATGACATAAAAAACTTGTCCATCAGTGTTGTAATTAAGAAAAAGAAAAAAAAAATATATATATATATATATATATATATATATATATATATATATATATATATATATATATATATATATATATATATATATATAAAATTAAGAAAAAATCACCATTATAATTCTGTTTCTTTTAGTGCTTTGGTTGTGGCGCTCTGATTCTACCACCTGACTACTCTACCGCCCCCTACTGACATAAAGGGGAACATGCAGAATATGCACACTAAAAAGGACAATATGCTCACATTATTATGGACTTTACTTTTAACATGAGCAAGTTTATTTTATTTTATTTCATTTTCTTTCATTTTATTTCATTTTATTTATTTCTTTATTTCTTTATTTTTATTTTTATTTTTTTATCTTAATAACGAAAATAAAATAATACTTAAATTCCACAAGAAGAAACAAAAAAGATTGTAAACATACTTGCCTGAGACCCAGAACACACACTTCTTCAATACTTTAAGAAGATGTGAGTCTGTGTAAAAAACAGACAGATATTCTTCTGGATTTGTCAGACAATAAATACACAAACCCAAACGCTCTTGAAAGGCCTGCAGTGTTCCAATAAAACCACCAGAGGGCACGCTCAAAATTCTTCATTATTTACTTCAAAATAATATTACTCAAGTAGAATTACACAATAGTGGTCCAAGAAATTACTCAAGTAAGAGTAAATGAGTATTTGAAGTACTATAAGAAATAACTTTTTTTTTTTTTTTTCCTTTTGTTTTTGTAGTTGTAAATTCCAATGCCCCAGTTCATTGCATTGCTTCAGGATGACCACAAGAGGGAGACATTTGACTGCAAAACAAATATCGAGACGACCTGAAATTATTAGAATTTTCTGGTATTTCTGCCTGGTTTACAGTTTGTTTGTTTGTTTGTTTGTTTGTTTGTTTGTTTGTTTGTTCAATGGTTTTAATACATTTGTTGAAATTTGATTTAGTTTGATCTTTTGATTCTGATAACAGATTCAAACCTGCATCTGAACACGAATCACTGGAACATTTCTCATGAGTTCTCACAGTTTTTCAGGCTCTTCTCAGAACACTGGACACACGTGATCAGTGAATTCAGTTTGTTTTTTCAACACTCCAGGTCTGTTCTCATGTGGGAAAGAAAACTGGCCCAGATACTGTCACTTTCAATACAGAAACTCAAACAGATCAGCAAAAATATATATAATTTCTGAGCTCTTAAAACATGAGACAAACAGGGATGATGAATATAGACACACAATATAGACACACAATATAGACACACAATATAGACACACAATACACTGTAGATGCAGGGAGATGTGTAAACGTCTTGTCTGATTTTCATTTCGCAACAGCAGTGTGGATATATTTGCTATTCTAACACCTTTTCTTGAAGCATGAATGAAAGAGCACAGACAACACACGAGCAGGATGGTCAAAGTCGCTTTTTTGAATGTAAAAGTGCATTTTGCTGAGATTAAAAGTGTTTAGGATTCTGCGTGAACAGTTTTTTTGTTCATTTTCAACAGAGAAAAGGGTCAGAGCGACTGAAAGAAACTCTAAACGTGCGAACAGCCTCTGAGCTACAAACACAACAGCAGTACAAGTGTGTTTTTTATTGAAAACGTCTCACAAAGTAACATCAGTGCAGAGTGTGAAGTGACAAAAGCACAGCAAAGTGTTCAGTCCAGTGTCATTATAATGCAGATTCTCTTTATTTTATGTATGAGGTTTATGGATTACACAGACCAGTGCATTTGGATGAAAATATCTTTAAAAATGCCCATATATGTTTGGAATTGTTTGGAAATTATTTGGTGAGAATTAACGAGCATTGACAGGATTTGTGTGTTTCTAATTTTGACTTTTGGTGGATTGTATCAAAAGTCGCTCAGTATTTATCATAGTTTTACATCAGTTTGAATAAAAAAGTTGGGGGACAAAAAGTACAAAAAAAAAAAAAAATACAAAAAGTACTAAAACAGAATTCCTCTTCCTATGTCATCAACCCAGAAAATATTTGAAGTGCAAGAAACATATTTTTCTGACAATTTAAACCTTCATTTAACAAAAAAAAAAACTTGTCCTTTCATAATGTGTAATTTAGACAAGCTTTGGCCCTTGTTTTCCAACCAGGAAGTAAAATTATAAACTTTACCAAAAAAGGTATAGGCAAGATTTTTAGTTCAATCTTAAATATCAGGAAATGTTTAGAAAATGGCCTGGGAACGTCTTGGTCCCACTGGAGGAGCTGGAGGAAGTGTCTGGGGTGAGGGAAGCTCAGAGTGCTGCCCCCGCAACACGGCCACAGATAAAGAGGAAGAAGATGGAGAAGTCCAGCCTGACACAGGATCTTAAACGTTTGTAACATTCGTATGTGTGTGTGGAATAGTGTAATGTTGTGTAATGTTGTGTAATGTTGTGTAATGTTGTGTAATGTTGTGTAATGTTCCTGAGAGGAGTTTGTGTTTTCCTCTTTCTGGGCTGGTTTCATCACAAAACAAAATGGAATTCTGTTAAGTGGACAAAAGATTTTGGAGTGAACATGTCTCACTGCTAATCCAGGAGGCTTCTTCAGTTCTGACAGGGTTCTGACAGGGTTCTGACAGGGTTTTGACAGGGTCCTGACAGGGTTATGAGAAGCGTCTGTTATAGTTTAGTCCAGGCGTGTCCAAACTATGGCCCGGGGGCCATATGCGGCCCTCAGGACAGTTTTTGTTGGCCCTCAGGCTTTCTGCTAAATTGGCTGAAATGATCATTGGCAGAACGTTTTACTCCAATGTGAGTTCTGCTGCAGTAGTAACATGTTGCTGCTGTAGTAAATGTATGTGAAGGTTTTAAAAGTCCAGGAGCGGCGCTCAATCCAAAAGTCTGAACCTGGACCACAGACGTCACCCAGAGCCCTCGGCTCCACTCAGAAGAAGCTCATGGTTACAGGGTGAATTTGGGGCTAGGCTCAATATTTGGAATAGAATTTTTTTGACGGACAAAATAGGAAAAAAAAAAACCCACCAGGATCATGCAGAGCGGGTTAATACAAAGATTTTAAGACCAAAATGACGAGGTTCACAGCAGCAGTTACAGAGAGAGGAGCTACAATATTCCAATGTAAACCAATGGGAGCCGGAGTCAGAAGGAGCCGGAAGAGCCGCATGTGAACTTCCTATGTGGAACGCGGCGGCTAGTGCGTTAGCTCTGTCCGTTTATGTAAAGAGTCCAAAGTCTGTCCTGACCCCCGTCTGTGGCCCTCAGATTTATGTTTATAAATGCGCTCGTCTGTCTGGACACTCCTGGTTTTGTCCATAAACGAGTGAGTGGACAAATGTATTTACTCCAAAACCTTTTTTCTGGTTAACAGATGTTTTTTTTTGCCTTTTCACCTGAGAGCGCCACCTGGTGGTCCACAGTCCAAACACATGTCAAAAGCCTGATTAAATCACACATTATGCAGTGCACATTCACACTGTGATGGTGAACACAGCAGCTCACTCCTCAAACTTCAGCACCGCCTCAAAGCCATGGTAGGTGAAGGGTTCTATTCCCGAGGCACAGGTCTCTTGGGCCAGACAGGCCATGCGGTTGGTGTCACAGCTGCTCTCGGAGCCCGGGCCCAGGTACACGCTGTCTGGAGAGTCAATGGACGGGTCTTCATTAAAGTAGTTATGAGGCCGGAGCAGGACTCCGCCCCCGTTTCCCACGGTAACAGTGTTGGGGATGTCCTCTGCATGAGGGATGTGGAGGAAGCCCGCGGTTACCCAGGCAACCAGGTCCTGCACACATTCAATATTTATAATGTTTTTATAATAAGTCTGGATCTGTTTAGATCAGGCCAACTTTTATAACCAAGACTGTCTGCCCTTTTACCCCTCTGCCCCTCTACCCTCTGCCCTCTGCCCCTCTGCCCCTCTACCCTCTGCCCCTCTACCCTCTGCCCTTTTACCCCTCTGCCCCTCTACCCTCTGCCCTCTGCCCCTCTGCCCCTCTACCCTCTGCCCCTCTACCCTCTGCCCTCTGCCCCTCTGCTCCTCTACCCCTCTGCCCCTCTACCCTCTGCCCCTCTACCCTCTGCCCCTCTGCCCTCTGCCCTTTTACCCCTCTGCCCTCTGCCCCTCTGCTCCTCTACCCCTCTGCCCTCTACCCCTCTGCCCCTTCTGCCCCTCTGCTCCTCTACCCTCTGCCCTCTGCCCTTTTACCCCTCTGCCCCTCTACCCTCTGCCCTCTGCCCCTCTGCCCCTCTACCCTCTGCCCCTCTACCCTCTGCCCTCTGCCCCTCTGCTCCTCTACCCCTCTGCCCTCTACCCCTCTGCCCCTTCTGCCCCTCTGCTCCTCTACCCTCTGCCCTCTGCCCTTTTACCCCTCTGCCCCTCTACCCTCTACCCCTCTGCCCCTCTACCCCTCTGCTCCTCTACCCTCTGCCCTCTACCCCTCTGCCCCTCTACCCTCTGCCCCTCTGCCCTCTGCCCCTCTACCCCTCTGCCCCTTCTGCCCCTCTGCCCCTCTGCCCTCTGCCCTCTGCCCTTTTACTCCTCTGCCCCTCTACCCCTCTGCCCTCTGCCCCTCTGCCCTCTGCCCCTCTACCCCTCTGCCCCTTCTGCCCCTCTACCCCTCTGCCCTTTTACCCCTCTGCCCTCTGCCCCTCTACCCCCCTGCCCTCTGCCTCTGCCCCTCTGCCTCTGCCTCTCTGCCTCTGCCCCTCTACCCCTCTGCCCTCTGGCCCTCTGCCCTCTGCCCCTCTGCCTCTGCCCCTCTGCCCCTCTGCCCCTCTACCCCTCTGCCCCTCTACCCTCTGCCCCTCTGTCCCTCTGTCCCTCTGCCCCTCTGCCCTCTGCCCTTTTACCCCTCTGCCCCTCTGTCCCTCTGCCCCTCTGCCCTCTGCCCTTTTACCCCTCTGCCCCTCTGCCCCTCTGTCCCTCTGCCCCTCTGCCCCTCTGCCTCTGCCCCTCTGCCTCTGCCCCTCTGCTCTCTGCCCCTCTGTCCCTCTGCCCCTCTGCCCTCTGCCCCTCTGCCCTCTGCCCTTTTACCCCTCTGCCCTTTTACCCCTCTGCCCCTCTGTCCCTCTGCCCCTCTGCCCCTCTGCCCTCTGCCCTCTGCCCTTTTACCCCTCTGCCCCTCTGCCCCTCTGCCCTCTGCCCCTCTGCCCCTCTGCCCTCTGCCCTTTTACCCCTCTGCCCCTCTGTCCCTCTGCCCCTCTGCCCTCTGCCCTTTTACCCCTCTGCCCCTCTGCCCCTCTGTCCCTCTGTCCCTCTGCCCCTCTGCCCTCTGCCCTTTTACCCCTCTGCCCCTCTGCCCCTCTGTCCCTCTGCCCCTCTGCCTCTGCCCCTCTGCCTCTGCCCCTCTGCCCTCTGCCCCTCTGCCCCTCTGCCCTCTGCCCCTCTGCCCCTCTGCCCCTCTGCCCTCTGCCCCTCTGCCCCTCTGCCCTCTGCCCTTTTACCCCTCTGCCCCTCTGCCCTCTGCCCCTCTGCCCTCTGCCCCTCTGCCCCTCTGCCCCTCTGCCCTCTGCCCTCTGCCCCTCTGCCCTCTGCCCTTCTGACCCTCTGCCCCTCTGCCTCTGCCCCTCTGCCCTCTGCCCTCTGCCCTCTGCCCCTCTGCCCTCTGCCCTCTGCCCTCTGCCCCTCTGCCCCTCTGTATATGTGTGTGTCTGTGGGAGGTGACCTGGTTGTAGATGTTCTCGTCGTCCTGGATGAAGGTGTAGAAGTTCACTGGGGCTTTCCACATGTTGTTCTGGCTGTACAAACTGCTGCTGCTGCGCTCGGCGTCTTTGTGTTTGGTGATGGCCACTTTGTACCTGCGCACGCACAAATACACACACATACACACAAGTAAAGTACAAGTAAAAATACAAGTAAAGTATTTTAGCAGCAATAAATCCTTTTGTGACTCAGCTCAGAGACACAGAGGTCCTGTCCACTCAGAGACACAGAGACTCAGAGACATTGTCTAAACATGTGGGAGTGACTGTCTGACAGGACGTGAAAAGAGACCAGAGCAGCTCATCTGCAGTGACCACAGACCTGGTGAGAGCCACAGTCCATCTGTGAGACGCTGTGGACATGGTGACAGAGACGGGACAGAACAGCTGTGAGGTGCACTGTGCTGCTGCAGGGAGGGCCACACAGGGACGGATCAGAGGGGGCAGGACGGCTCACCTGGCCCAGGACATGGCCTTCTCCTCGGGCTGGCTCTCAGGGAGGTGGTCCCCGTTGAAGCTGTACACCTGGAGCCTGTAGGAACGTTCATGGCCCCAGCGGTTCTGCTTCTCACTGGAGATGTGCAGGTACCGAGGGATCTTAGCATCGTGACGCAGAGCAGCCGCCTGGACAGAGACAGAGGGACATGTTCTGATGTTTGTGTCCATCATGTACAATCACACATATCATGGAGGATTTAGTCTAAGATAAGATAAGATAAGATAAGACTTTATTGATCTCACAGAGGAGAAATTCACTCGTGACAGAAGCTCACAGTCAGGGGACAGTATAGTGCAAAAAGTTGTGAAAAATTGTGCAAACACTCAGAACAATAAGTAAATAAAAAATAAAAAATCACAATAAATATAAATAAGCCTGTCTCAAGAGAACCACACGTGTGATGGTCGTATTTTTGCAGGACCATAAAGAATCATCTGAAACATTCTCATCTCAGCCCTGATCCAAACGATTCCCATGACCCACAGCCTGTAGCTCACCTGCTCCGTGATCACAGTCTTCTCCACCAGGTGAGGGAGCATGGCGTGGTGCTCGGGCATCCAGGGCAGAGACACGTTTCTGTACTCCATGTCTTTGGTCTGGAACATGTTCTTCTTCCCTGGAACACGCACAAGGTCTCAAGTGGAACGAAACAAAATAACCACCTTTTTTTTCACTACTGAACTCTGTATAAGGTGTTTTAATCTACTTTTCCTTGGCAAACTAGGTCATTTTGGAGTTTTCTGGTCTCAAACCCCTAAATCTGAGTTTGTGCTGCCTTCAGTGGCCTCTGCGATTTCCAGTAGTTGGTGACATCACACAGAACTGCCCTGATTCCAGCCAGATGTTTCTGATACAAACACCAGGCTGCAGGGGTCCTTTCAGCTGACCACAATGATGCCTTTGGACTTGGAAAAACTGCATCACTTTGTTAAGATATTGTGGGAAAAAAATAATTCCACTTTTGTTTATTTACACTGACAGATGAAGACTTTGTGCCAGTTTTTGTTGTTTGTTGGATAGGCCCAGTAATGACAGAGATATGAACCATAAACAAATCTACACTCGGTTTGAGTTTCACCCCAAACTCCACCTGAGAGTTCTGACCCGTGTCCAGCTCAGGTGAAACTAGAGGGAGTTTGAATGTTGAACAAAGCTTTAGTTTAAATACTGGATTCGTGGGGTCAGATTTCAGGGCGTTAGAGATTTGGGAAGCTTCAGATCAGAGGGCAAAGGCCAAATTTAAATCAATGATAGTGTTGTTTTTGATTATGTGGCAGTGACAGAACGGCCTGGAGCTGCAGCTGTGAGCGCCTGAAGGATGAGGAAAGAGTTTCTGTTCTCACAGAAACAGGCCACAGTCTGATGGTACGAGATGATTAGGATGTGGGGACTGTTTTGGACCAGAATGTGAATGAATCAGTCCTTTGGATTTGGACAAATGCTTCACTTCACTGCACGTGCAGACAGGGTGGTCTCAGTGCCCAAAGGTCACGTGTGCCAAGACCTCGTGCACCACCTGACCTCTGCAGCCTGCTGCATGTTCTGCAGCCTGCTGCATGTTCTCCAGCCTGCTGCATGTTCTCCAGCCTGCTGCATGTTCTCCAGCCTGCTGCATGTTCTTCACTTCTCCTCTTAGTGCTGCCGTGGGAACTCACCTGCCACATCCAGGTCCACTTTGAAGTGCACGAAGTGCGTGTGTATATTTCCGAGAACTTTTAACGCCACCTGGTGGCCGAATTTCTGACTGTCCTGCACGAGGAAGGAGGAGGAGATGTAGCCTGTCGCGTGCACCTTGGCCTCCACGGCGCCGGTCTGGTAGAAGACAAAGTCCCACATGTAGTCGTAGTTCTCGATGGCGGTGATGGTCCTCATGACCAGAGCGCTGTTCGCCATTCCGCCGTAACTGTTGTGGAAAAAGTCCGCGAAGTGTCTGCGCAGCGGCTGGCCCAGGTACAGCTCAAAGATGCAGATGGAGTTCCGGGTGCGCGTGGGCTCGGACACATCAATGTACCTGTACGTGTCCACGTACGTGGCGTCATACGGACAGTCCACACCGCGCACAAGCTCGTGCGCGAAGCGGCCTATGCCAAAGCCGGAGTCTAGAAACTTGGTCATGCCCAGCCCCGGTGTCATGGAGCCGTACACGGACATGGCCTCCTGCAGGCTCAGCTCGTAAAGGATGCGCTCGTCTCTGAAGCGCACGTCAAACACGCGCATGCCCGTGGCCGCGCTGAGCCCAAAGGCAAAGCTCCAGTCCAGGTAGAGCACGTGGTTGTGGCTCACGCTGTAGCGCGCGCCCTCGGGGTTCACGAGCTGCGGTCCGACCTGCAGGGGTCGTGTTCGGGGCTTCAGGGAGCCGTGGTCCTCCCACGGTATCTTCACCATCTTCCTCAAGGTGCCCGCGGCGTATGCGTCACGAAGCGCGTCCACTGACGCGAAGTACTGATCGTTGTAAAAGAGGCGCTCCACGCGCCACTGTGACGCGTTGGCACTCCGGTGATCCACGAGCACCTCAAAGCCCACGGGCTGGAGGTAGAACCCACTGAGGTCACGGTGGAACGAGATCCAGGTGTTGCGGTCCCCCGCGCGTAAACCGCGCGGCATCTGTTCGAAGGGTTTGAGTTTGTGCTCATGGTCCACGCCAAAGCTCTCGTGGAGGAGCGTGGAGAGCGGCGAGAACACTTTCTCCTCGAGGAACTGGAACAGAAGCACGTACTCCCCCACGGTGACTGCGCGCGCGCTCAGCGGCAGATCCGCGCCGTAGCGCTCACGCGTCACGTCGCGGTGGTAGCTGGGGTTGGGCAGCGGTCCCACCTCGTACTCTTTGATGTGGCCCCTGGAGCCGTAGAAAACCACCGCTGTCGCCTCTCTGCGCGGCGCGGGGCCGTGCGCGTCCAGGTACTCCAGGACCTGGGACTTTGAGGGCACGAGCAGGTCAATGAGGAAGAGAAAGTTCTCGTCCGGTCTCGTGTTCTGGCGCGTGGAGATGTCCAGGTCCTTCTGTCGGATCATGTACTGCTTCACCTGCGCGTACTCGTCCCGGCTCAGGTCCGCGAACACGCGGCTGCGCTCGTCATGTTTCCCCCGGAGCGCGTGTTTGCTCCGGGCCGCGCACGTGGGCGTCCTGCGGGAGAAGCCCACGATGAGCGCGAGGTTCAGGAGCACGGAGAAGAGCACGAGGACCCCCACAGCCCACTTCACGAGCGCGTGCATCCTGGAGCTGCACGAGCGACTTTAGTGTTCAGAGTTTGGAGACTCCCCCGTGCACGCGCACGGACACCCTCCCATGCACGTGCCCGTGCCCTATGTGCACGCGCATCTCTGCACCTATCTCCTGTCTCAGCTCCTGTCACAGCTCCTGTCACAGTTCCTGTCACACAGCTCCTGTCACACAGCTCCTGTCTCAGCTCCTGTCACACAGCTCCTGTCTCAGCTCCTGTCACAGCTCCTGTCACAGTTCCTGTCACACAGCTCCTGTCACACAGCTCCTGTCTCAGCTCCTGTCTCAGCTCCTGTCTCAGCTCCTGTCTCACAGCTCCTGTCTCAGCTCCTGTCACATAGCTCCTGTCTCATAGCTCCTGTCTCAGCTCCTGTCTCAGCTCCTGTCTCACAGCTCCCGTCTCAGCTCCTGTCTGACAGCTCCTGTCTCAGCTCCTGTCACAGCTCCTGTCTCACAGCTCCTGTCTCAGCTCCTGTCTCACAGCTCCTGTCACAGCTCCTGTCACAGCTCCTGTCACAGCTCCTGTCTCAGCTCCTGTCTCAGCTCCTGTCTTCTGTCTTCTGCACTTCTGTCCTGTTGTAGACGTGAGTTCAGTTTGAGTTCTGAGGTTAGAGGACGACGTCATTAGAGCTGCTGTCTGCACCATAACACTGTCACAATGGTGTCCTGAACTGTCCCACTGTCCCTCTGTCCCTCTGTCCCACTGTCCCACTGTCCCACAGGCCTGTCACAATAAATACTTTATCGTTCAGTATATGAAAGCTGGAATATTTCATCATTTACTGTGTGTACTTTTTCTTACCTGTGAGTATTTTGTGGTTATATTTTGAAGTACCAAAGTTTTGCTTTGTAGTACAATAAAGTAGTGGAATAAAATATGATTAGAATAAAGAACTTCTTTGACTTAAGATACGAACTAGTGCTGCTGTTTCATTCTGCCATTTATTTAAAGCAGCTCCTGATTTTTGTATTTGTCAAAGTTCTGCAGGATTGTCCCGTGTCAGAAGTATTTCAGTATTTGTATCTGTTTATCGTCATCTTTTTATGCCCTAAATATCATACTTCAAAAGCCGTTATTGTGACAGGCGTACTGTCCCACTGTCCCTTTGTCCCTCTGTCCTACTGTCCCACTGTCCCTTTGTCCCTCTGTCCCTCTGTCCCTCTGTCCCTCAGTCCCTCAGTCCCTCTGCCCCTGAGTCCCTCAGTCCCTCAGTCCCTCTGCCCCTGAGTCCCTGAGTCCCTCAGTCCCTCAGTCCCTCTGTCCCTCTGTCCCTCAGTCCCTCTGTCTCTCTGTCCCTCTGTCCCTCAGTCCCTCTGTCCCACTGTCCCACTGTCCCTTTGTCCCTCTGTCCCTCTGTCCCACTGTCCCACTGTCCCTTTGTCCCTCTGTCCCACTGTCCCTTTGTCCCTCTGTCCCTCTGTCCCACTGTCCCACTGTCCCTTTGTCCCTCTGTCTCTCTGTCCCTCTGTCCCTCAGTCCCTCTGTCCCACTGTCCCACTGTCCCTTTGTCCCTCTGTCCCTCTGTCCCACTGTCCTACTGTCCCTCAGTCCCTCTGCCCCTCTGTCCCTCTGTCTCTCTGTCCCTCAGTCCCTCAGTCCCTCAGTCCCTCTGCCCCTCAGTCCCTCAGTCCCTCTGTCCCTCAGTCCCTCAGTCCCTCAGTCCCTCTGCCCCTCAGTCCCTCAGTCCCTCTGTCCCTCAGTCCCTCTGTCCCTCAGTCCCTCTGTCCCTCTGTCCCTCTGTCCTCTCCTCCGGCGCACACAGCCTCCACAGAGGTGCTGAGTTTGAGCAGAGTCTGGTGGAATGTTGGCCGGACCAGCAGGATTGTGAAAGTGGGAACGCTGGCGGCTGATTGGTTCCTGACCCGAGGGTGACCCAACACGGGCTGTTGTGATTGGCTGTTGTGTGGAGCTGGAGCAGTGTGTTTGTTCACATTTGGAAGTGTTTATAATCAGAGGCTATCTAAGGACACACGCAGGGAGGACTGCAGCTGCACCCGCCACTGCCAGAGACATTCTTTGGTCTTCCCAAACATCCAAGTGCACAAGGTCCACAGGGTTTGTCCTGAAAAGAGTCACACGGACGAGTTTGTGCAGCTACAGCTGCCCTGGGGCAGAGAGACAGGAGAGGGGCTGCCAGTCACACACACACGGGTCACAGCTGAATCAGACTGACAACCCTTTGGTTTATGGGCAATGCTGTGCTCCTGAGCCCCTCTGCCCATATCAGCTCCAGACCAAAGTGTGTCCAGACCAAAGTGTGTCCAGACCAAAGTGTGTCCAGACCAAAGTGTGTCCAGATCTGCAGTGTGTCCAGACCTGCAGTGTGTCCAGACCTGCAGTGTGTCCAGACCTGTAGTGTGTCCAGACCTGTAGTGTGTGTTCAGACCTGCAGTGTGTCCAGACCTGTAGTGTGTCCAGACCTGTAGTGTGTCCAGACCTGCAGTGTGTCCAGACCTGTAGTGTGTCCAGACCTGCAGTGTGTTCAGACCTGCAGTGTGTCCAGACCTGTAGTGTGTCCAGACCTGCAGTGTGTCCAGACCTGCAGTGTGTCCAGACCTGTAGTGTGTCCAGACCTGCAGTGTGTCCAGACCTGCAGTGTGTTCAGACCTGCAGTGTGTCCAGACCTGCAGTGTGTCCAGACCTGCAGTGTGTTCCGACCTGTAGTGTGTTCAGACCTGTAGTGTGTCCAGACCTGCAGTGTGTCCAGACCAAAGTGTGTTCAGACCTGCAGTGTGTTCAGACCTGCAGTGTGTTCCGACCTGTAGTGTGTGTCCAGACCTGTAGTGTGTTCAGACCTGCAGTGTGTCCAGACCTGCAGTGTGTCCAGACCTGCAGTGTGTCCAGACCTGTAGTGTGTCCAGACCTGCAGTGTGTCCAGACCAAAGTGTGTCCAGACCTGTAGTGTGTTCAGACTTGTAGTGTGTCCAGACCATAGTGTGTCCAGACCTGCAGTGTGTCCAGACCATAGTGTGTCCAGACCTGCAGTGTGTCCAGACCATAGTGTGTCCAGACCTGCAGTGTGTCCAGACCTGCAGTGTGTCCAGACCTGTAGTGTGTTCAGACCTGTAGTGTGTCCAGACCTGTAGTGTGTCCAGACCTGCAGTGTGTCCAGACCTGTAGTGTGTTCAGACCTGCAGTGTGTCCAGACCAAAGTGTGTTCAGACCTGTAGTGTGTCCAGACCTGTAGTGTGTTCAGACCTGTAGTGTGTTCAGACCTGTAGTGTGTCCAGACCTGCAGTGTGTCCAGACCTGTAGTGTGTTCAGACCTGTAGTGTGTCCAGACCATAGTGTGTCCAGACCTGTAGTGTGTCCAGACCATAGTGTGTCCAGACCTGTAGTGTGTCCAGACCTGTAGTGTGTCCAGACCTGTAGTGTGTCCAGGCTCTGGGCTCCAGGTCCAGGGACAGATTTTGCTGTGAGACACTGACGTTCCCCAAACACGACTCGTGTTTTATTCATAAAAACTAAATTTAAATCATATCTGAATTATTCTCTTCATTATGAAGCCCACGTCAGTGATTCACAGACGTTTAGTGATTCACAGTTTGTGACGCTGTGAGGCTAAAGGTAAATTTAGGTCAACTTCTTCTGGTTTATGGTCATTTTTCTCTGCATTTCCTCTACACTTTTGTTGTGTTTTAATCTCTCCTCATGTAACACACTGGGTTTGGCTCTGGTCAGGGGCTTCGCTCTGGAAACATCAGATTTTGGGTCCAGGAGCGAGTCCAGTGCCGTAAACAGGAAACAGCTGCTGCTAAAGTGTTAGTTTTATTAAACATATTATCTCTACATAGAAATCACATCACTGGAAATATGACGGTTTAAAACAACGTGAAGTTTGTGTTTAAGGAGAGATTATTATGTGTATTATTTTTTTGCAGCCTAAATTGTGTGATCAAGTACCACTTTTGTATTCCTTTGATTTTAGAAAAGTAACTGTATTCTAAGAAGTGTCAGATGAAAAATACAGTTACTCAAAATGAGTATTCAGAATACAGATACTCAGTATTTGTATTCAGGTACAACTGCACAGTTTTTATGTTTCTGCTTTTTGTCGTCTTGTTTTCACCTGAGTTTGCGTTCTGTCTGGTCCAGTCGTCTGTGGAGTCGTCTTAACCACGTCTGGACCTGTACCGGACCAGAGCTGGAGCCACGGGCTCAGCTTCAGACCCTCGGACAGACGCCACGGCTCAGTCCAGGGGTCTCCAAACGCTTTTCTCCGGTGAGCTGCCTGTACAAAATGAAAATGAGTAAATATAAGAGCCAGAGCGAGCCTTAGAAGAGGTACAGTGTGTGTGTGTGTATGTGCGTGTGTGTGTGTGTGTGTGTGTGTGTGTGTGTCTGTGTGTGTGTGTATGTGCGTGTGTGTGTGTGTATGTGCGTGTGTGTGTGTGTGTGTGTGTCTGTGTGTGTGTGTGTGTATGTGCGTGTGTATATTCTGCAAATTTGATGTTGCAAATAAAATTAAAGTTGCCCAAAGTGGAGACGCCTCTTTTCCATCCGGAACATTCTTCAGATAAAACTGTTGTGTTAGAGTGCGTTAGGCGTTTCATGTGTGTGTGTGTTTGGAGCGCGCACGTTTCATGTGTGTGTGTGTTTGGAGCGCGCACGTTTCATGTGTGTGTGTTTGGTCGCACACAGAGCTTTGACCTTTTCATTTGACGCACAGATTTTTCACTGGTCGGACCTTCTTGACCTCTGACCTTCACGGGGGCAAACGTGGTGCAGATTGTGAAGCTCTGACGGGCGCGGCTGCAGCGGCAGAACAAAACTCAAATATTATAAATATTTCACAAACAAAAGTCCAAACCAATGATTTACAGCATTTTTATTCAGTGAAAATAAGAACAGAGCTTTCCTCAGGCTGTTTTATATTTTCTCATATATCCAGTCTAGTCTTAATACAGACTGTAGGGGAGTTACACTGTCAGACTTTTCCTTTTTTGATGATGATTTGATGATTTCTTTTCTTTTCCTCCTGAGTCTCTCGTCTCGCTGCGTTCACACAGGCTCCTGTGTCGGTGCTGCTCTGCCTCGTCTCCAGCAGCAGCAGAGACGAACAGCAGCTCCTCCCACACGGCCCTGCTCTTTTTACTCACACTGTAGCTCCGCCGTCTTCTTTCTGAACACTAAAACTGTTATTACACAGAAATGTCTCAACAGACCGTTTTCTGAGTAAAACTTAAGAGATTCTGTCTGAGAAAAAGATTGTGCATTTGATTAAAGCCGACGTAAAGCCAAAAGCGATTCTAAAGTATTTAAAAGTGAGCATTTTTGTCATTTCTGGGTCTATCAACGTAAAATAAAAAGTGACTGAAAGATAAAATCCTCCTCTGTTGGAATATTTCAGCTGTAAGTCCCTGTGGAGCCGTTTATCTGCTGCATCTGAGGAGGACGCCACGATAAATAAAATGTCCCTAGTTAACATTATAAGATTTAAAGCTGCATTGTGTAACTTTTCTGGTGGAAGGCCCGTCAAATGTATGGCATTAAACCTTTCTATCGCCATGGAGAGCTACAAAACCACCTGTAATTGAATAAATGTAAAGTAGAGCTGTTGAATGTCACACTGTGGAACATTCCAGGCAGAGCAGCAATGGCATCTCCATAAAAACAAGCAGGCGACGGACCCCCAACCAAAAAGTTACACAGTGCACCTTTAAATTTTGAATATAAATGTAGTCTTTTCTTTAATTTGTGGTTTAAAAGTTTGTAGTTTACTTCGTGGACACGGACAGGAGATATGACGTACGTAGAGGTAATTCCATAACTGTTACCTAGCAACCATAACGTGCAAAATCTACCATGTTATAATGTTGTTCCCTCATCAGAAACCTGCCTCAAGAGGTTTTAGAGTCATCCATGCGTGTTTGAGTCATCTAGCGATCTCTCCCGGGCCCTATTCAAACCCTCCTTACGTTTAGCTGTAAGATTCTGTACGAGGCTCCGCCCACAAGCCTACGTCACCCGCGATCCCAACAACAATTCTCCATAAATATACAAAAACATGATACAAAACTGTACACAACAACCTGATAAACCACCAGGCCAAGTTACAGGTCAGGTCAGCGGAGAGGCGACCCCGCTCACAGTATAATAATAAAAATACCAGTAATTAAATACATACATAGAGACACATTTGCTGCCTTAAAGTGGATCATTAAAGCAAAGCAATTTCATCTCCATGGAGACAAGCAGTTGGCAGGCGGACTCTCCAGCAGAAAAGTTACTCAGTGTATCTTTAACTATGAAAAATTGTACGTCATTGCTCCATGGGAACCTCAGAACTAGATCCAAAGGTAAATTAAGTTATTAATGGATAACTAGGAGTGACTTTACCGACAGAGGTGAAGTGTCTTGCTCAGGGACACAATGACTGTAAACTTTCCACAGCACTTCAGCCCCAGTGTACGTGCGTTTAGAAGAGTGCACTGCTCACAGTCCACCACACGGGGGAGACATTTGACTTGTAAAACCCTGAGGCTAAATCTTCTCCTGTGATGAAGAAATAAATAAAACAGAATTATTTGATACGGGCCTGTTTGGTGAAAGTACTTCTATTGTTTTATCACTACCAGGCCTATTATATTTATAATAATAATAATAATAATAATAATAATTATTATTATTATTATTATTATTATTATTATTATTATTATTATTATTATACTGAGGAAAGGGATTCAGTAATATTTGGATTGTAATAATTGGATGTAATAAAACATAAAGTCGACGCTGTTTCTTCTTTAATTAAAGGAAAATTAAAATTATAAAGAGCATCTGTTTCTCCATCATTCCCAAACTTGCCCTTTGGATGTTAACGCTGCACACGTGTTTGCTGTTAGCACCACTTATTATTATTATTATTATTATTATTATTATTATTATTATTATTATTATTGTTATTATTAATATTATTATTATTATTATTATTATTATTGTTATTATTATTATTATTATTATTATTATTATTATTATTATTATTATTATTTTATCTTATTTTTTTTATAACATATATTTTTATAACATTTATTTTATTTTTTATAACACTGCACACATGTTTGCTGTTAGCACCACTTATTATTATTATTATTATTATTTATTTATTTTTATATTTTTTTAATTAACTATTAACTATTTACATTTGACCAATTCTAATAACAACATTTCATCAGTGTCTCCTTAAAATAACCACAATCCAATTCATCATTAAACATTTAAAACAATCAAAATTAATTCATTCTAATTTCCATAAATAGAAGATTTCAAATTCATCATTATCTTCTAAAAATTTCATTGTCGTCAATATTCTCTAAAATGTACATTTACCAAATTCATCAGTATTATTATCCTCTAAAATACATCTACAACTCCTCGCACTATGTCTATGAATTAATGGGAAAAAAAACACAAATTAAACACAAACAGTTCTGTAATTCTAACAAAAACTACATGCATAAACCAGATTTATTTGTGTGCAGTTTTGCGGTACAGTAATACTGTGTTTTTGCAGGGTTAAACTGCACTGAAACTTCAATATGAACGTAAATGTGAACGCTGGAGAGCTCTTGATGAGATTAAATATTATAATGAACCCACTGCCCTCTGTTGGATTTGTATTTTACATTTAATTTTGTATTTTTCCCCCTGTATTTATCCCCGAGCTTCTTTACGCTGCAAAAACCCAAATCTAGCCAAGTTAAGATCACTTGAATTAAGAAAGTTTTATCACGATTTGAGTAAATTTCACTTGACAAGTAAAATTATCTACCAATGGAACAAAAAAATGAAAATACATCTTGCTCCGCTTAAGATTAGGAAAAAAAAGAACTCTTTGCTCTTAAAATAAGAAACAAAATCGAATGTTGCTTGAATTAAGAAAAACACTCTTTTTCCAGTGGTAGATAATATGACTTGTCAGGTTGAATTTACTCAAATAAAGTAAAATGTTCTAAATGTGAGTCTTTTTAACTTATCCAGATATTGTTTTTTTGCATTGTAGTGTTTCCTCTGAGGCTCTCTGCTCCATCAGTGACCAACGCTGGTGCTGGTCTTTGTTTCATTTGGTTTTATTTGGGCCACACGTTCAAGGATTCGTAGACGTACTGTTTATAGTCACAGAAACACGGACAAATGCAACATTCATGTGTCCAAACATGCAGCACTTCTATGGCCTTCCAACTGTTTAGGCTTTATTCTGTTTGCTTTTTGAAGTTCTAAATAAAATAATGAAACATATTTTGTTTCCAGCCCCTTTTACAGGTGAGGAGCGTTATAAAGATAAGATAAGATAAGATAAGATAAGATAATCCTTTATTTGTCCCACAATGGGGAAATTGCAGTGTCACAACACAAGTTACAGAAACAGTAGGAAAATAAGAGCATGCATCAAGAAGGTAATAACGTTGCTCTTACTTGCCACAAGAAGTAGAAAATGGGAAGGATCAGATCTTTCATTTTAATAAGCTTAAGCAGCTTAGTTGATACACTAAATAATGGGAAATGTACATGCGACAACAGGTTAGTTTAGTGCCTGAAGTTGGTCCTTCAAGCCCGAGTTGGTCATTCCAGAGGTTTGACTTAAACCATTATAGCTGCTGCAGATGTTTGTGGATAAAACACATTACGTTTGGCCCTCGGAAAGCGTTTGGCTGGCCCCACTTTACCCAATATGGTCCCTGTGCTTCACATGACTCAGTCTTTTCTCATAAAAACACAGCCTTGTTTGACCTGGTTTATAACTTTAAAAGTATTTGTCTGACATCTGCAAAACAAATGTCTGGGAGTAAAACAGCCCAGTGTAGTGGAGCAGATTAGATGAGTCAAAAAGAATAACAGATATTAATAGTAGGACGACAGGAAATGCAATAAGAATAATCAGAAAGCGTGTGGTGAGGAGACTTTAAAAACACAGAGGAGCTTTACCACGACTGGATGGGGCAAACTGGCAGGAGACGGAATTACTGCAAAGGAAAAATCAGTGTAGTAATTATAATTCTACAAAAATAAGTAATTCTAGGTTTAGTTTGGTAAATCTTCACACAATGAGACGCAGACGCTCAGTCCATTTTGTCATCTTTAATAACACATTCATATCTATGCTCTGTTTGTTTACAAGGAGTTTAAAACAAGTGTTGATGAGGACTAAAGGAATCAGGCAGGCAGAGGGTGAAAGTCCATATACTGTAAGACCCAGAGCGCCACCTGCTGGAGGAAAGGACCAGGGCACTTCTCACACAAAACCACATTATGAACACACACTCCCAATTACACGACGCTTCACTTTTGTCTTAAAACTTGTCACGTTTACCACAGGGAGACACGGAACACCGCAGAATCGTAAACTCGTATTCGCTCCTTAGACTTAGACAAACTTTACCGAGCCACAAAGGAAATTATTTCTTAAAAAGGTAGTTGTTTTCAGGAAAAACCCCAGGGTGTAGATGATAATTCCTGGTAATTCAACGTTGGGAATTCCAATCAAATGAACTACAAAAGTCATTTCACGAGAGGGTTCGGTGTTCCGTCTGTCAAAGTGCTAAAAGGTCTTATTAGGGACATGTTTGGACTATTCAGTTATAATATTTCAGATCCCTTTGTCACTTTTTATATGATTTTTTAATAGTGAGAATAGCCCGGCTGCCCTCCCCTCCACCATTGGCGCCACAGTCCGCTACAACAGGTCCTTTTTTTTTTTTTCAAACGACAGAACAGAAGAAGTGAAAACATAGCATTTATCAGTGTAGGAGGTCCTTGCACGTAAGCTTTTTTCACCGAGAAAAAGAAAAAAAATCGCTAAATGCACCCAAACACAAGAGTTACAATCTGCTGTCAGAAGAGAGACATAATGATAAGATTATTTTTGAGGTTAAACAAAAGCGTTATGACACGAACACAAAAAAAAAAAAAAAATGCAAATTGAATACAGAATCTCATTGATGCTGGGTTTTCGAGAAGATAGTTAAAAAGACAGGTGCTAAGCGCATGACTCCCCAAAATCAGCTTCCATTTTTATAATCCTTTAAAATCAACTAAGAATGGAGAAATTAAAACAAAAATCTTTGGAAGAATTCCTTCAATAGACTATCCACTACAGTATATGGAGATGCCACTACCCAGTTATTCATTTTTACCTAAATTATTATTTCGAGCAACTTTTTTTTTTGTCGTTTTGTGTCCTTTTTCGAAAACAAACAAAAAAATCTATTTTTTTTTTTTTTACTAAGAGGTAGATCAACGAAACAATTACATGGTTACAGGTGTGGTGATATCGCAAAGTGGGGAGCGGAGTGGAAAATTTGAGGCAGCGCTGGTAACTTGGAATTTGGGAACCTGAAGGCTGGGAAAACCTGGCTTGGACACCTGGACCAATCAGATTGCTCAAATACTGCCGCTTTTTTGATAAGCCACGCCCCTTCGCTCCACATCTTCCAACAATGTGTCCATATAAGCTTTTTTTGTTGTTTTTTATCGTTTATTTTTACAGTCTCATCTCGTAAAAGTTGGAGAGGTAAATTGTATCCCCCGTAACTGAAAAATAAATTATAAAGTCGCATAATTTCACCTGGAACTTTGTCCGTCCCGGCGTCTGTCCAGCTACGACAGGCGCGCTCGCTAACAGAATGTTGTCTAGCGTCTAACAATCTTCTTGCTGAGTTTGCGTTATTTATTTTAATTTTTTTTGAGGTAGCGTTCCTAGTTATGTGTCGAGAGGTTGTTTCGTCGCGTCCCTCTGCGTATCGGAGAGGGGACATGGGTACAAGACATGGAGGGGTTTGAAGAAAACATCTCCCAACTGACCTCCGAGCCACTGGTTTTGGAGCCTGGTGGACCACCCCTGGCCCAGCATTAGAAGGAGGAGGCATTGTCACACTTTCTGTTTGCAATTACACCACTGTCAAGCCTTTAAAAGCATAAGGTCTACCACGTCCTTTATATCTACTACTCATTCTGCTCTAAACCAGGCACTTCATGGGGACTTAAGATTCAGAATTCAAGTCTTTTTGGTAAATCTGGGCTTTCCTTTTCGCAGTGTAGTGGAATAACAACGCGCTTTAGTCCCCGGAATATGCAATGATTGTGACCCCCATCAGTTTAGAGTAGCTCAAGGGCGCTTTTAGGCCGTCGTCTAAATGTGAACATTCACGTCAGTCTCTTGTTCCTTGTCTTTTTGAAGAATATAGCTTGCATAGTACACCCAAATCCCATGGCGTGACTGGCTGAGGAGCGGAAGGCCAATAATATCGCACGTTATGTTGTAGTGTCTCTGTCTGAAGCTGTTGGAAAAGGCTTGGGACAGTGGTTTAGTTGCGTCGTGTTTGCGGCTGCCTCCTCCGCCGGCTCAGGGGCAGTGACTCTCACACACACCGGGCTCTTCCAGAAGGCTGCTCGTGGCAGGAGTAAACGCGTGTGTCTCTCACGTGTCTGAGGAGACAGAACGTGCACTCGCAGGGCTACTCTACGCTCCAACATGACCCCAGTGGTGATACTGCAGGTGAGATGTGCCTGCGTTTGGCACCGTCATGTACTGAGCTACTGTGTTGTGTAGTAGCTGTTACTGTGCATTTCAAGACAAATATAGTGAAATCCAAAGAGTCAAAAGTGTCAAAAAATAAAAGAGTAGGTTGTTTAAAAGGTCGTGTGAGCAAAACGAACACGATGAAGACCAGCGCAAGAGAGGGCGAGGGATCCTGACTATCCCGCCCACTCCACAAATTAAATTACTTTTCCGGTAAAATTCAAACAAAAAATCCTTGCGTCTCTCCCGGAGTTCACTCTTACAGGAGCTTCATTCTGATATTGTCATCGGTTAGTGCAACAGTACGTCCCCAGATGTCATGTCCAAAAAAAGCTTGCTGTATTGTCATAAACTCAATCCAACTGAGAAAAAAAAGATAAATTATTTTAATAAATCTGAATGGCTGCAGGCTGATTATGAATCCTATAATAGCGTGTCTTGGTGGACAGAGCTCTATGGTTTTGAAAGAGGTGAGAACACACCGTCACGGGGTTCGGTTCTCATCTCTGGCCAAAATGGAAGCAGCAGACACAGTAAAATAGACCTTCCCTGTTCGATAGCGAGTGGCTGTCACCAAGCAGAGGTTACACAACAGTTATCTGGCAGTGTCCGTGAATGGCTTGGTAAGATCTTTAGGGTCAATGACCTTGTGAAGTAAAAAAAAGTGGTCACTGTGGTCAGCTTATGTGTGTTCTTTTGTACAGGTCAGAATCTATTTTGTAGTGGCGTTTTGAATGTTTTAAACTCTCTTGTTTAAAGCAAGTTGCTCCCAATTTTGAGCATCCGTCTGATGGAACTGGACGGAGGGGCCATAGGTTCTCTTCCTACTTTTTTCTGCTTTTTTCACCCAAATCACATCTCCAGACTAAACGGAACATTTCAAACCAGTGAACAGAAACACAGTCACACGGGTTGCCAATGGGGAGCTGAGGTGCGGCGGTCAGTGCACAGGGTAGATTCACATTCAGAGAGTCACTGCGTGCTGGCTCGGTCCCACACGTTTGAGCCCTCTCATAATGTTTGGCATGTCATGATGATGTCATCACAATAAGGCAGGAGAGGAGGGTCCCTCAGGAGCCACCAGAGCTGAGCTTGGAGACTCCAGGCTCATGAGGAGGCATCCGTGTCCACCTGTGGACCCCCCTCCACTCACCCCTGTCCCCATTGGTCCCTTCAACAGTCACACTTCAGGAAGACAAAGAGCCTGTTTTCTAAAAAAGGCAAAATGGCACTTCCCCCATTTCCTCTCCACACTGAATCTCTGCTTTAAAAACAGCCTTTGTGTCATCCTGAGCACATTCATTCAGCACACAAAAAAACAGAAAAAAATATCAAAGCAACAAGACAATACCTAAAAAAAAAATAATTTTCTTCTTAAAAAAATAAAAAATATTCAGGTCTCAGCTCTTCTTTTTTCATCTTATATAAAATACCAGCAAGCAAAAAAAAAAAGTTAGGAATACTGAGGTAACTTTACCCTGAGGTAGGTTTTCTTTTCATTTCTTCTCTAATCTGTTCTAATAACGGCGGAGCGTCCAGGCACAGACCCTGCCCCTCATTATCATACACAGGCAGGGTCCGGAGGCTTCGCCCACAGGCCTTCGGCAGTTTGGGAGAGGGATCCAAGGAGCTGCTCCCTTCGGTCTGATTTTACCTTCTCTGTGCTCAAGGCAAGGAGCTTTGGAAGACTTGGCCTTTGGTTCTCCGCTCTGGGCCAGGACAGCTCCACAGTGAGGACCACAGAGCTCCTGGTGCTGTTGACCAGCGGAAAAGCAATGAGCAGAAACAATGAGACACACTTTGTCTGCCTGTCATTGCAGGACGTAGCGTAAAAGCTGTAGTGTCCCAACTCACTGCCTCCTACATTCACCAGAGGGGCCGGGCTAACTCACATATCATATATATATAATATATATAAAATATGCCGTTTAAGGTGCGGGCCGCTAGCCAGCTAGCATAGCTGGCTGTTTTCTACAAAGGTGTCTGAGCATGAGCTGAGCCTCTGCATTAGAACTGCAGGACTAGCCGCGACCTCGGCGAGCCTTACTGTCTCCTGCTGGGCCTGGAGCCCCCAGCCCCTGCCCGCTGTACACAACTACAGCTACATATGACCGCACAGGGCTGGGCAGTGTCCAGACACAGCATTTTTTTACTTTACATGACGATTATATATTTACAACCTCATATTTTCATTAACTTCTAATCTCTCCGCGACTCGGAGAGGTTTTTAAAGAGCAGTGTTAGCATCTCAGCCCCTCTTCTGTACTGACTGTGGTTCAGGCTGAAGACTGGGCAGGACAACAGACCTGTGCCCACACTCCACCCTAAACCGCTACAGCAGCTCCCTGCTCCCTCTCCCGCCTCGGTTTCACTGCATTCTATCAATAATAGCTCTGAATAAACATTTCTATACATATATCTCTATTTAAAAAACAGCCTTACATCTGAGGCTGCGTTCAGGTGGGTGGTGCAGTGGTGGCAGGGCCTGGAGCAGTGCCTGAGTCTGTGGACAGGTGTAAGGCTGCTTCCCTACACATACAGTGAAGCTGCCCAGGATCAGACCAACAGCCCCCTGACAGCCCTCCTCCGGCCTCACTCCATCCTGAACCAGTCTCTTCTGGCCTGGCATCTGCTTTCTTTTTTTATTCATTTCATCTTTTTGATTTGAATCCTCTCCTCCCTCGCTTCTCTAGCTAATGGGCGTACTCCCTCTCTCTGTAGAACTCTCCCTATCTATTGCTGGGTCCGTGTGTTGCTCTCTTGTATCCGTTCGTCTGTCCGTCTATTCGTCCATGTGTCTTGTCTGTTTGTCCATCAGCCGTGCTTCACTTTCTGCGTGGCTGGTGGTCCTGAGCCAGTGCCTGCGTGGGGCCCCCCATCTCGGTGAAGCCCTGGGGCTGAGGGCCCGGGCTCATGTTTCCTTTCTGGGACTGCTTCACTTGGGTCAGGATCTCCCGGATCTTCCTCTGGGCCAACTGCACAGCACATACCGCAGGGTTAGTGTCTCACACATTACAATTAGTCAGTCAAAGGACATATTTTATTTAAAAAGTATTGCAATAGGCCAGTGACAAAGACTGAAATGATTATTTTTTATGTAACATCGTTGTGGTATGATGTGTGTAGCTTAGCCTTGAACAGTTTGGTCTAATGCATCTTTTAAAAATGTAAAGCCAATTGTAATTTGATTTGTTATTTATTTGATTTGTTTGTTATTATATTGTCAAGTTAGTGCACATTTTGAGAACAGCAAAAGCATTTGAGTGAGACTGCAGTGTTGAGTGGGGATTATCTGATGCTGGTACCTGACTAGCAAAGAAGTGTCCGTTGATCTTGACGATGACCTGGTCGTTTTCATCTGGAGTCTGTTCTCTGGGTACCACCACCTCAGCAGCAGTGAGATTCTGCAGCTCATTCACCTGACACACACAAACACTTCCTTTACACAACAGTTCCAGAGCTGCACCAAACTGTAGCTGTAGACGTACCGTTTTGCCTCCCTTTCCAATGACTCTGCCTGCAGCAGAGGCGGCCATCTTGATGTGAGTCTCCAGTTTGACTTCTTCTTTAGGGCCAAAGAAGTTTTCCTCTTTGAGTTTGCCATAAATCCGGCCCTGAGCCTAACACAGAGAAACAAACATACTCCACACGTGAAAACTCCACACACTGCCCCACCCGGGTCAGGAACTCGACCACAACCGTCTTGTTCCTGTGAGACAGAAGCAAATCACTCGTACCTTGAACTGTGCCTCAGGGGGTCCAGTCACAATGACCTGTCGAACTTTAGAGTCCGAGGATTCGGCTGGAGCAATCTGTTGGACAAAAAACAACTGAGTACTTTTCACAGCTGATGCTTGAGTAAGAAACTCAGAAAGAAGTTCAGACCTTAATGGAGGCCCCGGCGAAGCGGCTCAGCTGTTTTATGTGTTGGCCTTTCTTCCCGATGATGGCTCCCACGGCCTGGGCTGGGATGTACACGTGCACAGTCTCCTGCTCTGGAGCCTAGATGCACATATGACTACATTACATCTTGTTTGTTCAACTTAGACATCAACTTAGACAGACAGTTTTACATCCACCCAGAGATGGAATTGTGAATGAAAATGTGACAAGAATAAAATATTCTCAATAACTGAATAAAACAAATGTTAAAACCCAAGTAGAAGGTAGAATATGTCAGAGTCGAAGTAAATGAACCTCTTGAATGTGATGATAACAGGCTTACCCCAAATCCATAGAGAGCCCCTCCACAAGAGTTGCCTGGGGGAGGTGGAGGCAGGCCGCCGGAGGACGGGAACAGGCCCAGAGCGCCCAGGTTGAGGCCTGGGATCAGATGGGTCTGTTGCTGTGAAGAAGATACAAAAGTTAAGTTTTGAGACTAAAGTCACATCCTGTGTATGTTTGTGTGTGGGTCACACGTTCATAGCAGCCACGTCGTTCTCATACGCCTCCCGCAGCTTCTTGGAGATTTCCTCTTCAGCCTTACAGGAGGCCTCCACGGAGCCAAGCACCATGATGGTCCTCTCTGGGTTGTACATAGTCAAGTCTTGTAAGCTGTAAATATTCAACAATGGAGCTATGAGCGAGGAGCAGAGCAGCAACATTCCACGGATCAGATCTGTTGGTCCTGTGTGGAGCTGAATGTGGAGTTTGACATTAGCTCATAGTAACAGTAACTGCTGAAGCTCGGTTTTCTTCTGACGTGAGCAAATGTTGCTGAATTGCTCTTTTCATGCTTGTGGTTGATTTTGTGTCACGAGGCATTGCACTTACACTTGATGTACAGTAGATGCCTAAGCTCTATTGTTTCTTTTAAAAACAATTTCAGTATCGGTCAAAATCATAACATTCTGAAGATAATTGTCTTGTTGATGTCTCATATTATCAGACATCTGTGGAACTCTGTATAGCAGATCGCTCGCTGAGGTGCACCTCTGTGGAACAGTTCTTGCATGAGTTTTACCAAACCTTAACATCACTAAACTCATTGTCCTTAAATACCAAATGCCTCTTTGTTATGACACAGCAGCCACTATGTGACATCGTCAACTCACAGGCACAAGAGCAGCAGGAACCTGCTAGCACCAGGATCCTAAGCGCCATTTTCAGCACGTCGTGTGGTGTGTGGTGTAAAGATGATTGTGTCTACTGTTGTGTGTGGTACATGTGCAGCCTTACGAGGAGATGGTAATCTTAGTGTCTGTGTCTTGTTCCACTTTCTTCAGGTTGCGTCCCTCTTTGCCGATCAGACGTCCCACAAAGTTGTTGTGAGCCAGGATTTTGAGAGGGACCTCGTCAGCACTGTGGTAGGAGCAGAGGAACGGTCACACACAGGTGGACACACAAATGTCTGTCTCTAGTCAGACTATACAGAGTACGGGGTGAAACCACAGACCATCTAACCTTTTTCTTCCAGTGAGGTACCTTTACAAAACAAAAATGCCAGAGAGCTACTCATTTTAGCAGCCGCAAAAAACTGGGATGATTTTAAGAAAGGGGGCGATCCTTTGGGTACAGTTAGATGCCTATAAAACATAAACCACTGTCCCTTTATTAGTGCATAAAGTTGGGCTTCAAAATTACACATTTATAATGGTAATAAGCACGTAACTGTAACCTTTGCTGAATAACTAAAATTTGATTAATTCTGAAATCCCACCAGGATCGAATAGAGCGTATTAATACAAACATTTTAAGACCAAAGTGACGAGGCCACAGCAGCAGGTACAGAGAGAGGGTCACAAACATTCCAATGTAAATCAATGGGAGCCAGAGTCAGAGTCTGAAGGAGCCGGAAGAGCCGCATGTTCACTTTCTATTTTAGCTCTGTCCATTTATATAAACAGTCTATGGGTGAAACGTACGTCTTGGTGTCCTTGGCCTCCTGGTGCATGATTTCCAGGATCATGCGGCAGGCGGCGGAGCATCCCTCTGGGGTGGAGTGGATACTGATGGGCTTCTCAGCAGCTCCGGCGTTCTCTTTGCGGTGGACATCAATCCTGAAGGCACAGTGGACATGAGACACTATTTGTAGACAGATAATAACTTAAAGCATGCAGTTAAAATCTGGTATATTATCAAATCAGTGATGATGTGAAATAAATGAATTTAATAATGTAGTCCAGGCCCCTTTGCCACAGCTGACAGCCTCAGGCAGGTGCTTAAGGTAAAGGCTGATCACATGTGGGGTGTGTCACTCACTTGCTCTGTGTCTGCTTGGTGATATTGCGGATGGTGGCCCCCTCTTTGCCGATGATAGCCCCCACATACTGGGTGGGCACCAGCAGCCTCAGGGGGAAGTCAGGGTGGGGCTTGCCAGGAGCGCCGTGGGTTGGTGAGCCACTACGCGGTCCTCCCCGGGGTCCGTACCCGGCCCTGCGGCCGTTATCGGGGCCCCTCTGCCCATCCAGGTCACATGTTTCATCAGGGATGTAAGACACATGCAGGGCATTGTTCTCAAACTGGTATCCGTTCAGCTTCTGGATGGCTCTGGAGGATCAGAAGAACACACGATCACAAATTGAATTTTGGCTGCTGTTGGGAGAACCTGAGACACGGTGTTGGGGTTTGGGCTGCAGTCGATTAAAGAAAAGATCAGTGGACTAAAGACGTGTGCTGCCGATCGGTTAGTCGAGTAAAGGGGGCGTGGCAAAAGCTCTCAAAACTATTACACATCTCTATGTACCTGACTTAAACTGCACTCACAAGGCTACACCTGCAGGGGGAGTTCATGTAAAAACAAGTATTTATGCAGAAAAAGTACTACGAACCAATGTATTCAAATAAAAGCTTTTTACACAGAAATACCAAAAAATATAAAATCTTCAGCTAACTCACTCACTTCTCCTGTTCAGCTGTTGTTACATATAAATCCTTATAACACAGGTGTCCAAACTATGGCCCAGGGGCCAAATGTGGCCCTCAGACCAATTTTTACTGGCCCACAGGCTTTCTGCGGCCTAATTAATCATAGGCATTTTTACAGCACAGTTAAGTAATTCTACCACTCTAACCTTAAAAACATTGCATTGCATTGTAATACAGACCTAAAATGAACATTTCAAGCCTTATTAAATGTGCACACCCGCCTTAACATCGAAATAAACGGATTAGTTCACTAAACCACATTTTGGCTGATTAACACCCAATCGACCATTCAGTTAAACAACTATAGGCCTATAGCCTTAGTTAGCGTCCTCTAAATATTCTTTTTATCATTATAACATTTACCCAGTCCGCTCACATGACACCAGAGGGTTTCTTAAAATCAGTCAATATTTTGTATATTTGACATAATGACCACTAGATGGCGTACAGTGAGCGTATACTTTGGGTTTCCTTAGCCCTCAGAATACTCCCATTCCTCACATATCACTAAAGTAGATAAAACAGTGGATCTTACTGTCGGGCGTGGTCCCTGGAGGCGTAGGTGACATTGACCACTGCAGTCTCACTGTCTGTGTTCACTGTGGACACAAAACAAACCTCTGACACTTCATGTTCAACCAGGGTTCAAACAGTCACACATTTCAGCGCTCACTCATGCCTCATTTAAACAGTCTTAAAACAAAATGTTTTGATGTTAGTCTCCAGTGACAAAAGCTTTTTAATGACTCGAACTTGTTGGTCTTATGCACTTTTACTCACTGCTCCCACAACAAATAAATGCAACTGTTTAAAAAGGTTCAGTTAGCTCAGTTAATATTTACTGAGGTTATATTTACATGAGGAAAAACAAAGTAGTGATGTCAAATAAAATGTTGTGTGAAGTACATTATGTGGATTGTTGTTGTACCTTGTTCACAATTCTCTACTGTTCCACACTGGGCCAAAAGACCATCCAGGACCTAAGAACACAAAGAGCAAAACGGTCAGAATGAAAAAACATTTGACTGTGTGAAACACGGAACATCACAATTCACAATTACAAAACCGTCGTCACGTGTGGTGTTACTAAATGAAGAAGTGTATTTCAGTGTTTCATATGATACAAAATTGTTGCACGCTTTGGTGTTTTTATTTCTTTGGGATTGTATGTTTAGAAAAGATCATTTTTCATAACCCTCATGTGAATTAAACAAATTTTAAGTATTCAGACTTTACATATACAAATGTTGATACTGTACGGGACGGTCTAAAGAACGTTGTTTGGTTTCATTTTAACAGACTTGTTTTAACATAAAGAATACATTTACATTTATAGACAAGTTTTTTGGTTTTTTTTTAAAAAGTGTGCCATAGGAACAATTTTGAACAATTGATTTCTAATAAATAGAGTTTTATTTGAAAAGTGTATGAAGCAATGTGCCACAGACAAACGCTTCAACAGATAATGTTTTATATTCTCAAACAGTGTTTAAACTGAAACATTTACTTCAAATCTCCATGATAAATAGAGTAATTGTAAAAGCTTTGAAACATGAAATACAGTATTAGTTGGACGTAGTTTCTGACATGACTAAATAGTTAAATAGTTTTTAATTCGTTTTCACTCTGGAGAAATAATAAAGTGAGGGGACTGAAATAGTGACTAAAAAAGGAACATTTACACCTGTGTCTGCAGAAGTTTGAACTGCAGCGCCGGCCCGTTCTGGGAGCGGCGCTGCAAGACTCTTTGGAGGCAGAATCTTTAGTTTAATGCAGAAGACATGATAAAATAATTGCAGATGTGCCAATTCCAACTTTGTGAGCACCCAGAATGCAGCGCAGACACGTCGCCCCCATGTGGACTGTGGAGGATTACCACAGACTTGGCACTGGACCAAATGGCACCAAGCCCTACACCAGGCCCGTCTGTCTGCTCCCTGCCCGATGGAGGGCCGCGCTGTGCCACCACACCCTCCGCACATACACACAGATACTCCACACCGAGCAGCGTTACAAACTGCTCTTTAAGGAGAGGGGACAGTACTATGTTAGTGTTTTTATATTTTTTTACTGTTTGGATAATCATAATGAAATCAAACACTTCGCTCCATCAGAAATGTGACTGTAAATGTCCTGGTTGAGATCCAGATATTACACAAAGTAATGACTGTAAAATAACCCACAGAAGTGCTGGATTATCACCTTATACTTTTGATTACCCAGAAGGTTTCTGTTCTTTTTTGTTGGATCTATTTTCGTAACTTTTTGAAAGTTTTATTTTTAAGACAATATGCTCCATATTCAAACTGTATTTGGCTTTAAAACAACATTTGTGATTATGTAGATGATTCATCGCACCTTTTATTTTGCATATGGAGTCAAAAGAATTAAAAAAGTAGATGCAAAGTTGCAGCAAACAGTGCGACATGTGAGAAATCTGTAGAAATAAAGCTTAGGCACGCTTTGTTTTCCCTGATAGGTGCAGTTTTAGTAATTATAGTGGTTTAGATTTGAACTCCATTACTATAGACACTACAATAATAACTTATAAAAGGTTACAAATAGTGAATGAGTGAACGAATCTAGTTTTAATACCATGAAAATATGATATGATTGTAAATATGTAAAATATGAGATGATTGTAAATATGTAAAATATGAGATGATTGTAAATATGTAAAATATGAGATGATTGTAAATATCTTTACTAAGTTCCTAAAGGTCACTTAAACTTCTATGAAACATGTTAAAACTAAAACCATCATGATATTTGTATTAATCAGACCTGGAATATTATTTTGTTCATATTCATTGAACAATACAAACTAAATGAATATGCCCTTGTTCTACTCTGAAGGAAACAGCAATAAATTAATAATAACAGGCCTCATAATTTTCATGCCAATGTGACAAATCACACTGACAATTTTACACATTTATACAATTATAAATGCAGAATTCAATTTAAAAAAATCATTAAAAAACAATAAAAAAAAAAACATTTGCAATGCTTTTAATTTACTGAACAACTTCACCTCAATCCAAATCTAATCCCATCCTCCTTTGATCAACTCTATTTTTATTAATAATCTGCAAACTAAAATAAAGTTCTGTGTGTTTTGTACGAATGCTCAGCTTAAGGTCCACTCAGGCTGGCTGAATGAACGACTCGGTAGAAGAACGATTAGATCCAGATGCTTTTTAACAAGCTTGAGGAGGTCCGGGCCCTTTCACAGAGAAAAACCATTTTATACAATTTTATAAAAGTGTCTTTAGCTGATGGGAGAAATCTCACTCACATGGCACAGGTACGGGTTCATTAAGGCCTTTCACCGTGACACTTTTAGCCACAAATACAATTAAAAAACAAATAAAACAGTGCAAACTAAAACAAAAAAATGGATGCAAATAGTGCAAAGTTACGTTTTCATGACCTAGACGTAATAATGTGACTGTGAAAATAAATACAGGTTAGATTTAGATTTTCTAGCCAAGCATTTGAGCAGTTATTATTATATATTATGTACAACGCAACAAACGTACAGTATCTTTATAGTTGAAGTCAATTTGATCAGTGTTTCTGAATCTCACAGTACAACTTAGTACAAAATTGTGAATGTGAACAGGGAAAGGGCAAAAATGCAAAAAAAATAAATAAATAATAATAATAATAATAATAATAATAATAATAATAATAATAAAAATAATAATAAAAATAAAAAAAATAAAAAAAATAGAGCATAATAATAAAAAATAAAAAATAAAATAAAATAAAATCACAACTTTTTTTTAATGGATGTAATATGTATTTTTTTTTTGTAAGCAACAATACTGAATTCAAACATAACCAATTATTTTATACAATTAAACGTGTATCCGTCGTGTTAAAAATATCACCGCATTCACAGTGATAATAAAATGATGCACTTATGAGTTGAAAAAAACGCTCTTTTTGACAAACGTTAACCTCAGCCTTGACATATATATTCAAGTGGACGTACAGTATTGTGCAAGATCAGCGTTTACGAGCTTTTATCATGGAATAGTTAACCTTATCATAAACTCGCTCTGAGTAACTCTGCTTTGTCCTGGATTTTAGCCGCTTTCTTACGGACTGCGAAATACCCGCTCATCGTAATGATAAGTTACACTACAATGTGATTTAGATTCGGACTTTTAGAAATAATCAGTTTGTAAAATATGCAAAAAGACTGACCTCCCACCGCAGCTGAGGGGGAATGTTTCGGATCTGCAGCTTTCTTGTCCTGCGGGAATACAAGAAAAAGGATTTAACAACAGAACAACTCAAGATTCATCCACGTGTGACAGAAAATACAATTAAATACACATTTTTGACACAGTATTTGACCGTTTTTAGTGCACATTTTCAACAACTCAAGAGCAGCAACTACAGGATTCGCAGTTTTAAGAAGAAGGAATATTATATTGTTGTTGTAAGTTTCAGTTCACTCCATAACAACGCTTTAGACATGTACCCGTTCCAAAAGAAGAAAAGTGCTGAGAAGTCTGAGTAATTGGTTGAATATTAAATAGACACACAACAGGCAGAGCGATTATTAAGATGAATCACGATCAAATTGAAACTGCAATTTGAACGGACGCAATTAGCAAATCGCAAATACCGCAATTTTTGAAGCGCCGTCATTTTGTCCACAAACAACAAAATCTCCCGTCCTATTCTGGATAAAACCCTGAAGTTTAAATCTGTACAAACATGTTCTGAAATGTGATTCTCGTATTAGTTTGTCAGTTCATATTCTAGACTTTTTGTCAGTTTTTCTGGACGGGTTTAAAATGTGAACTTTGAACAGAATCCTACTGTTAAAACGGAAATGGGAAATCTAATCACAACACAAAATCACAATCCAGATCCAGATAAAGTTTCAACAACGGCACAATTCGTAGCTAAATATTGCAGAACTTTTCTTTAATTAGCTACGCATGTTCAACACAACCACAAAGACGTGTGTAGTTTGCAAATAATAATAAGGATTTATCACTGTGGGGTTTGAAGTTTTTCTGAATTTGTTTATTCGATCCACTGTTGACCTTTGACCTGCTTTTGTAACTGCCACCACAGAAGGCCTTTAATCTCCTCCAACTCCCAACTCCTTGCAGAATTTTGATGATGTCTGGAATGGAAATGTGACTGTGTTTTGCTTCTCTCCAGACCACACCCACGGAGCACCCACCCCCACGTCTCCATCCGACCTGCGGGAGGCTCCCTCGTGAATAGGCTTTTGTGTGCGGAGAATACCTGGCATCCACCCTCCAGAAAAAAACGAATCACTGATCGATGCGAAGTCTGCAGGCTACCCAACAGCCCCAACAGCCCCACTCCCGAAACACACCTCCGAGCCCCTCCGTGCAAACGCCTTTCCACCTTTTCAGCGCATCGTCTGCCCATTATCCGGCTCTTACACCCTCGTTCACCCCAACCCCCAACACGCCACTGCCGCTGAACTCGCGTGACCCGCACTGTTGACGCCTGTTGGCCTAGGGGGCGCTCCCCATTGGCTGAAACCATGGCAACAGGTCAGGAATGGGCGGGCTAGAAGATGGATGGATAGACAAGTAGACAACAAGTAGACAACTGCCAGATTATCTAAGTTATGATGGTGTTTTTTTAGCATGTTCAGCTAAAAATGTAATGAATTTCTATGGATTTAACTTCATTTTTAACTACTTTTGGTGGTTAAAAATGCTTTGTGTGCTAAAATAAGTATGTATTTGTGGAAAAAAACCAAAACAATCACCATGCAAGTTATTTTCAGATAGAACACAGTTAAGAAAGAAAGGAGCACAAGAGTGAAAAGGAATGAGCGCATGAAAGGAGCGTGGTCCCTAAGGCGGAGGTGGTGCAGAGGAGCTCCTGCTACAGAAGAAAAGGCTTTGCTGGATGGGGTCAAAGGGCAGGGGTCGGAGCTCTTTAGGCCAGACGCAGGGGCCATGGGAGCAAAGTGCCACCCAGAGCAGCAGCAGGAAGATAAACCACCAAAGACTGATTAGTTACTCTGAAATAATCACGTGTTCACAGTCTACAGTCATTTTTGAACCTACAATCAACAAACGTAAACGTATTAGAAACCAAAAACTCAGTCTACATTTCTGAAGATATTTACGTAGTGTTCCTGCGTGACTACGGCCCAGAACCTCAGAACCTCAGCTGGCCCACTATGAATTCAAAAGCAAAAGCAGCATGGAGCTTCCAATTGCACTTAGTGACCAAACAATATGAAACACTTCTTCACCGTGTTTCATCTTCTGACGGACACATTTGCATGATGATAACACCTGCATAAGCGTCTCGTTGCGTGCGGCGGACAGCGGCATACGTGATTCGTTTGAGCGGGCAGTGTGGCTTCGACGTACACGGTTTACCTTTTCTATTCCAGCATGTGAAGTATTGTTTGATAAATGAATTCTACCGTAAATGCCAGTACATATTGGACTGGCCTCCTCCTCACTCCAGCACATGTCGCCAATAAGAATAGATGTGCCATGGTTCAGCAACACAAGTGCTTATCGATAAAGCCTTTTATCCACAGTTTACGACGTCAAGCTTAGGCTACGTCTGCCACAGTCTCAAGTGACCTCAGCAACAAACAATGTGATAAACCACCGCACCACAACAGGCTCAACAAATTAACAAAGCCCACTCACTGAGCTAAGTGACTTGTGAAGCTGGGCAGGGGACTTTCTCTGTTTAGGAAGACTAGAATACACATGCAATTTCTAAAAAATAAATAGATGATAATTATTTGAATTAGAAAAAACTCACAGAAAATGTCTGGGACTAAATAACTTATAACTATAATTTTTATGATTTTATTTTATTATATTTTATTTATATTTTTTTTAATTCTCAGTCGACTAAAAGACAGGTTCTGCCGATTGATTGATTCATTAAATGATTAATTAAGAGCTTAATGCAGAAAAAAAATACTAGGAAACAATGTATTTATATAAAGACAGATTAAAGTTGTGTTTAATCTGCATCTGACTCTCTTCTCTTTTCTACTGCTGTCCCAAATAAATCCTTAGAATATCTAAATAAAATAATTACTTGTCTAATACAAATTTAGGTCAACTAAAGCACCATCGACCACATAATCGACTACATATATTTATTTTATTCCTGATCACATCAGAGCAGTTTGGTGCGTTACACCAGGTCTCAAACAGCATGGCACTTGTAGCACGTACAGGCGGTCCCTGTCCAGTCAGTCTCACCATTACCTGCAACTAAACCCCTGCCACTAACGTCGCCAAGAACCAGGAGCCAGCTGCATGAGCAATGGAGTGCAGCAAGTTAATATTTTATAAAGCAATCTTGCTAGCATAAAATCACAAATTAATATTTTATCACAAATGGTCAGGAGTGAGTAACAGCAACCAAACACCAGAACCATCACCTTAACTTGGAGCTAACTCCTCCTGAAGTCTAATGCACAATACCCAACAAAAAACTGGCATTTGGTTCCAGTACAAGCAGATGCTCAGCAGTTCTTTCAATATGAAAAATTCATTCAAATATAAATTAAACTGCACAATGTCAATTAACATTAGAAAGGAAGCAGAAACTCCTCCAAATGCCTGATTGTTCTTTTCCTTTTAATGAATCAAACCATATTTACACCGAACATGAAGCGAGAGCGGCACGTCCCATTGACTGTTACCCTACACCTCTTCATCTTTTACACTCTCACTTCCGTTCTCCATCTCTCCTGCCTCGGAGTTCAGGGTTTCCTTCACCCGGCCTGAAAAAAAGGCATGTAACACTGGACGGGAGCTTTAAATAGACAAGAGGAAGAGGAGGATGAAACTGATGGCTCAAGGGAAGGTATTGGAGTGAATGCAATAACGCAGCACACAACTGACCCTAGAACAATGTGCTGGACAGTGGTGGAGAACACGTCTGCTGCAGCCAGACACATTCAGAGCTGAGATGTTGCATCTCTGATCCACAAGCCTCCTGCAACCGACCAATCAGAGCGCAGCTACTGCACACACAGCTCACAAAGCGCTAATTAGGTTGTATCATCTTTAATTGTATGTAATTCAACTGTCATACAAACATTTAGCTGTGAATATCAAAATAATGAGCATCTTCACAGATCTAGAAATTATATGCTACAATAAAATATAAATAATGCTGTCAAACACAAACAAGTGCAATTTCACCAATTACAGAAGTATTTGTGTGTGTGTGTGTGTGTGTGTGTGTGTGTATATTTTTATTTATTTTTATTTTGTATTTATTTATTTATTTTTTCAAATAGAAAAAAGGCTACAATTAAAACTTCACACAAGTAGCTCTGACACCATCCAGCAGTTTCTTTGTACCTTTACCATGTGGCGCAGTCTCACCAACATGAACAGACAAGTAACGGAGGAAGACATGAAGGTCTACAGCACAAGAGCAGCAGCTGGGAGTGAAAATTCAACCAACAGGAAACCTACAGGCAGCTCGTCCTGCTCTAAAAGTTCCACATTTACCATTCTAAACGACAGCCGCGGGTGTGAGTCAGAGGGAGCCACAGAATGGGTCAAAGTTCAGGCACGGCTCTCCATTCTGACCCCGCCTCGGCTTCTGCGCAGGCCTCCATTTTGGAGAAGCGCGGCTCCATTTTGAGAGCCTGTGGCGGACTCTGCTTCAGTGTTACGCAACAGAAGTTTCATGTTTTAAACATGTCACAGAGAACGTAACAACTTGACTACAAACATCAGCGTAAAAGATGATTAGGTCCATCTGACCCATTATCCCAGAGTCTAAAGTAGGAAACAGGCCCACGCGTCCGCTCATGGGGCAGGTTATATTTACTCAATTTTCAGATAAATTCAGTACAGCGTGTAGTCACAGGTTGCCACAGATCACACACAGTAACAGGCTACACACTGCCGTGTGGTGAAAGTCAACTGGTGGATCCACAGCAGAGCGCGTTACTCCTGAGCTGCGGTGAGTGCCACACTGTGGCTCTCCTCCCCCTCCTCTACACGAGCTATTTTAGAGCACCTATAGGTCTTTAAATTCAACCTGGTGTGCCAACGCTAAACCACGCAACATTATTTCAAAAATAATACATTTGTTATTGGTGTCAGTGTTAGAGTTTGGCACGTTACAGTCTTCACCTATGGCAGGGCTTCACCGACACGTCAAATATCCGTGTGGAAAATGGTTTTGTTCAATAGATGAAAACCTGGGCTACTGTTTGTGCCTCTGTGTAGCACCAACATGGCGTGGATTACCTGTGCGTAAACCCTAATCCAAAGGACTGAGGCGCAGGCAAGGGCAGACTGGATATTAAGTTCATTTCTTGAGAGTGATTTTTTTTTCTTCTTAAAGGGGGTACCTCATGTTACACGTGTGAGATTTAGAAGCAGCTCGTGTATGAGTCAATCCTAAAGAGTCACACCAAAAATGCTTTTCCTACACTGCGCACATAAGCTTCACATGTGATAACCAGCGAGCGGCCATCTTGACCAGGCAACGCCCATTTACTACAATGAACGTGCAGTCACATGACGGGAGAGAATTCACCAGAACACAGCGCACTGCACACGAGAAGGCTCGAGCCGAGAGGGGGAGGCGCAGCCCACATGCGCCATTACATGAACATGGAACATGTAGCCTGCCCTTAGTATCAAGGCTTGAGAAATGCCGCACTGCTACAGTAATGATATGCGCCATTTCATTTGTCAAGAGAAAAAAAAAACACCATTACCTGAACACACTGGATAGTAGCGCCCTTTGCGTCATATAAAGCACACGAGATGCGATTTGCCGCACAAATAACACATCCACAGCGGGGCAGATGTGACACAGTGCGTGTTCTTTGCGCGCTGCAGTGACTGTACAAATGCCATGGCTCGACTGCAACTACAGGGCCAATTCTAACCTGAGTTCAGAGGAGCCCAGAGCAAAAGGAAAACGCGGAGGAGAAGGAAACAGACGTGAACTGTGAGCCGAGGGCCTCTCCCCCAGCCCCGGGTGAGTTGAGCTTCTGGTGTATGGAACATGAGTCTGTGGTAAATGTCAAGAAACAAAACCACACTGACTCCAAATGGTCCTGGCGACGTGAACTGCAGGACATTCAGGAAAATTCTATAGGAAAATCATATTATTAGCCTATTGCCAAAAGTTTACCACACAATTGTGACAAACACACTTGTGACCAAAAGTGAATGTTGCACTGAAATACTTTGGGTTATTATAAAACTGGTCAGATCTAAGAAAACCCTGCACAAATATCAGTTTGGTCTACCACATTTTCCAAATACTATTTTACAATATCTCGGTGTAGCTGTTGGGCTTCCACAGGGAAAAGCTCAAGACAAACATGGTGCTTAAAATCTATGTGTGTTTTCTATAAATTCTGCCTTTTTATGATTTGAACCACAGTTTTAGAAAGTCTTTGGCAGGACAGTAAAAACTTCAAAACACTTAAAGAAATTCTAAGCAAGTTTCTGAAAGCGCATTTAAAAGTTTTCCTCCCTGTCACATATGGTCAAAAAACATGATACACTCACACTTTTGTTTGTGAAAATCATACACAATACTTGTTTATCGGGCCTATTCATTGGGAATACGGAGAGAAAAGAAATTATTATCTACACAAAAACACATCAGGAGTTCTTTAGACTCATATATTTTCATAAATCCACTTGGTTTGACAGATTTACACTGTGCTAATATGTAATAAACAGACATTTTATACTGAAAAAGGATCATGACAATAATAATAATAATAATACATAAAATAAGACATTTGTGGTCATTTTAGCAGTATTGTACAGTTTTTACATAAAAAACTATGAACTCATTCCATAAAACGACAATAGGATGAGGTGCGTGTGCGTATGGAGTGAGTTTAAACGCGATCTATAGTTAAAGCCGGTGCACTTTCAGCTCTGAGTGAATGGAAAGTGGACGAGCGCCAGGCCTCCCCACACCCCCACTCGGACACAAAATGGGGAGCAGAGGAAGACAGGAGGAAGGGAGGAGAGTTCCTGCTTTGTCTAAATGACTGGATGTGCTTGTGTGCACACGCAGATGACGTCAGATCTCACTTTGTGTTGAGTCGCCGAGGAGTGAGGCGGGGCCAGCGCGGGCCAATCGGGAGACAGCGAGGAGAGGGGCCCGACTCTGAGCAAACGGCAGCCTCGCCTCCTGGCACCTCCTCAGTGTGCTCCACTCTGAACAGCAGAGGGCTGACTCTGCCACTGCTCTCGACGCCGGCCTTGAGGACTTACAAGAAAATGTCCATGCGTTACACTTTTTTTAAACGCACACCTCATGACAGACTAAACCTACGACCCCAAACGCCTCGAGACGAATCACCGAAGAGCATCTGCCAACAAACGGTCGACGATTACATATTTACAGTGCAGTTGTCATGATCAAACTGGCCCTAATAACAAATTATACTGCAACACAAAATGTCACAATCATTTTCAAACTACAACACGCAACAGAAACGATATTACTAAACTAAAAAAGTAATCCCAGCCAACTCCAATCTGAAGGAACCAACAAAAAGTACAATCAAAGACTTAAGAATTATAGATTTTAATTCATACGATCTAAAATTCTGCTCAAACGTGCCACAAAACAGGAAAAAGTTCCCCACTAGTGAAAAGGAAGTAAACACACAATAAATACTGATGCGAAAAAAGAAAAAAAAGAGTTGATCTGACAAGTTTATTTAGCAGTTCTCGTGACAGGTTTACAAACTGGTATCACGTGTTTATTTACCTCTTCACATATTTGGATCAGTTTGATGAGAGTGTTTTATTGTTTTATGTGAAAATATTCATTTTTCACATAAAACAATCAGGATACAATGACTCCTATACTATTACTATTACCTCTGGTACAATTCACTCATGTCACTTTACTGATATTTATCCTGTCTGTACATAAACATAGTCATTACTGTAAATAACATAATATACTGAAGTCACTTTACTGAGATTTACTCTGTTCATATGCTGCACTGTTACTGTTATTGTACATAATAGTTTTTTGGTATTTTATATTTTGTATTTTATATTTTTGCTCCACCAAAACAAAATTAGAGTCTATCTTTAAGTCTATTTCTAAATTATTATTTTTTTAGCCATTATCTATTATCTTGTTTTATTGCATGTTCCATTTTCCTGCTGTTCTTGAACTGTGCGTTGCAACACTGGAATTTCCCCACTGTAGGACTAATAAAGGCATATCTTATCTTTATATCTTATCTTATCTTATTACTGCATTACATACTGTACAATGAACCAATTAATGATTTAGCCGTTAATTATTACGACTTATAATTAAGAAACAGAAAGTAAAATCAAAATATTTTTTCCACGCACACGAGGCCTGTCCTCAATCCGGTTTGTGAGGTGATAAAACTAAACCAACGCAAACTGAGTCACTTTAGAGTTTTGATTAAAGATTAAACAAAACAATCAAAATCACAAATCGCAAAAACGTTTCTGAAGATTTTTGAAGCGCCGTCATTTCCACCAAATACTAAATATTCTGCATAAAATCTGCTAATCCTGTAGTTTAGATCTGTACAAACATGTTCTTAAATGTGATTCGTGCATTAAATTGTCAGCACATATTTCAGTATTTTTGCCAATTCTCGTGGATGTTATTATTAAAAACAATTTAAAACATAAATCGCAATGCTTGTCAATACAGCCATTTGATAATTTTCCCTTTTAGCAGCTGTTTAATTTAGAAGTTCACACATATTCTGAGAAACAAATGATTTAAAACCCAATTGAAATGCCCCAAACCTCAACGTTCTGTTCAGTTTAGGTGCAAAGTTTGTAATACTAAAATAAAATGTAAATAATTTCAATGTGATAAAAAAATAATAAAGTAAATATTTGACTGTACGCATATTCAAATGTATGAAACGTTGGATGTGGATTAACATATACTGTGCGTATCAAAAGAATGAATTGTTTTTAAGTTTGGGTTAAAGTTTGCCGCGCCGAGCTCACAGCTGATTGGTCCGTGTTGGTTTTTCTAACTCCAAACCAGATGTTACGCCCAGAGAAATATGGAATCTGTTACTGTGGTGATTCACTCTGACCTAAACCAAACCTTTTCCAGTCAAACGCACGGGTTTTTGCTCATACTAAACCTGAATTTACCTCAAGTCAAACTAAACCGGCTCTTGAGCAGAATCAACCGGTTTAAGTTAATTAACACAAAAGATCCGTCAACAACAGAAAGACCAAAACAGCAGTGGAAAAACGTTAAGAAATGACACTCAATAGCTGGGAAAAAAGGGTGTTCTTTTTAGGAATAAAAGCAAAACAGCACAATAACGATAGGGAATAAAGAATGCTTGTCTTGGCGAGGCAAATGAAATACAGTTCATGTTTAAAATAAATAAACGCAGACTAATAAACGTGACTTAATCTTAAGTAACGGATAACCTTATGTCCTGTCAATCAGCACAGTATTTGTCTCTTGTATTTAGCTGTGATTTTATAGTTTATTACTTTTTTTTTATTTTGACTTGTACATATACTTTTATTTTATTTAACACCTGTCTCTTGCTCTTTTTTGCTATACCATCTATTTTTGTTACTCTCTGTTATTATATTATATTGTGATCCAAATAATTTTCCTTGTGAATCAATAAAGTTTGTTAAAGTCTAAGTTAAAACAGAGATGGGACGACAGATTCAACTTAAGAACGTGTAGAATGAGCTTGTGGTATTTCCTCCATATTCCACATTGGGCACGAGAGTCATTTATCTATTAAAAAAACGTCAAAATCTCATTCACGTGGATCTAATCTCATGCCACATCTTGGAAATGTTTGGTTTGGTCCCATCCCTTCTGTCAAATCTCCATCACCGTGCCATATGTCTTTCCTTCTGAGAATCTATTCCATAAAGTCAGTCGAGCTAACGGCGCTCGATAAGGAGCCAGTAGGTATCTGAAGTGAGCAGAACTGTCCCATTCTGTGGAACAAACCCTTTCTGTGCAGCAGACAAGAGAGCAAGTGTATCATGTGTTTTCCTGCCAGCTCTGCACCAATACAAGCTCTCCACTGTAAAACGTCTTCTATAGAGCCTATAGGGGAATATCACTCCAGCACAATCCACTCCTCTCATAACACAGCCTTTTTTTTTTTCCCTTTTTTTCTTACCAAAGTAGTTTTGTGTCTAGACTAAAACCATCTTTTCCAACCAATCTGGGGTAGAACCCGGGTGGTGTCGGTCCTGTCAGGAGGCGTACATTCTGGAAGGCTTTCTCCGTGCCATCCCCACGGTCGTGCAGAGGGAGGTGTGGACCACGTGAGACGTGCAGTGCCTGTGATATGGCACACCCCCAGCCTGCACACACCCACCTCGGCCCAGAAAGGAAAAGATCCGAGGGGGAGGGGCCGTGCTCTCGCTCTGTCTTTAGCTTCCCCTTTCCTGCTGCTTCCATGCCGTCTTTCTCCCTCTGGAGCTTATACATGATGTCGCCATACAAATGTGTGCATGCGCATGACCACAGCACATGCCACTTTCAGACATGTGACTAGCAGCTTCCATTTTAACTCTTTGGGAAACGCACTGCAGCAAAAACGAGCCACAGAAGCAACAAGTCTGGCACCCTCACAGCTGATCAAACAGGTCACAGATTAAATGTTCAAGCAAAAAACAGTTATGGTCAACACAGACATAGATGTTTTAATATTTTACCCTCATCATTGACCCTCTCGCTGCATACTGAGTGATTCAAGCATGTTGGAGTTTATTCTCCTGCATTCAAGACGCAAATCCACCACCAGATTTCAACCAAAACCGGACAAGTTTGCTTTATTATTAATAATGCAATTTTAAAATGTACAAAACATACAATAAAAATCTACATGTCAAAGATTAAAACTATATAAGAGACAAAGCATCATGTCATCTTTAAAGATCTTAAGTACAATGACTGATTCATCTATTGACCTTCCATTTGTAATGTTGTGTCCTTATCCTTCTGCAAATTATTTCAAAATTGCAAAATAAAAAAAAGTGTATGTTGATGCAAAAAAAAAAGTCCTATGCATTAATAAATCGACTAAAATGTGGTGTGGAGCAGCAGTGGCAAAAGCTCTCGAAATGATTAGGATCTTGCACAAAAAAATAACTTTGTATACAGAGAAACACTAAACAGCATCTTCAGAAGTGCAAATGAAACTGTCCGAACACTACCAAAACTCAAGGCTTTCTCCTTTCTGCAGTGGTCCATCCAATAAAATACAATAAAATAATTATTTGACTAATAAATTGACAGATTCATCTCCTAAACTAAAGATATATAGTCTTAAAATACATCACCATGTGTAACAAAACCACATTTGAATATGGAAAGGCTGGTGTAACTCCAAATGAACAGTTTTTTTTTTGTTTTTTTTTTATGTGTTTAATTTGCCTTGTGTGATCATTGCTGCTTTTTCTCCATCCTGTAGATTGTTTGACATCAACTTGCCGAGAGACGCTGGCTACAATCTTTACATACATTTACACGAAAATGTAAGAAATGATAAAAATGGAGAAAGAGAAAGTGCAATCACATGTGGTAGTTAAAAAGAACATTCACAACAAATAAAAAATAGGGAATAACATAACATCAAATATTCCCTGCACAAAGTTGCTGTCCCAATAGAAATGCAACTGTTCATTTTTATGACATTGTTACAAAGTAGTGACTGTATACGTAGTTTTTTTTAAATATACGTATGTGAAATGAAACAGCAGCACAGAAAAAAAAACAACATGAGAAATGAAACCTTATTTTTGTTATAGTGATTTAATATATTTTTATGCTTTTTTGTGCGTTTCCCGAGAGCAGAAGGGCATCTGGCGCCTCAGTCTGATCTGAAGAGAGGCAGAACTCAAAGGCCTGAAATCTGGGTCAAACACGACTAACACACACACACACACACCCACACATGCACGCACGCGCACACACACACACGCACACACATACACACACACACTTGTGAACCAGGAAGAGGCCTCAACAGGAAGCCCTATATGTGAGGCACAACTTACAAAAGTTTCTGGCAGCCAATCAGAGCCCCACAGGAAATGCCCCGTGGCCAATCAAAACACTTTATGCACAGGCTCCTTAATCCCCGGCCCTGTCCTCATTACTGCTGAAAAAATGTAAAGAATTCAGGTCCAAAGGGCAATGTCCTGAACGCACTCGATACCTACACTTCACGCCGTCAGCACCAACAAACGGAGGTTACAGTACTACTATGGAATGATTTATATACATTTATGTTACAGTATTTATGTTACAGTACTACTATAGATGATGTTATATATTTATCATACAGTACTACTATGGATGATGTTATATATTTATCATACAGTACTACTACGGATGATGTTATATATTTATCATACAGTACTACTATGGATGATGTTATACATTTATGTTACAGTACTGCTATAGATGACGTTGTATATTTTTCTTACAGTACTACTATGGATGACGAGAAAATAAACAGCAATGTGTAAAGTGTTATATATTTAATCTTACATTACTACTATACATGATAAACAGTAGTGTGAAAAGTGTTGTGTATTTATCACACAGTACTACTATGGAGTGATGTTATATATATTTACGTTACAGTACTACTATAGATGATAAACAGTAGTACTGCACCTTATATTATTATTTATATTATTTATCTGTAGTTTGATAGTGTAAATTGTACATATTTCCACTGTTTTATAGTCTTACTTACTTGTATATATTGCTGTAATGGTACTTATATTTTTATCTCTACAATCTATTCTTATCTATTTTAATTCTATACTTATTTACCGTCTTCTTTGCATCTGTTGGCTGCTCCAAACGACATCTCGCTATACTTTGTATTCTGACAATAAAGTTTTCTACTCTACTACTCTAGTGTGTAAAGTGTTGTATATTTATGTTACAGTACTACTATGGAGTGATGTTATATATATTTATGTTACAGTACTACTATGGAGTGATGTTTTTTTTTTTACGTTACAGTACTACTATAGAATGATTTATATATATTTACGTTACAGTACTACTACGGTATGATGTTATATATATTTACTTTACAGTACTGCTATGGAATGATGTTATATATATTTACGTTACAGTACTACTACGGTATGATGTTATATATATTTACGTTACAGTATTTATGTTACAGTACTACTATGGATGATGTTATATATTTATCATACAGTACTACTATGGATGATGTTATATATTTATCATACAGTACTACTATGGATGATGTTATATATTTATGTTACAGTATTTATGTTACAGTACTACTACGGATGATGTTATATATATTTATCATACAGTACTACTATGGATGATGTTATACATTTATGTTACAGTACTGCTATAGATGACGTTGTATATTTTTCTTACAGTACTACTATGGATGACGAGAAAATAAACAGCAATGTGTAAAGTGTTATATATTTAATCTTACATTACTACTATACATGATAAACAGTAGTGTGAAAAGTGTTGTGTATTTATCACACAGTACTACTATGGAGTGATGTTATATATATTTACGTTACAGTACTACTATAGATGATAAACAGTAGTACTGCACCTTATATTATTATTTATATTATTTATCTGTAGTTTGATAGTGTAAATTGTACATATTTCCACTGTTTTATAGTCTTACTTACTTGTATATATTGCTGTAATGGTACTTATATTTTTATCTCTACAATCTATTCTTATCTATTTTAATTCTATACTTATTTACCGTCTTCTTTGCATCTGTTGGCTGCTCCAAACGACATCTCGCTATACTTTGTATTCTGACAATAAAGTTTTCTACTCTACTCTACTACTCTAGTGTGTAAAGTGTTGTATATTTATGTTACAGTACTACTATGGAGTGACGTTATATATATTTACGTTACAGTACTACTATAGATGATAAACAGTAGTACTGCACCTTATATTATTATTTATATTATTTATCTGTAGTTTGATAGTGTAAATTGTACATATTTCCACTGTTTTATAGTCTTACTTACTTGTATATATTGCTGTAATGGTACTTATATTTTTATCTCTACAATCTATTCTTATCTATTTTAATTCTATACTTATTTACCGTCTTCTTTGCATCTGTTGGCTGCTCCAAACGACATCTCGCTATACTTTGTATTCTGACAATAAAGTTTTCTACTCTACTCTACTACTCTAGTGTGTAAAGTGTTGTATATTTACATTACAGTACTACTATGGAATGATTTATATATATTTATTTTACAGTACTGCTATAGATGATGTTATATATTTATCATACAGTACTACTATGGAATGATGTTATATATATTTACATTACAGTACTACTATGGAGTGATGTTTTATATATATTTACATTACAGTACTACTATGGAATGATTTATATATATTTACATTACAGTACTACTATGGAGTGATGATATATATGTTTATTTTACAGTACTGCTATAGATGTCATATATATTTATGTTACAGTACTACAATGGATGATGTTATATATTTAATCTTACAGTACTACTATACATGATAAACAGTAGTGTGTAAAGTGTTGTATATTTACATTACAGTACTACTATGGAGTGATGTTATATATATTTACGTTACAGTACTACTATGGAGTGATTTATATATATTTACGTTACAGTACTACTATGGAATGATGTTATATATATTTACAGTACTGCTATGGAATGATGTTATATATATTTACGTTACAGTACTACTATAGATGATAAACAGTAGTGTGTAAAGTGTTGTGTATTTATCACACAGTACTACTATGGAGTGATGTTATATATATTTACGTTACAGTACTACTATAGATGATAAACAGTAGTACTGCACCTTATTTTATTATTTATATTATTTATCTGTAGTTTGATAGTGTAAATTGTACATATTTCCACTGTTTTATAGTCTTACTTACTTGTATATATTGCTGTAATGGTACTTATATTTTTATCTCTACAATCTATTCTTATCTATTTTAATTCTATACTTATTTACCGTCTTCTTTGCATCTGTTGGCTGCTCCAAACGACATCTCGCTATACTTTGTATTCTGACAATAAAGTTTTCTACTCTACTCTACTACTCTGGTGTGTAAAGTGTTGTATATTTATGTTACAGTACTACTATGGAGTGACGTTATATATATTTATGTTACAGTACTACTATGGAGTGATGTTATATATATTTATGTTACAGTACTACTATGGAGTGATGTTATATATATTTATGTTACAGTACTACTATGGAGTGATTTTTTTTTTAACGTTATAGTACTACTATAGAATGATTTATATATATTTACGTTACAGTACTACTATGGAATGATTTATATATATTTATTTTACAGTACTGCTATAGATGATGTTATATATTTACATTACAGTACTACTATGGAATGTTATATATATTTACGTTACAGTACTACTATGGAATGATTTATATATATTTACGTTACAGTACTACTATGGAATGATTTATATATATTTACATTACAGTACTACTATGGAGTGATGATTTATATATTTACGTTACAGTACTACTATGGAATGATTTATATATATTTACATTACAGTACTACTATGGAGTGATGATTTATATATTTACGTTACAGTACTACTATGGAATGATTTATATATATTTACGTTACAGTACTACTATGGAATGATTTATATATATTTATTTTACAGTACTGCTATAGATGATGTTATATATTTACATTACAGTACTACTATGGAATGATTTATATATATTTACATTACAGTACTACTATGGAGTGATGATATATATGTTTATTTTACAGTACTGCTATAGATGTCATATATATTTATTTTACAGTACTACAATGGATGATGTTATATATTTAATCTTACAGTACTACTATACATGATAAACAGTAGTGTGTAAAGTGTTGTATATTTACGTTACAGTACTACTATGGAGTGATGTTATATATATTTATGTTACAGTACTACTATAGATGATAAACAGTAGTACTGCACCTTATTTTATTATTTATATTATTTATCTGTAGTTTGATAGTGTAAATTGTACATATTTCCACTGTTTTATAGTCTTACTTACTTGTATATATTGCTGTAATGGTACTTATATTTTTATCTCTACAACCTATTCTTATCTATTTTAATTCTATACTTATTTACCGTCTTCTTTGCATCTGTTGGCTGCTCCAAACGACATCTCGCTATACTTTGTATTCTGACAATAAAGTTTTCTACTCTACTCTACTACTCTGGTGTGTAAAGTGTTGTATATTTATGTTACAGTACTACTATGGAGTGATGTTATATATATATTTATGTTACAGTACTACTATGGATGATTTTATATATTTATGTTACAGTACTGCTATAGATGATTTTATATATTTACATTACAGTACTACTATGGAATGTTATATATATTTACGTTACAGTACTACTATGGAATGATGTTATATATGTTTATTTTACAGTACTGCTATAGATGATGTCATATATATTTATTTTACAGTACTACAATGGATGATGTTATATATTTAATCTTACATTACTACTATAGATGATAAACAGTAGTGTGTAAAGTGTTGTGTATTTATCACACAGTACTACTATGGAATGTTATATATATTTACATTACAGTACTACTATAGATGATAAACAGTAGTACTGCACCTTATTTTATTATTTATATTATTTATCTGTAGTTTGATAGTGTAAATTGTACATATTTCCACTGTTTTATAGTCTTACTTACTTGTATATATTGCTGTAATGGTACTTATATTTTTATCTCTACAATCTATTCTTATCCATTTTAATTCTATACTTATTTACCGTCTTCTTTGCATCTGTTGGCTGCTCCAAACGACATCTCGCTATACTTTGTATTCTGACAATAAAGTTTTCTACTCTACTACTCTAGTGTGTAAAGTGTTGTATATTTACATTACAGTACTACTATGGAGTGATGTTATATATATTTATGTTACAGTACTACTATAGAATGATTTATATATATTTACTTTACAGTACTGCTATGGAATGATGTTATATATATTTACGTTACAGTACTACTATAGATGATAAACAGCAGTGTGTAAAGTGTTGTGTATTTATCACACAGTACTACTACGGAATGATGTTACATATATTTACGTTACAGTACTACTATGGAATGATGTTATATATATTTACGTTACAGTACTACTACGGAATGATGTTATATATATTTACGTTACAGTACTACTATAGATGATAAACAGTGTGTAAAGTGTTGTATATTTACGTTACAGTACTACTACGGAATGATGTTACATATATTTACGTTACAGTACTACTACGGTATGATGTTATATATATTTACGTTACAGTACTACTATGGAATGATTTATATATATTTACGTTACAGTACTACTATAGATGATAAACAGCAGTGTGTAAAGTGTTGTGTATTTATCACACAGTACTACTATGGAATGATTTATATATATTTACTTTACAGTACTGCTATGGAATGATGTTATATATATTTACGTTACAGTACTACTACGGAATGATGTTATATATATTTACGTTACAGTACTACTATGGAGTGATTTATATATATTTACGTTACAGTACTACTATAGATAATAAACAGCAGTGTGTAAAGTGTCATTGAAACTTCTCGAGAGACACTTTGAGAAAAAAGCTTCCGTAAACTGAAGGGGTGGAGCTGAACAAACGCCTGCCATTTATTCAGCTGTTTCACTGCGACAGTGACAGGAGCAAAGTATGAATTAAAAAGCTGCATCACACTGGAACCTACAACCACTCGTGACCTCACAAACACGTCCGATTATTCACTTCCATTATCTTAAGCCTTATGTGTAGTATGTATCTTCATAATTCATGTTTTACTCATTTTAAAACCATGAATAAAAACTAAAAACACTGTCTTTAAGTAAAAATAATAATAAACTGCTGCAATTAGAGGAATTTTTCTCAAATGTTGACTTGACTGAATAAACACAGATAATATATATACCTAAGCACTTATTCCTGCTCCATTATGAAAAAAAAAATGCAATTACCACACGACTGTTGTTGAGGATCTCAGATAAAAGGATTTTCCAACAAACGTGTTACTGGAACTGAATTTATGAATTTATACATGAAAATAATAATGTCCAGCTGGTAACTGTGGACAGGTCCAAACAAATGGGTCATATTTTCCAAACTACAGAAGGGTTTGCCTGAGCCATTCTGGAAAAATACCTAAATAACATTTTTCTGACATGTATTGCTCTTTTAAATTATATTCACAATTTATGTTTTAATTTGTAGCACTGTTTTTTTTAAAGAAAGAAAACTGAAACAAACTGCGAAACTAAAACAAAGAACACAGTGTAAAATACAAGGTTAATTTTATTTAATTTTTTTTTTTTTTTTAATAAATAATACAGAATATTTAGATGTTTGCAGAGGAAATTACGTTACTTAAATAATTGCTGTCTTTGTGATTTGGAAATTTCGACCATTCACATTGCAGTAAATCTTGCAGTTCTATATTTTTTAATAGCAGTTTTTTTAAATTATTATTATTATTTCTACGTAGTCGTGACTGTAAACGCAATTCAATTTCGATGAATTTCAAACCCCAGGGATGCAGTTTATCCACAGAGCTTGTAAAAAACTTAAAGTAGTTGAAGTTTTTGAAATCACATTTGACAAATCTCGCAGACAATAAAGTTATATTTTCATACATAAAAGTGCGTATGAGGCATAAATGCAAAATATGAACTACACCTGTGCACCTGAAATGTTCATTTACAAGACAAAACTCATATACAACGTGAAGAATTAATTCATGCTGGCAAGTTTTTCTAATACTACACTTTGAATTAAAAAACAAACAAACAAATAATCCAAACATGTGAGACACAAAAATGTGACAGCACAAAAGCACATATGACCCTCGCAGGTTTTATTAAAAATAGAATATGCTCATGTTTTTTTTTTCCTCATGACTAGTCCAAGGACAAATATCTCCACACAATACTGACATAACACTTTTTATTCTACAATCTTTAGAAAACCTACCACATAGCGCACAGAAAATTACAATAAAAAATAAAATTAAACTCTAAAATCATCCGGAATTTATCAAGTAGAATTCTAGAGCAATTTCAGCGTTGAGAAACAAAAAAAATGTAAAACTAAACACAACTTTCCTCCTGAAAAGACTCGACTTGTGGGATGATTGCAAAAAGGAAGACCCTTGGCTGTGTAATTTTAAAAACCTTACCCATTACAAAAAGAAACCAAGTCCACAAAAAGAAAAATCCACAAATACCACTTTCAGACGCACACACACAAAACAACCACATCACATCAGCATAAAAAACACAAATAAGCTCTAAATGTTATAAAATATAGTTGTGTACCATTTAAAAAATTCTTAGACAGCAAAACACCAAAACACACAACTACACAAGCACACAAATGGTTAAGCAAATGTTTTTACTGCTCGTTTTTGTGTATTACTTGTAGTAAACAGTAAATTAGTGCTGAGGAAACCAATTTTGGTGACATAAGAATGGCTGCCTCTCTCGGTCTCACCCATAGACACACACACAGAGGCACATATGCACAAGGGGCCCCGTATTCTCCACACAACACCCGCCCCCAGTGCCCCAAACTATTCCCTCCTCCTACCGCGCTCATTTCTTCATCTTTTCCTTCGGCTCCAATCCATTTCTTACACTTTCCTTCATGGCTGGTATGTGGTTTGGACCAGGTTTACGCCGAAACGATGAAAAAGACGTGGTTTATCTCTTGTCATTTCTGCTCGTCGTGTGGGTTTATCTAAAATGTTCAGTCCAGTTTTCTACTACTGCAGTGTTCATGAAGATTTAACTGTGTTTCTTATCAGCTGATCTTAGCTTAAGTAATTTAAAATACAGTTTATAGTTTTCATTCACTGTTCTGTTTCACGTCTGTTTTGGGGTTATGCAATTAACTTATTTTATTAGAAAGAAGAAGAAGAAGAAACAGAAAAATGGTGTTTCCTCACAATTTGCTATGAAACTGATGTTATTTTTGTCAACTGTGTGAGTTTATGACACAAAGAATCACATTTTAAACACAATGCAATAAGCAACTTCTTAATACAACAATATGTCAACGCAAACTATGACCAACTAGTGTCAAATGCACCAAATTCAATGCTGGAACAGTTTTCATGAAAGCAGCAGCAGCCTGTAATAGTGGAGTTATAATTTACCTCTCCATAATCACTAAGAATAGTTTGGCGCAGTGGTATAAAGCGTGGATTTTTGGCTTAATTTGACGCTGCTTAAACCACCACCAAATCCAACCTGCAGCCAAAAAGATGGTTGGAACCAGAGAAAGGAGAAACAATCAGAGAGCTGGAGCAGTGAAGGCGCGGCGGAAAGAGAGGGTGCAGGGGGACTTCTTAAAGAGACAGGACGTGGTTACCCTTCACCTACATAACGCTAGCGGCTCTTCTCCGCCATAGGCATCTCTGTGGCTCTTCAAATCTGTTGTTAAATCGAGCTGTCTTTGTCTTCTTTTAGCACTGGGATCATAATGAGTCTTCTTGTATCGCGTGTACGCACTTCTTTGTTTCCCCCAAAAGGTGAGGTGCACCACGTCTGGCAGGCAAATGTATTTCTGTGGCAATTCTACCAGTTTCAAATCAATCAAAACAACCTACTAACCAGCTGTTTAGACCAGTTTCATCTAAAATATTATGAAAATATTTATGAAAAACACGCCAAATCAGCAACCAAAAACCTTTATACGTCACAATTCAAATGAACAAACCTCAAGAGATAAAAGACTGACTTTTTCTTATATATTAAACTAATCTGAGTGTGGAACATCAAGAATTCAGTGTGGAATACGTTACTGAAGCGACAGTTCAGTTATTATAATTTGGTAGAAATGATATTATTGATTATTGAGATATTACTGAACATGATTCCTAAAATAAACTTTAAAAAATAAGGTTCTTTAAGGTTCATGGGCTTTAGTTTATTGCTCTAGGGGAGAAAATGCATCACTGAATGACACCGACAACTACAAACTACACAAATGTTTAAAGGAAATGCAATGAATTGTTAAAAATAATACAGGGTCATTTTTATAATTCACTGATTTTGCCAAGAAATGTTTGAAATTCTTTGGGGGGTTTAACTAAATATGTTTATCTTATTGTCAAAGCAAATTACTTTAATAAGATGCACATGAATTTAAGAGCAAAATTTGAGTTTATGAACAAATTTCTAATGTTAGGTCCTTTAAATTTCCAACAATACAAGCTTAACCATGTTTCTTGTTGTATATAATTAAACGATTTGGTAAAAATGGGCAGGAGTGAAGTAAAATGAGTCGTATAATTCACAAAATCTATGTGAAAACCATAGCTGCTTCACACATTTTACTCTCTGAAAAATCTCTGAGGAGTTTTACTTAATGAATTAATAATCATAAGAGTTTGTCAGTTTTCTTTTTACATGACACAATAACCAATCCAAGAAGTAATAGCAAGTTTTTCTATTATTTTTCCAGGCAAAACATTAAGAACAAAGTCTTAAGTACAGTGACGGCCTGGGTTTTGAGAATTTCCAAGAAAACACGGCACGAGGCCAAAGTCTAAAATGGAAACGCCATGGATGTGCCGCACGAAAAACAAGGGAGAAATGGACATACTGTACTGCGGGTGGGAAGAAAACAGCACAGGATCAAAGTATGAAGCAAGACAGAGGAGGGGAGGATGATGTCACGCTGTACCAGACCGCCTCCCTCGCCACTCACAGGTGACGGCGCGGCGTGATTGGTCGCACCCCCTTACTCCCTCCGCCTATAGCCCCCACCTCCCCCAGCTCCTCGGCGGCCATGAACACAGAGAGGACGAGGCATGGCGTGCTTTTCCTTTCTGCTGCCCTAGACTCAGCACACAACTGGCTCGCATGACACATTCAGACAACACACTTTACATAACGCACATTAGAGGGAAGGGAGGACATAGCTGTAGCACTCAAATGTTTTTTCCTGGACATAATCGTACACAAAGAACATAATGTTCTCTCATTAAACAATTCTTGAATCCCACTGGATACAGGACTGGCAGATAATATTAAATCGGAAGTCTAATTTGCAAGTAGCTGAACAGAAATCACATTCAGCACAACACTAGAATAACAGCTGGACTGATTACACGGTCACATGTAGCTGAGTTTAATAGTGTGGCTGGTGCAGAACCTCAAACCTTTGACTCTAACAGACTTCTGCCAGAACGAGATCTGTGCTCTGAAGGGAACTCGTCTCATGCAGGAATGTGTGGCCTTATATTGTGATGAGAAGAGGGAAAACGAACAACACACTCATCACTGCCATCTGATAATTATCTGATCACAATCCAACTGTAAATCAATTCTAATCAATAGTACAGTTCTCACTCAAGTTTAAACATTACCCCAGGTTCACTCACATTTAATCCACATTTTAAAGTGACGTGTTGAACAAGTGTAAAAACAAGTAGTTCTCTTTATGCTTAAACCATTTCATAAGGAGTGTGTTATAATTACAAACTCCATTTATCAGTTATTCTTATCTGTTATATTGAGAATACAGAAAAATCATGTATATGGTATTATTATTTATTTCTGTCATAAATCTGTAGATGCAAATCCGAACAATGTGCAGAAATCATTTAGTCTGAGAATGCAATAATATTATGAAATAGCATATTCAGTTCAATTCAATTATTGCCTTCTCAAACATGAACATTTCCACATGTCTATTATTTTAATTTTTAAAATAAAAAATAACAACACTGCATCACTTAAATCAAGCCTTGCCAGTGTGTGCAAACAACAGAAGTAAAACAACAGGTGAACTGTAAACACACATGTGCACTATGGTGAACACTAGTGAGTTTCACAGGGCTGGGGCTCGTCAAACTCACATTTATTTGCAGCACATTGTCATTTCATCCTCCACAAACACGATAAGCAGACAGCAGTTCACACATGCAAACTAAACTAAGAGTTCTTGACTGGGTGAGGGGCTTGTACCTCGGAAATCTCCTACACCACCCCCACCAAAGGTTTCCCCACCCCTCCTCTACTTTACTCCTCTTGTTGACCTCCCACAATGCTCTGCAGCTTTGTTTCAGACGTGCAAACATCCACACAACTCCACCATAAGAATGTTTGGGCGCAAAGCAACTTAATATTAAAGAAAACAAAAATAAAAAAAGAGATCAGTCTGAAAAAGACATGGGCTCGATATACGTTTAACACAGGGGTCATAGGTCAGACTGACTTGGAACAGAATTACAGATGCCATGGGGAGGTCAGAAAAAAACGTAAATGGATCAAATTAACCATAGAATTTCTTGTGGCGAAAACACCCCTCCCCCATGAACAGCGCGTTTGTTCAGAACATCCGCCCCTCCCACGCGCGCACCTCCACCACTACGAACAATTACCACAAAACTCAACAGGACTAAATATATAAAGGCATTATAGACATATTAACATATAGAGTCAACACACAAGACAGGGACAAAACATTAGAAATACAGAATTGCGTTACGCTTTAAACAAAACCACGCACAGTCCCCGGATCATTGGCGTAAACCATGAGGCGACTAAAACTGTGACTCTCGGTCATAAAAGACGTTCCTTAGACATGTTTAGGACGTTTTTTAGGCTCTAGCTTTGTTGTAATGTGATAATCCATTTTACATCAGCTGTGCCTAATTATTTGAGGGCCTCCATTAAAGCCCCCCGTCCATTTCCTTCACATTGGTCTAAGATTAAACGCAGTGGGCTCCAGTTTCCACAGGTCAAGGCGCACGGACCCTGGCGGCAGCACTGAGGGCTGTGGATTCACCCAATTCTGCTTCGGCTTCGCCATTTTGCCCACAAAGCTCGACGTGGAGGGACTCCGCTAGCGTGGACACACCACGTGCATCACGGTAATAAAGCGAGGCCCCCCGCACCCCCGTGGCCCCCACCCTATAGGTCACCTTTCTCCTGATAGCTCCGAGGCTGTGGACAAAGCTGTGCGCACCCAGAGGAGAGGCTGGGGGCTGTACTTGCAGTGTGCCATGTTGCTTCTTTGAGTAGACGTCAATGACTTGCGTTGAGAGTTCGGGCTTATAAAATAAAATCACGATTGGTAACGACAGGAGTAAAGCAGCTACGGTGGACAAATGTTGCACGCGTAAAAGGCTCACGATAAATAAACTCACAAATTACGTTAAGTAGGAAATGAGCGCCTGGTTCTCGTATGTGTGCCAAAGGTTAGAGGCATGCTGCATGATGGGTGAAAACCACAGTATGGCACATACAGAATTCCAGTAAATGCAAGTGAACTGAGCTCGTGGTGGAGCCGAGCCGAGCGACACGAATCCACGACCACGGGCCAAAGTGGAGCTGGAATTCTACGAGCCAAAATCGATCAGTGTTTAAGTACGCGCAAGGCAAAAAGTCACGCCGTCCTTCAGCGTGTTACGTTCGGTGTGACCCCAGGCTACTACGTCCTTCAGTGTGTTACATCTGTTATGACCCCAGGCTGATAAAATAATGAAAACACACCCACGAAATGTAAGGGAAATTGCTTCATATAGGCCTTGCTAAATGTGGAAGGAGACCCACAGCCACACCAGCATCCGGGCTCTGCAGAATAACACACCACAGCAGCTATTGGACAGGCCATTTTGCCATGGAACAGGGACTATTTACAGCCATGCTTCCAATTCACAACACAAAACGGCTTATCTTGCTGAATATTACTTCACACATGATTAACTTAACTAAGCAGAGGTCCTTTTGTTTTAAAATAAGCGACCCACAGAGCTGAGGCGTCCATCTGCGCATTTACGTGCACCACAGTAGCATTTCAAGTGGGTTACTCCTGGATAACACTTCGTAAGGAGTGTCAACACTTACAGAGTTAGTTTGGGTGGGGGGAGGGATTTTTGAGATCATTATTGTTGGATTCTCTTACCTTTGCTTCTTTGGGACAGAATGCTCAACCTCAATACGTTTCCCATGGAGTTCCACTTTACCTGACAGAAAATACAGACAATACACCAAAAGTTAGGCTACACACACGGTGACTGTACATCCAGTGCACACAGGCCTGCGGATCACGGGTCCTAGCAGTTTATTATGGACTCATGCAACGATACAAACGATAAATATTGCCCAATACACGTGATAACACAGTGTGGAGCCTTAAATCAGTGTGCAGCAGAGGCAATTCTGGCTGTAGAATTGCACGTGTAACCCAAGGGTCCTTCACATCACAAAACCTCGTATCAGAATGAAAAAGGAGCAATTATACGTGTGTTACGTGTTACTTTTCCACCGTTTTGAATCAATGTAAGCTTTTATTTACACTGAGCTGCTTATATTTTAGTGTAAAAGGAGAAAATATGAGCTGACAGGCCATGGCTTATTCGGGAGAAAACATGATATCGCCTAGTAGCCGAGGTTTTACGCATGTATTAATAGTCAGACCAGTGTCATAAAATAGCAGTCATTATTTTACCAAACGGACAATGGCTTACGAGTAAGTAGGCCTATAAGTAGAGCAATAGGTTAGTGAAACCACAAGTGCAGATTTGGTATCTTTGTCGTAGTGAGTACCGGCTCAAAGGGGGAGGGGAGGCAGCAGAAGGCTTCTATATCACACCACTATACGAGCTTCAACAAAACCACGAAAAGCACCAAAACGCCACATGCTTTATGGAAGCCTGACTCAACCTGGCGAAGGGGTAAGTCTATCTCAAGTCTCAATGGGCATAAATGCTAAATCTGTCCATCACAAGCCTCCTGCTCCATCGGTGTAGCTTGTTCCAGCCTTTACAGGAGACTACAGCCTTTACATTTACGCGTAAAAGTTTGCAGTGTTCTTAGCCTGTGCACGCACCTTTTACAAATTGCAGGGGGTGTATTAATTGCAGCGTGATAATCTGATTGAATTCGGGATGTTGTAATGAGACGGTAGTGAACGGAGTGCACAGAAGCAACGCCGATGCCCGCCGCCTGTTCTGTTCTGTGAATGAATGAAACTTGACGACTACTATGCAGCTTTGGCCTTTAGTTTGTCCATTAACTTACCAGAAATAGTCTCGATTGCCTTCATGGCGCATTGGTCATCCGGACAGTCAACAAAAGCATAACCAGTCTTCATGAGAAACTGTCCGGTGTAGGGGATCTTGTGTTCGTCAAAGGTTTTTCCCAAGTCCTCGGCAGTAACGGTGTCGCATAGATTCCCAATGTAGAGCTTGTGCATGGTGTTGCTTTTTCCAATTTCAGAATTTAAACAAAACACTGTACGTACGAACAAAAATCAAAGTTTCCTCCGCAAAATTTAACGTGCAGTGGCGCAACAAGATACAAGACACGCCTCCAGTAAATAGACACAATTATGAGTTGTAAAAAAAAAAAAAATAACCAAAGTAACCAAACGCAGCGGTGAACTAAAGTTAAAATAAGTGTGCTATTTCAAAAGTGTTAAAGCAGATGGCAAATGCGGCTGCAAATCCAGTTGAATAAGTGGAGCAGAAGATAGAAATCCCTCGACTTGCAGCCGGTCCCAGACGAATAAAGCAGCGGCTCCTTTCGGTGTCTATCGCACTGTGGAGGGGGTGGCTGGTTGGGTTAATGATGGCTCTATGGTGGAGGAGTGAAAAACTATGGCGGGATCAGGTCTGGAGAAATGTTTTCCTCTCTCTCCGCCTCTCTCAGAGCGATCAGCCCGCTGCCAGCAGAGGGGTGAGGCAACAGAGGGTGACGCCGCCCCTCACCGACTCCAATTCACGTTTTTTGTTTGGAAAGAGGAAACCACGTGGTCCATTTAGAGTAGGTGGAAGAGGAAGGGAGGGGGCATTCCCTACTCATCCTGGGGTATTTACCATGTGAGCGCGCGTGAGTGTGCGCAAAGCCATATCTTTAGTGGCGTAGCCTACCGTCCTCACTCCTGCTGTAGCTGTAGTAGCCAACCACTCTGCCACTGGCTGCAGGATCTACGAGATCTCACACATGGCGTAATGTACGGTGATGATGCCCTTCCCACATGTTAAACTATTATTATTATTATTATTATTATTATTATTATTATTATTATTATTATTATTAGGCTGAATAAGACTCCACCACATCCTCATAAAAAGCTCAGTTCAAGACTGTGACGCCCATGTCCCTCATGTCACCGCCCATTAGGCCAAACTGTAGAACCCGGTGCTGTTGTGCTTGAAAAGATAAAGTTCTATAAATGACCTATGGCGAACCTCGGTCTGTTTGTGGTGGAGGAACAATGGAAACAGGGCCCCTTTAGCCTAAGGGGCCGCAAGGCGCAGCAACCGAAACCTGCGGAAACGCTCCACTTCTTCGTGTTACACTGAGGGCTGAGCTGGAGAACATAGAGGCGAACAGAACAAATGGCATCCACTTGCAGCTTCGATGAAGCCTGCCTGTGTGCACTATGGACACATATAATGGAGTTTATCCGGGTCAAGTCACATAAGAGATGGATGGAGCACGTTTCCCGGTGATATCAAATGTAATGTGAAAGCACGTGGTTTGGAGTTAACCCTGTATCACGCTTTTTAGTGTCAGACGAAACGATGGTGTGGCACTGCAGAGCTTTCCTTGTAGTAGAACACTACGCCATACGCCCCTCTGCATTGGATAAAGGCACAAAATGGAGGCAGGAGTCCACACGACTATCGCTCCCCCACATACACTGAACAGTCACTTTGGCTGTGCGGAAAGGGTCCTCCAAGGTTCATAACAGCATTAAACATTTGCACGCCTCAAAGCTGCATTTGAACAGCTCCACAATACAACCCTGGTGACTCCAGGTCTGCCCAGCACTTGCATGAACCCAACACACTGGTTACCAACCTTCAGTGATAAAACTAAAGACTCTTTTAAAAGCATAAACATAAGTATTAACACATGATATGGGCCTAGAGAATGGCTTAGTTATATAAGAAACAACTGCCATATGGTTTTTAACAATAAAGAAACCTGCATTCTGTAGGGTGTTTTTAAGGTACTTCCAAACCTTGTAAACACTGGAGTGTGTGGCATGCTGAGCCTTTGCTATGTATATTTTGGGGGAGGGGTGCATAGGCAGAGGTCAAAGGCTGCATAAGGAAGAGGGTGAATTGGGCGGGAATGTAGAAGAAGGTGGAGACAAAGAACCCAAGCAAATGAACAGGGGTTAGTTAACATTTATTCGATCAGTTTTAAAAAGAAAAAACAGCCCCCACAGAGACTGAAGTCAGAAAAACATACATATTGTAGTAGATAACCACATTTGCTTTTACAAAGTAAATGCCCAGTGGCAAATGGCAGCTCTGTTATGCATTTCCACTGGCCTTTTGTGTGCCATTTACAGCTGCGCCATATTGGGCTATTCTGTGATATGCGATAACGTTAAGAACTGCGACATTTTACAGTATTTAAATATACTTTTTACACATTCATTTCACTTATAAAATAAAAAGTACACGCTTTAATCTACTAGTAAAACTGTAGAAAACAAACTTATCTAATTAAACTAGCGTTAAGTCAAATCAGCTCGATTTAACATAATCATTATAATATGCACCTTTGTCACCCTGGTGTTATTGTGTGAACTGAATTTGTTGCATTATTGATTATTGTTGTGATATCAGTATTTTTATGATAAATGTGCAGCTCTAATGCCTTTGTATGAGTTTGTTTCAGAATAGTTTGGGTCATAACATTCAAAACTGACAATAGTTTAAAATAAGAAGGGGCATAGGTCAGAAATGTTTTGTATAATTTGGCTTTCACCAGTCAAGTTGCAAATGTTTTGTCCTGGTTTGTTTCACTTGAGCTGACAGAGTTTGGAAAAGGCTGTTTTACGCCATGAAACATTCTCTAATCCTGTGCAAATGTTTCATACGCTAACTCCTCCACGACACTCACCAACATTTCTCTTGTTTTTAATCAGTTGAGGCGCCCTGTGCTGCAACTGCCCTGACCTTTGACCTCCATACTGCTCCTGATAAAAAGTTGTCATCCTTAAAGGGCAGAAATACACATTTTTTAATTTGTATTTGGTTTAAATCTTGCTCAGTCACGCTCAAATACTCAGACACTCCAGCGTTTGTGAAGTCATAACTAATATTCCCCAGGTTCCTACCTTTACTCACTTAAATATTGTAAATAAATGTCAGGATTAAAAAAGAGAGAATGGTTTTGACTGGCAGTAAACCATATCAACTTGTAACTTGGAATGACAGAGGAAAGACAGTTACCATGAAGGGAAAATCTGAATAAACACCAGACTAAATGAATCATCTGCTCTTGCATGAATAAGTATTAAGTCTTGGACATGGAGTACGTCGATCGAGGGGTTACCCATTTCTTCATTGTGCTTAAAATTCCAAGTGATGGTCGAACTGTACTTCCACGTGGGTTAACAGCACATTTAAGATAATTAAACGTTGCTGTTTGTGAGGCTGTTCTGAACTTTCTGTGTTCACTTAAAATAAAACATAGTTACATATTCACCAAGATTAACACAACCACAGGAAAGTTCTATTAGATTTAGATTTAGATTTAGACAAACTTTATTGATCCATAAGGGAAATTATGTGGATAAAGTAGCTCAAGAATCACAATATAATATAATAACAGAGAGTAGCAAAAAGAGCAAGAGACACGTGTCAAATGAGACATAATTATACAAATAAATGTAGTAAAAGTAATAAACTATATTATATGTATGTATGTATATTACTTGGATAACACTATGTATTCTATGCGTTTAAGAAAATACATTAATTGGGAATAATTACATATTATAGATATTATCCTCGTTTGAATTCAGATGAGAGTTTTGTAATCCATTGCTCAGAAAGTTAATGGACTTCTTATCGTAAAATATTGTCAAACGTCATTATTCGTACGTCTTGGTCATAGTTTTTATTCCAGACTCTTTATTTCTAACCTGAGCTGTTGCACTTCAGAAAAGAAACATCAGCCTCGATGTTGATTCAGAATTCAGAACAGAATTAACACTTAAAGTCGCAGTATCAGTTCTGAATTCCATAAAGGGACGGGACGAAGACAGAATTTTATCATAATGTATAAACTGTCCAGCTGAGTTCAGAACTGTTGTTTTTAAGTTTTTATTGTCATTCTAGCGCTGCCTTTTGTAACTTTAAGAGGAATAACTCACCTGCGCTTAACCCTTTCTGTCCAGTCCAAAACTAAACACATGGAAAAATCTCACAGCTTCATTTTTCTCGTGTTTGCTTGTGGAAATTTTGTCTTGCAAGATCTTTTCCCAGCCGTGTATCTGTTTACAGTTCATATTTTAGTGTTTATCCTTTGCAATTTAATCTGAAATCAGCCCTGATTTTACGCACAGATAATCCACACATAAACTCACCTCAGACACATTCGCATATTTTTCCTACTTGCAAGATTATAGTGAAAATAGAGATTTAAATTGTTTTTTGCCCACTCACGTCACAGAGGAGCATCAGCAGCGTTCTGAATCCACCTTCGGCTTTTCAATGTCTCCAAATCCACTAAAAACCTCATTCATATTTTACACAAACAAGTTTCACACACTTCAAGAAGACAGACTGCGCTTGTGTTTGCTTTTTAGTGATCCTTATGTCGCATTTTAGTGATCCTTATGTCGCATTTTGTGCATTTTGAACTGCAATACTGACCTAAACTTAAATAAAACTTAATAAAAGTCCACCGAGGCCCAATGAGGAATTAGGAGCTGATTCCCACCTGCCCTTGAACGTCTCCACAACACGGAGCTGATCTGCTGGACCGTGCAGCGAATCATTAAATCGACATGTACTCGCTGTAATAAAGATTTTTTTCACATTATAAATCGCCACTGCACTTTCGCACTATTTAATACGTTGCTGTAGATTTGTAAGATTGGAATTGTTGGTCTTTTTACCAATTGGTGAAGACGTTCTTTGAGGTTTGCTTTGAACAGGAGGTGAGAGTCGCAAAAACAAAGGCAAAAACAGTCATAAAAAGTTGAATATGAGCCAGACTAAGGTAATTAACAATTAAATAAAAGTAAATAAATGTACGTAGTGTGTTTTTTGGAGCTGAAACAGACAGAAGCAAACAGGGATGCTCTGGCGCTGGACACGTACTTGACAGGGGAGCGTCACCTGCCTGGCACCTGACACGTCCATGCTTCCCCCGCCACTTTTTCACTTTGGGACGATCCGGGACTTTTCCATCGAGACAACTAGGACACATGAAAACATCTGCGTGACTAAACATGTTTAATCAAGAAATAATACTAACAAAATGATGAAAAACAATGCTAAAAGTCGCCAGCAGAGGGTGAGGAAGAGATTTTATTTTTATTTATATATCCTGATTGGAACTCCAGCCTTATCCTGTTTTTATTTAGGATCCACTATGTCGTTTTCTGGAGGGTCTGCTGCCTCCTTGTCTCCATGGAAATGCTATAGCGTTACCTATAATGTTCCACAGTATGGCATTGGATCAAACTAGATGTATTCAGAGACCCTGTTAACACTTAAGAATGAATATTTTCATTTTTGTGCATAAAAAACAAACAATAGTAGTTGAATAATGTCAGATATGTTCAATATAATGTGGGAGAGCAAAACAAAAGCTTCTTCATGGAAAAAAGCGACAGTGCTGCTTTAACAAATGCATTTATCTTTCATAATACAAATATTTTAAGGTAGTTTACAATTTCTAACAGCATTATTTAAGTGGTAAAATAACTGATTGGGATAAAAGTGTGTTTTCATGTAGGATAGCACACGGTTTAGTGGGTTTGGAGGAGCATTCTTGGTTTGATAAAACATAAAAGTGAAAAATAGGCTGGGCTAAAAGTGAAATAGAGGTGAACAAACCAGGATTCCTCATAGATATTTGATTGTGTGTAGCTGATGGGTTTCAGACGAGTCTGAAAAATAAAACAAAAACATAAAGGTTCAATTGTTTACAGAGAAGTGAGAGGATATTTGAGACAAGAACAAGAGCACTTATCCCAAACGTTCCCTGCGTAATCTGGCCTTCAGTTTGTCTCCACGGTGCGTTTTAGTCATGAATGGAACTACGCCCCTGCGCATTTTCCGCGATTACGACGCGTTGTTTCGCCGGTATTTCTGCGGTTACTCGGGAGCCGTGACCGGGGCGAGTCGGAGCCGGAGCCGGTGATCGCGTCCTCCGTCCTCCTGAGGAACGCGGCGGACCTGGCCTGGCCGCAGGGGGGAGGGGAGAGGAGAGAAAACCGACAAAAACACTGCGCTTTCCGATGGTTTTAAACGCAGCCAAAGCGTCCGCAGAAACGCACGAGGAAGAACGATTAAAGCCAATTAAAAGAGCCGTGGAGCAACCCGATAATCTGCAGGGCAAACAAAGGTAAATGCATCAGAGGAAACCACGGTGCCCCCTCCCCCAAAATTATGTTGAGTCTAAAACTGGCTCAGGAATAAATTGGGATTAAAACGACTGTGGCTGTAGTAAGTTTTTAAATATTTCTAATCAGTCGGTTCTTAGAGGCAATAAGTGACATGTTTAACCTACTTTAAAAACAGTATTTGGTATTTAACATCTCAAAATGTCCATGTGAAAACACAATCACAAACTGGAGCAAAAGACTCTTCAAAATACCAAGTGATCAGAATGTTCAGAACTTCAGAACTTAGGCGATTGGAAAATATATTTTAATTATTAACAGGGATCTGAATGGGAATGGTTTCTAACACAAATTATACAAAATAAAGCATTTCCAGGGATAAAAATGTTAGTTTAGTTTAGTTTATTACAGCAGATGGAAGAAGTATTAAAACTGTATTCGAGTTCACCAAAAAGTTTGTGGCAAAAGGTGTAATATATCTGTAAATAAAATGAAAAACTATTGTGTGGGCGTTAACATTTCTGCAGTTTTCCACATCCCATTTGATCCTAAAGTGACCAGATGAAACTCCAGTCCCAAAACAATCCGCAAGGTTTGTTTGGGCTGAGTAAAATGTAAAAAATCAGGGTTTTGCCTATGTATATCATAATCTCCTTTTAAATAAACATTACAGATAATATAAAGTGTAAAAAAAAGTCTTTAAACTGGGCTCTGATATCACTTACTTAATATTTTGTGATGATATTCTGAGGTTAATCTAAAATTCTCCATTAATTTAAGCACGTTCCATTTAACATTTGCCTCTGGTTGTCTTTGTTCTGGAATTTAGAATGTTTTTTTACAAACTTTTCTAAGATTTCTCCACAATAGCAATGCCAGGCTGAAAAGTTTTGAGTCATTTTGAAAAGAAAGAAAAGGTCAAACAAAGCTAACTAACTATAACTCTGCTTGATTTAAATCCAAGATTGAAAAAAAAACAAAACAAAGAAACTGCTCATGAGTGGAAATCCATGTTTTAACAGAAACAGAACCAAATGGAAGTGTTTTTGCATTTCACACCAAATCCACTGGAGAAATGAGAAGAATTGTCTGTGAAATTCAGAGCTTTAAATCAGATTTACTTCTGTTATAACCAGAGTGTTGCATTTAAAACCAACTTAAACCAACATTAATATAGAGTAACTTGAACTTTAAATGAACTCCAGGCAGGTAGGGGGCGCTAAAAGAGAGATTTGAGGATTTTAAACATCAGTGTATAAGTAAAACGCATTAAAAAGCCATTCAAACTGCACATTTTGCTTTGAGTTTATGGTTAAAACAAAGTCTTACCAAGCTCCTGCTCTTATAAGACGGCGAGCTCCACCCAGCGGCTCGAACGCGCCACTGCACTAGGCCTGCCCCCGGTCCGCAGGGGCCTCTCACGGGGCCCCGGGACCGAGGGGCCTCTACAGGACAAGACTACTGACCCCTCACCCCAACAACAACAACACCGACATTTGTCCATAGAGTTCTATAAATATCAGCAACACGAACACGCCACTGTTTTTATTTCTCTGTTCTTTTCAATAATAATAATAATAATAATAATAATAATAATAATAATAATAATAATAATATATTTAGGGTGACCATATATTCTAAATTAAAAACTGAGACACACCTAAAATAGTGAAAAGAGTGTTTACTTTGTCCTTTTTCGACTCACACGTGTCAGTATTTCATCTGAGGGACTTCTGTTGTTGCTTTTTCTATTTATTTTTGATTTATTTTTTGCCTTATGCTCATTTTCAAGCATGTTTTTCTGTATTTTAGCTAAAAGAAAAGACAATATATCGGCTTCTTTACTGTTTGTGGGTAGCAAATTGGTCAGAAATAGGGACAACCGGGACGTTTCTTGTATTAAACTGGGATAAATCACTGGTTTTGGACAAATCTGCTGGGACAGGGGACACGGGGCTCAAAAGTGGGACTGTCCCGGGTAAACGGGGACATCCGGTCACCGTACCGTTAAGTGTTGGCACTAAAGTGATTTTACGGAGGTATATAAGCTAACTAAGTCCCAATTTTGACAACAACTTTAGCACAAAATGAAGAATTAAACTAAACCGCGTAATTAGTTTGTGTTTTATGTTTTTTAATCTTTAAACGAGTAGCGCGAGCTCACTTACCGACTGCGCGCGTGCCACTTCCGCTCCCGCTTCCCGTTTTTTTCCCGCGTCGTCGCTCGTAAACGAACGGAAACGAACAAACCGATTTTTCCAAAGCGAAGCGGGACTGCGGCCTCCAGCTCGGGCCTAAACACCAGCGCGGGGAAAACGAAACGTGAAACAATTTCAGGCGGATAACCGGGAGCCGCCCGCCGCGCACCGTCCCGCCTACGGACAGAGCGCGTGAGTGCACGTCAACCCGCGCGGGGGGCTCGTGCGGCTCACGCGCTCGCGCCTTTGAATCAGGCCGACAAGAGCGCGCGGGCACCTGGGGGTTCTGCAGCCTGCGCGCGCTCCCCACGGTCCGGGACCAAACTGCAGCCCGAAAACTGAAGAAGAAGTAAAAATATACGAGCCAGATCTATGTTGGCGCGTTTTGCAGCTGTAAATTTAAAAAAAAAAACTGTACGTGGGTAGGCGTTAATACGTAATTACTTTAACCTGCTCCTTTTGGGCTGTGTATGTTAATGCGAAAATGCCCAAATAAATCAGAGTTGTACCTGTGCTTACGTCATTACGGGCTGTACGGAGTCGGACTGGGACTAAACTACAGTGTGTAAACTAAAGAAGAAGTAAAAATATCTATGTTGGTACATTTGCAGTTGTAAATAAAAAAAACAAAACAAAAAACTGTACGTGGGTAGGCGTCCATAAGTAATAACTTCAACTTACTCCCTTTGGGCTGTGTATGTTGATGCAAAAATGCCCAAATAAATTAAACTAAAACTAGTTCCTCAGACTTGTACCTGTGCTTACGTCATTACGGGCTGTACGCAGTCGGACTGGGACTAAACCGCAGTCTGTAAACTAAAGAAGAAGCAAAAATATACAAGCGAGATCTATGTTGGTTCGTTTTGCAGTTGTAAATAAAGAATAATAATAATAAAAACGTGGGTAGGCGTCCATAAGTAACTTCACCTTACACCGTTTGGGTTGTGTATGTTAATGCGAAAATGCCCAAATAAATTCAACTAAAGCTCGTTCCTCAGATTTGTTCCGGTCTTTACGTCATTAGGGTGACAGTAGCTCAGTTGGGTGAGCGTTTGTCCACTGATCCACTGAAGGTTGCCGGTTCGAATCCCGCTCTCGACATAAATGTCACTGGTTCAGCGGTGGAATCCGCAGATCGGCGGGTGTGATTCCTGCTCCCACGGATGAAGGCTGCCGTTGTGTCCTTGGGCAAGACACTTAACACACCTCGCCCCAGTGTTTGCGTACACTGGTGTGTGATTGTGTGAGTGGTTCGTTGTTGTAAAGCGTTTTAAGAGTCTTGAAGGTGGAAAAGCGCCATATAAAATGTGACCGTTTACCATTAGGCTGTAGGTAGTCGGTCTGGGACTAAACTGGAGTCTGTTTTCTAAAAAAGAATCAAGAATAGGTGTACGGGCGAGTCTGTGTTGGTCCGTCTTACAGTTGTAAATAAAAAACTGTACGTGGGTAGGCGTCAATAAGTAATAACTCCAGCCTACTCCTTTTGGGCTGTGTATGTTAATGCAAAAATGCCCAAATAAATCAAACTAACACTAACACAGACTTGTACCGGTGTTTACGTCATTAGCGGCTGTACGTAGTGTTTCTCAAACTGTGGTCACTCCCTCGGTTGGTACTTGGACACTTCTTCAGTATCTGTGTTCATTTAGAGCTCATTTTATCCACTATTTTGTTTTCTTTTGGATCATTTCTGGTTTAGAACTACAGTTTATGTCATGTATGTGGGTAGACTTCGACTTAGACAAACTTTATTGATCCACAAGGGAAATTACTTGGACACACATCACATTATATTACAATAACAGAGTCAAAAAAATAATAATAAACTTCTAAATAAGTAGCAATAAAAAGAAACTGGTATCAGTAAGACATAAATGATATAAATGTATGTACTGTAGGCATCCATAAGTAGCCTAATTACTTCAATCTACTCCCTTTGGGCTATGTATGTTATGTAATGACAATTATAACATGAAACTGCCCAAATATATTAAAATAAAACTATTGTTATACTTATACTACAGTCTGTACGCCGTTCATGTGCAATAATGTGAAATTTTACTGGTACAGCCCATCCACAAGTCACTAATCTGCGCTTTATTTATTTAATCCGTACATAACCACAGTCATAACCACTTTTTGGACAAATAATATATTATAACGAAGTCACTTTAACTGCTGTTTATTCTTGCCCATGTGCATAACCTGCATAATCAGAGACACTTCTGTGCAAAGGTTTGTCGCTTTACAGCTTTAACTTTTCTGACACTGTTTTTGTCATTTGTAAATCTTAATAAATAGTGTCATTTTAGACTTAGACAAACTTTATTGACCCACAGTAACTCAAATATCACAATATAATATAATAACAGAGTAAAAAATATAAAAAATGGTAATAAAACTTCTAAATAAGTAGGAATAAAAAAATAGCAAGAGACTCGTGTCAAATAAGGCACCGTAATTTCTTCAGTTTGTGTGTTTGTCTCATTTAGAGTTCGTTTTATCCACTTTTTGGTCTTTGACGTAGTCCACTTTTAGACCTGGTTTAGACCTGGATCAGACCTGGAATAGTTCCGATAGACTTGGCTTTCTTGTGTGAAAGTTTGAGAGCCCCTGACTTATTACATTATTGGCAAGACGTGATTATGTTATTGTCTGTTATTACATTTAAAGTGCGCATGATTTTAATCTTTTAACATGATTTCAGCAAAAATAAAGGTGTTTTGTTATATTTGTATTTGTCAGATAAGTATTTCTATACATTAGAGGAGTTTTGCGAGGTCAGAGTTATGGAATTCCCCAGTGTGATGTTAAAATTTCCAAGCAGGAAGTCAAATTTTAAACCTAAAAAATGTTATAAATGAATGAGAACTTCGCACATCAGCAGCCCAAGAACATAGAGAAAAATCCCGCACACTTTCTTACTTGCAAATTGTGAGGTTTGTGTGTGCAGGATTTTTCTCTGTAAACCTAAAAAATGTTTGGGAAAAAGAGTGTGAATGTTTCTGCAAAAATCTTAAATATAATGCAGAAATTATTACATTATGGGTTGTAAAACTGCAGTTATTATACTAAAGAAAGAATAAAGAGTTGGTATACAGGCGAGTCTATGTTGGTTCATCTTGCAAAAACAAAAAAAAAGAGAGCGATACTTTATTGATCCGGTCGGGGAGGGTCAGCAGATCCTGCAGAAGAGCCAAAAGTGTCCCTCCTCTGTGTCCTGCAGCATCACAGCAGCCTCCAGGGGGCGCCAGGTGAACACAACAGGAAAGGCCTCGTTCTTACTCCGCTCTGGTGTTTCGGTTGGTGATAAAATGGTCTATTCCCTTAAGTGTTTCTTCTGGAAGGTCTTCTGACACAAGTGTAAAAAAGCAACAATGTGCAACATAATATGAATCTTTACTGGTACAACACACTAAGGCAAACCTGCTCTTTATTTAGGCTATTTTATATGTATATGCTGCACTGTAAACATAGTCAGATACTTAATAATAATAATAATAATAATAATAATAATAATAATAATAAATACATAAAAAATACATAATAATAAAATACATAATAATAAATAACTGGTAAATAATCGGTTTTATATAGCACTTTTCACAGTAACACAAACTCGCTTCACAATAAAGTAACAATGAGGAGCAGTCGTGTGGGGGCTGTAGGCTGTGAGAAAAAGGTGTGTTTTGAGCAGTTTTTTTGAAGGTGTTTAGTGAGTCTGAGTTTCTGATGTGAAGGGGGAGCGAGTTCCAGAGGGTGGGAACTCCATGGTAAAGACCCGGTCCCCCTCGGCCCCGTGCTTTGATTTAACTGTGGGAGTGAGAAGGTTAGAGTCGGCTGAGGGACGGTGGGGCTGGACGAGGTCTCTGAGGTCTGGAGGAGCCTGGTTATGGAGAGCTTTGTAGATGATCAGGAGGATCTTGAAGTTGATGCGCTGTTGGATGGGGAGCCAGTGGAGCTGTTGCAGAATGGGGGTGAGTTTTGACAAGAGTTTTGAACATATTGAAGTTTTTGAAGGTCAGTGGAGGGAAGTCCGTAGAGGAGGCTATTAAAATAATCGAGTCTGGAGGTGCTGAAGGCATGGATGAGAGTTTCGGTGCAATAAACAAATACTATAATACACTGAAGTCACTATGCTGTTCTTTATTCTTGCCCTTAGTGTTGTAGGCTTATCACATTTTTATTATTTTGTTATTCTTGACTGTAAATCTTTATAGTATCTTTTATCTATATCTTTATCTTGATTGCTCCTATTTTCCTGCTTTTCTTGACTTTTATCTTGCAAAACTGAACGATAATTTCCCCATTGTGGGACAAATAAAAGTTTTATCTTATCTTGTTCTCAAACTGTGGCAGCTCCTTCAGGTTCTACTTGGACAGCTCTTCATTTGAAGTTCATTTTATTCACTTTTTCGTCCTTCTTTGGATCATTTCTTGTTTAGCTCCACAGTGGAAGTGACGTAGTCCACTTTTAGACCTGGTTTAGCTGTGGATTAGACCTGGAATAATTCTGTTGTAAACCTGGTTTGGATCTGTTGGAAAGCCAAATCAAATTCACTTTTATAGGTTCAATATTAGCACCAATTCTGGGTTTACAAGAGTCCATTTGTGTAATATTTATATTTAATAAAATGGCCAATCATCTCATTAGCCTATTGCTATTAAATTGACTAGTATATTTTTTATTATTGATTTAGTTTTGCTGTCAGTCATTAATCCGTTTCTTTTTTGTGTGCTGCTATACATTATATTACTCCGTTAACATCTCACTGAGTGTTTTTAGTGAGATTTCCGCTAAGGTGTTTTCTTATAAAATGTTAAAACTACAGATTGTTCACATATTACCATTAAATTATAAATTACAAGCACAATAAACAAAATGAAATAACAGAGTCGAGTAAGAAAGTCGGGTCTGTTGGTGATAATAAAACATTTTTTATTCGTATAGCACTTTTTCTAAATACTCAAAGACACCTTACAAGGAGTAAAAGCAAAAATGACAGGTCATGGATACGAATTTAAACAGAGCAATACAATGTCAGTAGAATTGTGGGTAGCCTATTTCAGTAAACACCAAGTTAGCAAGATACACTAACTACATGCTGCATCCTTAATTCAATAGTTTGAACCTGATATTCCCAGTGTTCAGGCCTGGGTTCTTTTCAATGATCATGGTTTAGTTATATTCAACTAAAAATATGCAGATTTTTAAACGTTTTTTAATATTGGTTACATCTATCCAAAATGTAATGCAGTTCTATTTCTACAGAAAATAGACTAGAAACTGTGGCCATCACCAGTTTTCAGGTTTAGTCATAAATTGCATTAACTGACATATTTCTCAAACCGTTAGTTAAAGCGCATATGCCACGTTAGACTGCTCGTTTCGTTAAAATGTTAAAAATCTTTAAATTTACGACTTTACGAAAAAATCTTGACTAATTTTTGTAGTTTTGTAATTTTGCTGACGTTTATAATTTTAGTTTCTGGTTGGACACGAGCAGCAGATGTGACATACGTAGAAGTAATTCCATCATTAAATGTCAAAACATGTCAAATTACACAATAGTTATGATTAGAATAATGAAAATAAATGACAAAAACTACCAGAAAAACGCCTTCCTTGGATGCAATTTTCTGCATTGACGACATACGTAAAAGTATTCAGTTTTACTCAACGCTACTTCCTGTATTTTTGTACTTTTCCTTTCAATTTTTTTGATTAATATATTTTTCTGATTATTACTTGTTAAGCTGGGTTTGTACCTATGGGAAATACTGATCGTAATTTTATACCAGACAAGCGGCAGTTTGAGAAGAAAAGTTGAAAACTCCTCCCAAAAAATTGTAAAAATACAGGAAGTGGAAGTGAGTTCCAAAACAGAATACTTCTAGCTGTCATCAGCCGTCAGAAATTAGTCCTGCATTTTGGATAGAAAAAATATAATTTATTTGTATTTGTCAAATCATAACTCTTGTGTAATTTAGACAAGTTTGGCCTTCTACGCATGTCACATCTGCTGTCCGTGTCCAACCAGAAGTAAAATTATAATTAAATTAAAATTATTAACTAATAACTAAATAACTCTGGGTCGGTGGAGAGTCCCTGCCTCAGGTGGAGGAGTTCAAGTATCTCGGGGTCTTGTTCACGAGTGAGGGGAGGATGGAGCGTGAGATTGACAGGTGGATCGGTGCAGCGTCGGCAGTGATGTGGTCGCTGTATCGGACCGTTGTGGTGAAGAGGAGCTGAGCCAAAAGGCAAAGCTCTCGATTTACCGTCAGTCTACGTTCCTCCCCTCACCTATGGTCATGAGCTTTTGGTAATGACCAAAAGGACAAGATCGCGGATACAAGCGGCTGAAATGAATTAATTAGCCAGCTGAGGTGGCTCGGGCATCTGTTCTGGATGCCTCCTGGACATGTCCAACCGGGAGGACGCCCCGGGGAAGACCCAGGACACGCTGGAGGGACTATGTCTCTCGGCTGGCCTGGGAACGCCTTGGGGTCCCCCCGGAGGAGCTGGAGGAAGTGTCCGGGGTGAAGGAAGTCTGGGAGTCCCTGTTTAGACGACCCGGCCCCGGATAAACGGAAGAAAATGGATGGATGGATTATTAACTAACCAAATTTGCAAAACAAGAAAAAGAGTTGGGGAGTTCTTTTTTGTAAAGTCTTAAATCTAATGAAAACGATGTTTTAGAGAAATGAGAAGTCTAACCCGACATGTGCACTTTTACGTACTGATATTGGGCGGGTACGTGTGATAAGGGGCAGGGCCAGTATTGGAAACAGCACTTGCTTTAAAGTGCTACAACAGTGACACAACAAGTAACAGTCAGTGTGGAACAAAAGCAGACAGACCGGACGGCTAAAACGGTGCCGGGTTCGGAGAGGTCCTTGAGTTCAGCAGTGCTTCAGTCTTGAAATGTGCGCGGCCGCCATGTTTTCTGGTCCTTGGATCTTGGAGGTATGGTGGTGGGGTTTACAAAAAAATAGATAGAAATTAAAAAAAAAAAAAAAGAATTGAGAAGGCAATCCCCAGTGCACGGTAGTATACACAAGTCCATTCAGGAGCACATTTAACAGGGCAAGTAAAAAAGATACAAACAAAGTTACGAGTTCATGTGTCCCCATTTCGCTTTAGTTATAATCATAGAAACCATAACAGACAAACACGGAGTTATGTTCGAAAACATACAAGAGGGAACAGGATTTCGGCAGTCGAGTTTTTCCTGATAAAAATAGGGTCTTTTTCATCAAAACGGGGGGAAGAACGAAGACACGATCATAAAGAGCTCATAGATACAGTCCGTAACTAGAGGGTAACATAGAACTTTGCTGCGGTACATGGCATAGGTTCATACGTGTGGGGCAAGGCAACACAATTGAACTAACTACTCGGTAATCAACTAGTTCTTAATATTGCCCTGGTCCCCGCTGTGTTCCCGAGGGGGGGGGGGCAGTGGTGTCCGTCCTGAGGCTGGCGTTGGGGTGTGGTGGGTGTGTGTGGTGGTCAGGTGGACAGAGCTGGGGGGGATATTATGGAGGGATGGGTCCTGGTCTCATTGGTTGTAGAGGGAGCGCTGTTCCCAGGGCATGGGCTGGATGGAGCGTGGTACAGGGGAGGGCTTGAGGCTGGCGGCTCCGTTGGGGTGGAGGCTGTGGCCCAGGGGGTTGATGGCGCTGAGGGGTCGCTGCGGGGCCAGGGAGAACGTGTCCTGGTGTTTGCTCTGCAGAACACGGAGAAAAGTTAAGAGTCATGACCTCGCTCTTTTACTTCAATAACTTGTGTCAATATTTTGGCAGATTTTTTTTTCTATTCTGAATGAGAAAGCATCTGGAAGTAAAATGAGACTTTCAATTTCACATTTCACAGTAATTTTGCTTTAAAAATGATGGATTTAAAACCGGTCTCGGTGTAAATAACTGGGTAATAACAGCCTAAATGTATTTAACAGCCTGAGTGTGGTCAGTGTAGACAACAGAAGATAAGAGCACTGGATCTTTTTCAAACAATGTTTAATCAGTGTTGATAACAAACACAGGAGGTTCTGTGCTGTCCGAGGGTGAATTGGCTCTGTGCACTACAGCACCTGGCAACCTCACTGTTAGCGTCACCACTTTCTGTCTAATTATATCTCTATGGGGTTTTTGCAGAGCTGTGCTGCTAAAATTAATAAAGACAAGACGGTGGACAGCGAGTTGTTGGGGGATGTCACTGACGGCATGTTAAACACGTTACAAATGAGGTGAAAACTTCACCAAGACACTTCTGTGTTTACAAAGGGAGCTGTTTATGTCACAATGCCAGTGCTAATTTTGAGGTATAATAAAACACCGGCTTTTATTTTATTTTAGCTTTGAAACACAAGGAGCTAGCTAGCCTGCAGCTGTGCACGCCACCCATTAGACACATAATATTTTTTTCTTGCTCATTTTAAACATTTTGTAAACTTTAGCCCTTATTACTTGCATCATTATTGGTCCTTTTACTGTGAAACTGAAACTGGGACAGAGTTTAAAGTTACAAGTCTCTATGTGGAGGTTCTTATAGCTACAGCTGCTCAAAAGTACAGAATTTTCCGGATCTTGAGCACGACCAAACCCGTTCATGCCCGTGCCAAGTGCACAGGCTTGGAGCCATTTGGTCTGGTGAGATCTCAGTTCATCAAATGTAAAATTCCCTCTTTTAGAGAAACTGCATTTCTGTGCTGTACTGAGAGCACTTACTTGTTATCTTGGCCTGCGTCACCAGAGGTATAATACTCCCTACAACAGAAGCATACCCAGACTGCACTAGACTGGACTGGACACCATCACAGTGTCCCGAGGGTTCAAGTCTCTGCTGGGTCCTGTACTGATGTAAATAAACTTCTCCAGACTCTGGTCTGTTCGTACTGTCGAGTTAGTAACATTTACGCTACATCAGCCTCGACAACACTCACAAACTGCCAAAAGCAGTACTAGAGCTACACCACCTCGGGGTGGACTTTGAGCGTAAGTATGTGGTTGTGTAGAGACAGGGTTAGTAGAGTGAAGCCGTCTGCAGTATTAGTGTTAGTAGTAGACAGAGCAGTGCACTAGGGCACACACAAAGGGGAGGGGTCTCTCCTACCATGGCGTTGGCGCTCAGCCTAGTGTATCCCTGGCTCATCTCCTTTACCTCAGGCACCAGGGGCTGGAGCAGAGAGTAGGAGGAGGAGGGGGCGGGGCTGGCTGAAGAAGACACCAGTTTGGACGAGCTCCTCATACTCTGGGGGGCGCTCTGGGACGACACCACGCTGGGACACACCTGCAACAGTCAACAGCGTGTGGAGATTCAGGCAGAAGGTCTCCAGCAAAGAGTACTGGATCTATCATAACCCATTATTCAAGATCTGTAATGAATTTAGAGCCACCTCCCTGGAGTATTCACACTCTGAAGGACAGTGATTACACCAAAAAAGGTCAAGCAAAAATGTGTTCTTAAAATGACTTAATCTGGTTTCAATTTAGTAAAATGTAACTCATATTAACCTGCCCTTCCATATCCACTTATAATTACTGTCCTTTGAATGATTTGGAAAATGTAAATGCCATTTTAAAATGTCCCTTAGAGCTGCTGCCTCTTGACCAGATTGTCCTTGAAAAAGAGATTGTTAATCTTACCCATTTTCTTCCATGAATTCTAGCAAAAATTGTCCTGGCCCAATACAGATATACTGTAAAAGCAACTTCTGAGGTCAAAATAAGTCTGCTGTGTACCGTCTGCATCTAATTACAAAAGTGTTTTATGGTCTGATAATCAGGAAGTGTGCATTATCATGCTAGTTGTTATTATCTTTACCGTCAGAGCAAAATGCCACTCAGAGTTGTGAAAAGTGCTCATATAAACTCATTATGGTGAACAATTAGGATGCATAAGGTAAGTGAGGAATAACTTTGGACCACTGCAAACTGTTAATAAACTAGTTCCATTTTCCATTTTATAAAATAAGTCAAATTACTGAGTAATTATTATATGATTATATTTTTTCTTGAAATTGAAACTGATTTGAATAACATTTTGAACACATCCTCTTATAGATAAAGATTATTTTGCCTTCACCACAAGTTTGATTTTGTAAGAAAATAGGTACACACTGGCAAAGATGGTGCCACACTGATGTAATCCCTCATTGGTCCAGGAGCGGTCCATGGTAGAAAAGCACCGTCATGTCGTGTCGTGTTACAGTACACTGTTGGGCTGAGGTACGGGGGAAATGCCACACGTTTTGATACCTACACTAGACTATAGTTCTTTGTCACTAGCCCTGTGTGGTGAATACTCTTACATAATGCCGTGGTGTTGGTACCTGGTGGTCGGGCACTGTCTGGTTGGATAGTCCTGGAGCGCCCTGGGGCATGGGGGACACACAGTGAGAGGAGAGCGCCTCCTGGGGGCCGTGGGCGGGGTGCTGCGGTGGCTGCATGAGGGAGCTGCTGTTGCTCTGCTGCTGCTGGCTCTGCTGCTGGGAATGGTGACGCCGAGGACCAGAGAAGTTGGAGCGTCGACTGGAGCTCTGAGCACAGGAGGGTAGTGTGACTCAGCACGTACAGCGGAGAGAAATCACAGATACACTTGTGCATAGTGACAGAGGTGATGTGAGAACGGGACTACAGTGCGCTGGTGTGAGCCGTCAGCATGGAGACGATGGACAAGTGTACAGCCACACACACACGCCCAGACAACACACATTTAGCCCTGTGCAGACTCACACCAAACTGCCCATAAGGATTACACAGTCTGCATTCTTATGTTATGTGTTTGCACTACCACTAACTAGTATCACCAGTATTATTCTGTACCCAGAGACCACACGTTTGAACAGATTATTGTGTATTTCAGGACTAACATTGTGTCAAATAAAAGCTCTGACAATGTTTTGTTGTTTTGCCACCTAGAGTTGGACATCTTATCCTCATACCCCATCTAGGTGGTCTTGTATCATCATCAAGTAGTAATTAAAGCAGCACTACTTTCTGTAGGTGGCGCGTTACCTGCATGATTCCATGGAAATAGAATGTTAAACCATATTTCAGAACATTCTTGGACCATACTGTGGAAGATTACAGAACTACATTTCCATCGAGACAAGCAGAAAGGGGCCCTCCCTCAGGCCAAAGAGCCAAGAGTCAGATCTGTGGAGATGCAAGCCTGCTCAGCGTTAGGACACATTTCTATATTTTTCAATGCAATAAAAACAGCTACAGTGAAAAAATGATAGATTTTTTTGGCTAAAAAGTTACGTAAAGCCTCTGTCTATCATCTGTTTGCCTTGAAATGAACTAATGTTTGACCTTCCTGGACAAGAACATCCTGCAGATAGATTATAAATAACCTCCTGGATTCCCTCACTGCTGGTTTAACTTGTGTCTCCACACACACAGTCACCCTCAGTCACCATCAGTCGCGCTCACACCAACCTGGTTTTTGGCGGCGGCGCTGCAGCGGTGCTGGGCCAGCTCCAGCATGGACCTGTAGCTCTTAAAGCAGGACGGGCAGCTGAACTTGTTCTTAAGAGCCACGCCCACACACACGCGAGCGAGCGCACACGCACACACACACACACACACACACACAATTGGATTACTACAGGAGTTATAAAAATAGGTATAGAACCCATCCCTCTCTTTCCCTAAACTCAGCCTACACCTCTCCTGACCCTGGTCTACAAAACACAAGGTTTTTACAGAATTCTGTCAAAATAAAACCAGACTGAGAGACTGAAGGGGTATTACACTTCTGCCAGCACGACATTTAGATCACCAGGTTTCCCTTTATAGTTATGAAACTGATATATTCGCCAAAAACAACATATCAAAATGTTTAGTTTCAGTTTTCGCTTTTGATGCTTTGCTCCTTTTGCTCCCTGTGCTAAGTCACTACCCTTTCAGAGCGCATTCAGCATGCATCCAGCTACACATCGCATCAGTTTTGTCAACTTTTAGAGTATTGTTTTGTATCGTGGGTGACGTAGGCTCGTGGGCGGAGCCTTGAACAGGATTGTACAGGTGGAGGAGAGTTCGAATAGGGTCCAGCAAAGATCGCTAAAATACTCAAACGTGCATAGACGACATCTACAACCTCTTCAGCCAGGTTTTTGAGGAGGGAACAACAAAAACGTGGTGTAAAGCTCAGAAAAGTCGATTTTGCATAATACCCGTCATATTTGACAAATCACAAACGTAGTACAACTGATCAAAAAATCTGAAAACAAGCGTGCTAACTGTCAGCTACAGATCCTAGTCTATTACGGTGTTACCAGGGCTGTGATGAGACATACCTGGTTGTTAGCAGCAGCACTGCAGCGGTGCTGGGCTAGCTCCAGCATGGTCCTGTAGCTCTTGCAGCAGGAGGGGCAGTCGAAGCGGTTGGGCCCGTCATCATGGATACGCTGGTGGTTGCGCAGATAGCGGGCTAATCGAAAGGCCTTCCCACACAGGTCACACATGTAACGCTTCTGTCCGTGGATCCGCATATGATTCCTCAGGGACATGTAGTTTGTGTAGGGTTTACTGCAGAAGTCACACCTGGGTTTGGAACAGAGACAACAATGTTAAACTGCAAATATAAATTAGCTTGAGCTTCAGAATCTGTTTACTTGTTACACCAGTATGTGGATTTACAGTGTAGAGTGCAAATGTGTCTGAGTCTTTGACAAACAGAAACTGATTGTGGTTGTGGGCTTGAGTAAGTTTCAGAGTTCCTCAATTGTTTTTGGCATACAGCAGTGAAACTTGAAAACAGTGTTCAAGTAAAACCACAGTTCACTGATAGGCAGAAGCACATTACAGGCCGACATTGCCAAACTCTACTGATCCTATCAACCTGTTTCTTCCTCTCATAAAGTCAGTATGATCAGTATGGGCTGTTTAAAAATGAAGATGATCAAATCAGTGATCGGCCTCCAACATCCAGATTTAGTAAAAGTTATTCTCACTTGAAGTCTCCGATCTTGTGCGTGAGCTTGTGGTTGAGCAGGGAGCTGGCGTGTTTGTAGGCGCAGTTGCACAGGTCGCAGACATAGGGCCGCTCGTCAGACTCCGTGTCGTCTGGAGCTGAAGGGGTGATGTCCGAGGCCGGTGTGGGTGGAGCGGATGGGGCGGTCGGAGGGGCAGAGGGCTCCAGGGACAGAGAAGCAGGGGACAGGCTGGAGCCGGACAGAGCTGCAGAGGAGGGAGGCAGCTGCTCGCACCAGCTGATGGTCGAACTCGGCTAGAACGAGGAAGAGAGAAAGTTTTCAATAGTCTCCACAAAACGCCAAAAAACCCTTGAAACAGACTCAAAAATAAAAGGTTTTTCATTATGGGTGTTTTTTCTGCATTTAAAAACAAATATAATATAGTGATAAATAAAATGAGTGGGCTTGCATATCCACAAATCTGACCCCTTCCTGCTTGTTTCCATGGAAATGTTGTTCCTTTGGCTGTAATGTTCCACAGTATGGCATAAAATTCATCTATGTCCATGGAGAAAGTTCCAAAGCATGGTTGAACTTTCTACTTCAATGGACTCATGCAGGTGACTTTCCAGCTCTAGAAAGACTTTAAATCAGTCAAACAATTGTCAATTAATGCAACACCTTCTAACATCTGGACCCGACACGTCACCTGCAGGATTCTATAGAAATAGAAAGTGAAAACCGTACTTGCCATACTGTGGATTATAAATGCTAAAAAATAATTTCCATGGAAACAAGCAGGAGGCCGCCCTGTTCCGGGTCAAATAAGAGTCAGGTTTGTGGAGATGTAAGCCCGTTCACAGCAAGGATGCTTTCTACTTTGTTTTAGTGCAACCAAAATTAAATAAAAACATGTGTTTAGTTTTTGACTAAAAAGTTACATGATGGGGTTTTAACTGTTAAGCACTGGATTCAATATCACATTTTACATAAACAACCTTTCAGTGGGATTATAAACGTCTATTCATGTTAGTAATTTATTTAAATAATTCAGCCCAATTAACCAATTAAACATGAAAATACTCAACAGGAAAGAGGCTGGTTTGTGTTGGGTTTACTCAGACAACTGGACAAAAGGGTCTACCTGGTGTCCACCAAAGCTCACAGTCACTTTTCAGCTGTCACCAGACACAAAAAGTGTTGTTATAGAGTTTCAGAGTGTGCATTTTTACGTGAACGAGGTGGATCAGCACTAAACCTATGGCGTGTGGGGCAGTGTGGTCAACAAAGCCTTGGTGCTGTCCAGCCTGAACTTCACAGTTCTCTGGCATCACAAAGAGCTCTTTCAAAGTCCTCCACGGGGCGTCTTCCGCTCCGGTTTCCTGCGGGACAGCCTCTCCGTGTTTACTCTGCTCGCGAACAATACCACGGGCCTCGCACACGCACGGATCTCTACGGTTCAAGACGCAAAAAGACCGAGCCGTGCCTGAGCCTGTGCGCGCACGGGGACACGGGGACGCTCGGGCGAGTCTCCGTTACAGACGGAGGACGATACCGATCATCGATCCAACTGCTGAACGTGTGGAGCCTGAGGATGTGAGCGGACAGGCGGACAGGAGCACTGACAGGGGCACAGGCTGTGCAGGAGCTGCAGGAGCACAGGCTCCAGGCGCGCACGAGGCTGCACTATTTGCATTCGCGTGCACAAAGAACTAAAGCCTTTTACAACCATGATGCACCGGGCTGTAAGAGTCTGATGTGATGGAAAATAGTTTTGTGCTACGCAAAAGTCAAACTAGGCCATTAGCCGCTAAGCACGAAGACGCTAACGATGCTATTTGTTGACATAATGTCCCCCTCCTCAGTTTTCCTCCGCACAAAGTGACATCTGCGCGGCGCAGTCGGCGCGTGTGCGTGTCTTTACACGTCGCGGTTTGTTCGCGGTGTTCCCGGTGCTTCGTGTGCCCCGTGGGTGCAGTGTGGTGGGTGCAGTGGGCTGTAGCCCGCTAACTATCGGAGGACAGGCTCTTACTCCGGAATCACTGGGGTCCTTTTTCCAGAACAATTGCGAGCAGTGTCCGAAAGACTCGGCTGAGGACACGTAGTTGACTCCGTTCCTGTCCTGGAAGTCTCCGTGCGCGCTGCCCGGGTTGGAGCTGGCGTACATGTCGGCTGTGGGGGCTCTTATGGGGCAGTTTGGAGTAAAAATGATGAGATGTTTGCGCTGCTTTTGTCGGAGCTTCAGCCCAAAGAAAACAGCCTCTGTCAAACAGGGCTTTTGGCGGCAGGCCTGTGCAGAGCTGCTGACACCTAGCGGGGCGGAGGGGAAATACCATCACAAACTCAGTTTAGAAATAAAAATAAAACATCAACAGTTCAAAAAAGAACATTCTCAAATAAATGTTCAGACCGCTCTTGTATGAAGTGACTTTATTATGTCAAATGTCATTCACTTTGTGAAGCTATATTCATACACATGTCCACCAAAGACAGTGGTGAAACCAGCACATTGTAATTAGAATCATATACATATGATTTACATTGTGATGTGTCAATAAATATATATGTGATTAAATCAAACGTGACATCTGAACAGAACACTATATTTGTGCATAAATACATATCATATTACACACTGTAAACAGAAGATGCAAAACTACCAGAAATACACCTTGTGCAACAAAGCAAAACTAGTTAATCTACACAGTACTTTAGTGCAGTGTAGCAGCCCTGTGCTGCCTCCTCTCAGGAACACCTTGGTGTTTGGCTAGCTTAAGCGTGGGACACTGAAAAAGATCATATAAGATCATGTTTTTACATCACATAAGATGCCACAGGTCACAGAGTCCTCAGACACACACAGCTCTTCAGTTCAAGTGCTTCAGACAGACTGTGTGATAATCTTCATCTCAAGACAAAGCTGTGGTTATGAGCCTAAACCTTACAGTCTATGGGCTAAACAAGCTAGTGGTTATGATGTGGACAATCCAGCCTCATGTAAGACGCTCAGAGACGTGTCCTCTGAAGCACATGGTCAAACATTCTGTCATCTTTACAGTACGTGTCACATAACCAGCGTTAGTATTGAGTCTTGACCACAGGAACCTGTGCAGAGCATCTCCACACAGAATAATGTCAAGATATAGAGGATGGAAGGAAATGTCACAACTGAGTAATTACAGCTGAAGTACGTGAGCTTTGGCAAATGAACATGTGACTTTAAGCCCTGTTTGAGTGGCAGTCCAGAGCATGAGGTGTGTAAGTGCTTCCCACTCCCCACAGTGGGTAAAACAAAGATGATTGTAACGACTGTGACACTAAAGACAGACCCTGGCTCCCTCTGTTGGTGGAATGCTCGTGGTGCATGTCTAAACTATCTCTAGTGTAAACATAGAGTTAGGTCTTGATCTCCAGTATGGACGGGTTATGCTCCAGGATGGCCAGGATGATCTTGTCCATGTACTGCCTCAGACGTAGGTTGATCTCCTCCTGGTGCTTCAGAGCATCCACCAGCTGCAGACACAGACACAGGCAGCTTTGAGTGCCCCAGCAGTATTATACAGCAGCTATTATAGAAGCAAGTGTGGGAGACTCACCTCGTCCCTGGAGGCGCTGTCAATCTCTGCTGCCAGAGACTGGGCCTTACTGTGGCAGGAGAATAGATTCCTCGCTTCATACAGGCTCAAACTGAGAATCTGGGCATTCAAATCATCATTCTGATCTCGGAGTTTGAAGTTTTCCTAAAAAGGTAAACATAGAGGCAGTTAGACACAGAGCCATCACGTTTTTGAATATGTATTTAAAGAGCATATGACAACAACATACTTTATTATACATTTTGCCTAATCGGTTCAACGTGTGAAAAATAAACACACAGAGTTTTGCTTTAACAAAAAAAAAATAAAATAAATTACAACACATTAAACGATCAGAAAAATGCCTTCCTTTGCATTTAAAACATCTCTGCATTTTGGATGGAACTCATGATGTTGATGACAGATTTTGTTTTAGAACTCAGAGCTTTCTGTATTTTTCAGTGTTTTGAGTTCTAATTTTCTTCACAAACTGCAACTTAACTGATGTAAAACTATGATAAATATTGACCACAGGTACTATCCCACCAAACCGGGTCAGAATTAGAAAAAGAAGTGTAAAGTGGAGCACCTGTTTGAGCCTCTTGACCTCGTGCTCCATCTCGATCTCCCTGGTCCGGGCGTTTAACTCGCACAGACTCTTCCCTTGGCCTGGATGCTCCACCTCCAGTTTGAAGAGCTGCAGGTGCTCCAGCTCGCGCCGCAGGTCGTCGATCAACTGCACGCACACACGTATTAGTCACGCTCCGTTGCCGTGTCCTTTAACTGAGAGCGTCTCACCTCCTGCATGGCTTCCTTCTCCTTCTGGAACTCATGGCGGTTGTGCCACAGTTTGTCCATGATCTTCCGGTACAGGTCCATCTCATCTTTGAGCCTCAAACTGGTGTCCTCCAGCTTGTCCGACATCCTCTGTTTCTCCTGCACACGTCAGGAGGAGCTCAGGTGGGGCATATAGACACAAAACTACCTACATGTCAAAGCAGCACTGCTATAACAAAGACTTAAGTCAGGGGTGGGCAGTTATTTTTTCTATGGCGCCACATGAGAAACTGAAAATAGTGTGGAGGCCAAAATGCTTAACTCAATTCTGCACAATATAAATTGTATTTCTTTATAAAAAGCAGTAAAAAGCATTGTTTTGATGCACTGGTAAGAGTTTATGTTATGACTAAGCAATGAAAACGTGAAGTTGCCTTGAAAATGTCATTTAAAAAACACCTCTAAAATAAAAGCAATGCAGCTTTAGTCCATGCATGAGTTAAAATTATAAAATATGTTTATTTTGTCATTTTAAATGAGCTTAAACGGGCCAGTCAGAGTCAAACAACGAGCCGTATGTGGTGTGGGAGCTGGACAATGCCCAGGTCTGACTTAAGTGGTTAACATGTCAATTTAATCCAAAATTATTGTTTGGGCTGAAGTTAGAAAGCAAATTAATTGATTAATAGTCACTTTTGGTCTATACACAAATTCAAAACATGTTAGGTGCTGACAGAGCTGTGATGCGCAAACAAATGTAGTAAAAAATCTCATAAATCAGGCCTTTCACAATCCAAACAAATGATCGATTAATCTAAGGAAAAACTGTTAGATTAAGCGATTAGCAAAATAATAGTTGGATGATTATTGGACCTGGTAGTAGCGCTTTTCACACGTGCTAAAAATAGACTGCAAAACATTACAGGATACCAGCGCTAAACTAAAGCCGGTTCTCTGTCAAAACAACCTCCTCATTTCCATTTCTAACACTCTGTAACATTAACTTGTTTTTCCTACACAATTTCTGGTTTAAATGTAGAATATGTGACTGTAAATATAATGTGTGCCATGTGCTGGTCTGTTTGTTTTTAAGGTTGTGAGATCTACCGTACAGTCATGTCCCCTCACCTGGTCCAATTTCTCAGTCTGGGAGCGGAGTTTGCGCACATTAACCTTCATGTCTCCATTCTCCTCCTCCAGTTCTTGTATCCTGTTGCACACACAAGTTTACACACCGTTTCTCTGTGTGTTCAGTGATCAGCCTGCATACCTGGAGCAGAGCAGCTCGATCTCATGGTTGCGGTCTCGCTCCATTTTGCTGTACACCTCCCTGTGTCTTTTGGACTCGTCCTCCAGGCTCTGGTCTGCTCTGCTCGCAACATCCTTCACCTGCTCCTCCAGCTCGTGCACCCTGAGGAGGAACACCCACTCAGATAATTACAACTGAACACATTTCCTTGTTCATTTAGGGGGCCCAGAGCAACATTTGATCCTGGGCCCTCATCACTAAACAACTGATTATTCATATTCCACAACACGATGCACAGCGGTCATCATCTGCACTAAATGTAGACCATCTGTAGTACCCACATCAGACAGTGAAGCACAAAGGCATTTACAGAGGCTGAGAACAACAACAGACACAATAAATAAACTAGAATACTTTTGTGATGATTAACAAGACGACATTTAACATTTAACAACATTTAAGCAGGCCCTTGTTTTGTCATAACTAAATGTAGTTTGACAGACAGACAGGAGTGAAAAAACTTTTGGGACCATCTCAGCTGCGGGGCCCCACACAACCCCAAGTCTGTGTTTGGAAGATCCGGCTCTGCTGGCAGGAACACTTAATAACAGTCGTGTTCCAATCAGATGTTAATAGTAAACATGAAAGATCCGCTGTCACACTGCAAGTCTGACCCAGCCTAGTGTTTTTATACCTGAGCACCAGGTGAGTGTTCTCCTGCTTGAGTTTGGACTTGAGGTCTCCGTTGGCCAGACAGTCCCCTTCCAACTCTGTCACCTTCTTCTCCAGGTAACTCACCTGAAACACACCACAGGTATGGACACGTATGGAGTGTGTGAAGCACAATTAACTCACACTATCACGGGACTCGTAGGCTTATAACAACTGCTGCAGGATTTTCTTTGGCTCAGAAGATCATTTTAATATCTTAACCATTATGGCCATGATGGAAATACACGGCCACATTCTGACACAGAATGTTGAGTCTGATCTCATGGAACACTGTAAACAAGAGTGAATAAAGCAACACACAGCAGTGTTAAGTGCTTAAATTATTCGGACTGTGATAAAAGCTCTTGATTGGATTTGGCAGAGTATTTGAGCTTTGAGTTGAACGGTGAGTTCAGAATCGGAGTGAAATGTGTCTTGTGCCGTACAAACAGCTGCAAACACAATGTAATAAACACAGAGACATACACATAATAGTGACAGGCCCACCCTGTACAACGCTACTTTTAGTTTGGTTATTGGAGTTATGGCAAATGGAATAAATGAGTTTTTAAAGGTCTTATGTGTGGCTGGAGGATAACAATCCAAACACTGAGAACAGAAATGTCTGTACACCGTCTCTTCAAATAAAGACTAAATTAAAGTAGAATATGTGACGTCACTGGTGATTATTTGGACTGACCATGTTACAGAACACTCCAATGTGCTGCAAAGATGCTATTCATTGCTATTTTCAACTTATTTTGTAACTTATTTTAGTTTTTAGCAGTAGAGCTTCCATATCAGACAAATAACCCATAAAGGCTAATGCTCTGGAGCACTCCTGTATAGAAAATATAAAATAGAGAACCTTGTGTCGAGTGTGTGGCGTATGGGGCAGACCTTGTCGGCGATGTCCAGGTCACAGGAGTCGATGCTGTCGGTGAACAGGTCCTCTGTGCTGCTGTGAGGACTGGAGCCAAACACACTGTGGTTGGCCTGGATCAGCTGCCTGCACACACACAACACACAACACACTGGACTGTTCTGTGTACACTGGGCCAGCAGCAGCTCCACAGAAGAAACACTAATGACTCTCTTGTACTACACATGACAGAGGGACCTTACCTTCCAAAGGCTCGGCTGGAGATTTTCCGAGGGCTGCAACACAACAGTAACAGTAAGAATAATTTAGTCCATGTACAGTATGTTGCTAAAAAAGCTCTTGGGTTAGAATATGGACCGTTAGGGATGTTGTTAGTATTAAAGTGATGCCAAAGCCCACTCTGGTTTCTGACAGTCTTGAAGAGCGCTTGGTGAATAATTAGGACCACTGCAAACTGCCTAAAATGAACTAGTCATTGGCCTTTGAAATATAAATCCTGTGTGGATGTAATGTGTTTTTAACGGTGCTTCACGGACCTCAGAGCTCAGCCGTGTACAGAATCGCTTCACTGTGTGTTGGTTTTATTGCTCAAACTAACTGCCCCTGGTGGGATTAATAAAATGATCTGAATGTGAAATGTACAGTGTTTGGAAGTTGGTCAGTAGACTGCAGTAGCCTCTTTGTGCCACAGGGGGTGATACCTGTTGGACTTGAGGTTCCTGAGCCGTGCCTCCAGGTCGTTGAGCAGGTTGACTTTCTTACAGCACTGAGAGCAGTAAATGTCCAGCAGCTCACTGTTACACAGCTGACGCATCTTCTGAGGAGTCTCACCACCACTGCAACAACAGTCACACAGTTTGACATGTTTAGCAGCACAGTTTTATTACTACTCATTTTACTGTCCAACACAAATCAACACACAACAAACCAAAGTGTAGATTTATACAGATTTAGCACCTTTCAGCAAACCCAACGCCGAATTATTTATTCACTCCACACTGAGTGGTGTTAAGCTACAGCCACAGCCGTGTCCTGGGGGAGACTGCCTGATTTTAGGTTAACAGTGACAGAGAGCACCACTCTAAACACGAGTCTTATGGAAACACGGCTGCTATTCAACGTATATACCACACACTCCCAGAACACCATGTCCAGACTGGGCACGTTCCTGCTTGTATCAGTCAGTACTGTCATTGTGTCCTTGAGCAAGACCCTTTACCAAACTTGACTCCAGTGTCCATTTACACTGGTGTATGAATGAGAGTTTGAGTATGAATGTAAGACTGGACATTTCTTATTTTGATATTCATTTAATTCATATATGATACACGCAAAAAAACAAAAAAAAACAAAACAAAAAACGCTGAATAAATTGGAGATTAATTTAAAACAAGACAGAGAATGAATGACCTTAAGAAGCACAATGGGTGGTGGGTGTAACAGTTGTACACCAGGTATGAGATGGAGAGAAAATGGACACATAAGGGCAGAGGGGCAAATGTCTCAAACACATGAGCTGCGGTTTTTAACAATACTGGACTGTACGCACACTCCAAACGCACCAAACAGCACCGACACCGCAGGATAACACGCCTTTAGGCAACTGTTCCATCCAAATGCGGTTAGTGCAGTTCTTAAAATAAAATAACGCAGTTGTTGTTTGAAGTGGTGCATTTCCAGAGAGCTTGTGCTGCGTCTGACCTGGAGGGCAGAGAGGAGCCCATTTCTGAGAAGCCGTGTGTGTGGGGGGAGTCCTCCTCTGGACACGGGCTGCTGGGGCTGAACTCCACGTCCTCACCTTCACCATAGTCCTCGAACTGCTCCTCTCCAGAGAGCACCGAGGCAGACGCACTGCTGCTGTTGGGAGGAGGAGGAGGAGGTCTACATACACATACGCACAATAATCATAGAGATACATGTACAGTCAAGTGTGTGTGTGTGTGTGTTACAGTGACCACAGGATCGTACCGTCGCTGGCGTGTGGGCTCAGAGCTGCACACTATGTTAGGAGGGCCCAGCTTCGCCTCACCATTCTGAACACACACAAACACATCAGGGATCAGTCTATGAGAACATCTGTGAGAAAACAGAAGAGTTACACAGAGGAAAGGGGCTGCTGGGCTCTGCGGGGGAAAGTGACACGAGACATTTGTGTGGGTTGCTCCATTTTGCTGACATTACAGCTTTAAACCCTGGTATAAAGCAGGATTAGGGCTCTGAACATCATAGGGCTTATATTAGTGAGTACATCTCAGTTTTGTGAAGGTGAAACTTAATGACGCTGGCAGTTTGCTCTGATGTCTCTCGTAAAGGTTAAGATGAATAAATTATCATATATAAGAAGCAGTACAGTGATGATCAGTGTGTGAGCACAGACTTCAGGTCCATATGTGACCGTCCCGTGAGGAGGCCCCGTGAGGAGGCCCCGTGAGGAGGCCCCGTGAGGAGGCCCCGTGAGGAGGCCCCGTCAGGAGGCCCCGTGAGGAGGCCCCGTGAGGAGGTCCTCTCAGCCATCATCCCTTTAACACGGTCTTTTCCACTAAGTCCTCCAGACTCCTCAGGACCAGAGGAGGCCACGCCTCCATCAGACTCGCTCTGCTGTTGCCTAGCAACCAGTCCCATTTAGATTCAACATGGAGAACCAGGCTGACTGGGAATATGCACACTTTATCATTCAGCAGACAGAGGCACTATGGGATGACCACAACAGAGCCACAGTAAATGAAAAAGATTTGGTAATTTCCACTAAACGGACCGTGTGCTGAGCAGCACTTCAAATATAATAGGCCTAAGATTATAGATACATAAAACCAGTGTGCATAAAGGCACTTTAGTTCAAGATGGCGCCAAGCACAGATGCCCAGGCATTATGGCGCTTTTTTCTGACGTGGTTGAGTAATGAAAGATACAAAGCAAATTATGACATAATTATGGAACTCAAAGCACATAGACGTAGTTATTACCAGCACCAAGACTTTTTGGTAAAAAACATTAATTTAAAAAAGTATGCAGTGGGATTTAAGAAAACTATTATTCCATTTTGTGCTTCTAAAGTAAAGTTCTAAGATATAAGCCCTTGTTTGCTAGGAGACAATCTAAAAGCTAATCTAAAACAAACAGAAAGTGAAGGAGGCCAAGATATGGGTCTTCTAAAGGCAATAAAGTCATATAGTCTTACAGAAATAACTGAACGTAGTATTTATTAGTCCTTGTCTGACCTGGTAGATGTATCCGTTGTCAGTGACTGAAGCCTGGCTGGAGGAGCGGGAGCGAGCTGTGACAGGCATCTTCAGAATCTCCTCACAGCCTGCAGCAGACGGAGAGGAGACACAAATCAGTCTAAACCTGAGCTACACAAGGAGAGCAGTCACTGTGGGTCATCCTGGACACCAAGTCTGACCTGCACATTTCAATACAAACTGCCTGATCTCATGACTGTGACTCTCTCCTTCTGACCCCCACAAAAAACACAAACAGGCAGGTTTAAATCACCACGGCGCATTGTCCCGTCTCACCTTTAATGGCGAACACTCCGTGGCAGAAGTCTCTGAAGTTGATCTTGCCGTGAGCGTTGGGGTCCAGGAAATTGGCCAGCCTCTTGAGCTGAGACAGGACGACATTTAACAACATTATTTTAGAATGCGTTATGGATTATACTAACGTTTTAGTGCTACTCAAATATTGAACAGGGATATTACGCTTCTATGGGGTATTAACTGGTAACAAACAACATATTTAGATCACCATGTTACTTTTTATTGCCTTTTACTGTATGGAAAATGCTATATAGGCCAAAAACAAAATGTCAGCATGTTTTTATGTTGTCCCCTAGCGCTAAGTCACTCCCCCTTCAGAGAAAACTTAATCAGCGCACATTATGTCAGGTTTTTGAAGTTGTATTGTTTTGTATCATCCTTTTGTATATTTTTGGAGTTTTGTCCGTATGAAAGGTTCAAACAGTGCATGGGAGAGATCGCTAGATTACTCAAACCCGCATGGATGACATTTAAAACCTCTAAGCCTGTATTTAATGAGAGAACGTTGTAACATGGTAGAAAGCTCCAAAACATCTTATTTGTGCACAATATCCCTTCTTTAACGATATGGTTACCATGTCCGGGGAGACGTTACCGCTTTACCTGGAATGTTGCGTAATATGGCATTTAACTTATTTAACTTCATGGAAAAAATGAATTATGAATGTTTCACAATAATAGCTACCAAAAATAAATAAAAAACACGATTTTAATCTGTCCAGGCCAGAGCTGTGTAATACTTTGACAGTACAGCCCTGAACTACCATTTCATTTTGTAAACATCATCTAATTAGGTTCCTGTTTACTAGCTTCTTAATTATTTCAGTGCTTTGTAAACTATTATCCACCAATCAGACTAAGTGTAGCTCCTGTTTCCATAGAGAGAAAAACACAGAGATGATGGAGGACGAGGAGGAGGAGGAGGATGAAGAAACTGCTTCTAGAAAATGGGTTATTTTTAGAGCTCGGCCGCCATGACAGCTTTGCAGAAAATCCACTCCCCAGTCTAGATACGGCTCGTTACGGATTAAAATGAATCCTCATTTTCACATCTTTTGACATACGACCCTAATGCCTCTGCTGCCATGGCAACGTAAACCTCTCCTGCAAAAGACGACAGGATACAGGATGCACAAACGAAAAGAAATGCGGTTTTGGTTCAGAAGAACGCGGTTCATTCTAAACTAGGGTTGTCAAAAAGTCGAAAATCGGATACTAATCGATGCTAAAACTAGTATCGAAACTAGATACTCGTTTGAGCGGGTATCGATACTAAAAAAAGTCACGTTCACAGGACAGAAATGAATCTTTCCTGAATGTCTTTAGAATGATCTTGAGCTGTACCAGAACAAGTATAAGAGCACACAGACGAGTATACGCCCGTGGACCTGGTTTAGGCCTGGTTTAGACCTGGTTTAGGCCTGGTTTAGGCCTGGACCACTATGGAACCTACCTGGACCACTGAGGGATTAAATAAAGTCCTACAATTTATCGAGTCTATACCTTAATATTGAAATAGAGTTTGCAATTTTAGGATTGTTTTCAGCATTAAATCGCAGTACTTTCTTTTATATTCCCATGTGGCCTTATATCTGTGTAATCCCTCCCTTATATTTATATTTACAGCTCAAGATCATTCTAAAGACATTCAGGAAAGCTTCATTTCTGCCCTGCGAATGTGACTATTTTAGTATCGATACCTGCTCAAACGAAAATTTAATTTGACAACCCTACTATTTATTCAGCATTATTCAGCAGTTTTGAAAATTAAATGTAAGGGGAGTGGATTTTGGGTTTAAATACCACCAGAAAGTATCCAAAATAAACCATAATAATGAAATGATGGAGCCATTTTGATGTCTAAGAAGTAGGCCTATCAGTATCCACAGCCAATAGGTTTAAAGAGCAGAATTCACATTAAAATGTTATAAAAATGATCATTTCAGTTAAAGACAGAAGTGAGTTATTATGCCATTTAATATTGATGAAGCCCTAGTGAATCAATAGCTCATTATTTTCAGTGTTAATTGGGGAAAAGGCTTAAAAACGATTAATTATAAGATTACTGTACGTGTTTTCATCCTATGGCATTTCAAAACACCTGTGACATTGAGGCAGCTTTCCTGATGTTGCCTAAACACATCTTATTGCCCTTGTTTTCTCATCAGATTTGCGCAAAAATGTCAAATATGCCGCTAAAATCCTCGCCCAAACCGACCCGCTCCTCACCTCGTCTCCTTGCCCGAACTGTAGCCCGAGATTGACCAAGTGCTCCACCCGGATGAAGCCGTCTGCGTCCCGGTCGCACATGTCGAACACCTCCTTGAGCCTCCGGAGCACCTGCAGCAGCTGCTCCTGGTCGTGGGGCTGCGGCTGCGGCTGGTCCCGGTCCTCCATGTCCGGAGCCCGTCCCCCGGTGCGATCAGCGGGTCTGGGGGTTAGAAGAGCCGCGGGGAGGTGGGCTGCTGATCGGGCGCCATCCTTCGCATCTCTGGCTGTCGTGATGGAGGATGGAGGAGGTGTGTGTGTGTGTGTGTGTGTGTGTGTGGTGCTGCTGCTGTTGCTATGACGTAAGGGCGCGAGGACAGACGGTGGGTGCTGATTGGTGGATTAAACACACGAGGCCCTGCGTCACGAGACAGGTGCTAATTAATAATCCAGGTGTGTAGTGTTAATTACACATGAGCCATGTTTAAAATGTACTAGTCACATTTTGTTTGTTTTATTCCAGGGACTTTCACAGGACAGTCTCCTGAGGAGACCTCAGACTTGGTCCTCAGACCCAGACCTCAGACTTGGTCCTCAGACCCAGACCTCAGACTTGTTTTGTGGCTACATTTCGGCTGACCTCGGCTGACCTCGTGCATTGAACAGGGTTTCAGAGAAATGAAAAATTCTAAACAGAATATATCAAAATATAGAATATATCTTTTAAATCATGAACTCTGCTCAAAATGGCGCCTATAAACAGAAAGCTGAAACTGATTGTCCCAATTATCACTGAATGTCAGTTTCCTCTACCACTTTACCATCTGCATTCTTTTTTGCTGCTTTTAAGCCATGACTACGACTTTAATTCATTAATTAGGTTTCATTACAGGTAGAAGTCTCTTGAAACTTGAAATAGGACCCTTTTGTAGTAAATCCTGCAACTACAACAAATAAAATAAAATCCTGCAACTACAAAATAAAAGCTTTCTGATTCTGAAATAATTTGTGATCAGACGAGTTATGGTTCAAAACATTTTGAAAATGCAATTTTTTTGTGTGCGCTTTTATAGTTTAATTAGGAAACATTTACATTCACATATTTGTACAAAAATAAAAGCATGTCATCATCGTACACCCATTAACAAATCAGGGTTCATAAAAGCAAATTAAAGACCATTAAAAAGCATTTAAAATGAACTGGAACCGGTTGAACTTTGGGATAATCCAAGATTCACTGATTTCGCTGTTAGACCCGCTTTAAATGACAAGTCTTGGTTCTAGCAGAGAATCCCACCGCTCAGTTACCTAGAACAAAATACAGTCACATTAGTTTGAAAACGGGTGGTTGAACAAAGGTAATTTTGTACTACTTAACCTGCCACATACTAGACCAAGGAACATAAAAGGTTTAAGAGGATGAACATTTACATAACAACAAAAAGGCATGTTAATATTTATGAAATGTTTGCAGTGGAACAAATTAAAAATGTGCCCCATGATAATGAAATGCTTTGTATAGTTATTAAGAAATAAAATACATTATTAAATGTACAAAAAGTGTTTTGTTTTATTTTTAGTAGCTTATGAAAAGGCTTCTTTGGACATATAACATACTACGCTAACATGTTCATGTCTCCAACCCAAAATGTTGCCTGTGGGACTGCAAAGACGGCTGGAATTAAGTATCCAAATACCGAAGTCTAAAGTAAGTAAATACATAAAGTACTAATAAATCTACTTACTAAAGAGCCTCTGTCCACAGCGTACTCCACGCTCTCGGACCCATCTGGATTCTGATAGACCAGGTCAAACTTCCCAGGCTCGACCGGAGCTGTGGGTCAGGAAAACATCAACACGAGCACATGTTCTGCAGACTCTGAACGTTACCTGTGAATTCTGTGGTGCTAATCCTTGAACATGGGCACTGTACCTTGGAAAGAAGTGAGTAATTCCAGCTCAAGCTGTTTGGTGTTTGGGTCAAAATTTATAATCTTTCCCTCCTAAAAATAACAAATAATGGTTATAAACAAATAACTCTCAAACTTAAAACAGCTACAAAATAATGAACAAAAGAATAAATAACTTCTAAATGAACTTTACTTACTTTATAATCTGATACCTCTGGTGTATAGTTCTCTGTCAGCTCCAACAGCTGTTAAAAAGAGAAAAACAAGCATTCATATTTGTTTAGACGTGTAATCCACAATGTTCAGTGTCTGTTCGCGGTGCAGAGATGATGCAGGAATGTCAGGCCTACCTTAAAGGCGATTTTCTGTCCCACCTGTGGAGGAGCCGCCAGCAGAGGCATGGTGCTGTAGTCAGGTTTGGGAAGACTTGGGCCATTCTGTTCAAAGTACAATCAGCTTTTATTTTGGTATGAAACAGCTTTAAATTTATTTAAATCAATTTTGTAAAACTTCATAGTCGCCCCAAAAATGCCCGTGGCCGACTGCTGTACAAGTGAATTGTTTGTGTTTTTGATTTTATTATATAGTTTGAGTATTACCATTACTTTAGAGGAGAATTTCTTAATAATTTCATGTGTTGTGCCACTGCAGCGTTAGCCAGCTATGCAAATGTTTGAAAACCGTGCAAACTCAATATCATTTCTCAGGTACCTTAAAGGTTGTATGGAGGATTTTTTTTTTTGTTTCGAATTGTCAATGAAAGTTCAAAATAGCTTCATAGAGATGCAGCAGCTTTGAAATTATGATGACCACATAAAAAAAGAATGAAAATCCAACTGTGGACGTGGTGGGGCCACCAACCAACTTTACTCAACCAACACAGCGTTTTTTTTCCAGTTGTAGCTTCCTCACAGTTTGCACAGTTTGTTGTGATTGCAAACAAGAATCCACTAAGAAAGTCCGTTTATGAGGTCACTGAAAGAAGAAGAGAAGGGGAAAAGGAGCGAAGCCAAACTAAGGTGATTCTTGGAGATTCCTTCCAGCGATGGCGTCACTGAAGCAGACGAAGGGTCTAAAGACTGACGCGCTGGTCGATAAATTACTTCTGGACAGGAAACTTCTGCTTATCATTTGAAAACGTACAGTAGAGTTACAGCAGCAACAGCGATTCTGAACGAGCCCCGGCTGTAAACGAACAGGATTTATAGAGTCTGGAGGAGGTGGAGGAGGAGTTTCTACTTATGGAGCTGAGGAGGGAGGTGGTTTCACGCATGAAGAACATTTGAAAAAGGAAAAACAGTCGCTGTGTTTCTCTTTCCTTGGAAAATCCTCTAGACAACCTTTTATTTATTTTCATTTGGCAGACTAAAAGCAGCAATGGAACGATAAATTATTATTATAATCTTGGAAGTTTGTATTTAATGATTACTTGAAATTCCGTGAAAATACCTAAAACCGAAGGAGTGTTTTGATGAGGAAAAGTATTACAAGAAAAGTCCGCGATCTGTGAACTATACAAATCTTTATGCCTCAGCACTCACCTGTAGGACCACAGACACGTTGGTGAGCGAGTCCGCGCTGTACGACGCCTCCTTCTTGCCCCTTTCGTTCTCCTGATAGTCGTACTGGATGCAGTTGGCTCCTCTCCCTCTCCCTTCGCCCCACGGCTCCCTGGGCTCCGGCTTCCCCCTGCCCCTGCCTCCCCGCTGCCACGTCTGCCCCACCACGATGCGTCCGTGGGGGTGCTGCACTGGCTTCTTGATCACCAACTGGATCTCCTCCTCGCTCTCATGGCCCCCATTTTGGATCAGGTTGTTGGTTGTTGTTGCCGCCTCCCCTAATTTCGACTTATCGTTCGTCATTTTCGCTTTTGTGGTTTTGTCTTCTTCCTCTGAGGACGAGTCCGTGTCCGAGGATGACGAGGACGATGGAGGAGGGAGTTTTTTGGAAGGGGGTCGACCATTTTGGATCGTTTTGGAAGGTGCGACGGTGGAATTAACAGCAGGTTTAGATACTGGTTTAGGAGCAGGAATCTTTCTTACTGGTTCTTCATCCTCGCTGCTGCTTGTGCTTGAAGAAGAACTACTCTGAGGCTTCTTTGTAGTAGTAGTAGTAGTAAGTATTTTTTGAGTATTTGCTGCAGATTTCTTGACACTTGGACTTGCTTTGACTGGAGGAGGGCTACTTTTCGTTTTCGTTTTCGTTTTCTCCTCCTTTTGTCTCTTTTTGTCCTTGTCCTTTTTGGTCGCGTTTGTATCCGTCTGCTCAGTCTCTGTCTGAGGACCGTTCACAGCAGGGCTCTCTACAACGCTCCTTTTCCTCTTTTTCTTTTTAAATTCCAAACTCGATGAATTTTCAACCGATGCCTCGTCTTCTGCAGGTCTTCGTCTCTTGCGTTTGTTTTCACCGGAAGCTTCTGGAGATGTCTGAGTTGTAGAGACACTGTCCACCTTCACCCTGTCAGATACAAATGGTCAAAAGTATCAGTAATTAATATTTGTAATTTCAGTTCAGGATAAAAAAATAACTGTTTAAATATTTCAACAGTATTTAGCGGTCCATCCATGATAAAAAAATAAATCGCCTTTAAGATTTCTGGACGGAAATTGTCAACTTACTGATTGTAATTTAGCATTTCATCAGTTACCCGGACAGTGAGACTCTCCACAGATCTGACCTGTAACTTGGCCTTGTGGTGTCACATGCTTGTCTCCATGGAGATATGGAAGTGTAATCTCATACTGAGGAACATTCCAGGCAAAAAGATAACATCCCCATGGGGACAAGCAGACATCAACACCTGAAAAGTTACATAGTGCCTCTTTAAGTCTGAGTATGAGCAACCAGGAAGCAAAACAGTCTCCACGCACACAGTCACCCCGCACACAGTCACCCCGCACACAGTCTCCCCGCACACAGTCTCACCGCACACAGTCTCCCCGCACACAGTCTCCCCGCACACAGTCTCACCGCACACAGTCTCACCGCACACAGTCACCCCGCACACAGTCACCCCGCACACAGTCACCCCGCACACAGTCACCCCGCACACAGTCTCACCGCACACAGTCACCCCGCACACAGTCACCCCGCACAGTCTCACCGCACACAGTCTCCCCGCACACAGTCTCCCCGCACACAGTCTCACCGCACACAGTCGTTATCCCGCACAGTCACCCCGCACACAGTCGTTGTCCCGCACAGTCTCCCCGCACACAGTCTCCCCGCACACAGTCTCCCCGCACACAGTCTCCCCGCACACAGTCACCCCGCACACAGTCTCCCCGCACACAGTCTCCCCGCACACAGTCTCCCCGCACACAGTCACCCCGCACACTTTCTCCCCGCACACAGTCTCCCCGCACACAGTCTCCCCCGCACACAGTCACCCCGCACACAGTCTCCCCGCACACAGTCTCCCCGCACACAGTCTCCCCGCACACAGTCTCCCCGCACACAGTCACCCCGCACACAGTCTCACCGCGCACAGTCTCACCGCACACAGTCTCACCGCACACAGTCTCCCCGCACAGTCACCCCGCACACTCTCCCCGCACACAGTCTCACCGCACACAGTCTCACCGCACACAGTCTCCCCGCACAGTCTCCCCGCACACAGTCTCCCCGCACACAGTCTCCCCGCACACAGTCTCACCGCACACAGTCACCCCGCACACAGTCACCCCGCACACAGTCACCCCGCACACAGTCACCCCGCACACAGTCTCACCGCACACAGTCACCCCGCACAGTCTCACCGCACACAGTCTCCCCGCACACAGTCTCCCCGCACACAGTCTCACCGCACACAGTCTCACCGCACACAGTCGTTATCCCGCACAGTCACCCCGCACACAGTCTCCCCGCACACAGTCTCCCCGCACACAGTCTCCCCGCACACAGTCTCCCCGCACACTTTCTCCCCGCACACAGTCTCCCCGCACACAGTCTCCCCCGCACACAGTCTCCCCGCACACAGTCTCCCCGCACACAGTCTCCCCGCACACAGTCTCACCGCACACAGTCTCCCCGCACAGTCACCCCGCACACAGTCTCACCGCACACAGTCTCACCGCACACAGTCTCCCCACACAGTCTCCCCGCACACAGTCTCCCCGCACAGTCTCCCCGCACACAGTCACCCCGCACACAGTCACCCCGCACACAGTCTCCCCGCACACAGTCTCCCCGCACACAGTCTCCCCGCACACAGTCTCACCGCACACAGTCTCCCCGCACACAGTCTCCCCGCACACACTCTCCCCGCACACAGTCACCCCGCACACACTCTCCCCGCACAGTCTCCCCGCACACAGTCTCCCCGCACACAGTCACCCCGCACACAGTCTCCCCGCACACAGTCTCACCGCACACAGTCTCCCCGCACACTCTCCCCGCACACTCTCCCCGCACACAGTCTCACCGCACACAGTCTCACCGCACACAGTCTCCCCGCACAGTCTCCCCGCACACACTCTCCCCGCACACAGTCTCACCGCACACAGTCTCCCCGCACAGTCACCCCGCACACTCTCCCCGCACACAGTCTCACCGCACACAGTCTCACCGCACACAGTCTCCCCGCACAGTCTCCCCGCACACACTCTCCCCGCACACAGTCACCCCGCACACACTCTCCCCGCACACAGTCTCCCCGCACACAGTCTCCCCGCACACAGTCACCCCGCACACAGTCTCCCCGCACACAGTCTCCCCGCACACAGTCACCCCGCACACTTTCTCCCCGCACACAGTCTCCCCCGCACACAGTCTCCCCCGCACACAGTCTCCCCGCACACAGTCTCCCCGCACACAGTCACCCCGCACACAGTCTCCCCGCACACAGTCTCACCGCACACAGTCTCCCCGCACAGTCACCCCGCACACTCTCCCCGCACACAGTCTCACCGCACACAGTCTCACCGCACACAGTCTCACCGCACACAGTCTCCCCGCACACAGTCTCCCCGCACACAGTCTCCCCGCACAGTCTCCCCGCACACAGTCACCCCGCACACAGTCACCCCGCACACAGTCTCCCCGCACACAGTCTCCCCGCACACAGTCTCCCCGCACACACTCTCCCCGCACACAGTCACCCCGCACACACTCTCCCCGCACACAGTCACCCCGCACACAGTCACCCCGCACACAGTCTCCCCGCACACAGTCACCCCGCACACACTCTCCCCGCACACAGTCACCCCGCACACAGTCACCCCGCACACAGTCTCCCCGCACACAGTCACCCCGCACACAGTCTCCCCGCACACAGTCTCCCCGCACACAGTCTCCCCGCACACACTCTCCCCGCACACAGTCACCCCGCACACACTCTCACCGCACACAGTCGTTGTCCCGCACCACCAGGACGCTCTCGGTGTGGGGCAGGTAGCAGTCCTCGATGAACAGGCTGACGATGCTGCCGCGGCTCAGCTCAAACTTGTCCCGGATGATGCTCTCCAGGTCGGCCACCACACGGCAGGAGCGCAGGTCCACCAGCAGCCAGCACATGCGGCAGCCCAGCACGGCCGGCGGGGCGTAGTCAAAGTGCAGCCGCACACGGATGAAGTTGGCCGCCATGACGAGTTTCATTTAGGTCTAAAAACCAAAGAAGAAAAGCGACTGCATGGAGCTATTTCATGCCCAAAACATGCCTGACACAGAAACGGCTACAGGAGGATGCCGGATGCGCTTCCGGTGAAGTTTTCAAAGTAATGCTGAGGGATTTTAAATTTTTCAACACGGCTTTTATTTTAACATTATGACAGACAGTTTTAATATTTATGTAAATACATAAATTTAAATGCAATGTAATCTCATGTTTTAATTAAAGAAATTGGAAAACAAACATATGAAAATTTAACTGTCTTTTATTTTGAAAATCAGGAGTTTTTCGGAAACTTCAAGTGTCTCGCGGCGCCCTCTTGAACGAGAACTCGATTATTTTAGAAAAAAAAAAATATATATTATTATTATTATTATTATTATTATTATTATTATTATTATTATTATACTAATGGTATTTAATATATTATATCAGTTGTGCCATTTAATAATTAACTATATAATATATATATATTTTTTTACTGATAAACAAATACAGCACTGTTTAATTTAGATTTATCTTAACTATAAAACATTACGGCTCCCACAGAAGGCTACATCACATATTCAATACAAAATCTGAAGAAAGAATAGAAGGATTGAACAAAGACAGAGAAAATAGTTAGTCAGCTGACCAGACTTGGGAGTGGTCATGTGACCCGCACCATTAAAGTGTAGCGCCACATTTTTCTGTCATCAACAATGGACCGGTTACAATTCTCTTCTTTCGTAGTGCTGATTTTCGCTACTTTATTCACAAAAGGTACTGTTTATTAAGTTATTATTTGTGTCTGTTGTCTTATATACCAATGCATATCTTAGCCACGTGGACAAGTTTTATTAATTTGTTGGGAGATTGTTTGGTGAGCGCACACCTAACCAAAAATGTTTATGACGCATTAGGCCAATATAAAAATAATAATAATAATAAATAATAATAACAGATTGTCGTCATTAGATCGTGATTTCTACTGCCAAATTATGTAATCTCACCAACACTAAGCACAAATGTATCCTACTACTACTGTAAACTTTGATTGGTTGATTTTGGCCCAGGGTTCCTCAGTCCACTGAAGGGCAAGGAGGCCTGGGCTTACGTGACGGTCCGAGATGGTGCACACATGTTCTGGTGGCTTTACTACGCGGACTCTCCATCTGCGGAGTACAAGGACCTGCCCCTGGTCATGTGGCTGCAGGTGAGAGACCCCATCCTCCGGGCAGGGCAGTGGGCCTCAAGTCAAGAAGGTCTCATGAGGACAAGGAGTAAAATCAAAAGTCAGAATAAAAAGGGTAGCATAGCCTGATGTGAGTAAAGTTGTGTAATATTGTCCACTATGAGCAGACAAAGTATTATTCAAATGCAGGTGAAACCAAAAGTAGTTTGGTTTCACCTGCGCGTCATGTGATGCCGTTTTGATAAGTGTGTGTTTCCTGTTCTCCGTCAGTCAGTATCAAATGTCACTTTCATTACTGAAGAAATACTGTATGATATGATACACAAATGCAAAAGGTGGTATAACAATGAAGATTATAGACAATATCAAAATTCTCACACTAAAACTGTTCTTACTGGATGTCAGCCTATCAAACTCCATAGAGCATAATTTACTGTAATATATTGGTTTGTATGTAGCCTCATTTTACAGTAAAAGCATCGTTTATCCATCGGTTTTAATGTTTCATCATGTTTTTTGATGAAACATTGAAGGACTGTTCAGATCAGGGAGAGGCATTTTAGGTTTAAACCAACTGGATTTTGTCTTAAGAATCAAAACACCACATTATAACAACTTGACCATCACGGTCAATGTTTTTGTAACTAAGAATAATTCAGCGTTACAAGGTGGTATGAGTAAAAGTTATATTTGAGCTGAACAGATTTACATCGTATCTGGGGACACTTTAGGTCAGGATGTTTGTGGAATTTAAAATCAAAATCTTATATATTTATAGCAGTTTTTACTCAGGGGTTTCAGATTGACGAACGAGCCCAAAATACAACTATTCTCAACACGTGTTTTCTCACATTTGCCATGACTAAGCGTGCTCGATCTGTTTTAGCTTCAAAAAGTGGAACTGACCGATATAGAATGGTCGCTCTGAACTACAGCCCCCTGAATGCGTTAGACTGTGAGTAAATGTGTGTTTTGGCTGCTCGGGTTTGGTGATGTTGACATTTGCTTGTGTTTCCAGGGTGGTCCAGGAGGCTCTGGGACAGGTTTCGGGAACTTTGCGGAGATCGGTCCTCTGGATGGAGACCTGAAACCCAGAGACACCACATGGGTATGGAGGACGTTCGATCGAATGTAATGCTGTGTAATTTCAGTCATAATTAACGGGTGTAAGTTCGCGTATTGTGACCAAACCGTCTTGGGGCAGAATGACGAGCAACTGCGTACAGCTATAATGTTGTCAAATTATAATATAGGACAAAAAAGAACCCAAAACTTGCAATATTAATGTATTGCCTTGAAGTCCTGACACTACAACAAGTGATTTTTATTAATTTTATCGTGCTTTGTTTGGTAAAAGCTGTTAAACGAGAAACAAATGAGTAAAATACAATCTATTCAGTTTACACAGCGTTTTCTCAGGTAATAATTAACACAGAAACTACTGTACCGTGTCCAATCAGGCACATTTTTACTAAGAATCACGGGGAACCAACTGCCTGACACTATCCCAAACACTTTTTTCTGCCGTGGTGCATTTTCAAGATGAACAAAAAAGCAAATAGTAGCCGAGATGTGAGAACTATAAGGAAAAACGTGATGACGCTATACCAGAGAGTCGTTTCTGTGGCTCTTTTCACGCTTACGTCACAAAGCAGGAAGAGGTTTGGAAACATGCGGTGACGACGTCCGGCGGGCTCTGTTTGTGTAGTAAGTCTGACAAAAATCTAGGAAAAATGAAAAAATGGCCCAGTTTTCTTCATCTACATGTCAGAAAATGTGTTTCTAATAAATAAACTAATAAAAACTAATAAATAAACACTATTATAATCACTATTTTAATTAAATCAATAATATTTTCCTGTGGGGTGGGGACAGTTGTGTCTGCTGAGCCTTCACACATGTTAATGACTGGTCAAAATTCAAAGTTCAAAGTCAGCTTTATTGTCAAAAACCATATGTACAGGTTGCACACACGGGATTTGAAATTGCAGCGCCCCCTAGGCCCACAGTGAACATTTAACATCTAATAAACATGACATCTGCACATAGCAACAAGTACGATAAGCTTGTATATAAGACAAATAAGTAAAACACCCAACGTGTAGCGTGTTAAAGCTCAAATGGGTCATTTAAGCAGCAGTGTCATTTGTTGTAGTGCAAAAAGAGTGTGCCTTAAAATTAAAATGACTGTGGAGCAGTGGGAGAGGAATTCCACAGGGGAGAGATGGTCTGGTCTCAGGTAGAAACCGCGTTCATTTACACAAAGAAAGACTGAGAGAAATCTTTAAATTTACATCACACGGATTCTTTAAAATTGTACTTTAGTATTATACTTTTACTTTTATACTTACTTATCACCATTGACTAGGGCTGGTATCATTCAGAAGTTGCCGATACGATACACATCTCGACACAGGGTACTTTTGATTTAATATGATTCGATATGATATATTTTAAATCGATTCGATACGGTTCAATAAAAAATAAAGGCTAAATCACGGCTGTGATACTAAAAGTCTTTGTTAAACCACTTCTTGTGCAAAGTGAATATGAAACACAAATATTTTAATCATCAAAACGGTGAAAATGTCAAATGTGTCGCATAAATGAGTCTCCTTCCTCTAAACAAGCAACAAAACTGTAGCTGTAACAAAATAATTTAGTGAAATATACCAAAAAATACTCCTGGCGATATATCGATACAGCAGCCCGCGATATCGATACTGTATCATCACATTAAACAATTCGATATTTCGATATTTCAGTATTTTTGCACAGCCCTACCACTGACTATTACACAGTTCGGCGTTCATTCACACAGACAGATGGTCGAAGTGTGTTGCCCAAGGATACGAGGGCGCTGTGTTTTTGACGTTCCTCTGTCTCTGTGTGATGCGTTCAGGTGCAGTCGGCGAGCGTGCTGTTTGTGGATAACCCCGTGGGCACCGGCTTTAGTTACACAGACAGAGAGGACGCCTACGCCACCAACGTGTCTGCCGTGGCCTCGGACATGCTGGTGCTGCTCCGGAACTTCTTCACCTCGCAGGGGGAATTTCAGGTACGTTACTTAAACTTCATAAATATAACTTATAAACATACTGTATATAAATAACGTAATTCATTTTCCAGAACATTCCCTTCTACATCTTCTCCGAGTCGTATGGAGGCAAAATGGCCGCTGCGATCTCCATGGAGCTGACTAAGGTGAGCGTGACACAGTGATTCTAAAATTAGACTTAAAGGTGCATTGCGTAACTTTTCTGGCAGAGGGTCCGTCACCAGTTTGTCTCCGTGGAGATGTTATCGCTTTGCCTGGAACATTAATGACTTGCCCCAAATGTGTCCATCTAATGTTCACTATAAAAACAAACAGCAAACTGTACAGGACCTGTCAGGTGCACGGGACCTGTCAGGTGCACGGGACCTGTCAGGTGCACGGGACCTGTCAGGTGCACGGGACCTGACAGGTGCACGGGACCTGACAGGTGCACGGGACCTGACAGGTGCACGGGACCTGACAGGTGCACGGGACCTGTCAGGTGCATGGGACCTGACAGGTGCTATATCAGAGCAGGGATGGACTGGGACCAAAAAACAGCCCTGGACCTTTTCTCTACAAATAGGCCGACCATGGGGGGGATTTTGGTAATTTAAATAATTAATAATGAATAATTTCAATAAATCAATAATGAAATAATTGAAGAAAACACACAAAGATGAACTACTTCTGTTTATTAACAAAAACACCTAAATCACTTCATTTCAAAGTGAGTTTTTTGTCTTTAACTTTTTCCCATCCTCCTTTCTCCTTATGTTTTCTGTTCGACGTCTTTGACATGTTGAAATCAACGAGTGACCCGCTCTTCTTCTTTGTCGCCTTTTAGGAAAATACAATTTATGTTTGACAAATGGGCAAATTATCGTATTAGCGCCCTCTGCTGTTAGTGCAGCTGTTCTGGACTTTTCCAGAACGCACAGATTGCGAGTCCGTCCCTGTGTCAGAGGCAAACTGGCTACAAAATTCACAATTACATCTTAATATCTCAAAGTCAGTGTGTTTTTCTCAAAAAAGCCTGGAGTGGACACAGACCAAGATGTGTTTGTGCTTGGGTCAAAACTGAAGCTGGTCCGCGAAGTGAAGGATCAAAACTGAAGCTGGTCCAAATCCTTCATCAGAAAAGTTACACAGTGCACCTTTTAATAAACTTAGAAAAACTTTATTGATCCACAAGGGAAATTATTTGGCAAGAATATAATTGTTAATAAGAAATTCAAAATAAGCTGCAAAAATGGAAACTTGTGTGAAATAAAACATACACACTTCTGACACGCTAAAATCACGTGACGCACCGATAACTCAAGACTAAACGAGTGTAGAAACTGATTAACTGTATTTTTTATTCCAGGCCATCGCACGAGGATCAATAAAATGTAACTTTGCTGGAGTGGCTCTTGGAGACTCCTGGATTTCCCCAGTGGGTTAGTACCAAGTAATAACATGTGTATTATTATATTGTCTTTAAATAGTTAAGTTAAAATGTTTAGTTTTGCCGTGTAAATAGGGAAGCGGGAATGAACTTTTTTGGTGGAGGGGCCGCTTCACTGAAGGAATTACTGTATTTTTGAGCAAAAGAAACACCCGTAATGAATAAAAGCGAGATGGATATGTTTAATTCATTAATTTACACCAGGGGACATTTTAGGCAAAGCTATAACGAGCAGGTAGCCGACCCTCCACCAGAAAAGTTACGCAGTGCACCTTTAAGAATCATATTGGTCAAAGGAGGAAATCAGTCCCTGTTTTACCCGTGAGATAAAAGTTTAACAATGATAAGATTTCCATCACAGTTCATCAAGAAAAATGGCTTAATTTTCAACAAAACGGTCAATAGCAACTTCAAATTCAGTCTTCAGTTTCTCCTACGTTTTTGTCCAAGTTTAAATTACAGAATTTGTCAAGTCTTTAATGAGGAATGCAGGTCCAACTTGAAAAACCCGGAAACAGACGAGGCTCAACTCAACTTCAAGACTTTTATTGAATTTTTTTAACTTGTTCTTCAGTAGTAGTAGTAGTAGTAGTAGTAGTAGTAGTAGTAGTAGTAGTAGTAGTAGTAGTTCGAAAACCTTTAAAGTACATTTTACATTTACGTTAGTATTTTAAACAATTTGCATTTTAATTAATCTATTTTAATTATAATATTTATTAATATACGTTTTACATATTAACTTAATTAGGCTAATTTTAAATGATGTAACATTTTAACAATTAATATTTTAACCTTCAATATAACTTATTTTTTCTACAATTTTAAATGACTAGATATATGACCCAAATTTAATATTTTATTATTTTATATCATATTTTAATGAATTAATAGAGCCTTTTTAATTAGTGCTCCCTCAACTTGGCCAATACACCTCAACATCCACAACAAACTGGAATAATTCAAACAATCAACCGTCAGTTTGATTAAATTATTCATTTCGTATTTTTAACATTTTCAGAACCAAAATTAAATGACTATTTTCTGAATGTATCAATTTACTGCCGACCCAAATTTGGACACTTCACAAAATAAACCAGCCAAATGCCTCCACAATTGAACTAAAACTTCTCATTATGCTGTTAATTATACTTAAATTAAACAGAATATTCACTTGAATGAATTAAGACTTTTTTATTTTTATTTTTACACTGTGTCCTTAGGATCTTAACTATACTAAAAAACAAATTTTGCAGGTAAATTTCCTCACCGGTGCCTCTGTGTTTCCCGTTTGCGTCCCTGGGTTTGGTTTGCACCAGTTCACCTGAGCAAAATTAAACTAGTGCAGCAGAGACTACGGGGTTACCTGTATTTTTGGCGCCATCTACAGGCCAGACTAGGAATACGATAATAAGAGGGGAAGGAGAGAAGAGGTGAAGACAATGAGCAGAGGGGCTGGGCTTTTTTGACTCGACAGAATTATCCCAGTATCAAAATGTGTTTGCGTTTGACCCATTCATGCAATAGTAACCGAAATATCGTGATATCGTATCGTTAAAAGTCTCACAATAATATCAGAGGCCCTCACAATATATCGAATTACAAGTCTCTTTGTGATGTCATGAATAGTTATGGTGATTTTAATGTCTTTCTTAGTAAACTTGGTGCAGCAGTAGCTAAAAAACTGAGGGAACTACATAGACCATGATCCTTTGGTGTTTTTTTAGTGAAATAACTGTTATTAAGCATTTTGAAATCTTAATTCTTCTTTTTATAACAGTACCAAAGGCTTTTCAAGGCTTTTCCAAGGCTTTTAAAAGAAAAAAGTAGCATATTCACAATTTTGTAAACCTCCACAAATAAAAATCAAAACATGACATAGCGTGAAAATATCGTATCGAGGGCTTTTTATATCGTGTTAGTCCGGCGTTTTCTTAGCGTTTCTTGTTCCGTAACTGCTGAAATTCACTTTGAGATTCGAGTTTCTAAAAGATTTATTTTCTAACTGACTTGTTACCAAAGCAACCTGTATTAATATTTGCATTTTGTCTGGGTTAGACTCTGTGATGACCTGGGGGCCGTACCTCTACACCACCGTAAGTACATGTCTTTGATTTAATTGATTTGAACAAAAACAAACATTTAGAGAGCAAATTTAAAGGAGCAATGTGTAACTTTTCTTGTTCTGCCACCATGGAGATGTCATTGCTTTGCTTAAAATGTCCCACAATCAAACTTATCTATTTTGAATTTGGTTCGATTTCAAATGGGAAATACCTGGACAAACATGCACACTTCGACTGTAACTTAACCTGCATCATCCGCTTATTTCCATGACGATTAATGCCACACTGTAGAACATTTTAGACTGCACAACAATATCTCCATGGAGACAAGCAGGTGGCAGACCCTTCATCAGAAAAATTACTTAAATTAGTTAGTAATAGTAATACTTAAGAAATTGATTCATATTCTGAACTTATTTTTAGTGACTTAAAGCTGCACTGCGCAACTTTTCTGGTGGTGGGTCCATTTCCTACTCGTCTCCATGGAGATGTTATTGCTTTCCCTGGAATGTTCCATGGTATGACATTAAACATATCCATTAGTGGCATTTATTCATTACAGGCGTCTGTTTGCTCAAAAATACAGTAGTTCCCTCTGTGAATAAGGGCGCCTCTCCACAGATCTGAACTGTAATGCAGCGTAGTGCCATAACCTGCTGGTCTCCCTCGTGATAGATAGGTTTAATCTATACTGTGGAACATTCCAAGCAAAGCGATAACATTTCCGTGGAGACAAGTAGGTGGCCACCACCAGAAAAGTTGCACAGTGCACCTTTAACTTTGCACATTTTAACACAAATAAACTATTCAGAGCCTTAAAGTTTTCCTCGTTTTTTCCTGTGTTTTGGTGCAGTCTCTCCTGGACGACCCGGGGCTGGCCGAGGTGAACGGAGTGGCCCAGGACGTCCAGGACGCTGTGGAGAACGGGCAGTTCCTCAAGGCCACAGAGCTCTGGTCCCTGGCAGAGTCTGTGGTGGAGAAGGTGAGACACAAACACATGTTTTTTAGTTTAGTTTCCTCCATTACAGAGAGAACCAAGATGCAGACGCCACAGTGATACAGTTTACTCCTTCTTCTCCTTCTTCTCCTTCTCCTTCTTCTCCTTCTTCTCCTTCATCTTCTTCTTCTTCTCCTCCTCCAATAGAGAGTACTAAGATGCAGACACCACAATGATCCATTTTATTGTTTCCTCTTCTTCATCTTCATCATCATCATCATCATATTATTATTATTATTATTATTATTATTATTATTATTATTACAACAGTGATGGAATTACTTGAATATCACGTCAGACCATTTGCTCTGTTATCATACCTGTTATTTCCATGGATTCCATAATGACAAAAATTAGGATTGTTGCCTCAGTGATAAAAAATGTAAAAGCTCACGGAGACCAGCAGTTACAGGAGCGAATTTAGAGCCAAGTTCCATATTTGGAATAGGAATTTACGTACAGAAAAAATGGCGAAATAAAAACAACAACAGGATCATGAGAGCGCGTTAATATAAATATTAAGACCAAAATGAGTCTGACAGCTGCAGTTACAGACAGAGGGGTGACACTTTTTCAATTAAAAGCCAGTTGGAGCCAGAATTGTTGGAGCTGGAAGTGCGCCCATGCTCACTTCCTGTTTGGAACATGGCGGCTTGGAAGTTAGCTCTGTCCAAATATATGTACAGTCTATGGTTATTGCTTTGCCTAGAATGTTCCGCAGTATGGAATAAATGTATTTTTATTGCTCAAAAATACATTCTTACTATGATTGGGGTCACCTCTCCACAGATCTGACCTGTAACTTAGCCAGGTGCTTGTTTCCATGAAAGTAGATATTTTTAATGCTATACTGTGGAACATTCAAGGCAAAGTAATTTTACTTTATACCCTTATTTAAATATTACAATACATGTTTATTTCATTTAATTTTGAGCTCTTTTTGGTGAATTTTGATGTCGTTTGTTGTGCAAATGCTACACCCAGACGTATCTACACAACATTTAAAATATAATCCAGAATTTGTTAGTACTACTGCCTACTAAGAGTACTATTACTACTAACTACTACTAACTACTACTACTACTACTACTACTACTACTACTACTATTACTACTACTCCCTATTCACTCTTCCAACTGGACAGCCTAGTCTTTTACTGCTTAAAAATGTCCAGATTTGTATGTTCTGTTCATTCAAAAACGCTTTTATCTAATATGTTTTTGACAGAACACCAACAACGTCAACTTCTACAACATCCTCACCCAAGACACAGACGAGAAGGTCAGAGCACGCCAAGGAGAAGACTTCATATGTGAGGAACTAACTCTGACTCTATAAAATCAGAATCGTGTGCGGTGCCCGTGTGTCTGATGTGCTCTCTGACAGCTCTTCAGTTCCGTCGCCACGTCGGCCGTCTCCACAAACGGACTCTGAGCGAGCTGATGAACGGACCAATCAGGAAGAAGCTGGGCGTGATCCCTCAGAACGTCACCTGGGGAGGTAAGAGAGGGGATGTGTGCTATATTATGTTTACTTAAAAAATACTAATAAGAGTTTAAACCATTTTTACATTTCTTTCATCTTTGGGGATTCCACAGTAAACACATCTGTATTTTCTGCACACTAAATACAAATTCAAACTCTTTTTATTTAACCAGGATAAAAAAAAAACTCTGAGAGGACTTTTTTTTTCTTTTTTTTGTGAAAGTGTTCTGGTCAAGAGGCAGCAGCCATTTCAGTTACAGTAACACGAGACAATGAACACACTCAATCAAGACAATACACAAAACTGTAATATAATAACAATTCTCTACTACAGGCATTTCCAAACTATGGCCCGTGGGCCAAATGCGGCTCTCAGACAAATTTTTCTTGGCCCTCAGGCTTCCAGGTGAATTGGCCCAAATGACCTTGAGCAGTTTTGACTGCAAGTTTTTTGAAACTCTACCTTGATAAGACAATATTTAATATTTATTGTGTGGTTTTGTGGATCTTGGCATGAATAAAGGACTGATGGCTCATTCTAACGTGTTAAACATGAATATTTCAATTATTCACTGTACTGAGCCCCAGTCTATGGCCCTCGATCGGCCCTCTGCTTCGTCTGTGTTTAGAAATGTGGCCCTTGATGAAAAAAGTTTGGACACCCCTGCTCTACTGCAAGTCTCCTCACCAGATTTTGTTTTGTGACGAGCTGTGTGTTCTAGCCAATCTGAGCTCATGGATCACTGAGTAGACGGTATATAGAGTATGTGGTGTGTTATAGGGCAGTGTCTCTGTGGGTTTATATTATACAGTATATATTAGGTTGAGTATGTGGTGTGTTGTAGGACAGGCTGGTGCAGTGTTCCAGAACATGGCGGGAGACTTCATGAGACCAGTGGTGGACATAGTGGACCAGCTGCTGTCTGCTGGGGTCAATGTGACGGTGTACAACGGACAGCTGGACCTCATCGTGGACACCATGGGTAGGTTTGTCTAATAACTATTTTACGTAGTTTATTTTGAATTCTGGCTCTAAAATAGGGTATTTTTTAGACACATGTTCTGAAGTGCATGTGATTCTTATGACTTTTTTGCATGTGTTTCTTTCTAAGGAGGGCAGGGGCTAACGGAGCTCTATGAACCATAACATCATTTGTCAGAGACTGTGTCCACAAACATGTCATATTGGATTTATGGAGCCTTATTCATCTTTTGGGTTAAAGTCCTTCCAAATGACAGCAAGCTTTTGTGTATGATTAACTTTTCACCTTAGTTTGCGGCCACCCAGAGTTGGTTCACATGTGAATCCGACCTGTTCAGTCTCCTAATGTCTGAATGGTTCTCCTGGATTTGCAAAATGAGATCTTAAGTGAGACCTTAAGATTACTTTAGGAGATCTGTGTCTAAATCCTGTGACGTGTTCCCGTGTGCATATTGTGTGTGTGCTGTAGGTCAGGAGCAGTGGGTGAAGACGCTGAAGTGGGCAGGGCTTCCGTACTTTAACAAACTGCGCTGGACTCCTCTGGATGACCCCTCCTCTCCCGGGGTCACTGGGGCCTTCTACAAGAACTACAAGAACTTCTCCTTCTACTGGATCCTCAAGGCCGGACACATGGTAAGGGTCGGGCCTCATACGTCTTCTCAGTAATCGTGGTTTGTGAGATGGTCTCCTAAACAAATGTAAGAACTCGGTTTGAATCTAATTCTGATCTTTAGTGACCACCAGAGGGCAGTGCTCAAAGCATTGAATGACTCTTTTCACACATGCACTGGCTGTTTTTCAGGATTCATAGAGCCATAGTTACATTCATAACTCTGGGGGGCTGATGCATCTCAAGGGGTTATCTACATTAATTACAAAAAACAAACATGTCAGTATTTATTCATCAGTATGTAATGATTTTAATATGTCTGGGCTCGTCCCAATAAAGATGACCTGGTGCGTGTTTGTGTGCGCGTGTGTGTGTGCAGATCCCCTCAGACCAGGGCGCCATGGCACTCCAGATGCTGCAGATGATCACTCAGCAGACCTCCTGACCTCCTGACCTCTGACCTGAGCCACAGCGACCCCTGCTGTCTGGAACAGCACTGACAATCACAACACTTTGATTTTTTTCACTTCATCACTGATTTTAACCAAAGGATCAATAAATCTGTTTTTTAGTAACGCTTTGTGACACTGCGTCTTCTCTCAAAGTATAAACTGAAGGAAAGGCTCAGCAATATTAGAGTTGTATTTATGTTTTATAGTTTGACAAAAAAATAACAAGTAAAATTCACACACGTAACACCTGTAAGTGCAAAACGAACGAATATGAAGAGATCAGACGCTTTAGTTCTTTGGGACGGTGGTGCCTCAGTGGTTTGAACATTTGCCCAAGTCCCAAAAGCTGCCAGTACAAACCCAGCTCCGACTGTTGCGTCCTTGAGCAAGACACTCGCTCTGCCTATGTATGAGTGTAGTGTGTGCAGATATACATAATGCAGCCGAAATACAATCCAGGAACGAGATCAGATACGCCAGTTTCCATGGGTTTCTAAAGGCTGTAAAACTTTGACCTTTGCTGTCTATATTAACTATTTAAAACAAAGTAGAAATCTTTCCAATGGTGAAAAGTCCTCAAAATGGCGCCTATAACAGGAAGCCGAGACCCACGAAGTCCCTCTCAATAGTTTTATTTGGAAAACATTAAGAAAATATAGGTTGATTAAGCAATTTATTTATTTGAAAGTGCATTAAGACATTAGGTAGAGGCTTGTTTTTACAATATGGAAATGACATACCATATATTAATTACAATAATATGTAAACAATTAAAGAAATAGTTTGCTACAAAGAAACCGAACGCTTTATAGTCTATGCAAAGTTATAAAAGGTACACAAAGCATTTACACAGAATCTTTGGTAAGCAGCTATGACCCCTTATTTATTTAGGTGACATGACAAATTAAACCTCTGCTACAAAATTAACTTCCTTCGTATTTTTATGTTTCAAGACCAGTTTGTGAGGCACTAAATATGACATTTTTATACAAATAATAACTGAACAAAAATAATAAGTAAAATAAGTACTTATGAGGTCGATTTAATTAAGATACTTTGCCCTTTCACTCAATACAACATTAGTTTACTCAAGAGTTGTACTTGGAGTGATTTTGTTTTCATTTACCCCCTATCCCCGCCCACAGCTCTGTACTTTATAGACATAATTATTACAATTATAGACAAAAAAAAGTCTCATTATGCCATACATGCATTCAAAAATGTCACACAGACAGTTTTCGCGCATAAAAACAAAGAAAATAAATGAAAATCTGTTTGTTAGAGTAAAAAAATGATTGAAGAGGCGCGGTTTGTCAGTTCTGTACTTTGGAACAGGAAGTCAATTTCTGTTATTAAGCTGTTTTAGATCAATATTACGCTTTACAGTGAACTAAATGTAAAATAATAATGATGTAATAATAATAATAATGTTAGTTGCACCATTTAGAGTCATTCATCAGTGACTAGAGAAGGAAAAATCACACGTCATGCAAAGCGTTTTCTATTTATCGTATTAATTCTGTGCAGTTTGAAGTCTAAATTACATCATCAAGTACTGCAATGTATTCCTCTGATTTTATAAACGTGATTTTAAATGTGTGAATGAAACAAAACACAATTCCAGGTATGTTTTTGATGAGGTAATAACATTATAACCTGACATAAAGCTGACGCGAGGTCATTTTGAGTAATATAGGACTAACAGGTAGTTTAAAATAGCATAGTATGTTTTCTACAGGACTTGGACAAGTAAAAAAACATAAATATATATACCGTATGTCCAGTTGTAACTCAGTCCTTCATTGGTCCGCCTGTGTGTGGTCCTGGGAGTAGCTGAGGCGCACTCTGCCCCACTGACGCTCGGGCAGGACAAACCCGCTCCTCAACACAGGCTCCACCAGCACCTCCAGCAGGCCCGGAGGAGCAGGGACGGCCAGCTCTGTGACCCTGAAGAGGTGAGAGTATGCCCGGGACAAAAACACCAGAGGCCCCCCCGTGACGCGAGGGTCCGGGCCCCTCAGCCTCCTCCAGTGCACCCTGTAGTGAGAGGCCAGCTCGGGTTTGAAGTTCCAGCGCAGTGTGGCGTTCAGGAGCACCTCACGAGGGTGGGAGTTTGTAGCGGAGGAGCCGTGGAACCACACCACGTCGTAGATGCACAGGCCCTCTATACGCTCAGAGGGGAGCTGCAGACTGGAGGCGTCCACCAGCTGAGAGACGAGATTGAAAAAACAAGAGAAGATCTGTTAGGAATGAATGAAAGTGAAGTGTTGAGCACATGAATACAAGATAAACATTCAACTAAGATCCAATCGTTTCAAAAGCTCAATAATGGAGCGGTCCACAGTCAGTAAAAACATGTTATTTGGAAACTAGTTAAATGAAACTTGCTAAATGTCTTAATTATTTTCATGAAAGTTTCTTCTTAATATGAAAAAAAACTGAAAATGAAAATCTTTCAGCCGGGAAAAATGCCATATTGCATACTGCCAATATATATATAATATAAAGCCATCCACAATTTACAATATTTACAGTAACAGCTCCTGTAGATGTCGTCACACAATCCCAGCATGCACCACCAACCTCTGGCAGTGGACAATTCCTGTAGAAACTAAACTAATCTATAGGTCTATAGAAATTTCTTAGACTGAATTATTGTTGCACACCAGGACGTGCACATTATCAGGGGTAGAAGAAAGCCTGAGCCTTTTACCGGATTTACAAAGCTCCAGATTGACAGTAAAAATGGATTTCTGTGGCTAAACAGGCTAGTAAAACTAATTAAATCAGTAGTTTTTGTGTGTTTATTACATTGACAAGAGTGATTTAGGGTGCTATGTAGCTACAACATCTGCACATTAGTCAGCACATCGTATTTTCTCTATTTCAACAATTTCACATGATTTAAACTGTCAGTATCAGTAAACGGCTTTGTAATAAAGTATATTTTACACACACATCTCCAGCTACCCTTTTTGATGATATAAGAAGGTGAAAAGTAAACCAGATGTCCAGATATTGCAGAGTTAAGCACAGATACACTCTTTAAAATCACAGGTAAGGGTCACTAATGTTTAATCTGATCAGTTTTAATTTAATTTACTGACAAAAAACTCCAAATGTGACTCTGTGCCATTCATTACCGTAAATTCCCCAAAATATGGCCGGTCAAATTTAGCTCTATACAAAGCTCAACAGCAAAATGGCTGCATTACAACCAACTTTCCCACGTTCAACAAGCTTAAAACCTCATTTCTGTGGTGAATCAAGACCAATGCTTCAGTCTTTGCAGCGGTTTTATGTTTAAATGTCATACTTGGAGTAGAAGAACGCCCTCCTACCGTGATCTGTCCCAGTCTGAGGGAGAAGGCTGTGTCCTGATCCGCCGCCTCTCTGCTGATGTTCACAGACAGATCCCTGAGAGAGCAGCCCTGTGCCTCCAGTAACACACACCTACAACACACACACACACACACACACACACACACACACAGACGATTTACTGTTCACATCACACATCAACTTCTTTGTCAAACACACTGTATAAAGCACATTATATTCCACCATGGATGTACAACTGAAAACACAGATCAGCTGAAGAGAATCGATTGTGGGCAGAGAAATCCCGTGTAGCAGACTTACATGACAGTCCAGTCCTTCTCATCGTGAAGGCCACACAGCCGAGTGTACTGTGAGACTACATCATGTCCCTCCTCCAGAGACACAGGAGACACACTCGTTACTATGGACACAGAGGACAGGGACACATTACAACCACTTTAGATACAAATGGGTACAGTCAGACCTGTATTTTTGTGTTATATCATGAGGTGTGAATTATTGATGGAGGCACAAACATACAGAAACTTAATGGAATAGAGGCACATATTATATATATATTATTAGTGTTAGTATTAAAGCTGGGGTGGACATCTGAATTAGTCAAAGCGCTTCTTTCACTGTTTACTCTGTGGAGGCAAATAAATGTACTTATTTTCAAGAATAAACTCAGGCATCCCAGCTTTAAGTGGCCTATTTCTGAGAAAATAGGTTTTCAAGATACAAGTCAGACACAGTCGCTTTGCCTTTAGTATTTGATATATTCCACAATCTGATGTGATATTGTTTCCATCTCCAGAGTGACTCACCTTTGTCCTCATCTGGATGCTGTATGGTGTTCTCCAGAGACACAGACACTCCAGGAGAGGCTTTATACACCACACAGAGCAGGGTGGAGGAGGCCAAGGGCACGTGGAGAGACAGGACTCTGGGGGAACATGAGGATAACATGAGCACCACCCTGACCCAACTGTACTACAGTAATAGAGACCTCACCTCACAGCCAGAGCCCCTGTGTGCTCCACGGGGATGAGGCCCTCCAGCAGCAGAGACGAGCCCCCGCTCCACACGTGCTCTGGACACGCCCTGGACTTCAGCCAGCCCCGGCCCTCTTTAGAGCTGCACAACTCGGGCTGTATCTGCTGAGCACTGAGATCAAACCACGGCCTCTCACTCTCTATCTGACACAGAAACAGAAAAGTGGTTCATATGGTTCAAATCTGTCACTTAAATAAACTGTAAATACAGAACTTGAATCTAGTCTATGATAAAGATTCACAAGAAAATCTTTATCATAACTAGATTCACTATATTATATTAAATCACTAAATTACTGCTGTGTTATGATAATTCAGCAGTGAGTTGGAATTCACCTTAAAAAAAAAAAAAAAAAAAAGGTAAAATCAGGTAAAAACATGCAGTATATCCACAAACATCAGGTATAATCAGATATAATTCTGAATTTGAAGAGACTTTACTACAACTAACCCTGAACCCAAACAGTTGCCTATTCTTAATAACTAAACAGAGCACCAAGTGAAGCCGAATTTCCCATATCAGCCTTTCATATATCTACTCATTTGCAAAACTTAATCTCTGAATTAATTAGAATTATGTATGTTAAGAATTATTTATGTTCAGTCTCCAGTGTCCAGAGCCCATTCGTGGATCCTGGTGTAATACCTTCCCCCTCCAGTAGAGGCTCTTTCCAAAGCCCTGGCAGAAGGTGGAGGTGAAGGGGAGGGAGGAGACGGGTCTGTGGAGGGGCAGGAGGTCGGACAGAAGAGCCCAGAACCTGCACACAACACAGTACCAGTGCTTTATACACTACTAGAACTGAGTAAAATGACATGTGACATTCAGCCCTGACCTGTCCTGGTTGTGTCTGAACTCGGTCTTCTCCTGAGTCTCGTACACCCAGCCAGGAGCAAAGATGGCCGCTGAGAAGTTGTGCTTTCGGATCATCTCCAAGGGCTGTCAAACAATGAGGACAGTGAGAAACAGCGGTAAACTTAGAGGCGTTGTACGTGTTTTTTACAGTTTTAACCTCAAGAGTTGAAATACAATATATCAGACACATTTTGCTCAAATACATGAAAAAAGGTACAGGCTTTTTTAGGGATGTACTGGTATCGATACTGCTATAAAATATCAGTGCAAATACTGAAAAATGATGTGAATCGCGTATCTATGACGTCAGATCAGCCGATATCCTGGTTGGGCCTTTAATATTTACAGCAATATTTGAACTTTTATTCATACAAAGCCGTTCTGGAGTGATTTGAAGGTTAAATTACACTTAACTCTGTTTTAAGGAAATCAGTTAATTTTGGGTAAAGTATCGACAATTGTACCCCATTTTAAAAAAAAAGAAAATGGTGCATTTCTAGATAAATTTTCACAAACAAAATGACAAAATTTACATCAGTTAAAATGACCTAAGTTTTTAATTCTGTAAGCATCAGTCTATTAAAGGTCGGCAACCTGCTTGCCGACACGGAAATGTCACTGCTTTGCCCGGAAAGTTACACAGTATGGCATTACACTTCTCTATCTCCATGGAGACAAGCAGGTGAAGTTTTTCAAAGGTATTTGAGAATTATTTATGTATGTATATATGTATTTATTATTATTATTATTATTATTATTATTATTATTATTATTATTAGTATTAGTATTATTATTATTATTTTATTTTTTAGTTATACTTTTTTTTTTTTTTTTTAAGAATTTGTATTTAACCAGAAAACTACCACTGATATTTGCAATCTATCTTAATACATTTTAATAAACATTTCAGGCAAACCAACAGCATCTTCAGGAAAGTTACATGCTGCATTCATCCATCTTTAAAACTGCATTTTATAGTTTAAAACTAGAAAAGCACTCAGAGCGCAGACCTCCGCCAAGCAGCTCAGTTTTCAAAGTGATCCAGAATCCAGGATTTCTTCTGGATCATCACCAAAATTTAATCATCTGTTGGATTTACCATTAGGAACATTTCCTGAAAATTTCATCAAGATCCGTCCATAACTTTTTGAGTTATCTTGCTAACAAACAAACAAACAAACTAACTAACAAACAGACAAACAAACAAACAAACAGACAAACAGACAAACTCAGGCAAAAACATAACGTCCTTGGCGGAGGTAATAATGTATATGCCAAATGTATGGATTGACTTATATTCTGACAACAATGGAAAGTGACTCATTTTCAAATATGAGAATCCACCAACAGATAGATGTTTGTTTAGCTACAGCAGTTAGGAGAAGTTTGTAATGAATCCCCCATATACTAATCCTAAATCCTCCTCCCCTCGCTCCTGGAGGATCTTGGAGGCTCCGGGAGGGTCCGGGAGGCTCCTGCAGGGCCCTGGAGCTGAAGCCCATTGTCCCCTCAGGCCCCACACATCAGCTGAGAACCAGGGGGCGGACAGAGGAGCATTCATGCGTCCACAGCCATATTCTCTGCACATTTCCCTGACAAAGGCCTGGGTTTGGGTTTGGGTCTGAGCCGTGGGTGGAACCGTCAGAGAGTCAGAGGGACAAAAACGCTAACGCAGACAGAGAGGTCACGTGATCAGACCTACAGCAGCCTGGGCGAGGGAAACGTATGGAATGATTAACAGGGGACGTGGTTTGCTAAACTTTACACACACCCAGTAGATTCTTTTCAAACGTTCTGTCATCAGAATGTTCACTGTTCGGAAATGGAGGTGACAGGAGGTTAAAGGTGCACTGCGTAACTTTTCTGGAGGCTCTGCGTTGGAATAACCTGCCTGAGGAAATCAGTATCTTCTTTTAAATCACTTCTTAAAACTCATTTTATCGGTTGGCCTTCCTTTAACTGATTTTATTCCTTATTTCTTATTATTCTAATTCTTTTTATTTATTTATTATAATTATTTGAACTGTGTGTTTTTGTGTGCCTTCTGTGTGCTATTTTTATGCTTTTTGTATTGATCTTTGTGGGTTTTAAATAAAAAATAAATCTTTAAAATAAATTAATATTATTATTTCTATCTATGGAGAGATCTGAATTACTATTTCAGATCTATGGAGAGGCGACTCTATTCACAGTGAAAATTATTGTATTTTTGAGCAATAGAAACACCTGTAATAAATAAATACTAGACAGGTGTGTTTAATGTCATACCGTGGGACATTTCAGGCAAAACAATAACATTTCCATGGAGACCCTCCACCAGAAAAGTTACACAATGCAGCTTTAAATAGACAATAATACATGATTAACTGACCTCAGATCTAAACGCTAATGGTTTTAAATCTTTAAAACACAAAATAAGCAACATTTATACTTTAAAAACTTATTGTAGTTATTGTAGTAGAATAATAAAGGTGCACTGCGTAACATTTCAGCTGCTTGTCTCCATGGAAATATTGCTTTGTTTAGAGAGAGAACTATAGTCTACATTACAAGTCAGACCTATGGAGAGGCGACCCTATTCACAGAAGGAATGATTGTATTTTTGAACAATAGAGAAACCTGTGATGAATAAATGCCAGATACTGTATATATGTTTAAAGTCATACCATGGAACATTCTGGGCAAAAAAGTTACGCAGTGCACCTTTAAATAAACAGATAAAATACATTCAAGTAATTTTTTATCCACCGCCTGCTCAAAGGAAAGTGAAAATGCGGCAAAGAACACGTTTTCATTCATATATTAAAGCTGCACGTGGAACTTTTCAGGTGGGGGGTTCACTATGTGCTTGTCTCCTTGTGTCTTTGCCTGGAATGTTCCGCGGTGTGGCATTAGACATATCGATTTTACATGTATTCACGTGTTTTTATTCCTCAAAACGACCTTGAAAAACTCTCTACAGATATGACTGGTTTGTTTTTGTATAAGACAGCCAGTGATGAAGCCAAAGAGCTACTGCGATTTGGTTTGGTCCTGTTCTAGTCCTGGTTTAGTCCTGGTTTAGTCCTGATCTAGTCCAGGTTTAGTTCCAGGTTTAGTCCCAGTTTAGTCCCAAATGTATTGATCAACAAGAGAAATGTATAAAGTTAAAAGTTAAAGTTCCTACGACAGGTTAGAATTTTACTTCCTGTAAATTTTCAACACATTTTTCAACTTTTCTAAATTAAAGCTGCATTGTGTAACTTTTCTGGTGGAGGGGCCGTCAAACGCTTTTCTCCATGGAGATTTCATTTCTTTGTCTGGAATGTTTCACAGTATGGCATTAAACTTTTCTATCTTCATGGAGACTAAAACAGGCCAAGTTACAGGTCAGATCTGTGGAGAGGCGACCCCGCTCAGTCAGAATACCTGTTTTTCTAGGTATTTTTGAGCTTTAAAACCACCTGTAATTGAATAAATGCAAAATAAAGCTGTTTATTGTTTTGTTTTATAGTTTATTTTATAGTTTATTACTTATTTTTCTATTTTATTTTGACTTGTACATATACATTTATTTTTATTTTTATTTTTATAATTATGTCTCATTTGACACCTCTCTGTGATTATATTATATTGTGATGTTTGAGCTACTGTATCCAAATAATTTCCCTTGTGGATCAATAAAGTCTAAGTCTAAGTCTGCGTCCCATTCCTCTGTCTTACCCCTTCGTCTTACCCCTACCCCATGGTTTTGCGCGTTCACGTGAGGGCAAGGGGTGTCTCGATTCTAATTTTGATCACGGGCTAGGGCCACGACCTCGGGCTACATACCCCTTGAAACGAAGTAAGCTCTCGACCAGACCTGAAACGAAGGGGTCGGCCTACAAGCTCAGGCAGGTGTTGGGATCAGGATGGAGCGTCACATCGACCAGCCGAGGAGTCTCATAAATGTGAGTATTTTCAGCAGTTGGAAATATTAATTAACAGTTTAGCAGGTTTACAATTATGACGCTTATGTTCTACGTTACTTTTAGTGAACTGTTGTTGCGGTTTTAATTGTAGTAATGTCTGTTTAGCCAACGTTATCGTTTTCATCGAACTTTCATGTATAAACGAGCTCGTTTTTTGTCGAGCTGAGGTACCCGATAATCCTTGACGTGGCACTTTTTAGGTGAAATCAGTGTGAAGTCAATTTGTTTAACAGAAGCAAACGGTAATCGAGTGGAGTCCCATTTCTTAGGGGAACATTCGTACCCCGAGCCTCACAGCTCGGTATCGAGGGGCAAGACAAAGATGTAGATAAAGGGGAAGGTGTAAGACAGAGTAATGGGACGCAGCTAAGTCTAAGTTTAATGTCATACTGTGGAACTTTCCAGACAGAGCAATGATATATCCATAGAAAAAAGCAATTTGACGGACCCATCCAAAAAGTTACCCAGTGCATCTTTAAGTCAAAATTAGAACACAATAAAAACCCTTAGTTAGCTGTTACACTCCGTAGTCGAGTCTCATACCTTGTTGGTGTCGTACATTCCCCCCACCACGTCTCCTCTGGCGAACACGTCCACCCCGATGTAAACATCCGCCTCTCTGCCCTGCACCGCGCTGTAGCCCTTCATCCACTCCAGGTTCTGCTCCGTCCAGTTATAGTTCGTGAAGAAGCCGTCGCACACCTCAAAGAACTTCCTGAGAAAACACACACGCTTTATTATTCACGTAAATGAAGAAACTGAGACAGAAGCTCAACACAAATAACTGTTGTTTTCATTCTCGCTGAAAATGCTCATGTCAAAAAGTGAATCTACGTTAAAAGGTGCACTATAACTTTTTGGTTGGAAGTCTGTCACCTGCTTGTTTCTATGGATATGTCATTGCTCTGCCTGGAATGTTCCACAGTGTGACTTTAAACAGCTCTACTTTATGTTTATTCAATCACAGGTGATTTTAGAGCTCAAAAATCCCTAGAAAAACAGACATTCTGACTGTGAGTGGGGTTGCCTCTCCGCAGATCTGACCTGTAACTTGATAAGGTTTGGTCTCCATGAAGATAGAAAGGTTTAATGCCATACTGTGAAACATTCCAGACAAAGCAAAGGGTTTCCACTCTTTTTCATTGAAATTTCAAAACTTTTGTGTAGACTGCATGTGTAGAATTTACACTTTTAGGACTAAATATGAAATGTTAACGCCCGGCTGGTGCATACGTTTGGAAATAATCATAATAACCTAATGAAAACTTAACAGAACGCTGTAGTTGCGTGAAAGAGATACTATAATTCTATGACTTTTCCAAAACTTTTACTGAATTTACAAAATTACTTTTACAGGCCTGGAAAATTACATTTTCAATTTCCATGACTTTTCCAGGATTTCCATGACCGTGGGAACCTTGAAAGCAAAAACATCTCCATGGAGACAAGCATTTGAGGGACCGTCTACCAGAAAAGCTGCACCTTCAAGGCAACAGACTGTAATTTTTACAAGTTAGTTTAATGGGCGGGTACAGAGGTAAGTGAAAACAGACATTTTCTGAGCACTCAAGCTTCAAATGCAGAACAATACAAGTTTACTCCTGCATGAAGCAATAAAAAAAATAAAACCTGAAGAAAGCGAATGATGAGGGGACACCATTTTAACATGATGAAAACTTTTCTAACTTGATTAAATGCAATGGTATTAAACAGTACGAAGCTGTTATCTGTACCTATAACTAGATTTTAGACCGTTTTGTATTGTACTGTGGTTTCATTATGAGTTATTCTCACTTCAAATGCCCCTGACCCCTGTGTGTTCTGACCCCCTGCGTGTTCTGAGTTCTGACCCCCGTTTGTTCTGACCTGTTGTTCTGGTTGAGCTCGTTCTGCCACTGGAGCTTCCCCGTCTCCACCACACTGTCGTACCACAGAACCAAACCCCCGGACACCCTTTCGTGGATCTGCTCCGTAAGGTACCGCAGGAACAGGGGCATGGTCTTCACTGCAGAGGCCTGGAACACAGCACAACCAGGTTCACCCAAATCCAAAACGAAACTCAAACTAATCGCATTCATTTGTTGTTTTCGGCGAAGCATTTTCAAAACACGGTGATCTAAATATGTGATGTGCTACCCCAGAGAAGTAAAATACACCCTCTTTAATGATAAAAATATACACTTTCTCTTTGGAAACGATACACACGTTTGTCTGGTCTGACTGAAAGTACTTTGAACCAAAATGAAGTCAAAACGTGTTTGTTTTGATATACATTTTTGATTGTGGTGATGTACAAGAAATGGATTTATAAACAGGGCTTTTTATGGAGTTAAACTAAACAGCGATTCAGCTTTTTCAAATCTTTTTCTTAACCACTCCGTGCTGCTCAAAAAACTGTATGTCATAAGGAGAATTGCACAAAACTGGACTGAAACATCTGACTGGAAGACAACAGATTTAGAAGTACTGATTATGGAGTGCCACAAGGCTCAATTTTACGACCTAAATTATTAATTTTGACATATTAAAAATGATTTTATTCCAGTGACAATTCAACATTCAACAATCAACTTATTACAACTACAAATATGGAGTTAAGTAAAATCAAATTATGGATGGATTTAAATAAGTCATCCCTAAATTTAAATAAGACAAAAGCTGTATTTTTATATTTTTGGTAATTATAAAATAAATTCTGAAGTTTAATTTCATATTGACGGTGTTAAAATCGAGTGGGTTATAAGTATAACAGTAGATGAAAAGCTAAACCTCACATTAGATACACACAATCTAAGGTCTCGAAAAGTACTGCAGTAATCGACAAAATGAAATACATTCTGAATCAAAAGGCTCTTTACATATTGTATTACTCACTCAGGAGAAAGGGTGTAACTATTCCTTACCTGGCTGGCGTCTCTGAAAAACTACAGAGGATCTTCAGACAACATGAAATCCCAGTTTATTTCAAACCCACAAACACTTTAAGACAGAAACTGGTCCATCCTAAGGACAAAACACCGAGCCACAAACAAAGCAATGTGGTCTACTCCATTCAGTGTAGTGAAGACTGCAGGGGGCGCTACATTGGAGAAACAAAACAGACACTTCACAAGAGGATGAATCAACACAGACGAGAGAGCAACACAGGACCTCAGTCTGCTGTACATCTCCACCTAAAAGGACCTCAGTCTGCCATACATCTCCACCTAAAAGGACCTCAGTCTGCCGTACATCTCCACCTAAAAGGACCTCAATCTGCCGTACATCTCCACCTAAAAGGACCTCAGTCTGCCGTACATCTCCACCTAAAAGGACCTCAGTCTGCCGTACATCTCCACCTAAAAGGACCTCAGTCTGCCGTACATCTCCACCTAAAAGGACCTCAGTCTGCCGTACATCTCCAGCTAAAAGCCACGGGCCACTCCTTTGAGGACAGTGAGGTCCAGATCTTGGCCAGAGAAAAGAACTGGTTTGAGAGGGGAGTTAAAGAGGCTATTTTTGTCAAGAAGGAGAATCCTTCCTTCAAAAAAAATCGTATTGCCAGTACTCACACTCAGTTCATTCTCTATGTTAATCAGCCATCCATCGAAGCCGTAGCAGTGACAGATCTGCACCAGTTTGTCTGCTACGGCCCTGTACGACTCCTCATCCTTCAGGAAGTCCTCACACACTTTTGCGCCCTCTGTCCACTCTGTGATGAACGTGCCTGCAACCCAAACAAACAAAAAACATACTGGATTTTTAAGATTGGACTTAAATGCCTTATATTACACGATATGGACTCCTGTGAGCTTTAAAGGTTGTATGGAGAAAGTTCAAAATAGCATTATAGAGACGCAGCAGCCTGGTAATTATGACCAAAAAAAAAGAATGAAAATCCATCAGCTGTGGACGTGGTGGGGCCAGATAAACATTAGCCAATAGATAACAAGGTTACCTCATTATCTATTGGCTGTTAGATTTAGACTGTTAGGATTGATTGACACAACCTAACGCTGTTTACTTGACCAACGCAGCGGTTCTTAGCGGCTTTTTCCGACTGTAGCTTCCTCACAGTTTTTACAAAGTTTGTTGCGATGGCAGACGAGAATCCACTACCAGTTAGCCACAAAGGAAAGTCCGTTTATGAATTCGCTGAAAGAAGAAGAGAAGGGGAAAAGGAGCGAAGACAAACTAAGGTGATTCTTGGAGATTCCTTCCAGCGATGGCGTCACTGAAGCAGACGAAGGGTCTAAAGACTGACGCGCTGGTCGATAAATTACTTCTGGACAGGAAACTTCTGCTTATCATTTGAAAACGTACAGTAAAGTTACAGCAGCAACAGCGATTCTGAACGAGCACCGGCTGTAAACAAACAGGATTTCTAGCGTAAGGAGGAATTGGGAGCAGGAGGTGGTTTCACGCATGAGGAACATTGGAAAAAGGAAAAACAGTCGTTGGATTTCTCGTTCCAAAAAACATATCTAGAATTGTGTTTCAATCACATATATTTGAGTAATCCTTTATTATTAGTCTGTCTACATCTCCAAAGCTCAAAATGCTCTGTTCCACCTTGTGATGTCATGAAGTGGTAGTTTTCAAGTGAACAGTTAACAGCAGATATAGAGGTAATTTCTGTTAACTGTTACCTAGCAACCATACTGTAAACAAGGGCCATAACTTGCCTGTATTACACAATAGTTAGGATTAGACTAATAAGAATACATTACCACGCCTTTTTTTGTAAAGTCAATGTTTCATCTGCCAGAAAAAAACCTCTTCCTTGTGCGTAAATTGTTTTTTGCATTTTGGCTGGAATTTTCAGATGACGTTACAACGTTCTATAAGACCAAAAATCAACATTTGTGAATTGACCTTTTGGAGATTTCACGGCAAAACACAAGGCTGTCGTCGCTCTAGAATCTTAAAACCACCAATTCTGTTTTAAAACTCGTTACCGCCGCGTTACCTCCTGCATTTTTGTTTTTAGTTTTTATTTTTCAACCAGAAACTGCCACTAAAACTCTAAAACACTGATGAAAAACATGAAAACAACTCATAGATGTACTTTAAAGAGCCCATATTACGCATATTTTTGAGTTCTTCTCCCAAACAGAAAACACTCTGTTCCACCTTGTGATGTCATGTGGTGACACAGGAAGTGCTCCACTGTGTTTTTAAACTACATGCTCCAAACTCTATATAAATATCTTTTTTTTTTATATATATAAAGAAGCATTTTATGGAGCTAAATTATTCCCTGATTGTGGGAAAGATGGACTGGCGTGGGTAGGGTTGTGTTTTAGTTTTTGTTTTTCCTCGAGTGATGCAGAAAAGAGGGAGCCACCGTCTGTGTGAATGTTCGTGTTACTAGAATGTATGTTCACTAGAATCACTTGGGAGCATTTGGAGCTTTGGAGATGTAGACAGACTAATAATAAAGTGTTACTCAAACGTGTGAATGAAACAAAACACAACTCCAGGTGTTTTTGAGGCGGAAACAGCATTAGAATATGGTTTAAAGCTCACATAAAGTGTCCATTTTGCGTAATGTACGACCTTTAAACCACATGGAAAGAAGAGCGGCGAGGGAGAACCATGTTTTCACGTACCCAGAACCAGAACCCCATGCCTGTGCCCAGCGTTGGTCCATCCGGCCGGTGGGATGGTCACCAGGTTGTGGGTGAAGTAGTTGAAGATATCGATGTGGTGCCAGTGGTAGAAGGAGTAAGGCAGCGCCGAGTCTGTGCCCTGTAAGAATCTCAACACGACACAGGGCAGTTTCATTTCATAACTTGTTTAAATTATTTTGGAAATCTAAAGTCTTACAAAAAGTCAATTATATCTGTAATATATAAACAACTCATGGGTTTGGATGTTCACTCAACGGCTAAGATCAGAAGAACTTGGGAACAGGAACGAGGAATATCTTTTTCAGACCAGCAGTGGGACAGAGCGGTATAAATTATCCGTTCTAGTTCACCCTCTGCAAGATTGTATAATACTTTAAATTGAATAAGCTGCAGAGTTCGTTATTCAAAATCTCGCTTATCGGAAATTTACCCTCAGGCTGCAGATCAATGTGAGAGACGTCGAAAGGAGGCAGGGATCACTTTAACTGATGGCGACTGGTTAAATATTTGTAAAACCACTGTAACAACCTCAAGTTCTAACTCATGGAGAGAGTTTATGTGGAAGAACACAGTGAGATATTTTACTAGAATTAAAGAACATCAGACCAAATGTGCAGAACAGGGTAAGTGTTGGAGAAACTGTGGTCAATCATCAGTTGGACATTTTCACATATTCTGGCCATGTCCCAGAATTGCCCCTTATTGGACAGAGATCATTAAAATATTAAGCTTATTACAGGACTGCAACTGGAAGAAAATTTTAGTGTATTTTATTTGGGTTGAGGAAAAAAGACAGATACCTTCATCAGATACTACAAGCAGCCAGCAAGAAGGCGATCACACGAAAATGGCTACAAGAGAAACCTCCTACTATTTCAGAACGGGTGGACATAATCGACGAAATTCAGGTTATGGAATGAATAACATTTTCCTTGAGACACTCCTCAGATAAAGGAGAAATGTACTGGAATAAATGGAAATCTTACAATCAAAACAAATCTTAATGTGTCCAAATGTCATTTGCGTGACGGCCTCCTATTTTTATTTTTTATCATTTATTTATTTTTGGTCGGTCTGATGATTGTTGTGTTCTTCACTTCTGGAAATCAGTGTGTGAGGATGTTTGGTGTATAAAATAAAAATAAAGTTTAAAAAAAAAATGCGAGAGACGTCGTGCCAGCTCATGTAACTTGAGTCACGTGTTCTTCTTGTGCCCAAAACGACTGAACTACTGGAGACAATACGCTGAAATACTTTCTTTTCTTTAGCTATATTTGGTCTCCCAGTAAATACTTCATTAACTCGCAGTACTCATTTCAAAATACCAGCTTTTACATCACCAGACGCAATATTTTGCTTCAATGGAAATCTGCTGCAGTTCCTTTAATATCTCAGTGGTTTTGTGATTTCTTAGGATTTCTTAAATTGGAAAAGATTATTATTGAAACTAAAGACAATGAAGAAAAAATGTGAACAGAAATGGGGTTCGTTTATGGAATACTGCAAATCATTAAAAACTCTGCCTTTAGACTGATAAACTGGCCCCCACACACTCACTTTTTCTCTTCTTTCTCTTCCTCTCTCTCTTTACCTTTTTATTTTATTTATTATTATATTTTTTTCACCATGACGATTATTATTGCCTTTTAATTGTTTGCCTTTGTTTAATTTTTGATAATCTCTGGATTTGACACTTATTATTAAGATGGTATTTTTTGTTTTTGGGTTTTTTTGTGAAAATAAGAAAAATGTCAAAGGAAAAAAATGATGTGATTCCTTAATAAAAATATTTATTAAAAAAAAATAATTTTGGAAATGCCGTAGCTTGAGCATTGTGTTTTGTTATGTGACATCGCAACATTGTCGAGTTTTCAGGTGGAGTTTGCTGTCAGATTACAGATTTGTTGACCTGGTTTTTGGTTCATATTTCTGTCAGTACTGGGCCTATCCACATGAAACAAAATAAACAGATAAATAAAAGTAAGCGTTACCATTATTTAGCTCCAAAGGTGTGATTTTTGTCAGCTGAAAGGACTTTAAGACGTACGATTCCAGTAATATGACAAGTCTGTGATGCCAAAACCAGACAAATAGATTTCTGTCAAAAACTGTGAATCTTCCATAAGGTTATATAAGCCCCCTGCCCTCCATCTGAAATGATGACGTCTAAAATGTGACTTATTGATACTTTGCAGCTGATGTTATCAACATTCCCTGGGGGTGTGAAGCTAATGCTGCATTCTCTTGGGCTCAGGACTCAGGGGAAAACTGACCTCCACCTCCATCCAATAAAATCAGGGTTCCAAAACACAAACTCGGGCTGCACCGAACCAGCCCGAGTTTTTGATAAAAAATCATTGACTCATCATTATTGTAACATACTGAACAGATACAACTTGTTATATGATACGAGTATCCCGGTTTCTCAGCGCGCATGTAAACAGCACATCCCGAATACTGCCAGAACCAGGATATGGCTAATAACCAGAATACTGAAGTGTGTGTGAACGCACTCGCTGTATGTGTAGAATCCCTCAGTCGTCCAGGTAGAATCCACGGCAAAAGGAGAAATTCAACTTGTCAACTGGACAAAAGTTTATTTGGTCAAATACGTTTTGCAGCTCATCCAAGCTGCTTCTTCAGTTCTGGTCAGATGCTGGTGGACACTGCCTTATATCTGCCTGAAGGGAGCGAATTACAATGAAATTACTCTGAGACTACCACACCTATTTGTTTACAGTTTCTGTTAGTTCGGTGGGTCTATTCAATATGGAGTGGGAGTGGGGGAGTAGTTAGCAGAACTATTCAGGGCCATGATGGTGTTTTCACACCTCTGGACATGTCCTGGATAGTCCCATTGTTTTCCCAGTTTGTTTTGATTTAGGTTTGAGGATAGAGTTATAGATGGGAGACAAATGATGTCTGAGACCCCCATTTCTGTTCAAGGAAGGATTCTCTTTCTTGATAAAAATAGCCTCTTTAACTCCTCCTCTCAAACCAGTTCTTTTCTCTGGCCAAGATCTGAAGAAGCAGCTTGGATGAGCTGCGAAACGTATTTGACCAAATAAACTTTTGTCCAGTTGACAAATTGAATTTCTCCTTTTGCCACACACTCACTGTATGTTCATGGGAGTGGGGGTTAAAGTATTGGTATCGTTACTCAATATCGGCAAGTACAGAAATGATTATACTCGTACTCGTATCGGTTTTCAAAGTGGTATCGGTGCATCTCTAGTATAAACTGTTGTAATGTCATCAATAGACCAACTCCTCAATAAAAGTCCCCGTACCTGTCGTCCAAGTACCCGCCCATCATGTCGTGGGAGATCAGTGTCCTTAAAGGGCAGTGGGACAGGGGCGGGTCTCTGGGGGACAGGGGGACGGTGGACACGTTAAAGGGGTGGGCCTCGCTCCTCTTCCAGGACAACAGCTCCTCCAGTGTCTGCAGACCGCCGATGACGGGCTCTGTGGTGTCCGGGTCGTAGCATCTGGCTGTTTCGGAAAACACAACAAATGACGTGGTAAGAAACAGGAGTGGGTAGGTCGGTCTGGAGCTTTTCTGGAGCGTTCAGGGGGAGAGCCCGCTAGTCTTTGCCTGTAATGCTTCACGGAACGGCATTATACTTACCTGTCGCCATGGATACAAGCAGGCGACGGCAAAAACCCAAGTTACAGGTTTCGTCGTTTCCTCATTGCAGTTGTGTTTTGTTTCATTCACACAGTTTTAACGCACAAATCTGCACAAATCCTGCATCCTGCGGCGCTCTCTCAAAACGAAAACACTCTGTTCCACCTTGTGATGTCATGTTGCAATACAGGAAGTGCTCCACTGTGTTTTTAAATCCACACACCTTCACTAGAATCATTTGGATCATTTCAGCCCTGGAATTGCCGATCTTCACTGAACTTAAAGTAAAAGGAGCTGTTAACTTGAAAACTATTAACTATCTAACTATTAAAATGCCATAAAAAAATAAAAATAAGAAAGGCTTCACTAGGGCAAATAAAACACATTCGCTAAATATTAAGCCTAAAAATACTGTTCACCCCTCGATGATAATTGAATATGGCATAACTGACACGTTTATAAGTACTATAACTTACAGTCTAGAAGAGCTGTACAAAACTGGTAACAGCTGGAATTTGGAGCCAGGTTCTATATTATGAACAGGATTTTTTGGAGAAACAAAATAGCGAAGAAAAAAACAAACAAACAAACAAACAAACAAAAGGATCATGTAGGGCGGGTTAATATGAACATTTTGAGACCAAAATGACGAGGCTCACAGCAGCAGTTACAGAGAGAAGGACGACAATATTCCAATGTACATCCACAGGAGCCAGAATCAGAAGGAGCCGGAAGAGCCGCGTGTGAACTTCCTATTTGGAAAGCGGCGACTAGCGCGTTAGCTACTGTATGTCCATTTATATAAACAGTCTACGGGTGACACTTTTGAGAAATTTCAGCTTGAGGTCGATAGCCAAAAAATGTAAAAACTCAAGTCCAAAGTCCAAGATACTGCTGTAACTTTGAGTGTAAAAGTGGCGAAAATACTCAAGCAAGACTAACTGTAAGAGTAACTGTCTGGATATAACATCTGATTTATAATTTCAAGTTTATGTAATTGTACAAAACAAGACAAAACAATAAATAATGCACGAAATCTGGCATTCTCAAAGGACAGACACAAGAATGAGACAAGGAGCTGCAAGAAACACAAATGTTCAAATCATTTCTTATTGTCACATGAAGATTTTGTCACTTTAGACTTACTCACTGTAGGAAGAGTATACCACAACTTTTATTCAAGTACGTGTACTGTTTCACTTTCCAATATCTTACTTAAGTAGTAGTAGTAGTAGTACGGTGTCTACTCAGGGAAGTACAATTTTATTAAAAGTCACTCAAGTTAATGTGGTGACCTTGAAGCACCTTGGATGTCCTGTACTATGTTGTTACAAACTCGACTATGGACACTACAAATATTTTTCCAGGGCTTTGGGGCTAACTTGGGCGTGGACGGGAATATAGCAACCCATTTGTGTACATGTATTTGTATCGCATACTGGAAATAGAGCGTGATGATGGGACCCACCTGGGAGATGTGAGTCACCGTACTTGACCACTTCATGGACACTGCTCGAGTCCATGGGCTGGTCCAAACATGACTCCCTGCACAGAAATACAAACATTAGCGCCAAATATAGGATTATGATTTATGTGTTACTGGAAATGCCAAAGTATACGCACATTAAAAAAGGGAATAACAATTTCGCAGGGACCATCTGTGACCGGATTGTAACTTTAACTATGTACAACTTAAAGTACGGTGGTCAAAAATATCGAAAATCAAATACTAATCGATTCTAAAACTAGTACCGAAACTAGATACTCATTTGAGATGGTATCGATACTGAAAAAAGTCACAGTCACAGGACAGAAATGAACCTTTGATGATGATTTTGAGCTGTATCAGAACAAGTATATGAGCAAACAGACTAGTATACGCCCGTGGACCACTGTGGAACCTACCTGGACCACTGAAGATTACGCATATATAAGAACACATGGAAATAGAAAAGAAAGTACTACAATTTAATGCTGAAAATCACATTCTGTTGTCTAAAGAAAGAGTGTTTTATTATCATTGTGGTATTGGAATTGGTATTGAGTCAAATCCTCAGTTTCGAACTAGATTTTGACATTTTAGTAGTCTATTTTAATAAGTCTATCGCCATACTGGAACATTTCTGGTAAAGCAATCACATCTTCATGGAGACAAGCTCACAGTAAAAACCCTACCAGAAAAGTTATACCGTGAACACAGTAACAACAATATTTAATAATAATAATAATAATAATAATAATTGCATTTGACAGAAAGACAGTTAAATATTAAGATAATACATACAAGTGTTTTCAAACCAAACTGCTTCAGAATTAGAAAACTAAAAATTTTATACATAAAAAAACAGCCATACTAAATTTCAGTTTTAATAATGACTATCAATCAATCAAATAAACTTAAAGATAAATACATAAATAAATAAAATAAAAATGGAGAGCTAAAATTAAATGGAGACTAAGTAAAATAATAATAATTTAATTTTAAAAATATCATTATAATTATAATTTAATTTAAAACAAGTAAAAGTTTCAATTAAAAGAAGAAAGATTTTTTGACTACAGCCTATGTTAAAGCAATAGAGCACTAAAATAATATGAGTACATGAAGAGAATATGTGTGTAAAAGTGTGTTTTCAAGCTAATCTCCACATGCTACTTTAGCTACTTCAGAACAGTTTATTAAAGTGTAATACCAACCTGCTACTTTCACTTTTGCTTCTTTTCGGCCCGACGCCATTTTCCTCGTTGTCTTCTTGTCGTTTCTTTCGTGCATAAACTTGGTCTTGTTCTTGCACCTGCTGTGACATTTTATCAGACTAAAGAACAGTGTTCATTTAGCAAAAACTCCACAAACACTACCGCCTGTCACTGAATGAAGAAGGACGCAGCCTGCACGATCTGCCGCACCGCCCCGACACTTCCGGTAGTATGGATTTCACAATAAAAGCACCGAAGAAAATAAAATAAAATAAATGTTCTTTTTCGTATTAATCTTTATTTTTATCACTTTTTTTTCCCAAATGGCTTCAGTTTAAACATGAACTAACAAATATTTAAAATGCTTCGACAAGTACTTTTTTTTCCCAATAGTTTACCTTACATGTTATGAAAAAAATAGAAGCGCGCATTTTGGTAACAGTCTTTTATAACTAAGTGCATGGAAAATTTGGAATATCTGAAATTCCTTCCTTGTTCCTTATTTCTTGCTCGTTCCCAGTCTAAATAATCATGTCAAAGGGCGACCGAGAAGGGCAGCGGACAAAGGAACCAGTTTGCTCTTTTGTTATGCGCATGTCCAGAGACTGTACCACTGAGGAGATCACCGCTAAACACAAACAGAAAGAAAAGGAAAGAGGAATTAATGTTATTTAGATTGTTTGGAACATATATTGGAAATTAGTGTTGCAAAAGTATGTATTGTACCATAAATTACACATGGCATAAGTATATATATTCCCCTTAAACGGCATTGTAGGTGTATTGAAATATGCGACACTCCCAGGGGAAGGGGTTAGGCCCTGAGCAATGGGGGGTTATCCGCTTCTAATCATTTTTATTTTGTTTATTTGAGCTCGAGTGGAGAAACAAAGAGAGCCTCATTCATTCTATTATGTTTTGTTTACGTTATTGTCAGGGACTGAAGCCTGCAGTTGCCTGGGGCCTGAGGTGAGGTACAAGATAAAGCACGTGCAGATGGACAAACGTTCATTTTGACATTGTGAGCCACTATGATCGTCTAAAGCCTTTTGCTAGTCTTTTATAGAGGTGTTATGTTATCCCCATTATTGACATTGCTGTTGTGTCCTTGCACCATGAATACCCCACAACTTACCACCAAATGTGCTCATAGTTTTACAGTTATCAAAGGAAGCGGACAAAAACCCTCACTGGAGCACAGACATTGTACACAGTATCCTCTCTCAAATCCTACCCACCCATAAACTGAGAGAAAGGGAAACGCCTTTCTCCAAACGGGCAATCAAATTAAGCCCCGTGGTGGTGGGTAGGGCCCATGGGTCTTGAGGCCTGTGCTTACTGACAACACTGCAAGCTTTTACAATGGCCTACTTCACAAAGACGCACAGAAAGTAAAAGGGACTGGCAACTATTATGCAATGAATTCCCTTTTCAAATGGAGGGCAAACCAAACCCATTTATTACCCCATTGTATCCAAAAGTGGCTAGGCTGCCCAGACAAGACTGATGTACTGATAAGCCGCGATGAAATGATGAAAAGTTCCCTTGTTAAATCAGAGGTGGGCAATTATTTATTCCATGGGGCCACATGAGAAATAGAAAATATTGTGGGAGGCCGGGCCAAAATGCTTACCTCAATTCTGCATAATATTAATTGTATTTCTTTATAAAAAGCAGTAAACAGCATTGTTTTGACGCGCTGGTAAGACTGGTAAGAGTAAATGTTATGACTAAGCAATTAAAAAGTGAGATTGCCTTACAAAACACAACTTCTTTGTGTGTGTTGCCATCTCTCCCGTAAAACGTCTCTGGTGACGCCGCCTTCCGCCCCCCAACCCGGAAGTGACGTCAGCCTGGTCTCGGAGCCGAACAAGGCAGAGAAGCAGAGCGCCTCCGAAACCCGCAGGAACAGAACAATCCGTAGGCGATCTCTCCAAAATCCATCTTCATCCTTGGACATTTTACATTCCCGGACATTCCAACCTCTCAGAGCATAAAGTACACATTTCAGGCTTTCCGACAAACCTCGTATTGTAGCGATATGACGTTATTATCAGTTTAAAACAAGCGGTGAAAGATTGTGGGAGCCGATTCCGGGGGAGACGTTCGCGAAGAAGACTCTGTTACTCGTTTTAGCGGATTTTCTGAGTTCGGATTTTCGCGTGGTCCGATTCTACACGAGTTTAGCTTTTAAAAGAGACATTGTTTTTGTGTTTTGAAGCTTGCGAGAGCGCTTGCTGGCCGTCCACAGACCGCCGGCCATGGAGCTGAGGGTAGGAAACCGATACAGATTGGGCAGAAAAATTGGCAGCGGCTCGTTCGGAGACATCTATTTGGGTAAGTTTAATTTTACGAAAGCTGTCATCGTGGGGAGAGTTATCCCCTGTCGCCTTTTGCCCTCGGGTATAATCGTATCGGGCTTCAGATGGTCCTTTTCCGGGGTGTCCAAAAGCGGCTCCAGTCAATCAGCTGTTCTCTGTTTAGTTTTAGCATCTTTATCTGGCTCATAAAAACTGAAAAAAATAAATAAATACAACCAAATAATACATGAACAGCTTTTATGCATTGATAAAACACTAATCATTACTATATATACATCATATTAAAAAAAAAAATTGAAATGTCGGTATATCGTATGTTTAATTTGATGATACAGTATGGATATCGTGGGCTGCTGTATCGATATATCGCCAAGTTTTAGCATCTTTATCTGGCTCTTAAAAACTGAAAAACAATTAAACAAAACCAAATAATAGACATGAACAGCTTTTATGCATTGATAAAACACAAATCATTACTATATATAAAAAATATATATATTGAAATGTCAATATATCATATGTTTAATGTGATAATACAGTATGGATATCGTGGGCTGCTGTATCGATATATCGCCAAGAGTATTTATTTGGTATATTTTACAAAATTATTATGTTATAGTGCTACAGTTTTGCTTGTTTGGAGGAAGGAAACTCGTTTATGCGACACATTTATTTGACATTTTCCCAGTTTTGTTGCTTAAAATGGGTATTTTTTTATATTAGCGTTGCACAAGAAGTGGTTTAACAAAGAGTTTTAGTATCACAGCCGTGATTTAGCCATTATTTTTTTATTGAACTGCATTGAATCGATTTGAAATGTATCATATCGAATTGAAAGTGCACTGTATTGAGATATGTATCGTATCATGGCCTGTGTATCGAGGTATGTATCGTAACTGCAACTTCTTAATGATACCCAGCCCTGGTTAAGACTCAAAAATAGTTTGTTGAATATAAAATGGTGGCATAACATTCAAATTTCCTGTACGCCTTTATCTCATCCAACAGCTTTGGGCAAACAGTCGAGTAACTGGCTTTTCCAAATCTCCCATTAACAACGTGGAAAACACAAACTAATTCCTATACATATCTACAACCTGACATAGTTTTAGGGCTGGGTATCATTAAAAAGTTGCTGATACTATACATACCTAGATACATGGGCCGCGATACGATACGTTTTTCGATACATTGCACTTTCGACATGATATATTTCAAATCGATTCGATGTGGATCAGTAAAATATAAAGGGTAAATCAAGGCTGTGATACTAAAAGTCTTTGTTAATCAAGTTTGTACAAAGATAATATTGAAAACGCACATTTTACATTTTATTTTGAAAATGTCAACACAAAATGTAGTAAAATATACTTAAAAATACTCTTGGCGACATATCGATACAGCAGCCCACGATATCGATACTGTATCATCAAATTAAACGATACGATACATCAATATGTCAATATTTTTGCACACCCCTACATAGTTTATTATATTTTTTAATTCATTTCTAATTTTATTCTACAATTTGTACCCTGTGCTCCTAATACTAAGATAGAGGCTTGTAACTACTAAAATTCCATTTGTGAGTCTAGTCTTGATAGTAGTCAACTAGTTAAGCAGTTTTTTCTTTTGTACACATTTTTAATAATTTAAACCACATTTTTTACCAAATTAAGGTTAAAACCCGGTGGATGAAGACTGCTAGTTTGAAAAGATTTACAATTAATAAGTGTGATATTGATGAAACTGAGAAATTGATGATTTCATAAGGCTGCCATCAGGTGCTATAAAAAGACTTGCGTTTTATTGCAGGTTACAGGTTATATTTTAATAGTCGTCTAAGTCTAGATAATTCCTATCAATCATTGCAGCCCCGTAAAGATACAAGATGGAACTGATATTTCCAATATATTGATTAGTTTTAGCCTTTTTAAACAGCTTTACCGTAAACGCTCTCATCAAGCTAGAAATGTTTAATAAATGATTGTGTAGTGTTTAAGTTTAGGCGTCATACACATACTTCTCCAATTAAAACCTAGAATACATTGATTTACTGTATTTTTGCTTCATTTTTGTGTCAAGTTCTCAGGAAAACGGTGAGTGAGGAGCACTGAACATTCTGTACTATTAAAGCCGATTGGCAAATGCTGGTCAGGTACTTTTCTTAACCATTACGCTGAAAGACCGGGGGTAATGCGTTCTCTGTAGGTCTTGGCAACGCAGGTCTATACACAAGGTCCACACACAGCTGATCGCATTTCCAAGCTTAAGAATTAGTCATCAGCGCAACAATGGACTGCGCCATTGATAATTCATGAGGCATTTTTACTTAATGCTGTGGCTTCATCACTGGCAGCTACTCAACTGGAGAGAACGCAGTGCTTCAGGACAGAACACATTTCTAATTAGCCATTTAAGATAATAGCACCATGCATGCAAAATAGTCTGAGCAATTGTCAGGGTTAATTTACGCTAAAATCATACACCATTTGCTGTTTAACGAGTTATAGCTGTTGGTACAAAATGTGCAAAGTTTAAGAGTTACGCATCATGAACAAAGTACTTTTATACTTCGGTCAAAATCTTCAAATTTTGTTTTTTGTAAAAATATTACAACTCAAAATGTTTAAAATACCATTGTCATACGATTCACCAAACTCACCAAAATAAAATCTGGTTAAAAATCTAAAAAAATTTAAAAAACAAAACAAAAACACATTTGCTAATCTATTATGACATTGGCAATAAATACTTATGACTTAATTTTATTTCATACTTTTCTTATCTTTATCTGGATCTCATAAACTTATAAAATCATTTAATATTGTCTGGCAGCACAGCGCGTCTTTCCCAGAAAAAGGTTTCCATTTAAAAGCAGGGATGGATTACCATAATATTATATAATAGTTTTTGTCACTGATATTTAAACAATACATTTTTAGCGACTATGCCTGAGTTAATCATTACCTCGAACTACCAAACGTTCAGTGGTTTTCAATCATTCATTTGTGGTGACTCTGAATAAATAAGTCTAAAGTGCTCTTCCGGGAGTCTCCATGAAGAAAGTTTTATAACCAGTCCATGTACCTTTGTGGTGCTCTTTAACAAAACCCAGACTCGTTTCAAACTCGATTACGATACCAAGATAGACTTGATGCTCAATACCGATTCCAATATAACAGTGATAATAAAACACTTTTTTTAGACAATATACTGTGATTTTCAACATTAAATGATTGTACTTTCTTTTCCATTCCCATGTGTTCTTATATCTGTGTAATCCCTCAGTGGTCCTGTAGGTTCCATAGTGGTCCAGGTCTAAACCAGGTCTAAACCAGGTCCATGGGCGTATACTAGTCTCTGTGCTCATATACTTGTTCTGATACAGCTCCAGATCATTTTAAAACTGTTCAGGAGACTTTTTTAAAATCGATACTTGTGGAAAATGAATATCTAGTTTAAAAAATCGATTACTATCAGATTTTTTATACTTTTGACCACCCTACAAAAATACACTTGAAGTATAATAAATACAATGTGTAAATACTTGACGTAGAATGCTATTTTTCAGTATTGCGTGTCAGTTTTAGATGGTGGCGTTGTGTTTTGGCTTTGTTGAGCGTACAGGCGGTTTGTTGTTGAAGTGGAGGGCTGGAGATAAGCCCTCGTAGCAGGTCCTGTAGTAGATGTGTAACAGAGGGAGTGTGAGCGTTACATAAGCGCGCACGCCGTCTCCGCATCTGAGTGGCTGCTCCGCTCTGACGTAACACTTAATCACACACGCACACACATTAAAAAAAAAAAACCACAACGCAAAACACACGTGCACACAGAGGGGAACCAGCTGCCATTGGCTTAGAACACTCTACTCACATCTGAGCGCTGTGGACTCTCGCTGTGGTTTAATCTGATTGTTAGGGGAAGTCGTACCAACAAGCTCAACTTCTCAACACTATCAAGAGTTAAAAAAAACAAAAAAAAAAAACAAAAACACTTTGTTATGTTGAACTTTCGCCAACTAAGATGGCAGTTTGTTGGAAAAACGTCAATATAGGAAGGATGCCAAGATTATTTATATTATTTTAAGTTTTAAAAGCAAAAATTTTACTCCAGCAGTGTTAAACTTTAATGTAAATTGTTGGTTAGTCATGTAACTGGTCAAATACTAGTCTTGTGATCTCTCTATAGGGGAGAATGTAAAGCCTTTTGAAGAGTTTTTGGCCGTCGGCGTCTCGGATTTCAGGATGCCCCCCTGACAGTTGACAGTTTACGGCTTGTATCAACACTGACTAAACCAACTAACCAAGAAATGGCATAGCCTGAAGAAATGGATAGGCAAACAAGCTGAAAATACTGCAAATGATTATTACTACTATGTTGCTTTTTAATCGAGTCTTAAAGGAGCTGTACCTGATTTTTTTCATGTAATTTGTCTTGCCCCAGTACAGATATGTTGTCAAAACAGCTCTTAGGGTCAAAATAAGTCTGTGGCTGTGTACTGTCTGCATGGAAGTGTTGTGGTGTTTTGTGTGCTTTTTTTAGTCTGTAAAGCAGGAAGTGTGCTAGTTGTCGTTAGTGTGATGGCAAAACACTTCGGCCTCTGAAAGTTGAGTTAAGTGCTTATAAACTCGTAAGGTGAGTGAGGAATAAGTTTGGACCACTGCAAACTACTTCTGCTTTAAAGGTGCAATGTGTAACTTTCTGGTGGAGATGTTACTGTTTTGTCTGGAATGTTTCACAGTATGCCATTAAACCTTTGTATCTTCATGGAGACCAAACCAGACCAAGTTACAGGCCAGATCTGTGGAGAGGCAATCCCACTCACAGTCAGAAAGCTTGTTTTTCTAGGTATTTTTGAGCTACAAAACATTCCAGGCAGAGCAGTGTCGTATCCATGGAAACAAGCAGGTGACAGACCCCAAACCAAAAAGTTGCACAGTGCGCTTTTAACTTTGACATATTTTGGGACTAAAATGTGTTGAATGTGGACAGCACAGGTGAAAACAGAGAGATCATGATCCTGTCCAAGTGTAGCGCAGTGTTTGTTTAGCTGCAGCCGCACAGGGCCAGTCCAGGTCAGGGCTTTTATTGTGAGCAGCTGAGGAGCACAAGGCACATCACACTTCCATCAGGGTCACACACTCGCCCACAAAGATCCTCTGCGCTCAGTCTGAGAGATGGCTCACTCAGTCGCTCACACGTCACATACATGTCCCGACACGCGGCCTGGGAAGTCTCCGCTACACTCCCCAAACTGGATTTTTCCTCCCTCCACAGATTCGGTGCTTACATAAGAGTTTCGAAATGTATTAACCACTCCAGCTTGGAACATTTTAGAACCAGAAATGGACTTTGTTGTAGACCTGCTCAGACTGTAAACAAAGGAAAAATCCCCCAAAATTTATATTCACTTTCAAATTTGAGAATAAATGCAACAATATCCTTTTTTATGTTATTTAAAGATGTACACACAACTTTCAGGTGGAGTTTGCCATTTATTTGCCTGGAATCACCCACAGTATGGCATTAAACATATCCTTTATTTGTTTATTCAAAAAGGTGTGTTTTGAAGGCTAAAACACACCTTTATTATCCCACATTCTTACTGTGAGTGTGAGTGTGAGTGTGGTTGGTTGCCTTTTCACTGATCTGAGCTGTAGCTTGGTCTGGTGCCATCTCATACTTGTCTCTAGGGGTATGCAAAAATATTGAAATATCAATATATTGTTTAATGTGATGATACAGTATTGATATCATGGGCTGCTGTATCAATATATCGCCAAGAGTATTTTTTGGTATATTTTACTAAATTATTTTGTTATAGCGCTACAGTTTTGTTGCTTGTTCAGAGGAAGGAAACTCGTTTATGCAACACATTTGACATTTTCACTGTTTTGATGATAACAGCACAAGACGTGGTTTAACAAAGACTTGTAGTATCACAGCCATGATTTAGCCATTATTTTTTATTGAACCGAATCAACTTCTGAATGATACCCAGCCCTACTTGTCTCAATGAAGATGGACAAGTTTAATGCCATACTGTGGAGCATTCCAGGCAGCGTCACCATGGAGAACAGTAGATTGCTGATATTCCACCTCAAAAGTTGCTCAGTGCATATCTAATAATGATATTTGCTTTAAATTGTAATTGTGCTTGTTTTAAATATAAATTGATGGAGGTTAGCCTGTTTAATCCACACAAAACTTTTCCACTAAAACCGTGTCACCATAATGTAAACAGCACGTCCCAAATAGCACGGCAGTACCTGTTTAGCTAGCACGGCGGCCTAATATTTGAATGATTACATGTACACAGGGATCGAAACTCAAACAGATTTTAGTTTTGGAAAAGGTCTTTTGTTTACTCAAAATGACAGCTATTTCTAAAACATCAACATAACTCTGCGAGGACCATTTTGTCCCTTGAATCCACGTTAAACCTTCCATCTGTCCTCAGGTCTTAATTGACAAGTGTCGACTAGCAGAAACCGCGCTGTGTAAACTGATTAGCCATAAGCCGCGTACGCTAACCAGGCGTGCGCTAAGCTAACTCTCAACATAGGAAATTGACATGCGATGGCATAGATACTGTAATGGAGTGACTCAGGTTTGACGTCAGATGAGCTTGACGCTAACACATGCTCGCGGGGCAGGACTGTGCGGTGGGGCTGGTGTGAATGTGCCGGAAGAAGATGTTTTTCCTTGAATTGTGCTGCCTTCATGACCGAGAGGAGGGGAGTTAGTGCTGGGAAGAGCTGACTCAATCCGGTGCTCACGAGAATGTAGGATGTGAAATGTGGTCACGGATCACTTGGAATGTTAACAGTGGCCATTTTAGGATTGTGGAAAGAAAAACAGTCAAGTCTATCACTGTGATTGCTGTGAAAATATGGGTTTACTATACAAGAAAGGATGCTGTAGTGTTTTACGTTTGTTGAGAGAAGAAAAAACATTATTTACTCTATATTGACCCTAATAACAGTGAAATCCTTATTTCACTTTTATTCACATTGTCTGAAAGATCACTCTTACTGCTTTAAACTTAAACTTTATTAATGAGAAAGTCTTTTTGTGTGGTTTTTTTTTTTTTTTTTTTTTTTTTTTTTAACCATTTGTCTCAGCATACTCTTTTTGGGCTATGTATTTTATCTATCCAGGTCCTATATTAAACAAAATTGACTTGAGCTTTAAACCAAGTTAGAACTGGCTGTTACTTCATCATGTTTTATTTTATTTTATTTTTTTTCATTTGCACATGTTTAAGTAACCCTTTATTATTAGTCTTCATCTCCAAAGCTCAAAATGCTCTCTTCCACCTTGTGATGTCATGAAGGGCGGTAGTCTTCAAATTAACACTTCAGTAGAGATTGGAAATCCCATGGCTGAAATTATCCAGATGATTCTAGTGAAGGTGTATGGAGTTAGAGTTTGTTTCAGAGAAAAGCACAACCTAAATCTGCAGAGTTTGTGTGTTAAACGTGTGAATGAAACAAAACACAACTCCAGGCCTGTTTGTGATGAGGAAACAACATAAGAGATCAGAAAATAGTGGAATATAGGCTGACTGGAATAACACTTATTGTCTCATTAAGCTTGACATCTCTAATTACAAGCATTTTTTATGGAATAGAATTTGTCAGTATGGAAATATACACTGACAAATAATGACGACTAATGGAAAAATTGATTCATCCACCACCTCAATCACATTACATCACATCACAACGTGTAAGAGTGCATAGCTGTCAAAATATCAAAACGCGTGTGAATTCTGCTTTTTTAAAATACCTAGAAATCCTGTTGATGAAATCTAACTGAAGAAACGGCCTACTATATCTAACAATGGCTCCCAGTCATAACGTTTTACTTTTCAAAAATTGTCTTGGGTTACTTTATTGTAGTATTATCAAAGTCAAGGCTGGAAAAGAATTTGTTCTAAGACATGTCTGGACAAATTACTTAGTGAACTCCACTATGTAACACCACTGCATCTTGTTTGTTTGTTGCATAACAAAAAAGAAAAAAAAAAATTATCCAAATTAAAGTATATGCCATTGATTTTGCAAGAGTATTCAATTATTTACTGTAATTTTAAAATTATTTCAAATGGTTAAACATTATATTGTGCCTGTTTAAATTTTATTCAATTTTAAAAGATTTATTAGATTAAACATTATTTATATTACACCTGTTTAAATGAATCTTATTGCATTTTACCAGATTATTCAATAAAAAAAATGACAAATTAAAAATCTTGTGATTAAGAATTTCAAATTGTTACATATTATTTATATTGTGCCTGTTTAAATAAATTTTATTACATTTTACCAGATTATTAGATTAAGAAACAACTGAAAACCTTGTGATTGAAAATAGATTTAAAAAATTGCTATTTGTTTTAGTGCTCTTTGTCGACCTAATAACAAGCATTATTTATTTAGCAATGATTAAAGGTGCATTGTGTAACTTTTTGGTTGGGGGTCCGTCACCTGCTTTTTGCTGCGGATATGACATTGCCTGGAATGTTCCACAGTATGACATTAAACGGCTCTACTTTACATTTATTCAATTATAGGTGATTTTATACCTCAAAAATACCTAGAAAAACAGACATTCTGACTGTGTGGGGTCGCCTCTCCACAGATCTGATCTGTAACTTGGTCTGGTTTGGTTTCCATGGAGATAGAAAGGTGTAGTACCATACTGACAATAACATCTCCATGGTGAAAAGCATTTGACGGACCCTCAACCATAAAAGTTACACAATGCACCTTGTTAACCTGATTAGACATCAAAAAAAAAATTTAAAACATGCTAAATATTTTTACGAGCTCGTGCATTCATTAGTAAAAATATTCTAAAAATCCTGCTTGAACATTTTTTGCATACTAAGACAAACGCTCTCAGTGTACGTGTGCATGAAAACACAGTGTACTCTAAAGCCCGCACTGCACCGAGGATAAGCCCGAACATGTACGCGCCCCAGCAGCCCGCCGCTGATAAACAACAGCACGTACACACCCTGCCCCCAGCTTTGACTACACCAGCGGGGGGCCTTTCACCACCGCCAAATCTGCCCGCACCAGACAACTTCTCCTCCATTCTCTTCTGTTGTACCGCTGCTGTCACTGCGAGAAACGTCAACCTCAACTGGCCCAGATCCTGCCCCCAGTCAATCAAAACACTAAACTGATATCTACAGAGCAAACGAACGGGACACGCGTTTACTACACCCACACCGATCCTGTAACGATTCCATACAGACAAGTTACCCCCTTCTCTTCGATGGGGTTACACTGGGCAGGACAATTGCCACGTTCACATGAGAGCTTTAATTACGGATATAAATAATTTAATTCTGAATAAAAATGAATTCCACTTTAAAAAGACTATGTAAACATTTAATTCCTAATGAAAATGATTATTCGGAATTAAACTTAATTCCGAGTAAGTGGGTGGTTTATTCTATTATTATTTTAAAGCCAAATTAATTTATTCCTGGATCATGTAAATGTTTATTCTTAAAAATAATTCATATCGTTCAGCACATGCTCGTTTGGTTGCCCTTTTGACGCGATCCCGATGATCCGGCTCCACCAGTCCTCGATTCGGACTTTGATCCACTATTCTTTGGATTTGCGAGCGGGATGTGGGAGTAAGGTGAGGTAGAGCAGCTGTTGACTCAATTTGTCTTCTTCCTCCCTTCTCCAACACCCATTTTGCCTGGATTTAAACATAATTAAAGTAGAGGCCATAAGCGGCAACAAATAAATAGCCATAGAAGTCACTTATTCAACCCTCTAAGCTCTAATGTTATTGAATTACCGTATTTTCCGGACTATTAAGCGCACCTGAATATAAGCCGCATCACCTAAATTTTCAAAGAATTTTATTTTTCTACATATATAGGCCGCACCTGTCTATAAGCCGCAGGTGTCCACGTCTTCAAGAAGTTTTCAAGTTCGGAGCATCTGCTTGTATTGCCTCTGAAAGCTTTTGTCGTCTTTTTGCATTGAGTCAGTTCGTCACGCTGCCGTCGCCAGCGTCTCACCATCGACTCATCGATGCCGCGTTCACGTGCAGCAGCTCTGTTTCCTTCTTTGACAGTCAGATCAATTGTCTTTAACTTCAATGCTGCATCATATGCATTTCTTCGTATGTTTTCCATAAGGAGGGTGTGTGCATGAAGCACAAAATAACTGTTCAAAACAAAATCAAATGAGCATCTTCCTCAGCACATCATCTCTTCACCTGTCTGTCTCGCTCTTGCGCCCCGTCACTTGGCGCTCTACAGCGCATGTCTCGAGCAGAAAGAGCCGCTGTCCTGTCTTGTATCATGTCAGTGTCTTGTAGGATTTCAACAGGATTTGAGGCTCTCCCGGGGGTCGGGGTTAGTTGTATCGATCATGTATGAGTGGATGTCCCGCTACTGAAGTTTGAGACGTTTCGTCTCGTCATTTACGCCTCATCTGCATTTAACACATACGGGTCATTAAGACGTATCCCACTCACTAATGTTCATTTAGCAGCAGAACTTATTTTATCACGCAGCGATAAACTGTTTTAGTGCTGACAACAGCGCTAGCGAGTGTTCTAACTAACCCTAACCCATGTTCACCGCACAGACAGCGGCGCTTTCTGCACTCAAGCTGCGCGCGCATCCGCTGTGTTCATAGAAGAATAATATATTAGCCGCATCGGTGTATAAGCCGCAGGGTCCAAAGTGTGAGAAAAAAGTAGCGGCTTATAGTCCGGAAAATACGGTACATAAAAATGTCAAACATCTCCACACTTCTGCAAAGGAAATGTACATGCGATAAATATTAAGCCCCAAAATATATCGTTCCAGCGTTCATGTATGGAACAATAAGTCGATATTTAAATTATTGTGACAGGCCTAATAGAGATGGACGATATATCGAGCCAATATTTGCACTTGTAGCATATCTGCCGTCGGACTTAAATCTCCAACAGACGTCGCTATTTAATTTGGGACAACCAGCTGTCTAAAGAATATGCATAAAGCTTTATTTTGAACACTTAACTACAACGAGGTCACTGCAGAAAATGTGATTATGGATAAATTTGTACTAAATTGGATAATTTGGGGGAAATTATCTAAATCTGCCTTACATATCAGACCAAAAATATCGTTAGAGCGTCTCGGCCATCAGTTGATCTTGATGTTTAACAGTCGTATCTGCATTGGTCATGAAAAAACCCATATCGGTTGATCTCTAGTCACATCCGATTTAGAAAATAAAAACTGGGAAGAAAACATTAAAAATATTATTGGCTAGAGCTGCATGCATAGCAAAATTTGTATTATAAACATTGTATTATTAGCTGATGCAGTAACCAGTATCACAAGAAAATAAACACAATACACAAATTACACAGTTAAATCAACAAAAAAGTGTATAGTATATTGTGATACAAAAGTAGTAGCTATAGTTATCAAATCTTGCATCTTTTTCTAATATTGCACAGCCCTATTAGCAACTGTACTCTGTTGAAAATCTGTATAGGTTGCCGTGCTTTTTCCTGGGTTTAGGGCCATCGGTTTAGGGCCATCAGAATAGGCACATACACGTACTGTCTGGAGCTGTGGTTGTAGTGAATAGTTGAGGGGTGAATAATGGGCAGATTATGCAAGACTTGGCACGAGATACACAATAGAATAGATAAAATTACAGTTGGAGGTGACACTAGTTTACCCAGGAGCACTTTTACAGATCTGACAATGGAACAAGCCATAGATAATGATTCTTATTTTCTATGGTCAACAGCTCCAGAAAGCCAAAGGGAAATATTTGGGTGGGAGATGAGAACAATGCTAGCCTCAAAAAATGTTGGGGGAGTTTACCTCGCTTGTCTCGCTTGGAAGGACAATTTTGAGAACACGTTTTTGTTCGATTTTTATTTTGTCTTAAATTGTCGATTAAAACAACACAACCTGATTATTGATCATCAGAAAACCCTGAATCTTATTCCCATCTCACTTAAAATTCAGATTTCACAGCCCTATTTTATATGCAATACTGTATAATATCTATGTGTTTCTTGCACCACCAAATTCTAAACTAGAATTTTAGCTTGGCCAAATTTGCGCATCCTCAAATTGTCAGAACTTTGTTGATGTCTCAGCAGAAAAATTCACTTGTCATAGCACCTCTTTATGGTAAGGCAGATGATAAATAAAAACAGTAATAAATAAATGGCATTTTCCATCCAAACCAACTATCCAAATGCTCTTAAAGCTTGTTGTCGGCTCTATTAAATCAGTGTCATTTAAGATCGATTAGGTCCAGAGGTGTATGGCAGCTTGCACCGAGCCACACCACACCCTCCTGCTCCGGCCCGCATGACCTCATCCAGAGGCAAATCAATAAGTGCCCCCTCCCTCCCTCTATCCCTCTCTCCCTGCCTTCCCTGACCAGATGGGATTACGTAAGGCCGTGTCCAGTGTCGGTTTGCATAAGGAGCTGCTGGACCTTCTCACCATATTTAGAAAAAAACAACCCAAGACCCTAGCACCCATGAGTTAGCAGAAAGCTGTATTAATGCAGTAACTCTGACCCTGAATTTGCATGTGGGCAAATGGGAAGATGTTGTTTTCACGTACAGGAGCGTTTAATATTTGAGAGAAGACTGAACTGATACTATTTCAGAACAGGTTTGAACTACAGAAGTGGCAGTTTTTGCATAGTAAAAGGAGGATATTTTTGGTTTGCAGAAATTATACTACTTGAATAATGGCAATATTTTTGACTTCGTAATTGCGATCGTTAAAACAGCAATTTCGATTCAATTGCGATTTTTCTTCCAGCTCTAGTTTCCAACCGTCCATAAATGTTTGTGCTGTCAATGAGAGTAGAGAGCATTAGCTGGTCCATATTGTATTGAATAATCTGTTTTTTTAAGTTTCGAATGGAAAGGCGCTGTATATTTGTACAGGCTAAAAACATGAAAAACCAAAACTAGTTCATTGTAAACGGTTTGCAGCAGTCTAAACTCATTCCTAACTTTCTACCGCACTCCTAAAATCCTAATTATTCACCACAATGAGTTTATAAGTGCATTTCACAAACGTTACTTCCTGGTTTGTGGACGGATTACAAACAGACAGGACACAGTGGTCTCATTTGGAGCTGTTTTTACAAAATGTCTATACTGTAAGACAAATTTTACATTATTACATGAAAAAAAAGAGGTATTGTCACTTTAAGAGGTGTCTGTCTTTACACAATCAGTTAGAATATCCAAGAAATGCATTTTATTTTTTAGATCAAGTTGAAAGTGAATTTATGAACTTAACTACAGTTTAACTTCAGTTTGTCAGACTGTCCCTATTAGCGATGCTGTGAAACTTGAAGCGCCAACTGCCAGCAGTAACAACATGCAGCCACATCTGTTATACAATTAGAATGATTATTACACTTTGTTATGGCTATGTTTTGACTTGCATTTTGACGTAATGTTTGTTTCTTCGTGTGCTCAGGTACGGACATTTCAGTGGGAGAGGAGGTGGCCATCAAGTTGGAATGTGTGAAGACGAAGCACCCCCAGCTCCACATAGAGAGCAAAATCTACAAGATGATGCAGGGCGGAGGTACTGGGAAAATACTACACCTACAAAGTACTCACTTAAGTACTTCTTTAAACAACATGATTGGATCCGAGGGGTTGGGGACTTCAGATGTAGCGTAGAGGTAGCGTGCGGTGGACTGCAGGCTCGCTTTGCTCATGGGCACGTGTGCTGGTGTTGGCAAGCCTCTGCATGTAGCCTCTGAACATGTAACTACAACTTTGCTTTGTATAGGAATAAAAATGGATAATCAGTTTTAATCTCTCTAACCAAAAAAATGTACAACTGCCACACAAATGCACCAGTATATTTAACAGCCATATCCACTGGCACGGCCTGACTGGTGCTCTCAACTCACTTAGATATATTTAATGCTACACCACGGAACATTCCAGGCAAAGCACTAGCATCTCTGTGGAGACAAGTAGGCGGTGGACCCATACCAGAAAAGTTGCACAGTTAAACACTGAGTCTTGGATATGTTCTAAAATCAAGCCATATTTTAAATCTGAACTGGACCCGATGGGCTCATTTCCCTCTCTGGTCCGGGGCCGGAGTCGTGTGTTGGGCAGATTCTTCCTGATGTCATCTGTTCTTCCACAAATATTGACCCATGGATTTTGCACATTATCAGCGCCAGCCCTTGTTTACAGTCGTCTCAATCAAACAGTGATCATGTGTCATACTCTGGGCTTGAGTCCACGCTCTGGCCTCCACTGCTAATAGCATACATGCTAGCACTTCATGAGCGCATTCTGCTCCGTGCCATGTGGATAGTGACAAATACCTGCTCAATTAGAGCTGTGTGAGTGAGTGACAACAGGAGTGCACAGTATGTGCCCAGCCCACACTGCTGCCGAACACTAGCTCAGGCTGCACTCTGTCACACAGTCTGCTGACAGCTGGACGTGTTTAGTTCTTTAGTCGATTAAAGGTTCACAAACGTTTTGAGGCCAGAGACTCCCTTTCAGTCTCCACAGCAGCATCAATGTAATTCAGAAGTTTAAACCTTGTTTTTTTTAACCAAATTTGGATGAAAGGTGTTCTGTATAGTCTTTATTTTATTGGTATAGTAGTTTCCACCACAGACGGTATGTTTGGCATTGAAGATAGAAACGGTAGTATTACAGTAGGTACAATTTTTGGGGGGCCTCAGGGACTCCAGTTTGAAAACCACTTAATCTGTAATTTTATTTGATTACTTAATTGATATTTAGAGCTACACAGTATTGTGAAAAAAAAAAATGCGGCAACCCAAGACTTGATTTTGATTGTGATATGGTGTGCAGCCCTGTTACCGTAGACTCTAATTTATATGGACCACATATCAACCACAATCAAACAAGCAGTGGTCAGTGGAGCTTTGGGCAAGTCGAGCAAACAAACCCCAGCAGTGTCAGAAGGTACATTGTAAATAGTAGTTTTTGGCCGTGCGTGTCTTCGTATATAAATAGTGCAAATGCTGAGCGGGCAGTTTGTCTCTAGAAGGACACAGCAGATGGTCCCAGAGTCCTGCCTCAGCCAATCAGAGTCCAGGCCTGTGTCAGGTGGGTGTGGCCGTCTGCTGTAACAGTCTGCTGCGGGGGCATGTGTCCACTGCTCAGGCTAATCACACAGGTCTACATCCAGCTCATTATACAATCAATATTAGACTGGGCCACAGCGCACACAATACACAGACACTGCAGCCTTTTATAGCCACGCTGTGTAGAAACAACTAGGCATTAAAGCTCCTATTTTACACAAAACTGACTCTTGTGAGCTTTAACCCAGGTTAGAATGTTGTTACCTCATCAAAAACATACCTGGAGTTGTTTTTTCATTCACACATCTTCAGTAATCCCGGGTTATTACTCTGTCTACATCTCCAAAGCTCAAAATGCTCTCTTCCACAGAGCGTTTTCTGTTTGAGAGAGGAACTCAGTCGAAATATGCAGGGTTTGTGTTAAAACGTGTGAATTAAAAAAACGCACAACTCCAGGTATGTTTGTGATGGGGAAATACCTTATAACATTGATCAGAAAATAGTGTAATATGCGCACTTTAAAATATGTTGTACCTCTTGTGCGTAGGCCTGCAACTAAGAATTATTTTTGTAGTTGACTAGTCTGGAATTATTGTTTTAAGTAGACACATTTTCAAACGATTATTTTTATTGTACATTAAGGCTTTTAAGATACTTACCGAAAGTTGTATGACTGTATTAAAAAACATATATTTTACTCTTTCCCCGTTGTTTAAGGGGTTAGTTCTCTTCTCTTGGTGTACAGTGTCGGGAGTTTGAAAAAGTTGTTACTAAATCTGCTTTTCAGTGTCAAATGTTTGGTTCTATTCCAAAGAGCAGTGTTGTAAATGTGTCCCGTCTCGTGCAGTGGGCATCCCGACGATAAAGTGGTGTGGAGCAGAGGGAGACTACAACGTGATGGTGATGGAGCTGCTGGGGCCCAGTCTGGAGGACCTGTTCAACTTCTGCTCCAGGAAGTTCAGCCTCAAGACGGTGCTGCTGCTCGCTGATCAGATGGTACACCTCACTCACTACACACTACACTCACTATTGATACTCACGCAGGGGTTTTCTGCATGTATGCCATCGATGGAACGTTCAGCTGCAGTTGCCATAGTGACACAATGCACAAATTTGAATATTGTTTCAAGTAAAAGTAAAAAAAATACTAAACTGATTTAATCAACACATTTTCAGGATCCTGATCAATATGAGCGTTCATGATCCTGTTTATGGCAAAGGAGAAATTAATTTTGTCAACTGGACAAACGTTTATTTAGGTCGAAAATGTCATCCAAGCTGCTTCTTCAATTCTGGTCAGACGCTGGTGGACACTGCCTTAAATCTGTCTGAAGGGAGGAGCTAAATACACTGAAACTACTCTGATGTGTTAGTTTCAGAGTAGCTTCAGTGTATTTAGCTGACCAGAACTGAAGAAGCGGCTTGGATGAGCTGCGAAACATTTTAGACCTAAATAAATGTTTGTCCAGTTGACAAAATGAATTTCTCCTTTGCCATGGATTCTATTTGGATGACTGAGGGATTTTACACACATGGTCCTGTTTGGGTGTTTGATTTTCAAAAATGTGAGCGTGACTAACTGAAAAACAGTTTGCTGATGCTAGCTGGTGAATGTGATGTTATTTGAGAGGAACTTGCTTAACAATACAAAATGAGCTCACCTGTTGTAGTTCCAGCTCAGTCAGTTCTTTATGATCAGATTAAAACAAAGCTCAGATTAAAGTCTAACTTGAGTAAAAGAGCTTCAGACAGAGCAGAGCCTTCAGTTAGCTTCACACCCCTAAGGAAGGTTGATGACAAAGTATCAATACACTACACTCTGTGCTTTGTACGAGTGCAAACACAGCCACACACACTGAAAAGGTCTGAATCCTGCTGTGAGTGTGTTTGTGTGTCTTTGTGTGCGTCTGCAGATCAGCCGCATCGAGTACATCCACTCCAAGAACTTCATCCACAGAGACGTCAAGCCCGACAACTTCCTCATGGGCCTGGGCAAGAAGGGCAACCTGGTCTACATCATCGACTTCGGCCTGGCCAAGAAGTACCGAGACGCCCGCACACACCAGCACATCCCCTACCGCGAGAACAAGAACCTGACGGGCACCGCGCGCTACGCCTCCATCAACACACATCTGGGCATCGGTAAAAGCTCAGAATCTGTGAGCAGGAAACCTTCAGAGCAGATCTGAACCAGCCTCAGATGTCTTCACCAATGCTAACATTTCAAACTCTCATTTCAATACTAAGAAATTCATGCAAAACTCGATGCTGATAATGATACCACAATGAAGAATGCTCCTTTTTTGGTAATAGAATGTAATTTCATATACAAAATGATAATAGTTTGAACCTGTTCTGATAAAGCTCTGTCAGAAAGCTCAGATTTTGTCCTGTTAATGTTATTTTGCAGTATCTATACTCAAAGGGGGATCTAGTTTCGATATTTGTTTTAGTATCAAATAGTGATTTTTGGTACTTTTGACAACTCTCACATGTCCTCACGGTCTCCTCCATTTGTCCTCACATGTCTCTGTTTGTCCTCACATGTTTCTGTTTGTCCTCACAGAGCAGTCACGGCGAGATGACCTGGAGTCTCTGGGATACGTGCTCATGTACTTCAATCTGGGCTCTCTGCCCTGGCAGGGCCTCAAGGCTGCCACCAAGAGGCAGAAGTATGAACGCATCAGTGAGAAGAAGATGTCCACGCCCATCGAGGTCCTTTGTAAAGGATACCCCTGTACGTCTCTTGACTTGTCTTTGTCATTCTGCTGCCCAGTGTAGTGTGGCTCTTCACTGATGTGACTCTGCTTGTGCTCCACAGCTGAGTTTGCCACGTACCTGAATTTCTGCCGCTCTTTGCGCTTCGACGATAAACCAGACTACTCTTACCTCCGTCAGCTCTTCAGGAACCTCTTCCACAGACAGGGCTTCTCCTACGACTACGTCTTTGACTGGAACATGCTCAAGTTTGTAAGTGTCCAGTGCAGTACTGTTCACTGTGAGGAGAGAGTGGACTCTAACATGTACTCTGCACTCTGTGTGTAGGGTGCTAACAGAGCAGTGGAGGACGCCGAGCGGGAGCGCAGGGAAAGAGAGGAGCGTCTCAGGCACAGCAGGAACCCCGGGGCCAGGGGCATGGCCTCAGCCTCAGGGAGAGCCAGAGGAGCGCAGGACGTGGCTGCTCCATCCCCCCTCAACCCAGCCTCTCACACAGGTACAGAACAGGACACACAGGGCACTACAGCACAAAGGGACCATAAACTCACACTGTCTGTGTGTGTGTGTAGGGATGGAGAAGGAGAGGAAAGTGAGCATGCGCCTGCACAGAGGAGCCCCGGTCAACATCTCCTCCTCAGACCTGACCGGACGCCAGGACACCTCCCGCATGTCCACCTCACAGGTACTGACCACTGTCCACTACTTACACACTAACAAACAGGGCTCCTGTCAGTGTCCGACACCACCACACTAACAAACAGGGCTCCTGTCAGTGTCCGACACAACCGCACAGGGCTCCTGTCAGTGCCACACACGACCGCACAGAGCAGTACTCCACAGTGATAAAGGGACATGAGGCATATTCACTTGAGTAACAGCTCATAGCCATAGTAGTATCTTATAATAAACTGCAGTAGTAGACTGTCACTGTAGAACTGAAGTGGTTCTGTGGTATTTGCATAGCAGAGATAATCGGAGTAAACAGGAAGCAGTATTCTCACAAACAGAGAAGTGTACTACAGTTTAGTTCTGCTTGTACTCTGAACTGCAGCTTCCTCTAAACTTTTGTGTCCTCAATGCCTCAAGGTTCTTATCAGGGCACTGGATCCCCCTAGTGGTCAACAATACAACAAAGCAGCTTTTTAACACACTGTGACTATTTTAGATAGAAAAATTCCATGGAGTTGAATACTACTGAAGTAGCTGTACACATGGTAAAAAATATACTGCGTACAGAAAATCTGAATCCCATATTAGACGTGTATTTCCCGTGGTCTGGGTGGACATGACTTGCATATGAAGTGGTTCCTCCTGTTGTGAGCTCTTCTCTCTGTTCTCATTAGGCTCCACAGCTCATGAATAACCAAGCCCTGGTGCATCATTTATGAAGCATATGCATTTATTAGCACGCTTATGGAGTCCCCCCTCAACCGTAACACACATTTAGACACACAAAGCACAAAGTTTGTACAGCTGTTTCACTCAGTTTTCAGCTCCTGGTTTTATAAGGACAGTGTCATTAGATTAGTAATTAAAGATGATTCAGTTGTTTGCATATCATTTCTTAAAGAGCGGTATTATGCAAAATTGACTTTTGAGTTTTCTACCATGTTAAGATAAGATAAGATATGCCTTTATTAGTCCCACAGTGGGTTAAACCACATTGTTCTCATTAAAAACATGCCTGAAGAGGTTTTCGAGGTCATCCGTGCATGTTTCTTAAATATCAGAGTTTTACATCAGTTAAGTGTCAGTTTGTGGGTGAAAAGCTGAAGAAGAACTTGAATACAGGATGTAGTGGTTAGATCTAAAACAGAACACTACTTCGTATGTCATCGACGCGGAAATTTCCATCCAAAACACAGAGAATTTACGCAACACATTTGACAGTTTCAACATTATACAAAGGCGCATTGTGAAACTTTTCTGGTGGAGGGTCCGTCGCCTGCTCGTCTTCATGGAGATGTTACTGCTTTGTCTAGAATGTTCTACGATAAAGAATAAATCTAACATTACAGGTCAGATCTGTGGAGAGGCAAGCCTATTTACAGAAGGAATTATTGTATTTTTGAGCAACAGAACCACCCGTAATGAATAAATACTAGATAGAAATGTTTAAAGTCATGCCATGGAACATATCGGGCTAAGCAATAACATCTCCATGGAGACGAGCAGGTGAGGCACCCTCCACTAGAAAAGTTACGCAGTGTGACTTTAACAAAAAAAAGGCGTCACCATTTATTTTTATTTGTCAAGTCACTGTTTATTGGATGAGCTTTGGCCATTATTTATGGAATAGTTGCTAGGTAACAGTGAAATTACCTCTGTACATGTCACATCTGCTGCCCATGTCCAACCAGGAAGTAAATTAGAGGGGTTTTTTTTGTTGCATATTCTGAAATTTAAAGTGCCTAAACTACATTTGAGTGAAATTCTTGGTCATTTGCACTTGAAGCAGACGCACACGTACCTGTACACCCTCAACATACAGATCTCTTTATGTTCCAGGCTCTGTCCCGGGTCACGCCCAGCGGCCTCCAGTCAGCGGCCCCTCGGTGAAGCCCCGCCCCCTCCCCCGGCTCCACCCGCGCACCACGATGGCCTCGACAAGCTCCGCCCACAGCACACACCCCCAGCTCCCTCCTGACCCCGCCCCTCGAGTGTGTGCACGTACCACCAGCCAGGACTGTGGACTCTATTTCTGTCACTCCTCCCTGCGCCTGAAGCAAGGGAGCCATCTTTTTGTCCATTTTAGTTTAGGTTTTACTCTTTTTTTTTCCCCTTTTGCTCCTTAAGTATTTACACTTGACGCGGTGGAGATGTTTTAGCAAACTAGTCGCGTGGGGACTTTGTACGGAAAGACACAGATCCAACATGGCAGCGTTGAATAGTGCCTAAACTGCGTGTCCTACCCAAGACTCACCACAACCCCTTTTTTCATTTCGTTTGTTTCGTTTTTTAGTTCTTTTCTTTCTTTCTTTTTTTTTGTTTTAAAGCGGGACACGTTCTCCGGAGTCGTTTTAACGCAGGGCTGTGACGTTGTGCGGCTGCGAAGTGCCCATTTTAAACCGGTGCATATTTAGTGACATGTCTGTATGTACGTACGTGTGTGTGTATGTGTGCGTGCGTTTGTCCCGGGGTTGTTCACACTCCGACCTGCAGGGGGCACACGTGTTAATGACTTTTTAAACATTTGGATTCGTTCTGTTTCGGATCTACTGCCTCCCGGGCCACACTTAGTTCGTCATTCGCGGTGGATCATGAAGGGATGGTTCAGTAGGGCGTAGTTCTGTGATCAGACTTTACTTTGGTAGGTATCGGGCGTCCATTTTGTAGGAGACGTGAGATTCTGTATTACCACCAATAAATAAAAAATGTACGTCTTTTGCATTGCTCAGTCAGACATTTATGACTTGAAATGTAAAGGGCCCATATTCAACTGTTTTCTGAGCTATGTTGTCATGTTTCCTCATCGCAAAAACAGACCTGGAGTTGTGTTTCGTTTCATTTACACACAAAAAACTTCACATATTTAGGCTTAGAGTTCTTCTCCCAAACAGAAAACGCTGTGTTCGACCTCGTGATGTCGCGTGTTAATAACACAGCTTCACTAGAATCATTTGATCATTTCAGACTCTACTGAACTTAAGGTAAAAGGTAGCCACTAACTACCTCTTCATGACATCACAAGGTGGACGAGAGCATTTTGAACTCTAAGACAAATAAAGGATTTCTCAAACGTGTGAATGAACCAAAACACAACTCCGAGGATGTTTTTGAGAAGACGACGACATTATAACATGGCTTAACTATACAAATATACAATATTTTCAGTGGGTTCCTGGCGGTGTACCCCAACAGCCAATGGGGAGTTTCATGGTTAGTAGAACTGAAAACCCACATTCGCAAAATACTGAACTATCCCTGATGCCCTTTCTACCTAGACCTTGTTGGACCGAAGACCAAAATCTCACTTTCTTCAGCATTTCACGCATTTTTTATTATTAACTTATTACTTTGCTACTGTTAAAACACATGGATAAACCAGGTATTTCAGAAAGACTCGCTTCTTTGCCAATCGCCTATTCATTACTCACTGAAATGTATGGTAGGATTTCAACAAATTGTTAATATTTTCAAAACAAGCTGTGACTGACTTGAATCGCGAAAATCTAGCCAACATTCGAATAGTGCCGATTGGCACAAAACATAGCGCCGCCATCTTGGATACCTTCTTTGTTTAGTCCACAGGTTTACGGTAGAAAACGGCCCTGTTTTTAGCTTGCATGTAGCCAAGGAGGTGCGGTGGGATTGGTGCGGACTGGGCGTGGTCTGTAAAGGTCGGCGCCGGATAGTAGGCTCTGGGGGGACGAAACCGAGGCCGTTGCCGTGGTAATGTGTAAACTAGTTTGAATGCTACGAAACAGGCTTTAAAATTGTTATATATTTTTTTGGTTTTTAGTCAGGTTTTGAAATTTAGCCAACCCAACTTCTTTTCTGGACTATCTTCTATCCGCTTGCCTCTATGGAGATGTTATTGTGATTGTGTAGCCTTGAATGTTCCGCAATATGGCATTAATCTTGTCCATCTCCATGGAGACTAGCAGTTAACACCACCAGGCCAAGTTCCTGGTCAGATCTGTGGAGAGACATGCCTAGTTACACAAAGAATGTGTGTTTTTCAGCATTAAAAACGTGTAACGGAATAAATGCAAAATAGATGCGTTTTAATGCCTTACTATGGTAAATTCCAGCTAGCAATATCTCCATGGAGACAAGCAGATAGTGCATAAAGTTACAAAATGCATCTTTAACCTTTAACTTTTAATTTAAACCCTGATATGCTGAATTTCATTACTTCGAATGACCAATCAAATTCAACCGTCCCTCCGAAGCGTACGATCGCCGCTCGACCTTAAAACGAACCCAATGCCACGTCCGATAACGGTACTCAAAACTCAGGACCTCGACCAGTCAACTCCCCCCAAACCAATGAGTCCGAACACGTTTTTAAACAGTAGAAAAAAAAGTGGTAGACATTTTGTGTAGTGGATAAAGGTATACTACGGGGCTTTAGCGGTATCTTGTATTGTCTAATGTTGTGAATAGGATTGTACCTGCCCTTGTTTTTTTCCATAGACAAGGAGCAAGGATCGACCGGGGAACGCCTCACTCCAGTAGATCGAACTCCTCTCGGGTCTAACTCACACTTTTGGGGCTCGGAAAATACGTCATGAATTATTAACTGTCACTGATGGTAATTAATACAAGTACGTTTGGGTTTTTTTTCCTTTTCGTTGTCGATTTTTTTTTTTTTTTGGGGGGGGGGGCATATTTCTGTCTGTTTTTTGCTTTGACTGTGAAGGCGGTCGAGATGATTGTTCAAACGACGCATCTCCCTGTGTGAACTTTGACCCCCCAAACACCTACCCCCTCCCCTCACACCTAAAGACTTTTGCTCCTCATTTGTAATGCCACTGTATTTGTGTATTTTAAAATTGTGTAAATAAATTAATAAGTACTTGTACGCGGTCTGTTATTGACTGAAAAGGCGGGATCTGAATGTTCTGAAGTAGAGGTGGTTTAGTAGTATTATTGCGCTGAGAGGTCAAATAAGAGTACTTTTACTTCAAAATATAATTCAAGTAGAGATAAAAACGTAAGGTTATTTGTTTGTATAAATAAAGCTCAAATTTGTTTTTTTGTTTTTTTTTCAAAGGATAGACCCAAAAAGAGATAAACTAAATCATATTTGAAGGAGCGCTTCAAGAAACATGTTCAAATCATTTCATATTGTTGAGAATTACAGTGGGAAGAGGAAGTACTTTTACTCAAATTAAAGTACTGTAGTAGTAAGTAGGAGTAGGCTTACTGTTATACTTCAATACAGGCTATTTCTCAAGTGAAAGTATAAGGTTTGAAAACTACAAAGTATTTTATTCGAAGTTATAAACGTGACTAGACAATTACCCCAATATATAACTAAAAGTAAGAAATAATAGTATTAATTGTGGATGCACAAATAATCTTCATGTTAACATGAATAACACCATTATTGTACGAAATGTTCACAAACTTTGAATTTTAAATAAACTCTGTGATATTTGATGTTTAAATTCCATAAACTGTCCCCAAAAATGAGTCAAAAATGTTCCATCAAATCAAACATTGCTATAATTTGGTGCTCACTGATTTGATGCTTAAATGTCTCTCTCTGATCTGAACGTTCTCTACCTTCACCTGCAGCCAATCCTGAGTCAGTGCTAGTGCAGCCTCTGGGAATTCTGGAGGTTCTGAGCTTCACATGAGCCTGTCCATAAACTGAGACTGAGACAAACTTGGACGTGTCTCTGTCTGCAGGTTGAGGCTTTAGTGACACATGTTCTGTTGTGATTGTAAAACCTTCTTAAAAACATAAACCATTTAGGCTCTCTTTCCCCTGCAGTACCAAACTCTCTCCACTGGATGGCGCTGTCAGAACAGAAGAAGCCTCTATGTTTGCTTCAGGGACAGTTACATAAAAGGTCAGACTCTTCTCCATTGTGTTTCTGAAGGAGGAAAGAGCTGGCCTGATCCTGCTGTGTGCTGTACCCAGAGTGCATCACCATCACTTTTCAGAACATGTATGTATATATATATATTTTTTTTATATATATATTTTTATATTTCATCATTTGCAGGTTGTGGTCAGGACGTTCTAGAAAAGATAATTTCAGGTGGACATAGGGGACTGTAAAACTCTGGAAAATTCACTGTTTTGACAATAAATCTCCAAACTTCTGATCCACAAATGTCGAACCTTCTCATTTGAGACGGAATCCACGAACTGTCCAAAAAACAAAATGTTGACCCTTTTATACTGTTTGCAAAATTAAAACAAAATAAGACAGTGTTTTAATCTGTATTTTATGTGGGAAGAAGAATAACCAGAACATTTACTCGAGTAAGAGTATTGTTACTCTGTACTATATATTACTCGAGTAAGAGTACTTTTACTCTGTACTATATATTACTCGAGTAAGAGTACTTTTACTCTGTACTATATATTACTCGAGTAAGAGTACTGTTACACTGTACTATATATTACTCGAGTAAGAGTACTGTTACACTGTACTATATATTACTCGAGTAAGAGTACTGTTACACTGTACTATATATTACTCGAGTAAGAGTACTGTTACACTGTACTATATATTACTCGAGTAAGAGTACTTTTACTCTGTACTATATATTACTCGAGTAAGAGTACTGTTACACTGTACTATATATTACTCGAGTAAGAGTACTGTTACACTGTACTATATATTACTCGAGTAAGAGTACTGTTACACTGTACTATATATTACTCGAGTAAGAGTAAAGTATAAAGTGTGAACACTCATTTCATTAAAGCATGCCTATAGTTAAAGCAGCACTGTGTAATTTTGTGGAAGGGACTGTTTGTTTCCATGGAAACAGAAAGTTAAAGCCATACATTTTAGCCTAAGGATCAACATTTCCATGGCAACAAGCAGGAGGAGGATGCAGTTCAGTGCAATAAAAACAGGCTTTTATTTGAGCCTCTCTGTTTTAGGTAAAAAGTTACACAGTGAGGCTTTAAACAAACAAACTGGAGTAAACGTGTCATCAGTCACCCCAGTTAAGCTTTGTGACAACAGAAGGACTCCAGCTAAGAAGCATCTGTCCCTCATCCATCTCTAAAGGACACCTGTCTCACAAACTGTCCCCTATAGAGGGACTATTTACTGTTAGTGTCACCCCCGTCCACCCCCGTCCACCTCCGCCCACCCCCGTCCACCCCACAGGTCAGGAGGTCACCCCACAGATGACCTCCTGACCTCAGCACACCCCGGGCCAAGCAGCTGTCCCTACGCCAGGCGCTCTCTAACGTATCGTGTTCCTGTACCTCACGTCACTGCACAGGGGACTATTTTCAGAGGGACAAAGCTGCAGCAGCAGGAGCCTGTTCACCCTCGTCTGCCGGAGCGTTTTGGTAACAGGAAGTGTCACCACGACAAAAGTACTGTTACTACACGGGGACAGTTTCAATACCGACATTAACAACACGCCTATATTAGAACAGGCTTATAGCAGTAGTAGTAGTAGTAGTCGTAGTCGTAGTAGTATAGCAGCAGTAGTTGTAGTTACTGTATAGTAAAAGGAGAAGTAGTAGTAGTAACAGGAGTAATAGTAGGCTGGTGTTGGTATTATTATATTATAATAGTAGGCTAGTATTAGTAGTAGTAGTAGTGGTAGTAGTAGTAGTAGTAGTAGTAGTACTAGTGGTGGTGGTAGTAGTAGTAGTAGTAGTAGTAGTAGTAGTGGTAGTAGTAGTAGTAGTAGTAGTAGTAGTAGTAGTAGGTTGATATTCTATATTAGAAGTGGTAATAGTAATAGGCAGTAGCAGTTCTCCTCTTCCTCTCCTCCTCTTCTTCCTCTCCTCCTCTTCTTCCTCTCCTCCTCTTCCTCTCCTCCTCTTCTTCCTCTCCTCCTCTTCTTCCTCTCCTCTTCTGTTCCTCTTCCTCTCTTCCTCTCCTCCTCTTCCTCTTCTCTTCCTCTCCTCCTCTTCTTCCTCTCCTCTTCCTCTTCTGTTCCTCTCCTCCTCTTCCTCTCCTCCTCTTCCTCTCTTCCTCTCCTCCTCTCCCTCTCTTCCTCTTCCTCTTCCTCTTCCTCACTTCCTCTCCTCCTCTTCCTCTCCTCCTCTTCCTCTTTTGTTCCTCTCCTCCTCTCCCTCTCTTCCTCTTCCTCTTCCTCACTTCCTCTCCTCCTCTTCCTCTCCTCCTCTTCCTCTCTTCCTCTTCCTCTCTTCCTCTCCTCCTCTTCCTCTCCTCCTCTTCCTCTCCTCCTCTTCCTCTCCTCCTCTTCCTCTCTTCCTCTCCTCCTCTTCCTCTCCTCCTCTTCCTCTCCTCCTCTTCCTCTCCTCCTCTTCTTATCTTGAAAGTGTCGTTGGCATGACCTGACCTGCTGGTTCCTGCTCTGCCCGTGCGTTTGTGAAAACTCCAAACCCTCTGGTGGAATTCTAACCGGTCCTGGTGATGGTGAAATCATAAAACAACAAAATGTTTGACGATATTAAGGAACTGCCTAAACTTTCACCTTTCTATGAAAACGTCACAGATGCTAAATTTAGACCAAAAAATGCAGGCAGCCAAAATAAATAAGGTTTAAAATACAGATTCATATGGGGCATTGGGGTATTTTATTAATTCTGAATTGGTTTGGTGAAGAAATGTTTAAAAAAAAAAAAAAAAAAAAAAAGGAAATTACAATATGCAGTGAAATAAATGCAGGGATGATTTACACACAAAGAATTCAATCTAAAAATCGATTTAACCAAATAAAATAAAGGTGTGATCAGTCCAATTATTAACTATCGTGTGATTTAGACGCAGTTTGGACCTTGTTAATGTCATGGTTGGCAGGTCACAGAACTGGAATTACTGCTATTTCCTGCCCGTGTCCAACCAGGAAGTAAAAATGACAAAACTAGAAAACACCAGGGCAAAGTTTCTGGCAAAATCTCAAATTGTTTTCTCACCAAAAACAGACCTGGAGTTGAGTTTTGTTTCATTCACATGTTTGAGTAACTTTATTATTAGTCTGGCTGCATCTCCAAAGCTCAAAATGCTCCGTTCCACCTTGTGAAAAAAAAACTCACAAAAAGCATCACATGAAAAAATGTACTTAAGTATAAAAGTACATGTTTAAAAATGTACTTTAAGAGAAAAAGTAAAAGCTGAGGGGGGCAGCTAAAATTATTACTGTTAAAATTGTGTTTTTGTTGTAGTACAGTGAGTTCAAACACAGAAATTATCAAGTTCAACATTTGTGAATTTACTTTTTGGATATTTTATGGCAGACTACAAAGTCATCAGTGAGGAGATCCTCTTGGCTCATCTGAGAGTTTCACATCATCACTAAAACACATCAGAAATGAACAGGACTTTTCACCTGCTCAGACCCATGAAGCCTGTGGAAAACACCCGGAGCCAGTGACCCTGACTCGGCTCCAGCCCAAACTGAGCCGCTGTTGTCCGGTTATTTACGCCCTCTGGGTCTATTATCATCCCCGGGGCCAGGGACATCACCTGTTCTTACGTCAGTCACGCACACGGCGGCGTCAGGACCGTGCGCGCTCTCGTCCTGTACGTGCGTGTGCGTGTACGTGCGCAGGCGGTGAGCCGGTGAACGCGCTGTAGACGTGCGGCGGAGAACGCGTCCGTCTCACCGCAGGGGCAGAGGAGCGGAGCGCAGAGGAGGGAACGGCAGAGGAGCGCAGAGGAGGAGCCGAGCATCACTCAACAGTTTGTCCGCTCTGCCCTGGAGCACGTCCGCCCGCCGGAGCAGCCTTCACCTGCGGACACCAGCACCGGGCTGCGGCTCACGTAAGTACTCTCATCCCAATATGGAGCTTTGTCTCCGGCGGACCGGAGACCGGAGCGTGTGTGCGGCTTTACGTGAGGATGTGGTGTCGCAGAACAGTCGTGACAAGTTGTGATCCGAGCTGAGCCGAGCGGAGGCAGGCTCCACAGTCCGGGTTATCCACGGCCACGAACAGCACCGGGACCACGGCCGCGCGTTTTAAGGATTTTCATCCAGAGCCGCAAAGTTTGAGCCCCGCCGGTGTTTGTGCGACCGGTGCGGCTAACGGACCGGACCAGGGGCGTTATATAAATGTATAAACAGCCAATTGAACGGGCCTGGGTATCACTTTTTCCTCTTCCAGCCATGACAGATGAACTGCGAAGCTAAATTTGATTTGCTAACGGCGACGCGGTGCCTGCGCAGCCCCACGAGCATCACGCACATGTCCCAATAACTCCGCTTCATGAGACACAACTTCAACATTTATCCATGGGCGTATTTTTATGAACAAACCACCACACCACAATGCACAATATACATTTTTAACATTAAATATTCATAATTTGGGCATGTATTTTCTTTTCCATTCACTGCGGTCATTAAAACTGTGCTGTGCTCTTTTTAACGCTTCATATAATATCACAAAACTGAATTAACCTTAAAAATTAACTAACATAATTTCCACTTAACACTCCCCTTGTAGGTTTTATTAAATGAATATAAGATAACATTTATTTTTATTATTTGTTATTCCTTTGGGTCTGTTCATTTCAGGAGTTGCAGAGTCAATCATTGATCCTCAGCACATTTTTTTCTTTTACAAATGAAATAGTGCTTTTATTTTGAAGTGTAATTGGATATATTTATAGTCAGAATCTCCCGTGGGGTTATCAGGGTCAGTGAACTGTGTGACCACTAGATGTCGCCAGAACGAACGCAGCACATTTGAACAGGTTTTCAGTGGAGCAGTTTCATAATAATTCGACTCCTTATGACATAATCAGAAAAATAGGCGTTAATTAACCGGCTAGACTAAAATAAAGGTGTGGAGTGGAGTGGTCTTCTCCAGTTCGGTCCCTTGTGGATTTCGTAGCCATAATTTATTTATTTTTAACAGATGCACAATGCTGACGCAAAACCGTGACTAGCTAGCATCTGCCATGTTTAAAAATGGTCTAAAAATGACTATTATCCAAAATTATGTACTATTTTGGGTTTTGAACGTTTAGCATTAGTTTGAGTTCATGTTTTGTAACTTAAAGGTGGACTGTGGAAAAAGTTTGTTATTGCGTTGCCTGGGATGTTCCGCAGTATGGCTTTGAACGTATCTATCTTGCATTTATTCAATTACAATTTAGAATTTTGAAAAAACATTTTAAAATATACAGTATCATGCCACCTTTTTCCATTTAAAGCCCCACCGTGCAACTTTTTAGCCAGAAAATTTTAAAAAGTGTGTGTTTTTCATTTTGGATGTTTTTATTGCGCTGAAAAACCTGAGTATTTACTGTGAGCGGGTTTGCAGCTCCACAAACTTAAAATCTTATTTGACTTGGAGGAAGGCCCCGTTCTGTTTGTTTCCATGGAAATGTTGTTCCTTTGGCTGTAATATTCCACTTAAAACTTTTCTGTCTCCATTTTCTCTGAAAATATTCCGACTAAACACATTAACTCTGCTCACAACCACATGTCAAATAGAGCTGCTAAACTGGGCAGTTCCTGGAGGACTAAAGGGAAGAGTGAAAGAGGAGGGGTGGAGTCTGGAGGACTAAAGGGGAGAGTGAGGGAGGACGAGGGGCAGGGTCTGGAGGACTAAAGGGGAGAGTGAGGGAGGACGAGGGGCAGGGTCTGGAGGACTAAAGGGGAGAGTGAGGGAGGACGAGGGGCAGGGTCTGGAGGACTAAAGGGGAGAGTGAGGGAGGACGAGGGGCAGGGTCTGGAGGACTAAAGGGGAGAGTGAAAGAGGAGGGGTGGAGTCTGGAGGACTAAAGGGGAGAGTGAGGGAGGACGAGGGGCAGGGTCTGGAGGACTAAAGGGGAGAGTGAGGGAGGACGAGGGGCAGGGTCTGGAGGACTAAAGGGGAGAGTGAGGGAGGACGAGGGGCAGGGTCTGGAGGACTAAAGGGGAGAGTGAGGGAGGACGAGGGGCAGGGTCTGGAGGACTAAAGGGGAGAGTGAGGGAGGACGAGGGGCAGGGTCTGGAGGACTAAAGGGGAGAGTGAGGGAGGACGAGGGGCAGGGTCTGGAGGACTAAAGGGGAGAGTGAGGGAGGACGAGGGGCAGGGTCTGGAGGACTAAAGGGGAGAGTGAGGGAGGACGAGGGGCAGGGTCTGGAGGACTAAAGGGGAGAGTGAAAGAGGAGGGGTGGAGTCTGGAGGACTAAAGGGAAGAGTGCAGAAGGGTGGGTTCTGGAGGACTAAAGGGGAGAGTGAGGGGGACTAAAGGGAAGAGTGCAGAGGGGTGGGTTCTGGAGGACTAAAGGGGAGAGTGACTTCAAACTCCACCCCAGCATCCAGGTGTTTGTATCAGAAACACCTGTCTGTAATCAGGGCGGTCATGTGTGATGTCACCAACTACTGGAAATTGCAGAGGCGACTGGAGGTAACACACATCTGGATTTAGATGTTTTTGACCAGAAAGTTACAAATCTGCGAGTTTGCACTAAAATAGCCAAAAAATGATTAGGAACAGTAGGTGATACTATTAAAATACAAAATGGACAGTTTAGTAGCAAAAAAGTTAGTGTTTAGTACCACTTTAACTTTCTATTTCTATGAAATCACACAATTGACTTGCTACCTCCAGAAAGTTACACGGTGTTGCTTTAATTATTTTACGTTAATCCAATTTTTTTGATTTTAGGATGATGTAATTTAAAATATATGTTCAATTAACATAAAAAAGTAAATTGGAAAAAAGTGTCATAATATCTTTACAAGGGGTCAACATAGGCTGTAATCATTAGAGTGTAATCTGCCATAAAATCCTGGTGAATCCTGGTGTTTCTGACTTTAGCCATTCTTAAAATAGGCTAAGTGGAAGTACAGTCCTCTGCTGCTCGTGTACTTTAAGGTCCTGGCAGGAGTTCAAAAATGTTTTTAAGCTGATGTCTTCCTCAAGTGATGAAGATGCAGAAGGAGGGGTGTGGTACCTCAAGGTTAACAACTCTGCATTTCTCAGACTAAGATGTAGAGGCAGGATGACCCCAGTAGGTGGCGCTCAGATATGTTTCATCCCTGTGACGTACGCTTTTTTTGGTCATATCTATCTGGTCAAACACAGTGAGTGACAGCTGGATTTAACCAATCACAGTGAAGATGGAACTTTCTGAAGAAGATGGCACTATTTACTATTATTGAATAAAATCAAAAACGTGATCAAAAATGTTTAATCACATTTTAATCACAATTTAATTTAAATTTGAATGGTCGCAAACATTTTTTTTTTAATATTATATTTTTTTATAATGTTGTTTCCTCATCAAAAACATGCCTGAAGAGGTTTTAGGTTTAGGTTCGTCCATGCAGGTTTGAGTAATTTAGCGATCTCTCCTGGACACTGGTGAATATAGCATTTTAACAGAATAAAAGGTAACATGGTGATTTAATCTAATACTAATAAAAAGTAAAATACCCCCTCTTTAAGGTTATCTACAAAAACTTTAGACCTAGAACTACAAACATGTTCTTAAATATGTGGGATTCTTGTATTAGTTTGTCAGTTCAGTCGTATCTCAAATGTTAAAGCTCCTGGACGTGTTTAAAATGTGAATTTTGAACAGAATCTTATTATTAAAACCTACGTCGCAAATCAAATCGCAATCACAGTGCTTGTCAGGAGAATCACAACTGAATATTTTGAGCCGTATGGAGCGGTGAGTCACTAAAAAAAGCAGTGTTCCAAATCTTTTCAGTAAATAGGCCGAGGTCCAGACGCAGGTGATGAATGAAACTGCAGAGGGGCGTCCTGCTTATTTGGGAGTTACATAATATTCCTGCGCAGAATAACATGACATGATATTTTGTTGCTTGCAAAAGACTTAAAGAGGGGGTATTTTACGCTGGGGTATTAGATTAGATCACCATGTTACCTTTTATTCTGAGAGATCGCTAAATTACTCAAACATGCATGGACGAACCTAAACCTAAAACCTCCTCAGGCATGTTTCTGATGAAGAAACATTATAACATGGTTGAAAGTAAAAAAATAAAAAAGGATTCTACATTTTTCATTTTTCCAGATCACATTTTTGATTTTATTCTATTTTATTTTTTATTTTAGAAACTGTGGCTGTCTATAATGGATGATACGAATTTGTATTGATTTTGCTGGTGTGTCCGATAACCGATATTTGCCAACCGATACTTTGCAGTGACATCACGCTGGGGGTGTTCTACATACGTGTATCTTTATGGTGGAATGGTCAGCAGTGGGCAAGGCAAGTTTCTATTCTATTTCTAGAGCGCAATTCGTACACAAAGTAATTCAAAATGCTTTACAGAATAAGAAATACATTAAAATCACAATACGAACAGATCGAAACATAAATAATCATTGTAAAATTAAGTACCACGGAGACACAAAGCACACACATCAGCAAACACTGCCAAAAAGTGTTAAGATCGTCTAAAAACTCAGGAAAAAATACATAATACAAAATATGGATTTAAACAGCGCATTTTCTGGAACCTCTGATCAGTCCGAGCGTTCATGTTCCTGTTTAGGAGTTTGATTTTCAACAAAAACGTCAGAGTGACTAACTGACAAACTGTCAGATAATGCGAGCTAGCTTGTGACTGTAATGTTATTTGAGAGAGACTTGTTTAACAGCACAAATCACCTCTCCTGTTGTAGTTCCAGCTAAACCAATTTTGTTTTTCTGGTCGGATTGTGCTGAAACAAAACCAATATTAAGTCTAATAGAGCTTAAGACAGAGCAGTGCCTTCAGTAAGCATCACAGCCCCAGGGAATGAGCTGCAAAGTGTATCATCAATATAAACTATTTTAAGAAAGAGTTATTTTAACAGTCAAACCATTCATTATTGAACAGTGCGATACAGAGGCCTATACTGTTTGAATTCCATTTTGTGAAATTTATGCACAGTCGCTCAGGTGTATTTATTAAGCCGTGTAAGAGATTCACGACTTTATTGTCAGTGTCAACATTTAATTTAAAAACAAGAACATTTCATTTAGAGCCTCAAATACTGCACAGTTTTGATGTAAAGTACAATCCAAAAGTACAATCTCTCTATTTCAACAAAGGAAGTTTCATCATACGTAGACTTTGATCATTTGCCACACCTGTTTTCTGATCTGTTCTAACGTTGTTTCCTCATCAGAATCAGACCTGGAGTTGTGTTTTGTTTCATTCACACACAAACCCTGCGTATTTACTTCTTCTCTCAAGCAGAAAACGCTCTGTTGCACCTTGTGATGTTACGTGATAATACTGGGAGTGCTTTGTTGTGTTTTTAAACTCCACACACCTTCACGGGGAAAAAAATTTGGACAATTTTATCCTTGAAATTGCTCATGTCTTGCTGTACAAAAGGTAAAAGGAGCTGCTAACTTGAAAACTACAGCTTCATGACATCACAAGGTGGAACAGAGCGTTTTGAGATTTAGAGATGTAGACAGACTAATAATAAAGAGTTCCTCAAACATGTAAATGAAACAAACACGACTCCAGGTCTATTTTTGAGGAGGAAACAACATTAGAACACGACTTAAAGCTCACAAGAGTCCATTTTGCGTTATATATGACCTTTAACCCCTCCAGTGTGATGTCATGTCAGTGAAAAGTGCGTCCAGTGTGTATAAAGTGTGACAGGAGTCTTCTCAACCACAGACGAAAAAGGCAACGCATTTTAAATCAACCTGAATCCAGCTTTGAACCTTGATTTGCATAATTCAGACTTGTTTGCCAGTCAAATTGGGAATCATTTTGCTTGGGAATGGGAAAATGTCTTCTAATTCTAGGGCAAAGAACTAAAGGTGCACCGTGTAACTTTACTTGTCTGCTTGTCTCCATGGAGATGTTAATGCTCTGCCTGGAATGTTCCACAGTAAAGAGAGGCCTGTCTGTTTTGCATTTATTTTAGAAGTGTTTTTATTTTCAAAAATAGCTGGAAAAACATGCATTCTCACTGTCAGCGGGCTCTCCACAGATCTGGCGTGTAACTTGACCTGGTATTCTCACCTGCTTGTCTTCATATTGTGGAACTTTAAGGCAAAAACAATAACATCTCCATGGAAACGAGCTCCTACACCAAAAAAGTTAAATAATGTGTCTTTAAATCAAGGTTAAATTCGCAAAAACAAGTTAAATTTAATATTAGATGTTTAAATAAAATAGTTGAATGAACAGTAGTTGTGTTTTTTGCTGTGCAGTAGCTGAGGCTGGGGTCACGGGCTGGTTTTGGTGTGTTTTTGGCGTCACATTCCCGGCACAGGATTCGCACTTGTCTGTGTAACCTGGAGACAGAGGAATGCACCATCCTAAATCCACTCTGGACTCCAGCGATAACCACCGTGCTATAAATTAGTCTACCTAATGGAGCATTTCCCGAACCGCTGACTGACCCGCGGGGAAGGGATGGAGTGCTAGGAGGAGTGTCAGGATTTAGTTACTAGAATTCAGTTTATTTGTTCTACACTCGTGATCGTAAATGAAATTACTTAAAGGTACTACAATATGCAAAATTTACTCTTTTAGTCTTGTTAGAATGTTGTTTCCTCCTCAAAAACAGACCTGGAGTTGTGTTTTGTTTCACTCACAAGTGTTTGAGTAACACTTTATTATTAGTCTGTCTACATCTCCAAAGCTCAAAACACTCTGTTCCACCTTGTGATGTCATGAAGTGGTAGTTTTCAAGTGAACAGCTCCTTTTACCTTTAGTTAGTAGAGATCGGCAATTCCAGGGCTGAAATCATCCAAATGATTCTAGTGAAGGTGTGTGGAGTTTAAGCTAAGGTTGCCTCGATACAGTGAGCTTTTGATTCGATACAAGTCGATACGATATATTTCAAATCGATTCGATGCGGTTCAGTAAAAAATAATGGCTAAAATTATGGCTGTGATACTAAAAGTCTTTGTTAAACCGCTTCTTGTGCAACATTATGAAACCCACGCCCATTGTAATCATCAAAACAGTGAATAAAATGTCAAATGTGTTGCATAAACAAGTTTCCTTCCTCTAAACAAACAAAACTGTAGCGCTGTAACAAAATTATTTAGTAAAATATACCAAAAAATACTCTTGACGATATATCGATACAGCTGCCCATGATACCGATACTGTATCATCACATTAAATGATACGGTATATTGATATTTTGACATTTTTGCAAATTTCCCTCCAAATTTCAAATCCAGCATTCACAATACCTTCCAGAAGAAATTCCACAATCACTGGACTTTATTATTACTGCATTATTGGGGACATTGTGATCAGCCAGATTTGAGATTAGGCTTGGGCAAGCGCTAGTCCGGCTCGTAGTGAGTATTAATGTGCTAGCAGGACAGCCTATTCACACTGTACCAAAACACTGGCGGCTTTGTCCGTTCTAATAAGTACGGTTCAAACAAAGGGATAGACATTCTGGTTTTCCCGGGTAGTCCGTCTTTTATCCTGGTGTGATGGTGGCACGTATTCAGTCTGGCTTCTGCCCAAGGAGCTTATTTATGTTTCAAGACCAAACAAGAATCATGGGGGTGCAGAGGGAGCCAGGGATGTTACTCAGTCAAACTCAAGACTGGACTTGATTCACTGTCTACACATACTACTAGTCAGTTCCATAGTTATTGCTTTGCCTGGAATGTTTCACACTACGGCATTAAAGTGATCTATCGCCATGACTGGCCAAGTTACAGGTCAGATTTGTGGAGAGGGGACCCCACTCACAGTAAGAATGTACGCTTTTTACAGTATTGTTGAACCCCGTAATGAAATAAATTCATACGTTTGAGGCGATATTACGTGGCGCATCTTTAAAGAGGGGGTACGCTCATCGACACTTTGGAGCTTTCTTTTAACTCTTCAAAACCATGCCTGAAGAGGTTTTAGATGTTGTTCATGCATGTTTGAGTAATCTAGTGATCTCTCCCGGGCCATATTCGAATCCTCCTCTCGGTTAGGTGTACGCCTCAGCTTTCCCCTCAGCGACAGCATCAAAAAACGAAACTGAAACTAAAACTAAACCTTAATACATTGTTTTTGGCCAATATAGCGTTTTCAGAATAATAAATAGTAACAAGTTTAGATATTTGATGCTCAGTGTATTGCTCTAAAGAGATAACGACGTATTGTTTCGTAATTGGACATGTGTAGAGCCTGTGGTCTTTGATTTCCAATAGAGTTCAGCCGCTCCATTTCACTCACTCCGTCCCTGATGTGGGTCAGACTGGGGCAGTGGACAGTGGACAGTCGGCTGGGACAACATTTAATTCTTTGGTGCCAATATTTTACATGTTTGATGTTTGTATATGGCAATAACAACAAATTGTGAGCTTTAAGCCGCGCTACAACACCTGGAGTAGTGTTTTGTTTCATTCACACATGTTTGAGTAACTCTTTATTATTTATTATTAGGCTGTTTACATCTCCTAAGCTCAAAGTGCTCTGAAGGGGTTGTTTTCAAGTTAACAGCCCTGTTTTACTTGAATGATTCTAGTCTAAATGATTTTAGTGAAGGTGTATCGACAGTGTTTTCCGTGTGAGAGAAAAACTCAGCCTAAATATGTAGGATTTGTGAGTTAAACATGTGTGAATGAAACAAAACACAACTCCGGGTGTGTTTTGGGGATATTTGGGATATATATGAGGAAACAACGTTATAGATCAGAAAACAGAGTAAAATGAGCCTTTTACTACCTTTTAACTAACTTGAGTTTGAGATATGAGCTATAGATGACAGTGTAGATTGTGTGTGGTCATCCTGAGTAGCCCACAGAGCAGTCATCATGATTCAGCAGAAGCCCAGTCCTCACTGAGCTGTTATGTCTTTGTTTAATCAGAGCGCAGGAAACACACCGCATTGTTACGATTATTAAGATGTCCGGCTAACCCTTGTTCAAGGTTATCACGGTGGAGACAAGCAGGTGACTCCCTCAGGTCAAGCTACGGGTCAGATCTGTGGAGAAACAAACCTGATCATAGCGAGAAAGTGTGTTTTTATAAAGTATTTTCTTCCAATCCAAACATGTGCTAGAGTAAACGCCAAGGTAACTTTTCAGAGGGTAGACTGCCTGGAATATCGTGCAGTATGGCATGAAGGTGACGCCAACACGTGAAGTTACAGGTCAGATCTGTGGAGAGGCCACCGCAGTAAAAATGTATGTTTTTCGATGTATTTGAACAATAAAAACGCTTCTAATTGAATAAATCAAGACATATAAGTTTAGTGCCATACTGTGGAACAAGAGAGACGAGCAACGAAACACCAGAAAAGTTACATAGTGCACCTTTAAAATAGACGTTCAATGGCATTCTGTGGAAAACACTAGCCAAAGCGAAAAAAAATAGTATCAAATAAGACCACCTCCTAGAAAAGTTTCACAACTGAAAATAACTGAAAATATACATGTATGTAAAAAGGGTTGTCAAAGTATAGAAAATCAGATACTTATATTAATTTTTTGCAAGTATCGATACTAAAAAAGTCCCACTGACAGGACAGAAATGAACTTTCCTGAATGTCTTTAGAATGATCTGGAGCTGTATCAGAACAAGTATAAGAGCACAAAGACTAGTATACACCCATGGACCTGGTTTAGACCTGGTTTAGACCTGGTTTAGACCTGATTTAGACCTGATTTAGACCTGGACCACTATGGAACCTACTTGGACCACTGAGGGATCACACAGATATTAGTCCACATGGGAATAGTAAAGCAAGTACTACGATTTAATGCTGAAAATCACATTCTATTGTCTAATTAAAGAGTGTTTTTTACTATCATCATGGTATTTTTATTATCAGTATTGAGTATCGAGCCAATTCCTTAGTATCAAAATCAAGAAATATTTGTATCATGGTGACTTAATTTATAACAAAAAATGTCTCTTTGTCTCTTGTCCACAGAAGATTTGCTTTCCTCCGCACTGACCTCACCATGCTCTGACCATCTGAAGAATCCACTTTAGTCTGAGTGAGTCATACACACATCCTCTCCAAATGTCTATGTTTAGAAACAATACATTACTATGCTATACACGAGTCACTCTTACACAACCCAACCTAATCGCATGTGCTCTTAATTGAGGAAGTGGACATGAAGCTAAAATCTTTTGGCTAACGACCGTCTGTAACCTTATCCCCCTGCAGCTCGTGCGTGTGGTGGTGTGGACGGCCCCTTATAGCTCCGGAGCCTACAGCAGAGCACCATGGGAGGAGTGGCGCTGGATGACGGAGGCCCGAAGGTGAAGGCCCCCGACGGAGGCTGGGGCTGGGCTGTGCTGGGGGGCTGCTTCGTCATCACGGGCTTCTCCTACGCCTTCCCCAAAGCCGTCAGCGTCTTCTTCAAGGAGCTGATCCGCGAGTTCGGCGTGGGCTACAGCGACACGGCCTGGATCTCCTCCATCCTGCTGGCCATGCTCTACGGCACAGGTACGCACAGCTCAGCCGCCCGCATGAAGCAGCACCTGATATTCAGTGGTCTCACATCCAAGTCCTCAGTCAGGCCCGGGCCTGCTGAGCCTCAGACTGCCACAAACTGCCACAGACTTATTTCATGTCAGCATAAATGAACTGAGGTGAAAAATTATATAAACATTTGCACACTTTCAGTTTGGTTCCTTTTTCCAGAAACAGTGAAACATAATTACAGTCACAGGTCCCTGCATCTTAAATGATGATTCTAGAAAAAAATCACACCTCAAACAAGTGTCATGTCTGCTAAAGTCATTTGAATAAAAGCAGGATTTGTATATTTTGTTAGATTCACTGTATATGGTGGTAAATGGTCACATTTTTATACAGCGCTTTTCCACCATCAAGACACTCAAAACGCTTTACATCAAGGAACCACTAACCCCATTCACACACATTCATACACAGACACTGGGGATGAGGAGGGTTAAGTGTCTTCCCCAAGGACACAATGACAGCATTTATCTGCGGGAGCTGGAATCACACCAGCCAGTCTGTGGGTCAGTGGATCTGACCGCTCTGCCAGTGATTTTTATGTTGATTCAAACCACCAAGATCAGTGGACAAACGCTCTACCAACTCAAAGCTTGCATAAAAAAGCAGTGAGTCTATCAGTATGTGAGCACACTCAAATATAAACTCACATTAAATGGAAGCACAGAAAGCTCGATGTATTTGTAATATATATAACACACATACAGTATATATGTGTGCTGTTGAGAAAACCCTATATTTCTCCATCTGCTCTGCTGAGGCTTGTGTATATGATTGATGGCACAGGGCTGCGCCCCCACTGGACTGTGTCTGGAGTGTCCTTTCAGTCTCCAGTCTGGAGCTGGCTCCAGTACACACTGTGCTGTACTGTCATTATAGAATCAGAGAGGCCCAATCGAACTCTTCTGTGCATTTGAGAAGAAGCCAGGAGGAATAATACCACCTCAAATTATTATGTCAAAAGAATCAGAAATCAGATCATTAAAACTAGTATTGAAACTAGATATTCATTTGAGCAGGACCACTAAAATGTGGCCAGACCAAAGCCTGATCTCGTCAGATCTCAGAAGCTAAGAAGGTCGTCCTCTGCTGAAAATAATGGATAATGATTTTGGCAGCACAAACAAACCAAGGTTAATGGTGCACTATGTTACTTTACTTTTCTTCTTTTCTAGAGGAAATCCACCACCTGCTTGTATCCGTGGAAATGTTAATGTTTTGTCTGGAGTCATCCACAGTGTGGCATCTGTCTTGTCTTTACTCAATTACAGCTGTTTTTATTGCTCAAAAATACCTTAAAACAGTGCTAAAAAAGTGCTACTGCTATTGCGACTGTCCACAGATCTCACCTGTAACTTGGTCTTTCCAATTGGCGTACAGGAATATAGAAAAGATAAATGAATTAATCATTGGTAGAGCAGTCAGATCCAGACCCACAGGTTGACGGTGCAGTTCCAGCTCCCGCAGATGAATAATATCCTTGTATCTTTGGGCAAGACACTTAACCCACCTCGTCCCAGTGTCTGGTACACTGGTGTGTAAGTGGGTGAGTGATTCCTTCATGTAAAGTGCTCTGAGTGCCTTGAAGGTGGAAAAGCTCGATATAAAAATGTGACCATTTACCATGACCATCTAATGCCTGGAACATTCCAGAAAAAAACATCTCTGAGCAGGTGACAGACCCTTACACTGTGCAACTGTTAATAATTTAGCCTAGTATATTATGTCGCCTGGGCTTTCTCTGTTTGAATTGCTCACATTTCCTGTAAAGAAAAAGCTTACATCACATTAACAGTATAAATAGAATTGTAACTTAAAGTGCATTCACCGTCCCCTCCGTGTCCCCCCAGGGCCCCTCTGCAGTGTCCTGGTGAACCGCTTTGGCTGCCGGCCCGTCATGATGGTGGGCGGCGTCTTCGCCTCCCTGGGCATGATCCTGGCATCGTTCGCCACCAGCATCATCCACATCTACCTGTGCACCGGGGTCATCACAGGTCTGCCCGCTCACAGCACCAGCCTCATCAATAAACCAGCACCGGGGATACAGTGACACCATGCACCCCCCTCACACTGGCACACTCTGGCATATACTGGTCTGGGAGGAAGGGAATACAATGCAACAGCGGATATGAGCTTATTTTAGACCGGGCGATAGCTTTTGGTTGAAATTTGAGAGGTCACGGTTAGAGCTGGGTAGATTGCTTGTTGTTGTTAGCTTTTCTGTCATGGTAAAACTCCACTTTGGTCCCTGAGAGCTGTGAAAAGAGGGAGAGAAAGAGAGAAGGTGTAGAGTGATATTTCTGTCATTTTTTTCAGCGCAATTTTTCTGACAATTAAACCACAACAAATACATTTAGACATGGTTTATCTCTTTTTTTTTTCTCACTGACATAAGTAAAATAATATCCTCTGTAAACAACTAAATATCAAGGATTATTGAGTAGAAATAGGGCTGGGCAAAGTGGCCAATAAAGAAAATCACAATTTTAATTTTAGTCAAAGCAGGGACTGGTAGTCTTTCAAACTCTTTACACTTTCATTTTCATCATATCCTGTTATTTTCAGATCCCTTACATTTGTATAGACGTGTAATCTAATTTTAATAATTTCACAATAATCCTGCTTTGCAAGTAAAAAAGTCTGTTTCATAATAATCGTCAATTTCACAATTTTGCAATGTGCAAAATCTCTATATTAAAAACACAAATTCATTGAATGAATTCAGTGAAACTATGTACTTGTTTAGAATAGCGCTTTTTTGTTGAGTTTTAGTCAAAGTTAGATTGTATTTATTTATTATTTTATTGTTATTTTTTGTCCTTGTTGGATGAGGGTAGTGTCTTGTCCAAGGGTTTGTGAGTTTCCAACTGAGCACCATAATTAGTGTGTAGATGAATCTCAAAAGAACAGCAAATATGTTTAAAAAGAAAAGCTTCTGAGCTCATGTTTTTATATAAAATCTGTGGCCCCATGTAAAAGAGAGGGAGGAGTAAGTGCAGAGTGTAATGAACAGAGCAAAGACTGAAGAGGACAACAACAGAGGAATAAGACTGGTGCAGATGAAGAGGCATGTGTGAGCGCTGGGCCTCCTGCAGCAGGCACAGGAGTACAGGAGTAACACAAGACTGAGATAGTTTAAGATTATCAGCTCTGACCCTCAAAGAACTGTGCAGGAGCCAGTGACAGGGCAGCACCTGTCCCAGAGAGAGAGATACAAGATAAGATACCTCACTGAGGAAGACCACTGTGTGATAGTGTATAATCTGTATAATCTGTGTAGCATTCTGTTTCTAATGACATTTTCACTCATTTTCATAAATGCAACATGAGCAGAGAAACAATATTAAAAACAGTTCTGCAAACAGCTCAAGAAGAGCCACATCTAGACATTATGACATGTGGACATCGCTCCAGCAGTTTTCTGCCTTATGGAGCATGCAAATGCATTTAAATAGAGCTCAGAGAAAGAGATATATTCATTCAATAGATTCACAAATCCAAATGTTACAATATGAGCTGCCCGGTGTGTTCTTCCAGTAGCACTAGAGCTCACTGATGCACACACATTAGCATGTGCTCGACTGCCTCTCACCCTTTACATGACGTCACACATGAAGCCTGTTATCTGCTCCATTTATATTTATGTCCATGACTTAAAGGACAAAGCCACAGCTGGAGCCTGGCCAAACAGAACACACAGTTTGTCCTCATTTGCATCATATTATTCTTATCATAATAATATTATGTCTTTTTCAATAATGTGACATGTTACTTTTGTAAATGTGATGTTGGCTCATTGCGCCCTCTGCAGGTCTGGGTCTGGCCCTGAACTTCCAGCCCTCTCTGATCATGCTGAACCGTTACTTTAATGAGAAGCGTCCCCTGGCTAACGGTCTGTCTGCGGCGGGCAGCCCTGTGGCCCTGTGCTGCCTCTCTCCTCTGGGGCAGGTGCTGCAGTACAAGTACGGCTGGAGAGGGGGCTTCCTCATCCTCGGGGGGCTCCTGCTAAACTGCTGCGTGTGTGCGGCCGTCATGAGGCCCCTGGTGCCCCCCAAGAGCCAGCAGAGGGACACAGAGGCCCCCGGAGAGGGGGACGGGGCCGACAAGAAGAAGAAGCCCAAAGCCAAGCTGCTGGACTTCTCCGTGTTCAAAGACTGTGGCTTTGTCATCTACACCGTGGCTGCCTCCATCATGGTGCTGGGGCTGTTCGTGCCTCCGGTCTTTGTGGTGAGCTACGCTAAAGAGCTGGGCTACGAGGACACCAAGTCCGCCCTGCTGCTCACCATCCTGGGCTTCATCGACATCTTCGCGCGGCCCACCTGTGGAGTGATCGCCGGGCTCAAGTGGGTGCGCCCGCGCTGTGTCTACCTCTTCAGCTTCGCCATGCTCTTCAACGGGGTCACTGACCTCATTGGCTCACAGGTGAGACACGGGGCCGTGTTAATGTGTTTAACCTGTATTACCCTGAGACCTGCTGCCCGTCTGTCATGCTCTGAGCGAGCACGGGAATTTACACAGTTAAATGTGAAAGCTCAAAAATGTGATCTACAATATACATATATATGTATCTACATATATATATTTTATGAGCAACAGAATCATGTCAGTGCTAGAGCTCAGTAGGACAAAGGGAGGAGCTGTGTTTAAAGTGCTTTTCAAAGGCTCTAGGACTCTGCAGTAAAGTGAGTCAGGTTCACACAGTCGAGCCAAGTGTCTGGGACAGAGAGACACAGGAGACAGAGGGGACAGAGGGGACAGAGGGGACAGAGGGGACAGAGGAGACAGAGGGGACAGAGGGGACAGAGGGGACAGAGGGGACAGAGGAGACAGAGGGGACAGAGGGGACAGAGGGGACAGAGGGGACAGAGGGGACAGAGGGGACACGGCTCTGAGTGACATTCAGCTCATCAGCAAAAGTCTCCTCTGGAGTTTAGACCAGTTTAACCAGAGACATGGATTTAACTGTCCCTGTGGTCCAATAAAGACAATTTAACTAAACATTTTAAAATATCATTTATGTATATAACTCATTATAAAAAAAAATTATAATAATAAAAACATATAACAATACCAAATAAGAATACCATTACTAAATACACATGATTGTGTGGTCTGTGTAGGGTACATTGGTGTTAAAGTGATCCGACACAGATGAAACCTGAGCCAGGCCCAGTCTCAGTCCTTTATCAGAGCAGAACGCCCCAGTGGACTCCTGTCTGTGTCGTCCCCTGTGACGGAGGGCAGCTCAGGACACCTGCACCTGCCCAATAATGCTCCTGTCACCATGTCTTAACACAACAACACAGCACCCATGGGTCCTCCGCATGCACAAGAACAACTAAGAACTACTGTTACAGAACCACAAGCTACAACAGCACCCGTGTGGAACACTGATGCTCAGTGGATTGAACATAGTAGAAATGTTGTCTGGAATGTTCCACAGTATGGCATTAAACTTCATTATATACTATATATTTTTCATTTATCAAATTATGTGTGTTTAAAATCCTAAAAATATACGTTGGAAAAACATGCATTCTTACTGTGAGCAAGATCACCTCTCCACAGATCTGACTTGTAACTTGGCCTGTCACCTGCTTGCTTCCATGGAGATGGACACATTTAATGTCATACTGAGGAACATTTCCAGAACTTCTCCAAGCAGATATCAAACCCCCCCAACACAAATGCTACATAGTGTACCTTTAATATCAACTGTTTGATACTTTTCGATTCCCATGGCAACGGAGTGGGTGGCTGCTCTTGTGGCTGCCTGGCTCACACACTGAGCAGATTTTGAAACTTTTAGTTTTTTGAGCTCAGTTTTTAACATCCTATCGTGGGATATTAACCAAGTAAGTGCAGCACGTGCAGTTCAAAGGACACAAGTAGTGAGTAGAGTAAGAGCAAAGCTTTTCTTGTTGTGTTCACCTGGCGCCCCCTGGAGGCTGCTGTGATGCTGCAGGACACAGAGGAGGGACACTTTTGGCTTTTCCACAGGATCCTTTCTGTGTGGCGTTTGCATGTTCTTCCCGTGTCTGGGTGGGTTTCCTCCAGGCACTCCGGTTTCCCCCATCAACCAAAAAACCTGCTCCACAAGTAAAAAATCCTCCAGCTGAGGTCCTGACCGAACCTAGAAATAAGATCATGGAGATGGTCCCCGGGCGACTTCATGTGCTGCCCACTGCTCCTGAAAGGATGGGTCAAATGCAGAGGATAATTTCCCTACAGGGATAATAAAGGATAAGGAAAAGGATCTGCTGAGCCTCCCTGACCAGTCCTCCTCTTAAACTGCACTGAGACCTTTGACTGAGACACAAAGGGACTGAGCGACACTGTGGAAAACTTGAATTTTCTCTCTCTTTAAGCGTACCTTCAGGTTTGGTGATCTTTGGACCTGGTATTTCTAACAGCTTTGAAACTTATGCTGTAGTTTACTCACATAAATACAGTATATATAAAAAGATGTATTACAAGTTTTTCATCATGTCTTCTTGTCATATAAAAATGTAGAATTTTTGGGCCTTTCAATACAGGAACATGAAAAGAGCCAGGTTAAAATATATTGCTTCTTTTTATTTACATATTAGATACTAAAAAACACGCAGAAGAGAGTTTTGATATCTTTGGATAAATTTGCCTAAAAATTCTAATTTACATTAAGGGCTGATCTTTATGCCCTTATGGGAAGAAGGTTTTCATTTTCAGAAAACGGCCTTTTTCCAATGTCCATTATAAATCTATGGACGCAAGTTGATTAAATTAAATATTAAAACATGAAAGCTTTTAAGAGATCAAACTGACAAAAAACAAAAAGAAAAAAAAAAACTTGCTTTGCCCATAGACTGTAAATGCTCTGCTCCATCAACTCCAATTGGAGCCAACCGGCTCCAATTCTTGTTTTATTGAGAACATTTTTGATCTTAAAATGTTCTTATTAACCTCGCTACATGAACCTGGTGTTTTTATTTCACTATTTTGTTCGTAAATCAATTCCTATTCCTAATATGCAGCTCCAAATTCGCTCCTATAACTGCTAGCCTAGGTGAGCTTCACTTGACTGGAGCTGAACTCTATGGATGACATTCCCTTAGTCCACTTCTTTGTACAGTCTTGGTTTTTGGTCTTCAATTAGGCCAAAAAATGTATCAGTTGAGTAAATAAATAAACGTCTTTATTCATGATTAGACGCATCAGGTTGAAAAAACAAAAAAATTTAGAATCCAAACCAGTTAGAAACATCTCCAAATCCAAAAAACTTGATCTTCTAATACAAAAGTGTTGAGCCTTGTGTTGTGTTGTTGTTGTACTGTGCAGGCGTCGGACTACACGACCCTGGTGTTCTTCTGTATCTTCTTCGGGATCTCCTATGGGATGGTGGGCGCGCTGCAGTTCGAGGTGCTCATGGCCATCGTGGGCACAGAGAAGTTCTCCAGCGCCATCGGCCTGGTGCTGCTCATGGAGGCCATCGCTGTGCTCATCGGGCCCCCTGGTGCAGGTCAGTGGGACTACAGGCTGTGCGTATTTGTTTGGGCACACACATACAGTTTATATTTTGTTAATTGTGAAATGCAATATTTATCTAAAATGGCTTTTTGCAGAACTGTTAAATCCACTTCTTAAAGTGACATTTCACTGGAACAAGCAAAGGATGAGTCTGCCTTTTTTGAATCATCACAAGTTAGATTGGAAAAGTGGGCGGAGATAAGGGGCAGGTGAAAACTGAAACGTTCTGTGCACTCAAGCTTCAAATGCAGGACAATACAGGATTATTCAAACATTTGAATCATAAATCGAAATGCAGCTGTAGTATCTGAATGATGAGGGAACAATTTTACACGAGTCCGTCTTAAAGAGCCATTGAACACCCGAAGCTTTACTCTGCCCCTAAGCAAAATCTGAAAAATCCTCCAGAGTGGGTGGTGCCCGGCGGGTTGAGGGGAGCGGGTGTGGGACGAGCTCTGGAGCCACAACAATCCAACATGGTGCGCTCTGGACTTTGAAACAGAGCGGACATTTGTGCTGGGATCACGCCGTTTCCCTTTTCTCCAGACACGGCGGGACATCGCAGTGCCCGGCGGTGCCAGGTGGGGGCGGTGCTGAGAGGGGCTCCTCACGTACCGCCCGTAGACGCCAGGGGCTGTGCTTGTCACGTGATAAGGTCCCAGGTCGTCGTTGAAAATGAGAATTGGTTCTCAACCGACCTACCTGGTAAAATAAAGGTTATAATAATAATAATAATAATAATAATAATAACCTCAGAACAGCTTCTGACTCACTGGCGGCCGTTTGTCCAACCCGAAAATTCAAATGTCGTGGCCGTAGTTGATCCTAAAGAGGCTGGTACAGACACGGCTTTGACCCAAAAGTCAGATTTTTAACAAATATGAACTAAAATGCCAAAATAAGGCCAAGGACAGGTGTGCACTTCTATTTAAGACCCATTTACACAGTTAATCAGTAGAAAAAAGTGATTTTGGTGGTCAGTGGCCCTTTAAGCATTTAAAACGTTTATGGAAATGTTTATGGAACGTTCACTAGAGTCTCCCCAAAGACGCTCAAGTACCTGCAGTTTGAGACTGAATTTGCTGACGTCTGTTTAGATAAATGACACTTAAGATCAGAGGTGGGTAGAGTAAACACAAACTGCACTCAAGACTCAAGACACAGCTAGAAAACTCAGTGCTGTTACGTTAAAATATTATTACCAAGTGTAAGTACAATGTAGTGATCCAAGAAATTGGTCAGTTAAGAGTGAAAATGTATTTAGGGACTAATTTTAAGGTAATCTAATTGGACAACACATTAAATAAGTCACAAAATCTGGTGTTTTCAAAGGATAGACACAAAAGTGAGACAAACTATGTCACAGTTTTGCCTTTTGTTTTTTTTACCTCCGCCAAGGAGGTTATGTTTTCGCCTGAGTCTGTCTGTCTGTTTGTTTGTTTGTTTTTGTTTGTTTGTTTGTTTGTTTGTTTGTTTGTTAGCAAGATAACTCAAAAAGTTATGGACGGATCTTGATGAAATTTTCAGGAAATGTTCCGATGGTAAATCCAACAGATGATTAAATTTTGGTGATGATCCAGAAGAAATCCTGGATTCTGGATCACTTTGAAAATTTCGTTAGCATTGCGTTAAATGGGGCTTGGTGGAGGTCTGCGCTCTCTGAGTGCTTTTCTAGTTGTTATTGTCGTCGGTATAAACTCCCTCTGCCCAGTCAGTTCTCACTCGATTGTCGACCAGTCCAGAGACTCTCCAGCTCTGTATCTGAAACTCTGAATCTCAAATCTGTTGTTTGCATTTGTGCGATTCTGCATTATTCCCTGTTTGAAGAATCTGTTTCTGAGTTATTCCCAGCCTGTTTTCTCATTACAGAATTTCCCAGTTTTGGAGGATATTTTAGTTCACATTATATAATCACATCTTCCTTTGTTGTTTATCAGCCTGATTTGTCATATTCAACTTTTCCACTTTCTGTTGAACTGAACCAAGGCCTTTGCATTTGACTGCGTTCTTTTGTGCTGCATTTGAGTCCAAGTTGCCTGTGATAAACTACAGTAAATCATATCTGAAGGAGCTGCAAGAAACACAGACGTTCAAATCATTTCATATTATAACATGAAGCTTTTGTCACGTCTACATTTTTATAGATTTAAAGTTTGGTGTGGTGAAAATACTCTGAGAAGTACAATAGTATTAAAGGGGCTGCAGTATAAATTGCTTAGCGTGTCTTTGCTGTCCTGATGTGACCTATAACTGCAGTCTGGACACAGTGGGCAGTAGTGTCTTTAACACAGCTCTGCTCAGTAAACACTTGTAAACGAGCTCCTGCTGACAGCTCCTGCTCTAAAGCTGCACCAAACTCGTCATCATCACGGTCACGGATTTACACAGGGAAAATCTACAACAAAATCTTCAACAAACTCAAACTCACTGTGGAAAAGAGGCTGCCTGGAAACTACAGGGATAGATTTACATAATGTGCAAAATACATAAAAAAGCGATAAGTTTGAGGTTTACTTTTATGGACAAAGACGCTTATTTACACTACCAGCCAAAAGTTTAGACACAACATCTCATTCAATTTAGTTTTTTCTTTATTTTTTACCACTTTCTACATTTTATATACATACGGAAGACATTAAATATATGAAGCATGTAGTAAAGATATAAAGGTAAATAACAAAATATTTTTCCACAAGGCAAATGGCTACTTTGAGGATTTGAATGTAAAATATATAGTATAATAAGTTATTTATTGTTTTTTCTTCAGTACATAATTCCATTTATCTTGCGTCATATGTTCGATGTCTTCTGTATGTATATAAAATGTAGAAAGTAGTAAAAATAAAGGCAAAACAACACTGAATGAGATGATGTGTCCAAACTTTATGGTTAAGATTAGCAACAGGGTTACTTTTTTCTTACAATTAGTGGCAGTAAGTTAATTTAACAATAGACACATTATGCTAAATCTTTTAAGAGCATTGAATAATGGTTCTGTCATTATTGAGAGCATATGAGAGCGATTAAGGCTTGTGGGATCAGAAAATTCCAGTTTTCACCTACCCCCTATCCCCGCTCTACTTGTGATGAATGGAAAAGTTGAGATTCAAACTAAAATGTTGCGTAGCTAATAAAAAAAGATAATAATAATAATAAAAATCTGCTGCTTGCTACAGTGAAATTCAGCTTTGAAAAGGATGTGAATGTGATACTTTATTACAAAAAAAAAATTACATATTAAAAGTGCATTTGAGAGTTTTTTTTGCGTTCTCTCCTTTTTACTAAATTTAGTGGATAATACCTGTTGTATATAAATGATAGTTTAACACCAATCAGAAAGAAATTTGCAAAGAAAAGTTGAAAAATATATTGAAAATAACAGGAAGTGCAGAGTTCTAAAACATATCGACGTCACACTGGGGAGAATTTTATCCAGACGTTAAGCACAATTTACACATAAACACATTTCAACTATATACGGGTTGTTTTTGTTCTATTTTTATTGTCATATCCAATCTGAATAAATAACTTATAATCATAAATTGTCAAAGCACATTACAAATGTAGTATACGGTAATTACTTCTGTATTATGACAAAACTGGAAGCATAAAGGAGCATTTGTATCACCAGTTTATTTGACTTTGGGGGACCACCATAGTCTTCACAGTAAATGGGAAACACCTTATCATATTAAACCAGTCACTCCTCCTCATGTGTGCTGCAGGTCGCCTCCTGGACCACACCAAGAAGTACATGTTTGTGTTTCTCCTGGCGGGCTGTGAGGTGTGCCTGTCCGCCATCGTCCTCTTCACCTGTAACTTCCTCTGCATCAAAACCAAATCCCCAGCACAGGCGGAGCAGGACCACGAGGAGAGCCCGGAGAGCGTGGCCATGACCGCCGACCACAAGGCAGGGGGCGCCGCGGAGCAGGCCCACGGGGACCAGGAGGAGGACAGGATGCTGCAGGGGACAGGAGCCAGACCCGACAGCGCCGTCGTGGACTCGCAAGAGGTGGAGAAGTTCCTCAAAGAGCCCGAGAATAATGGAGGCCTGTCCCCCAGCCCTGAGACCTGCCTGTAGAGGAGACACACACTGGGTTAAAGCTGCAAAGCGTAACTTTTCTTTTAGAGGGTACTCGACCTGTTTGTCTCCATGCAGATGTTGTTGACTGTTGTTACGTGTACACAGCAATCTAATTATTACCTCATTTCTGATCCAAATGAGTCCACTCATAATAATAATGCATGTTTTCCAAGGTATTAACACACTTTAACACTTTATTAACTGAATACATTTCACGATAGGTAAGTTTACTTATCTATCTATACTGTTGAACTTTCCAGACGAAGTACTAACATCATGGAGACAAGCAGGCGGTGCCCCCTCCGTCAGAAAAGTGACGTAGTGCAGTTTTAATAGAAGCTGATGGTGTAGAGACAGGGCTGCACACTGTCACTGAACATGTTTGAATTTGACTGCACTGTGTAGTCCATCTGCACCTCTCATAAAAGCTCAAAACGCTTAGATCCACAGGTCTATGTCATTAGGTGGTAATATAAGAAATGCCCCTGCACTGTTTACCTTTAACAGCCAGAGCTATTGCTTTTAGCCTTATTTAAACCGCTTCACTTCTACTTAGTGCCAGAGAGGCCAGTGGCTTGACCATTTTCATTTGCTCACCAGCAGTAGTAGCCAGAGTAATGCTTCTAACACTGGGCTTAGGCCGCAACACAAAAGCAAAACCACATCACTGCGAGGACAGCCACTCCGCAGCTCTAGCGGTGGACACGTGCACGTATCATGAGAAAGGCGTATGTAAGAAGGTGAAATACATGTGCAGTGTGTCCTAAGCCTTAGCTGATTTTTACTGTTCTAAAAAACTTGAAAAGCAGAAGCGCAGGTTGCAGTGGTCCAAAGTTATTCCTCTCACTAACCTTATGCGTTCTGAGCATCCTAATTATTCACCACGATGAGTTTATTAGCACGTTTCACAAAGTGCTCACGGAGTTTTGCCATCACGGTAATGTTAACAATCTCCGTCATGCTAACTGTGCAAGAGCTGCTTATACAATATATCTGTACTTGCTCAAATACACGGGAAAAACAGGTCCAGGCCCTTTAATCAGATCAGAACTGGGGCTGGATACAGAACCAAATCTCTGGTCTAAACTGGCCGTCTCTGACACTCTCTGAAGTACACATACTAGTTGCAGTACAGTACCAACGTGGCGGATATTGTGCAGCCCTGTTCTGAACACTGAGCTTGTCCTGTGTCTTCTGGGGGCCACACAAAGCCCTGCAGCGGTGTCATACGTGATCACATTATAATCATCCATGTGCGAGTCCTGTAGAGATTAACCCCGTAGTCACCAGCAGTCGAGGCAAAACGCTGGACTTTAGTCTGTTTGTGTTGAAGTTTGTGAACGCTGCTAAAAGTGATTGTACAAGTCCGCATTTTAGTCGACTCCATAGTGTATTTCATGATTACAGCGGTGTCTTAAATATACAGATGCACTATTTTGTTAGGAAATGTGTTAAACATAGATGCACAAATATGATATAAAATGAAAACTTGAATGCTAAGTCTTTACTGTGAGCAGCTGAGGCGTGTGAGAGCCTCTTTAGGATTCTAATAATGCTGCTGTTTGGGGAGAAGTGCACACGTGTGACGGGTGGGCAACACTCAGATATGAAGTTAGAAAAACCTATTTTACTGAATAGATTTGAGACTAAAAGTGTTTTTGTGAGTCTGTCCCTGGGAGCTGCTTTACAGCGCTCTGAGGGAGCCCTGGGGGGTTTTCCATCAAAGTCCAGACTTATCCTGAAAACCTGAGCTGAAACGAGCTCCATCTCCAGCTTAAGCCTCAAGTCGTTCCATGACAGAAATAAGCCTGAGTCTGACCAAAGCTCAGGCCTGAAGTTTAAGCTGCACTTTGTGCTCACGGTGACTCTGGGAAGGTCAGATCAGTGGAGTAACATTTGATGATTTGTATGATCTGATTAAACGAGAGGAGCCATGGTGCACAGCCAGAGTTTGATTTGAGCCACAGAACTTTTCCGGCCATTCTGACCTGAGGAGCGAGAGGAAAAACACGACTCCTTTTCCTCTCCTGTTCATCCCCCCTCCTCTCCCGGTCGCTCCTCCTCCTCTCCCAGTCACTCCTCCTCTCCTGTTTGCTCCTCCTCCTCACCTGTTCACTCCTCCTCCTCTCCCAATCGTTCCTCCTCTCACGGTCGCTCCTCCTCCTCTCCCGGTTGCTTCTCCTCCTCTCCCGGTCGCTTCTCCTCCTCTCCTGTTCTCTCCTCTTCTCCCAATCGCTCCTCCTCCTCTCCCGGTCGCTTCTCCTCCTCTCCTGTTCTCTCCTCCTCTCCCAATCGCTCCTCCTCCTCTCCCAGTCACTCCTCCTTCTCTCCCGGTCACTCCTCCTCCTCTCCCGGTCACTCTCCCTCCTCTCCCGGTCGCTCCGCGGGTACAGAGGAGTCTGGCTGCGGAGTGCGGAGCCTGGTTAATGCTCCTGGGGAATGAAGTTGCCTCACCCTTTCCCGCTTCGCGGTTGTACGTGTGGAGCTCAAGTTTCACTGTGTGTCAAAGTGAAGCTGTAACTGACCTCTTCACATGTTTCTTTAGACGTTCTTGAAGACGGAGCTGAAATAATCTGGACAGTTAGCCTGGTCCAGGTTTGTTTCCGGGTGCTTTTTACTGTCACTTTGGTGGAACGGAACTGAGGCTTCGACAAACCTGGATTGGCCAAATAAACCAGGGTTTGGCTTTAGCTCGCTTCATAGAATACCCCCCAGGTTAGGATCATTTGAGCCATACATTTCCGCTTGTGTTCAGGCTTTGTGCTGGACAGAGGTCATATGTTCACACCTGGTATTCACATGTGTCCTGCTCTAACATTCCTTCTGAATCAATATAAGATCAATGTTATAACTATCGCCACCTTATTCTGAATTAATCCAACAAGACAATGAGCAAGGCATTCACTTCAACAGGACACACAATAATATGTGGTCACCAGTATCACAGTGACTCCAACACAACCTCTGACATGGGACCAAAATCTGGATTCATTTCTTTCACATTAAGTTGCATATTATGACAGTATAAAAACATGACAGGATTGAACGGTTCTGCATAACCGTACCACAATACCAGTAGAGTTACTCAAAAGTACTATTCTTAAAAGCCGCAGCATCATTACACCGTATACAGTCTAAAATAAACCAAAACTGTGTCATATCACTTTTAAATTGTGCCTTGTGGTAAAGTCACCTTCTAAAAATACCAAATCCATTTACATTTCAATCAGTAATTCAATCATGAAGTTGTAATGAATAAACCCATTTTATTTTTCATTTTTAAACAACTACACAATTGGCTCTTTGCACAACAACACTTTGCTCGCTCTCTGTTACCACCACAACTTTCTGTCCAGTTGCATTTCTATGAGGTTTTTGCTGAGCTGCGCTAAAAGGAATAAATATTAAAAGATCACACAGACAACAACAAAACCCTACAACTCGGGCGAACGCTTCACCAGAGGACATTTTAGAAAAGTAGGTGTTTGTGCGACATAATTAGTTTTTTTAATGGTAGTGATCTACATATAAAGACAATCAGGTAGTCTTCACTTTTCATTTTGACTGGAGGTTTATTTTATAAGGAGTATTAAACTCTGAGGACCATGTGGACACCAGGTGTGACCAAAACGTCTCCCATTTTCCCGTCAAAGTCCTGTGGTGCATGGAGTGTCCGTCAGTCGTGGTTTACAGGTTATGGTTAAGTCGATGTCCGCTTTAGCCCCGCCCGTAATAACTCATGGACCTATCAGCTTCATTGTCCAGTGTCCAGTGTCCAGTGTGCGGTGTAAGTGCAGTAACCAAGCTCTGCCACTACGAGTGACTGTGGCGCTGTTCTGTCGTAAAGTCGTAGCTTCAGCACGTGTCCGGCTGCGATGGTTTTTGCAATGACGTATAAATAAAACTAGAGGAAACTGTTGCCGTGGAAACTGCCGCAGCCATCTTGTGACTGTAGGAAGATTAGAATTCCATTAGAATCCAATCCAACGCAAAGTCTCCGAGTAGGCGCCATATAAATTAACACATTCAGTAAAATAACGCATAAAAACAAATAAATAAGCAAGTCAATAAAAAACATAAAAAATATTAAAATTAGCAAATAGAAAAATAGCAATACCACACAATTCTCACGCCGTGTTAAAAGCCAGTGAGTAAAAGTGTGTTTTTAAACAACTTAAAACACATTTCCATTATTTATTAGAAAATAATGGAAGAACAGGGCTAGAAATGTCATTGATTAAAAATGTCGTGTTGTCACTCTTCAGTTATGACAATGAATATTCACCTTAAAGCGCCACAATCTAACTTTTTAGCCAACTTTTCAGACACGGCCCTCTGTGCAGACCTGACTCTCCACGTCTGCGTCTTGGGAAAATACGCGGCCGGTCGGGCCACGCGGTAAGGACCAGGATTCCCTTACTACTTTTGATTTGTACTGTGTGCAGTCGCATAAATACTGCCCATGTTTTCTTCATGCGTTTAATTTCTGTGTGGAATCTACAAGCAAAGAGTATAATCCAAGCTTGCATCTCCATAGACCTGGCTCTGATGTGGCCTGGAGGAAATGTTGTTTGTTTGGCTATTAGAGTTGATAAATGTGATGTCACTTCCGGGCAGCATTCTGGCAAAATTAAAGAAACAAAGCTAGAAATCTATCTCTATGGAGAATGTTCCAAAGTATGGTTTTAACTTTCTGTTTCCATGGAATCATAGTGTTTCTTTATTCAGAAGTTGTACTGATTAATACGGTTTATCATGGACATTAGGTAAAGGGCGACAAAAAAATCAAATCAACAAAGTCCGTAAAAAAAAATGCAACAAAAGGTTCCCTCCCTAATCGCTGACGTGAGTTCTTGAGTAGAATTTTACAGTCACAACATGGCCGCCGGAACTGGATATCTGTTAATATGTTACCATGGCGATGAATCCTCTAGTTTTATCATACCTCACTGGTCTTTGTCTTCCAGTTTTGTGGCTTGTTAGAAGGGTATGCCGTGTGAATAGTGTAATAGATAAATAAACAAATGTGACTCGTCTTTCAGACAGTCTTAAACTGTCTGTTTCCGGTAGCACAAGAAAGTACAACACGTGTTACAAATGGTTCCACAGGCAAAATGGTGAAAAATGGTGAAAAATGGCTGAAATTGGAAGCTTGATGTTTTTCTGTTTCCACCTGCTTTGTACTGTCCTGACTGTTTGTGTAACGCCCAGAATGTACGGAAATTTAATATATTTTTAAATAAATATTTATGCTCTGGATGATTCTGGTCTGGTTTGGATTTTTTTTATTTTTTTTTTGACGCCGCAGAAGGACGAGATGTGGGTCTGTCAGTAACCATGGAGATGACATGTGATGGAGGAGGTGTCGGCGTGTCTTTTATCAGATTTAGAAACCGAGAATTTAAAGAGAAAGAAGGAAAAATGAATGGTATTGTATGTTTATATGAGATATTTGAAAATCTTTTGGGGTCAGAAATTGGGCCAAAATACACCTGTTTCTAGCACAACGTCTTTGTTTATAGCTTATATGACAGTGTGCATGACTTCTGATGATTCTCTAATTTTGACTTAATTTGGTGGGATAATACCTGTTGTAAATATAAATTATAGTTTTACACCAATCAAGAAATAATTTGTGAGGAAAAGCTGAAAAAAAATATGTTTAAAATGACAGGAAGTAGAGAGTTCTAAACACACTGATGACATCACACTAGGAAGAATTCTGTCCAAAAGTTCGGCACATTCTACATGCACAGGGTGACCAGACGTCCCTATTTACCCGGGACAGTCCCAGTCTTGAGTCCTGTGTCCCCTGTCCCAGCAGATTTATCCAAAACCAGTAATTTCTCCCAGTTTAACACAAGAAATGTCCCAGGTGTTCCTATTTTTGATCAGTTTGACACCAGCCAACAGTAAAGAGAGGCATACATTGCAATTTGTTTCAGTAAAATACAGAAAAGCTGCTTAAAAATGACCAAAACACAAAAAATGTGACTATATTGACTCACATGTTAGTCATGAATGGTCTCTGCATAACAATTTTCCTTAATTACGCACTCATTTCACAATTTTATTATTACCAACCACCAAAAAACGGGGATGTCACAGTTTATTATTTTGAAATTCTGGTCAACATGCAAGAAACACATTTTGCCAATATTTTAAACATTATTTCAACAAAATAAAGGTGTATTTGTATTTGACAAATCATAATCTACTACTGATTTTATAGCAATAGTAAACATTAGGCAGCAAGTGTAATTTAATAATAACAACGCTTGAGGGCGACACAGAAAGTCAAACAGCAAAAAACCCAAACCGGTCCAAACGAAACGGGCGGCGCGTGTTTCTCACCGGACATGTTTGATCGCTGCACAAAGTCAGAAACTGTTCCGCCAAAATCTTCTTCAAAAATCTCCAAAATTACAGGTAAATTGACTGATTATTAAATAGTTATTGGTCCGTGCTGAGAGTCAACAGCGGGTCCACACGTCCCTGAGGCGCAGACGTAGATCGGGCGTACGTGTGGCTTGTGGTAGTTGTAGTTCAGTAAATCATGTGCCGCACGGTGATAAATGTCAACTGCACCGCTAGCTCATTAGCATTAGCCTCACAACTGTCTGAGGCTGAAGAAAGCTGCTAAAATATCAAATAATATTAATCCCTCAAACGATTTTTAACTATTATAGGTATTAAACTAGAAATATACTTCATTATAATGTGTTATGGAGTCCAAACAGTGAAATAAACGGTGGGGAAAATAACTTATGCAGTGTAATTCAATATGTAAGACAAAAGTATGAGCATTATTGACCATTATTGTTGTTGTTTTCATATTTAATGTATTTAACATATTAAAAAACGTAGATTTTCATCACATTTGGTCTGATGTAATGCCTTTAGATGTGGATTATTTTGCACAGATTAGCTGACAGGACACTGGCTTCAATTTTTTCCTTTATTTTCTTAAGTTTTCTTTTCATTCACATGTCTTATAGATTATATTATTATGTGATCAGCTTTATTAAATGTATGAATGAAAATGTGACATAAGCAGACTAAAGAAGAGAACTAAAAAGAGAAATAAAAGAACTAAAGAATACCTGTGCTGAAAAACGTAGGCACAGGTATAAAATTATATATATTTAATAAAGTAATTGACTTTTATAACTCAAACCTTTTGAAACAATGAGATTACATGTAGACCAGTAAGAAAAATTCGTTTCTTTTATCTGTTTTTTTTTTTTTTTTTTTTTTTTTTTACTTTATTTTAATTGCCTAAATATTTACATTCATTTAAGATTGGCTATAGCAGAGAACAGTCTGAACAATATTATGAAATAATGGATTGTACTATAAAGTATATGAATGTTAATTTCTTTGAGGCAGAACAGGCACCAGTTTCATAGAATGACCCAAATATTATTTTCCAGTTCTTATAATTTTGACCTGAATAATCCAGATTCTCCATATACCAAAGCCCCTTGTCCCTAAAGCCCCTTGTCCCTAAAGCTCCTGGTCCCTAAAGCCCCTTGTCCCTAAAGCCCCTTGTCCCTAAAGCTCCTGGTCTCTAAAGCTCCTGGTCCCTAAAGCCCCTTGTCCCTATAGCCCCTTGTCCCTATAGCCCGTTGTCCCTATAGCCCCTTGTCCCTATAGCCCCTTGTCCCTATAGCCCCTTGTCCCTATAGCCCCTTGTCCCTAAAGCTCCTGGTCTCTAAAGCTCCTGGTCCCTAAAGCCCCTTGTCCCTATAGCCCCTTGTCCCTATAGCCCGTTGTCCCTATAGCCCCTTGTCCCTATAGCCCCTTGTCCCTATAGCCCGTTGTCCCTAAAGCCCCTTGTCCCTATAGCCCCTTGTCCCTATAGCCCGTTGTCCCTATAGCCCCTTGTCCCTATAGCCCCTTGTCCCTATAGCTCATTGTCCCCTTGTCGCTATATTAAAATTTGACCATTTACCTTGTCCATTTGTCCCCTGCTCAGCTGTGGAGGCCATGCCCAAGCTGCAGGGCTTTGAGTTCTGGCGTCAGACGCTGAAGGAGGCGCGGTTCGTGGTGGCTCCCATGGTGGACCAGAGCGAGCTGGCCTGGCGTCTGCTGAGCCGGAGGCACGGGGCCCAGCTCTGCTACACGCCCATGTTCCACGCCCAGGTGTTTGTGCGCGACGCCAACTACAGGAGAGAGAATCTGTACAACGAAGTGAGCACAGAGGACCGGCCCCTCATCACACAGGTCAGCGGAGCGGAGGGGCGAAATGGATAGAAATGAAAGGGACTATATGTAAGATTTTGATTTTAATTCCATAAACATGATCTGTTCCCAGATGCGAGGTAAACATGTTTAAATCTTTTACTCATAACAATTGTAATGCTGAATAATTTTTATTTACAAAAACATTGAACATGATGGCCAAATTATTCATTGTTTGTGGTTCTCAAGAGGATGGTCCAATCAGAAAGCAGAATGAGCTTCATGTGGGTTGCCAGTTTCAGTGCTGAAATCCAGTTGGTTTAAACCATAGACTGTGTATGTGAATGGACATGGTTAACACTGTGCTGCTGTGACCGTCGTCATTTTGGTCTTAAAATGTAAATATTAAGCCGCTCCACGTGATGCTGGTGTTTTTATTTTGCTATTTTGTCCGTTAAAAAAAATCCCTAATATGGACCTGGCTCCAAATTCGGCCCTGTAAGCGCTAGGATCACGAGCTTCATTTGAGTGAAACCGAAGCCCAGCACATACAGCCAATCCTGAATCAGTGCTAGTGCAGCCTCTGCAGCTCAGTGAGGGAATTCTGGAGGTTCTGAGCTCCACATGAGGCCTGTCCATAAACTGAGAATGAGGAAAAAAAACTTTTATCTTCTATCTGCAGGTTAAGACACCTGATTGTAGTTACTCTTTTAAACCAGTTACAGCGCAGGCTACATTCTGTACCTTTAATATTGTTTTTTTTTATGGCCATGCCTTTTCAAAATACAATACATCTCATATTATTGACCGTATTCTTGTCTGTTATTGTGTGCTGCAGTTCTGTGCCAATGACCCGGAGGTGTTTGTCCAGGCGGCTCTGCTGGCTCAGGACTACTGCGACGCCATCGACCTCAACCTGGGCTGTCCTCAGATGATCGCCAAGAGAGGTACCACCACCTGCACCACGTCCGAGTACTGTGCTCGAGGATAGAATAGTGTAAAGAACATCAGGGCACCTCTCCCATGTGCGTGGGATTCTGTTCAAACCTGATCTGAACTTTTGTGAACTGTACGTGTGACTAACATGAACAAACTGAGGTATTTTATTTAAACCATATCGTTAAACTCGTAGGAGAATTGTCACTTTTAAAAGTTTTCGGTCAATGACATCTACAGAATGAGACTGTAAACTTACTTTGGCCAAAAAGTCACCGTCGATATTAGTGACTTTGAATGTCCATAAACTGAGACTATGGAAGATAATTTGTTCCATCAGATTTAACATTTTAAATACTGCTGAATTTCTTGCTTTGACTTTTTCAACTCTGAAAAAACATGTTTGACTTCTTTTTATTGTGAATTTTAGTTGCTGAAATTTTAAGTATACGTTTTCAAAGTGTTTAAAATTCTATATATAAAAAAATCACCTTTTAAATATTCAGCACAAATATTTTCAAGCCCTCAAATTCAACAGTCAAAATTCCGAGTGGAAAATTTGCAGTTTAAAAATTTCGCAGCAAAGATCCAAGACGCCAAGGCAGAAGCAATCGATCCTGTGTGATCCGATCTGACTTGGTAACAAACAGAAAATGGTGCGGTGAAGCGATCTGATTGGTCAGAATTCACCTCATCAAAACCTCATCTCTTTTATTTGTTAAGTGTAAACCCCGCCCACATATGAGAACCATTAGGAAACAGCCTCTGTCCTCCTCACTCACACAGGATCGATTGCTTCTGCCTTGGCATCTTGGATATTTGCTTTGAAATTTTTCATTGCGAATTTTACAGTCTGAATTTTTACTGTTGACTTTGAACTTGAAAAGGTGAAATTTTTATTTTGAAACATATTGAAAAAGTACATTTAAAATTTCAACAACTAAAATTCAGAAAAAAAAAAAATTCAAATCTGTTTTTTCAGAGTTAAAAATTTCAAAGTTAGAAATTCAGCCGTATTTAAAATTCAAAATATAATGGAACTAATTATCTTCCATATGAGACACATCAGGCAGGCTTCAAATACTCTTAGCAAAATATGCAAAATTATTCCTGAATCGAATGCCATCACCAAGCTATTCCGTAACAAAAGTACATGATTTGGTTTGTAAACAAGTTCTGAGTTAAAATATAATTCAGTCTGTCTGCTTTCAAAATGTCAAAATGCTCTTTGATTTTTATGTTCTTATTCCATTGCAGGTCACTACGGGGTTTTCCTGCAGGACGAGTGGGAGCTGCTGGAGAAAATGGGTGAGTAGACACGTAAAATAAAATAAAGTTAACTTTCGGAACATTTGTGAGCGCTCATGTGCTCTGTGGCATCCAGTGAAGTTGGCCCATGAGAAGCTGTCTGTGCCCGTCACGTGTAAGATCCGAGTGTTCGAGGACATGGAGAAGACGGTCCGGTACGCGCAGATGCTGGAGAAGGCCGGATGTCAGGTATTCTGCTGCTTCGATGTCATAGCAACCAACCACACTATGGACTTTTGCACAGGTGATTTAAATTAGACAAAATCATCCTGGAAAACACATTCTCATTGTGACTGGGACGCCCTCTCTCCATAGATCTGACCTGTAACTTGGCCTAGTGGCGTCACTTACTTGTCACCATAGTTAAATGCCCTACAGTGGAATATTTTAGGAAACCAATAACATTTCCATATAGAATTAATTCATGAAAAACTCTCAGAATTTGATAATGAAAATTGTAGATATTCCTGTATAGAGACAAGCAGGTGGTGGACTTTTTACATTTAAAAAGTAAAAATATATGTTAAGTACTTATGTATTTCTGTGGTGAGTATTTCTGTATTTCTGTGTTGAATATTTCTGTATTTCTGTGTTGTTGTTTCAGCTGCTGACGGTGCACGGCAGAACCAAAGACCAGAAAGGAGCTCACACGGGCATCGCCAGCTGGGAGCACATCAAGGCCGTGCGGTGAGACGGTTTACGTACTTTTATTCCTTTTATTCCTCATGTTTACCACGAGGAATAAAAGTACTTCATTATTAGCTGCAGACAGCACGAGCGGACTCATTTTGTCATATATTCTTAAGACCGCCACACACTACAGGAGTTTTCGGTCTTAAATGATTTTTAAATGTGTGACAAAAAGCGCACACCACAGACACGAGGAGAATCTGATGAGACTTAAAATCTTCGACCGTAAAGACTGCAGCGGGACCACAGGATATAAAGTTATGAGCGCGATCGCATCAGATGTTTCCTGTCTACAGTAAAACCACTCGCTTTGAGACTCTGAAGTGTTCAAAAGATCAGAGCACTGCACTTCTAGTTTAGATACAAGTCAAAACTGTGTTATTATTATTTGTGAAATGTGGTGCAATACTTCAAATACATCATTTTTAAAGTATAAAAGATAAAGTCCACAGGAAGTCGAGTCACTGCCGCTAATCTGCAGCTTCACCTCGATCCGTCGCTGTGTGGATGTAACAGACACACGTGAGGAACGACTCTGGACTTTTTACTTTTAAAGAACGCCTCAAACTGGATTCATAGCGCGGGTTTGTGGACTGGGGTCATTTTGTGTGGAGGACAAATTCTATGGATAATGTGGATGAGATTCTGCAGTTTAAATTTACAACTTTACGAGAGGTGAATAATAAAGTCTTCTCATTATTTTCGCTGTATCACGAGTTTGTATCTTGTGCCTCTGTGTCCATCACTCCTCTGCCCCTGACGCTGTTTTTTTGGCTGTTAACGTAGCGTTGTTGATGTTTCGTGGTTACGATCTGACACTGACACCACACACACGAGGAGCGCAGCGGCTTCAAAATCGCACACAAAGACACAAAGTCGGGTCACACCTCCCCGAACTCTGGGAGAAGCAATTCGCAGCCAAAATCGGGCAAATTCTCCTGCAGTGTGTGGCGGTCTTTAGGGGGAAAACACAAAATGTACTCATTAAAAAAAGTCTGGTGCCCCAGACTGAAGTTCTAGTTCCGGTCGTAATATTCTAAACACCAGGTAAATTATGTTTGTGTTACAGGCAGGCAGTGAAGATCCCCGTGTTTGCCAACGGGAACATCCAGCACCTGAGCGACGTGGAGCGCTGCATCCAGGAGACGGGGGTACAGGGGGTCATGAGCGCAGGTGCGGACCTGTCACTTGACCTGTCCCTTCTCCAGACTGGAGCAGGAGGATCCTCTGGTCCTCTACATCTGTGCGGTCCTCACATGTACTTGTGTTTTTGTCTTCCAGAGGGAAACCTGCACAACCCGGCCCTGTTCGAGGGCCGCAGCCCCCCGGTGTGGGAGATGGCAGAGGAGTACCTGCAGGTGGTCAGGGAGCACCCGCCCTGCACCCTGTCCTTTATCAGAGCACACCTCTTCAAGCTCTGGCACCACACGTATGTTCCACGCTTCTATACTACTGTACTACTACTGTGTTACTGTACTACCACTACTGCACTACTGTACTACTACTATGTTACTGTACTACTACTGTGTTACTGTACTACTACTACTACTACTACTACTGTGTTACTGTACTACCACTACTGCACTACTGTGCTACTGTACTACTACTGTGTTACTGTACTACCACTACTGCACTACTGTGCTACTGTACTACTACTGTGTTACTGTACTACCACTACTGCACTACTGTGCTACTGTACTACTACTGTGTTACTGTACTACCACTACTGCACTACTGTGCTACTGTACTACTACTGTGTTACTGTACTACTACTACTGCACAGTACGGCACAAACAGTGTGTTTGTGTTTGTGTGTTGTGTACAGGCTGCAGATCCACCAGGACCTGAGGGAGGAACTGGCCAAAGTGAAAACTGTGGAGGGACTGTCTGAGGTCAGCCACCAGCTCAAGCTCAGGTGTCAGGTGAGCCCATAGTCCGTGTGTGTATACACATATATATATATATTTAAATAATATATATTGTGTGTGCGTGTATATGTGTATATATATAAAACCCGCCACGTTCCAAACAGGAAGAGTTCACGGCGGCTCTTCTGGCTCCTTTGACTCACACTGGGATCTTGTGCGTCTCTGTACCTGCTGCTGTGGCCTCGTCATTTTGGTCTGAAATGTTCGTATTAATCCGCTCTAAATGAGCCTGAGTTTATCATTTTGCTATTTTGTCCCTAAATCAAGATCTGAACATAAATAACGGACCAATCAGACGCCTTCATTCCCCGAGGTCACTCCCTCTAGCGTTGGCAACAGGTTTGATTGACAGCTAGTGCGTTTTATAAGTAAACCCCCTTCCCGCTTTCCGGTGAGAAGGGCGAGCACATTTAACGACCCCAGTCATGATTGGCTCTTGTGGTTGCTATGATACTCGCTGTCGGATTTTGCAAATATGGAGTCTGGCTCCAGATTGGCTCCTGTAACTGTTCGTATCGGGAGTTTCATTTGACTGGAGCTGAACGGGTGACGGGTGCTGTGGGTGACGTCACACTTTTAGTCCACTTCTTTATACAGACACAGATCAGAGTCGTATCAGCTTCAGCTTCATTTTTTCGTCTAAACGCACTGCCTCTTAGTCTTATATGTGCCTTATTGGATTTGTACATTGTATTTGTACGTTACCTGCCTAAGGACTGCGGATATAAATGAACTTTGTCGCTCTGATCCAGCAGACGACACAGACACAGGTCGTTTTCCCTTCTGGCTAAAACCCTTCATCCTCATTGGTCACTGTAGTCTTCACCGTCTAACTTGTTGTGACAGGAAGGGCATCTGTGTTGATGTGACCGCTGCTGTGTCCTCAGGAGGAGATCTCGCGCTGTGCCGGGGCAGAGGAGAAGGACAGTGGTCTGCCTTTCCCGCACTGGATCTGTCAGCCCTACGTCCGGCCGCCGTGAGTCTACTGTCGCTTTAAATGACCACCTCACACGTCCAACGCTCACACAGTCTCTCAAACACCCCCAGGCCCAAGGACCCGGCGGTGAACGGGGACAGCCAGCCCTCAGACGTGAAGAAGCCCGCCAGCCACAAGAGGGCGCTGGAGGATGACCCGAACTCTAACCCTGAAGGGCTGTCCAAGAACAAGCAGAAGAAGAGGACCAGGAACCCCCACAAAAACTTCTGCCCCGAGCAAAAACGTCAGTGGCCACGTTTACATGATGTTTTTTTAATTCCGAATTAATTGTTCCAAATTAAATAGTTTGTAATTAAATTATGCTTCTTCGAGTTTACATGGAAATAATAATTCTGAATTGAGATTTACATGGAAAACACGTTAAATCGGCTTTATTTAATTCCGCTCAACGTCTGGGGGTCGGGAAGGGTTCTGATTGGACAGGGACTCGAACGGATTTACGTCGACTGGAAGAAAACTCACACTTCAGCTGCTACCGGATTTTTGTCATCTCGGTTTGGTTTTTATGTTTTCCATCCGCTCTTTTAATTATTTGTAGTTCTTCCAGGGAACTTATTAAAATAATTGTTTTGGTTCGAGACCAACGTTTGCTCCGGGCGCCATCTCGCAGTGCGTCATTGCGTCAGCAGGACGACCCAACGAACGCCAAACGACTGGAATTATTTTTAAGCGGAATAAACATTTACATGATCGAGGAATAAATTAATTCGGCTTTAAAATCGGAATAAACCACCCACTTAATTCAGAATCAAGTTTAATTCCGAATAATAATTTTTAGTAGGAATTAAGTGTTTACATGGTCTTTTTAAAGCGGGATTAATTTTTATTCGGAATTAAAGCTCTCTCACGGTTGCTATGGTTACACTGATGTGTGCCTCTATGTCCCCACAGCAAAGTACATCAAGTGTGAGCAGTGCGGAAACCCAAAGGTGTGTGTTTGACAGATATGGACTTGTTTTTAGAGCCCAAATATCTGTTTAATTTTTTTTTTCGTGCAGGGAAACAAATGTGTGTTCAACCTGTGCCGCGGCTGCTGTAAGAAGAAGGCCTTTAAAGAGGTGGCAGACTGTCCAAGTGAGTTACTCCAGAGTCTGTTTAGTTTGGTTTGGGTTTGGAATTTTGATGGACACAAGACTGATAGATAGATATCCATCAATGAATCAATCAATCTGTCTATCTATCTATGATTTTTTTCTGTCTTTCTTTCTGTCTTTCTGTCAACCTGAAGAAAATTCAAAGTTCGGCAGCCGCAACCTAGAAACAAACATCTGTCTTTTTTAGCTTTTTAACCCAGACAGACTTTGTGGAGTAAAATGTGATTTATGATAAAAGAGGCTGAGATGTCTGAGGAATATCTGTGTTAAATTTAAGAGAAAACAGTTAAAACAGAGTCTATGCCCCCAAAAACATTGATTTTAGTCAGTTTAATCCTAAAGCTCTTAGCACTTTCTACACTAAACACTATGTTCAGCCCTTTACCCCACAAGTAAAAAAGTGTCACCCCTGTGCCAGGTACACCAGCCGAGAAGGGAGCTCTCCCCAAACAAAAACAGCAATAGTGCAACTTACTAGATAACAGAAGAGAACTGAGGCACACCGATATGCTTTGCTATTATTTTGTTTCATTTATTTCATATATTTCATATTTGAAATGAAATGTTAGCAAAGCATATCGGTGTGCCTCGGATCTCTTCTGTTATCTAGTAAAAACAGCAATAGTTTTTGCAGTTGAAAGTGATGTCATCTGCACAGCTCCTGTTCAGTGTGTCCATTAAAACTAAAATAAATCTGAATAGTCACGTTCCACCACTCTCCTCCTCTCTGTGGTTTTCCCTGTGGCTCCAGAATAACCGTGGTGTCATTTTGTGTTCAGGTCACGGGCTGAAGTTCAAGACCAAAGCAGATAAACGCAAACTGGAGGAGGAGGAGGAGGAGGAAGAAGAAGAAGAGGAGGAGGAGGAGAAGAAGAAGAAGAAGGAGGAGGAAGAGGAGGAGAGGAGCCAGAGGAGGACAGAATGGGAGAGGAGTACAGCGCCTCCTTCAGGCCAAAGCTCACCTCCACACCTGCTCTCAAACGGACAGACAAACCTATGAACTCTGTACTGCAAAAATCATCTACAGGGGTTAAAATGACCATTCATTCTATCACTTTTTGTACGCCATCTGAGAAAGTTAAGCTGTCCACGTCCTGCTTTAGATCATTCTAAACCAACAGTCTTAATCATCATAAAACCAGGATTAGATCTGGTTAAAACTAAACCCAGGCTCAGACTGTACACGGTGCAGCTCCAGTGCAGACGGCGTAAGTTTTCAGAATCATTCAGGGTCCCAGTAGGAGCTCGGACCACACGCTGCTGCTCTCTGGAGTCCGTTTTTGCAGGACGCCGAAGTGAGCACAGCCTTTTTTCTTAATAAAAGAATAGTTATGGTGTGAACACATGGTCACAGCTGGACCGAGGGAGTCTGAGCGAAGCGTAAGAATAAAAGAGGACTCTGCAGATCTTAACTGTGTCTAAAACAGCACTTAAACAAGTCTTAAAAACAAAGGTCTGAAGACTCTAGTCCCACCTGAATAAATCCAAGTAGCACCAGTCACTATAATTCAGTTCATTCATTTTGATTTGAAAACTTTTTATTTTACAAAATGGACACTTTTTGAACACCACAGGCAGACTTTTGCGTGAAACAGTCTTAAATATTTTCAACCACTTAAAATGGTTCAATCCTCTTCACAAAATTCTTTACTAAGAAACGGCTAAAGTCCAGTTTTAGCTTCAGAATTCAAGTCATTTTAACCTGTGTGGATATGACGTCTTTTCACAGTGTTCGTCCTGGTCTTGTGATCAAAACGACGCACAACATCTGCTGCTATACAACTCCTCCAAACATGTGTTAGATTTGACCTGGAGTTTTACCACTGCTCGGGATAATTGTTTTTATTTTTTTATTTGGGACGCTTTTATTTTAGCCAAAGTCGATCAGGAAACTCTTTAAAGTCCTACATATGTACAGATTATTTATTTTAGTGGACTATGGCTTTATTTGAAAACGGACTGTGCCTTCTTGTAAAATACTGCCTTTAAAATGGTACACATGAATTAAAGATGTACTTTTCAACCATGGGATGATAAAAATACAAACCTTATTCTGTTATTATTATTATTTATATTTCGATGTATTCCTACTATACTCAAAACTCCATTGATAACTACGAAAACAATATGGATTTATTTTCAAACGCACAAAATAATAAAAAGGCTGCTTAAAGATTAAAATATTTCTGAGACACCAAAAACATTGAAATCTGTGCTAAAAATGGCTTTGCCTCTTGAGTATAAAATATTTGGTAACCCATATTAAAGCCACAATTTGTAACTTTTTAGCCAAAAAATAGACTAATGTAATGGCATGTTTTTATTTTTTTATGCACCCTTACTCTGAGCGGGATTGCATCTCCACAAACCTGGCTCTTATTTAGCTTGGAAAGGTGCTTCTTCCTGCTTGTTTCCATGGAAATGTTCTTCCTTTAGCCATAATCTTCTAACCTTTCTACATGAATAATTTTCCAAAGGTTTTAACGTTCTGTTTCCATGGAATTAATTATGCAGGTGACGTGCCACCACCAGAAAGTGACATACTGTCCCTTTAATTAGCCTAAAAAACCATGAACAAAGACTTACTTCATAATGAACAGATATTTAATTAATCCAAAAACCTTAATTTTGTCTTTAGTACATTCACTTCTTGGGTTCTTTTTAAAGTCAATACAGTAGGAGATGTATTTACCAAGCCATCTTCAGAGTATTGCTGCATTGTCTTTAAAAAAGTTTAAATATTTAATTAAGGCTAATTAACTACTAAATTATGTAGTTAGGGTATTAAATAGTTACAAAGCCTAAATCATTATTATATGATATGTTACGTTGGTGAGATTTTCATATTGTGACTTGGGGGTTTTCTGCAACCACAGCCACTTTTCCCCTCCCACTCCTCCTATTGGTCAGCCTCTGTCGAGCTCTTAGTGAGTGACAGGTGGATTTAACCAATCACAGTGAAGTGTGAACTTTCATATGGTGACAGCTTTAGTTACTTCATAAAGACATTTACTAGATGTACAGGAAAGACATCACAATGAAATCAAAACTAAGATGTGAGCTATAAGAAAATTGTGATCATTTGATTTGTTTTTTTCTTTCCAACAATAATTATTAGATCAACAGCCAGTCAAGTGACTTTAAAAGTGTTTGTAAAAGTATTTATTTATTTGTAATGTAAAAATACTGCTATGAATAGTCTATGTAGTCTATTTCAGTCTATGTATAAAATATAGACTGAAAAAAATGAATTTCTTGTTAAAAATCTGTAACATCTGCTTATAATAGCTTAAAGTACTAGAATGTTTAGACAAAGAGGAACTATTTTGTGGCTTTCGTTTCGGTGGGAGTGTCTTTCAGTGAGCACGGTAGTCGCTGCTATAATAATGCTGTATAAAATATAAACTACTAAAACCTGTGAATCTCATATTATAATTCTGTAACTTCTGCTTTACTGCTTAGAATAGATTAAAAAAAAAACAAAAAAAAACTAGAATGCTTGTAGACAAAGAGGAACTAGTTTGTGGCTTTCGTTTCGGTGGGAGTGTCTTTCCGTGAGCACTCTAGTCCATTCACGTCACGCTCAACCCGGAAGTTTGCACGTAAACAAACAAAAAACAGACCAAACAGACCCAGGGCAGTGTGATTATCGAACATTATGGACGGGGAGCTGTCGGAGCCTCTTTTGCCTCCACACACGCGGGGTTAGAGCGGTGTGAAAGATGGTTTAGACACTTTGATTCCCCCTTTTGCACTCTGTTTTGGTGTTAGCAGTTCTGTTAGCATCTTAGCTTGTTTGTTTTACTTCTCCTCTGATCATTCTTCTGACTGACCATGGAGCAAACCAACAGTGTCAACGCGGACCCCACCTCTGACCGTATGCATTCTTTTCTGTTTTTGGTCAAGATTTTAGAATGATTAGTTTAATATGTTTGGTACCAAGCTTGTAAATTGTTTTTGAGACCCCCGTTTTCTTGTTTATGGGCCGGTCTCTGACTTGTCATCACGAAGATTGTTTTTATATTGTGTTTTCACTTGCACAAGTGTTATAACTATATGTTTAATGTATTACATATTTCTACTTTTCACTCTGTAACACCAGCTGCTTGTCTCCATGGAGATGTGATTATTTTGCCTGGAATGTTTCCCAGTATTATATTAAATGCATCTATCCATCCATCCATTTTCTTCCACTTATCCCGGGCTAGTTCGCGGGGGCAACAGTCTAAGCAGAGACTCCCAGACTTTCTTCACCCCGGACAATTCCTCCAGCTCCTCCGGGGGGATCCCAAGGCGTTCCCAGGCCAGCCGAAAGACATAGTCCCTCCAGCGTGTCCTGGGTCTTCCCCGGGGCCTCCGCCCGGTGGGACATGCCCGGAACACCTCCCGAGGGAGGTGTCCAGGAGGCGTCCAAAACAGATGCCCAAGCCACCTCAGCTGACTCCTCTCGACGTGGAGGAGCAGCGGCTCTACTCCGAGCTCCTCCCGTGTGACTGAGCTCCTCACCCTATCTCTAAGGGAGCGTCCAGCCACTCTGTGGAGGAAACTCATTTCGGCCACTTGTATCCGCGATCTCGTCCTTTCGGTCATTACCCAAAGCTCATGACCATAGGTGAGGGGAGGAACGTAGATCGAGAGCTTTGCCTTTCGGCTCAGCTCCCTCTTCACTTCAGGGAGTGAGGGAGAGGGAGTGAAGAGGGTAAATGCATCTGTCTGGCCTTTATTCCAGTACAGATGGTTTCATTGCTATGAAAAATCCTTGGAAAAACATTCCTACTGTGACTGGGGTCACCACTCCACAGATCTGATCTTGTAATGTTTGAGAGTTAATCTTAAAATCATATTGTGTAACATTGGAGGCAACGCAATAATATCTCCATAGAGACAAGCAGCTGGTGTTACATAGTGAAAAGTAAAAATATTTGTTCTTGTTTGTCAACATTAAATATGTAATACTTTAAGATATAGTTACATGCAAGTGAAAACACAATAAGTGATTAGGGCTGTCAAAAGTATCGAAAATCAGATCCTAGTATCAAAACTAGATAATCATTTGAGGAGGTATCGATACTAAAAAAGTCCCATTGACAGGACAGAAATGAAGCTTTCCTGAATAGTTTTAGAGTGATCTGGAGCTGTATCAGACCAACTATAAGAGCACATAGACTAGTATATGAACATGGACCACTGTGGAACCTACAGGACCACTGAGGGATTACACAGATATAAGGTCACATGGGAATAGAAAAGAAAGTACTACGATTTAATGATGAAAATTTGTATTTAAATTGAGTTTGAAACTGTATGTATGTGATATTATCTGTATTCTAGACAACATTCACATATGCCTTGTTCTGCCTCTTGTTCCTCCTCAGAATGCACCAAAGGGAGAAACTGGACTGGTTTTTGGTGAGTCTTTTTGAGTTGACGTTGTTTTCCCACTGCATCACCTGATGACAGAATCAACCTTATGTTTGTTACTCTCTGTTGACTCTCCATATTGTTTAGCAGCTCTGAACATATTTGAACAAACCTGTACTTGCATTTCATTCTCACAGATGTGACCCAAGCAGATTTGGTCACATAAATCTACAGTATTAACAGGTTTTATTTAATGACAAGAGCCTGTGGAGACATGGACTTTAATTATATGAATTATAAAACTCTTTGTAAAAGGTGAACTGTCTAACTTTCTGGGTGGAAGGTTCGCCACCATGGAGATGTTTTTGCTTTGCCTAGAATTTTTCACAGTAAGATATTCAACTTATCTATTCCCATGGAGACAAGCACCAAGCCAATTTACAGGTCTGATCTTTGGAGAAGTGGGCTCACTTACAGTAGAATGTGTTTTTTTTTTTTCAAGGTATTGTTTTATTGCAAAAACAAATTAAATTAAATTAAATAATAAGCAAGTTTAATGCCATACTGTGGTACATTCCAGGGAAAGCAGTCTTCCTAGCATATCTCCATGGACACAACCAGGTGATGGAAAGTTACATAGTGCACCTTTAAGGTCACACATGCTCAAATCGAGTGAGGTTTGAGTGGATCTGATGACTGTGAAATGTTCTCACTAAAGTGCAGAGTCAGTTTGACCACACTGTTTCTCTTCTCCTTTTCTCTTCCTCCCCCCCTCTCTCTATCTACTCTTTCTTTCTCTCTGCCCCTCTCTCTGCCCTCTGTCTGCCCCCTCTTTCTGCCCTCTCTGCCCCCTCTCTCTGCCCTCTGTCTGCCCCCTCTTTCTGCCCTCTCTGCCCCCTCTCTCTGCCCTCTCTGTCTGCCCCCTCTCTCTGCCCTCTCTCTGCCTCCTCTCTGCCCCCTCTCTTCCCTCTCTCTGCCCCCTCTCTCTGCCCTCTCTGTCTGCCCCTCTCTGCCCCGCTCTGCCCCCTCTCTCTGCCCCTCTCTCTGCCCTCTCTCTGTCTGCCCCCTCTCTGCTCCTCTCTCTGCCCCCTCTCTCTGCCCCTCTCTCTTCCCCTCTCTCTGCCCCCTCTCTCTGCTCCTCTCTCTGCCCCTCTCTCTTCCCCTCTCTCTGCCCCCTCTCTCTGCCCCTCTCTCTGCCCCCTCTCTCTGCCCCCTCTCTTGCCCCCTCTCTCTGCCCCCTCTCTCTGCCCCCTCTCTCTGCTCCTCTCTCTGCCCCTCTCTCTTCCCCTCTCTCTTCCCCTCTCTCTGCCTCCTCTCTCTGCTCCTCTCTCTGCCCCTCTCTCTTCCCCTCTCTCTGCCCCCTCTCTCTCTGCCCCCTCTCTCTGCCCCTCTCTCTGCTCCTCTCTCTGCCCCCTCTCTCTGCCCCCTCTCTCTGCCCCCTCTCTCTGCCCCTCTCTCTGCCCCCTCTCTCTGCCCCCTCTCTCTGCCCCTCTCTCTGCCCCTCTCTCTGCTCCTCTCTCTGCCCTCTCTCTGCCCCCTCTCCTCCACAGGGTGCTGGGGCTGTGTAATAACTTTGCATACGTGGTCATGCTGAGCGCCGCACACGACATTCTGAAGAAGCAGGAGAACCAGAACTCCACCGCGTCTGTAAGAAAACACATTAATACCAGAATGGAGGCAACTGGAGGAACATAATGCCATTTCAATGTACAAGTTAGAATTTGTCTCAAAATATCATAAACTGTAAATAATCAGGGTCAGTTTGGCAAATGAACTTTAACTCACCACCCAAACAGAGCATGCGTCTCTCTGATTGGTTAATACACCTGTCAATCACGCCTCTCTGAAACTGGGACCTGATACAGAGTGATATCGAAGCCCAGTTTAATGACAAGTACAATTGTATTTTGGTTACTATACAATTCACACCTTGAATGAATGTTTTAACTCATATACTTGTATACATACACACAAATATTACGATTATTACAAATATTACTATTATTATTATTATTATTATTATTATTATTATTATTATTATTATAGTCTGTTTGGCTACAATCCAGTTTGGAGACTTATAAACTAGTAACTTTTACTATTTTAAAGCCATAGCATGTAACTTTATTGACAAGAAATAGACAAAAATAAAATGTTTTTTCACTATTGGTATTTACTGTGCTAAAAAATATGCAAAAACATGCAACTTTACTGTGAACAGGCTTGCATCTCCTGCTTGTTTTGACAGAAATGTTGTTCCTTTGGCTATAATATTCCACACTATTGCATAAAACGTATCTATTCCCACGAAAAAACTACTTTTGAACATTCTGGTGACATGTCAGTTTAAAGTTCCCTGTACGTACTGTATGTATATGAATGTAAACAGTGAAACTACTTTATGTCCTTCAGGCCTCCGTCACTTCTGCACATGACCTCCAGGCTGGAAACAGCAGTAACAGCAGCTCGTACGACTGCAACCCCACCTCCACCGCGGTAAATACTTTGTAAAAAACTATGTAACAACACACACACTCATGCATTTCTTTTTTACATCAGAAAAAAGGAAAAAACGGCTTCTGCACAGGAGCTGGAAAGATTTGTGGATAATATTATGTCCCCTTTAAGACCCTCACATTCGATACCAAACGGAGGTGTCACAGTATCAAATGTTTGCATGATAATTACAAGAAACATCAAAGTTTTATTCAGTTCTAATAGTTAACCATTCCTCTAGTTTGTATGTGACCCGCTTTCTGAAATCAGACTTTATGAATGATGAAGTGAAGTCAACGCGACATAAACAGACAGATCAAATTGCATTGTGAATTATATTATACTTTTGCAGTTCTGTGCTGTGTAATGTTCATTCCTGACTTTTCCAGGCTGTGCTGTTGGCTGATATCCTCCCCACACTGTTCATCAAGATGTTTGCTCCATTCGTCATCCACAAATTCCCATATGGGTAAGACTCTTTTAATATCCATCCTGTAATGTATTGCAGTCATATTTAAACTTGGCACTGACAGTTCTGTAAAGCCAAACTGCTTCCTTCACCGAGTCTTAACAGTATTAGTAGTAGTAACTGTAACACATATAACAATGTAATGTTGTTGCTGCAGATATCGAATCCTGTTCTGTGCGCTGGCGGCTGCTGCCAGCTTTCTGATGGTGTCCTTCTCCTCTGCGCTTTGGATGAGCTTCCTGGGTGAGAACTTTTATCAGAGCAAACATCTGTGGGTAGAAGGAGGTGGAATATAGTTTTGAATTAGTTTAAAGCGGAACTAAACACTAAACACACTTTTTGCTACGACACTCTTTGTTTGGAGTTGTAATAGCATTGTCTTCTGTTGCTAGTCCCTTTGGTAATTGTTCTGCAAGCTCAGCACATTTGCAGCTTTGTGTTTCGTGGCCACTGCTATATCAAGTATTATGTGACATTATGCAAGACTGCTGTTGCTGATTACAGTGATAACACCTGTCTGCAGCTGAATCCTAATCCCTAATGAATATTATACAAGATATCGGCTTTATTCTTGTTTAGTTTAGTTTATTTTTGTTTATTTATCAGGGACAATGCACAGAAAAACATTGAGCTACACAAAAAGGTCATATTTTTGTGCAGGTTATAGCAGAATTGCTCATTTCCACCTTCAGTCCCTGGACAGGTTGATGTCATAAATGGTGTACATGCCAATAAAATAAAATACAAAGTAAAACTAGTCCCGTTTAGTCTCAGTCATCACATCCATCCACTATTTACATATTTACAGATGAAGATGGAGTTTGCTGTGTAACTGTCAGGTTATAGATTTGTTGACCTGGTTTATGGTTCATATCCCTGCTGGATGTGATGACTGAGACTGAATGGGACTATAGTTTTACTTACTGACTGACTGGATGAAGGACTGTATTAATCTACATTGTATTTTATTTTATTTTATTGGCATGTACGCCATTTATGACACCAACCTGTCCAGGGACTGAAGGTGGAAATGAGCAATTCTGCTATAACCTGCACAAAAATATGACCTTTTTGTGTAGCTCAATGTTTTCATGTGCATTGTCCCTGATAAATAAACAAAAATAAACTAAACTAAACAAGAATAAAGCAGATATCTTGTATATTTTGATAATTATGTCTCATTTGACACGTGTCTCTTGCTCTTTTTGCTACACCATCTATTTTTGTTACTCTGTTATTATTTTATATTGTGATGTTTGAGCTGCTGTGTCCAAATAATTTCCCTTGTGGATCAATAAAGTTTGTCTAAGTCTAAGTCTAAGTCTATAATATTAATTAGGGATTAGGATTCAGCTGCAGACAGGTGTTATCACTGTAATCAGCAACAACTAATCAGGGCAGTCTTGCATAATGTCACATAGTACTTGGCCACAAAACACAAAGCTGCAAATGTGCTGAGTTTGCAGAACAATTACCAAAGGGACTAGGAACAGAAGACAATGTTATTACAACTCCATACAGACTGTCGGAGCAACACTGGGCCTGTCCACATGAAACAAAAACTGTCAGTGTAAATAAACAAAAGTGAAATGATTTTTTAGCCTCATAAAGTGGCGCCGGCGTTCACCTCTAAACTCTAAAGAAGAATTCTAGAACGTGAACGCAACATACTGATCCGCGAATCTGCCGACGTACCTGAGACCCTGTGTGAGGTGTGTGCGTCTGTGCTGCAGGTGTGGTTCTGGCCAGTATCAGCTCGGGACTCGGAGAGCTGTCCTTCCTCGCACTCACCGTCTACTTCAACAGGTAACACGAGAACTACCTGTTAACATAATAATAATATTAAAGGTGCACTGCGTAACTTTTCTGGTGGAGCAGGGTTCGCTTGTCTGCTGCTTATTTCCATGTTGAAATGTTACTGATTTAGACTTAGACAAACTTTATTGATCCACAAGGGAAATTATTTGGACACAGCAGCTCAAACATCTCAATATAATATAATAACAAAAAGTAAAAAATAAATGGTAATAATAAATTCTAAATAAGTAGCAAAAAAGATCGCAAGAAACAGGCGTCAAATGAGACATAATTATATAAATAAATGTGTATGTACAAGTCAAAATAAAATAGAAAAATCAGTAATAAAAATATATCAAATCACAGCTGTATACAAGAGACAAGATACACATAAGGTTATCCGTTACATAAAGGTTGTTGTACAGTTGTAGGGAGTATTATCTGTTACATAAGGGTGATTTGTGGAGCATCTGTATGGAGTATGGTATGAATGTCGTCCTGTATCTCTCACTGTTCTAATAATAATAATAATGTTTTAATTTGTTATAAGGCGGAATCCCTGTACCTATGCCATCAACACAGACACTTCTAACACATTTTTAAAGGTCCTATATTACGCAAATTTGACTTTTGAGACCTTTAAGCCATGTTATAATGTTGTTTCCTTCTCAAAAACAGACCTGGAGTTGTTTGTTTCATTCACACATGTTTTATAACTCTTTATTATTCATCTGTCTACATCTCCAAAGCTCAAAATGCTCTGTTCCACCTTGTGATGTTTTCAAGTGAACAGCTCCGTTTACCTTTAGTTAAGTAAAAATTGGCAATTCCAGGGCTGAAATGAGCAGAGTGTTTTCCGTTTTAGATCATAACTCAGCCTAAATTTGCAGGGTTTGTGTCTTAAATGTGAGTGAATGAAACAAAACACAACTCCAGGCCTGTTTGTGATGAGAAAACTACATTAGATCATGGAAAATGGTGTGATATGGGCCCTTTAAACATTGATTTAACAAAATAAAGGCGTTCTATCATCTATTTTTATTAGTCTAATCATAATTGTTGATTACGCTCCTCCTCTTCCTCAGGGATGTGGTGGGAGGCTGGGGCTCTGGTACTGGAGGGGCTGGAGTGATGGGGGCCCTGCTCTACTCTGGTCTCACTCAGCTGGGCGTAACACCGCGGCTCACTCTGCTCATCATGCTCATCATACCGGCCGCCATGGTACTCAGGTAAGGAATGTACTCGAATACTTACTAGACTCACTTTTTAACGCATTTGTACTTCTTAAGGCCGCCACACACTACAGGATTCTTTGGTTTTAAACGTGTGACAAAAAGCGCACACCACAGACACGAGGAGAATCTGATGAGACTTAAAATCTTCGACCGTAAAGACTGCAGCGGGACCACAGGATATAAAGTTATGAGCGCGATCGCATCAGCTGTTTCCCGTCTACAGTAAAACCACTCGCTTTGAGACTCTTAAGTGCTCAAAAGATCAGAGCACTGCACTTCTAGTTTAGATACAAGTCAAAACTGTGTTATTATTATTTGTGAAATGTGGTGCAAAACTTCAGATACAGGATTTTTAAAGTATAAAAGATAAAGTCCACAGGAAGTTGAGTCACTGCCGCTAATCTGCAGCTTCACCTCGATCTGTCGCTGTGGATGTAACAGACACACGTGAGGAACGACTCTGGACTTTTTACTTTTAAAGAACGCCTCAAACTGGATTCACAGCGCGGTTCTGTGGACTGGGGTCATTTTGTGTGGAGGAGAAATTCTATGAATAATGTGGATGAGATTCTGCAGTTTAAATTTACAACTTTACGAGAGGTGAATAATGAAGTCTTCTCATTATTTTCGCTATTTCCTGAGTTTGTATCTTGTGCCTCTGTGTCCGTCACTCCTCTGCCCCTGACGCTCTGTTTTTTTGGCTGTTGCTGATGTTTGGTGGTTCTGATCTGACACTGACACCACACACGAGGAGCACAGCATCTTCAAAATCGCACACGAAAACACAAAGTCGGGTGACGCCTCCCTGGACTCGGAGAAGAAATCGCAGCCAAAATCGGGCAAATTCTCCTGTAGTGTGTGGCGGCCTTTAGAGTAATTTTGAGAGTAATTTTGAGACACAATACTTTTACTCCTGCTTGAATATTTTGATTGAAGTAACAGTCTAGAAGTGACAAAAGCTTTATGTTGACAATAAGAAATGATTTGTGTTTCTTGCAGCTCCTTCACACTTTTAGTTTCTCATTTTCGTGTCTGTGCTTTGGAAATACCAGATTTTGTGCATTAATTACTGTTTGGTCCTTTGTTACTTCAATTTATAAATGAAATGTTCCTTCCAGACAGTTACTCTTAAAATTACATTACTTCTTGGACGACTACTTTGTATTTCTACTCTTGGAACGTCTTGGAAGTAATGTGTATTTTCCAAACAAGAAAAAAAAATCCAATTCAAAAGCATTCAAAAAAGTGCAAAACTAGTGCCGTGCCATTACCCGCATTACCCTTTAGTTGTGCTCTAGCTGTATAAAATAAACGGTGAACTACATGTTGTACGCGCAGTTACTTCTTCCTGCTGGTGCCTCCTCCGTCTCTGCCCCAGTGGAGGACAAGGGACCCCCGGTGCACAGGTCTGTGTTCAGAGGAGATACAGGGGCTGATGGACTCTGCAGAGGAGGAGGACGAGGACAGAACCACACCCAGTAAGTTCACTGCAGATCACCACGCTTCGAGTAGGGCTGTGGGGGAAATCTGTATGAATCTGTGTGGTCACTATTAGCATTTTAAAAAATATATATGTTTAGTTAGTGAGGGTGACAAGTCAGTTGAGGTTAGCAGTTCCATATTTAGAATCATAGCAAACAAAGTGCAAGGTGGTTGAACGCGGGTCTGGAATCCTTGAATCATGTAGAGCCGGTTAATACAAACATTTGAAGACCAAAATGATGAGCAGCATTTGCAGAGAGAGGTGACGGTTTTCCAGTAGAAAGTTGGACGGAAATGCGCCCGTGCTCACTTTCTGGAATGTGGCGGCTAGCGGGCTGAGGCTGATAAGCAAATTCATTAATATTTGAATGATCATAACATACTAACCAAGTTCATCAACATGTTTTTAAAGCCCCAGTGGATGAAAGGAAGAGCCTGTATCAAAATAAGAGAAAGTTCCAGAGTTCTGGCTGGTCACTGTCTCTAAGCGTCTTGTGTTTCCATAGGGAGGGGTGCGAGGCCGAGAGGACCTCTGAGCTTCACTGAGAAGATCCAGGTGATGAAGGTGAGGATGTGCACTGTGCCCTCTCCTTCCTCTCTGTGCTGTGTGTGATCCCCCTCTGCCCTTGTGCTCATGAGCAGGGCCTGTTCAAGTTTGTGATTCCTCTGGGGCTGGTCTACTTCGCGGAGTACTTCATAAACCAGGGATTGGTGAGTCTCTGTTACCCTCTGTCATCACTGAATCAACAGCTTTAAGGCAGGTAAAACAACAGTTTCCTCTGCTGAGCCTTTACACGTGTTAATGACTGCTGTGGGTCTCAGACACAGACCAAATGCATTTACACAAACACATATGATTTTCTTCACAATATAAATTTCCATCCCAGCGTGACTGCGGGGTGGATTAGCCAATCAGAGAAGTGCATGCTTCGTCCGTATCAAAACAAACATGGCTGCTTGTGAGAAAGAGAAAAATATCACAGGGGACTGAAAAACATCACAGATTTCTGCAGAATCAATAAGCGAAGCACTCGGCTCTGTTAGTCTGAGGTGAGAGGAGTTTGATTTTGTGCTAAATGAAGTTATCAATATTATCAGGGACAGATTGGCAATTTGTGCGTTCTGGGAAAGTCCAGAACGGCCATCTGGTCTACGGCCGTTGGTCTAACACCTAACAGCCAGAGGGTTAATTGTATACTGAGTTCAAGGTCTTGAATGTACACTCACTAATATGTGACTGTATATTCAAGGTCAGTTGGTGGGCCTGTCTGGGAAAAAAAAAGTCTAGGGCCATTTTTTTGGTTCCAGTCCGTCCCTGAATATTATAATATAGATGATATTCTGGACTCGCCTGACAAGAAACATGTATCTTCTTCCAATCTCTGGGTATTGGGTATTGGCGGATATCAAGCGTCAAAGCTGTTGTTGGAGAAGATTCTGATGAGCTCAGGTCACTCTCTTGTTCAAAACTGACAGTGTTTAACTTAGAACATTTTCTCTGGCTGTTTCAGATGGAGCTCCTGTATTTCCCCGGCATTTTCCTGTCTCACACTGAACAATATCGCTGGTCAGTCCCCATACATTATATTTATCCCAGTATTCATGTATATAACAGAATTAACGTGTGTGTGCGTGCAGGTACCAGACCCTGTACCAGGTGGGAGTGTTTGTGTCACGCTCGTCTCTGTGCTGCTTTAAAGTCCGTAAACTCTGGCTCTTCGCTGCGCTGCAGGTGAGCAGAGAAACCTGCACTTTTAGCTAAACATTTGTGCTCAATTTTGTGACTTTTTACCCGAGCTTTTCAAAAACGAGTTTGGAGTGGTGTTTTGTTTCTTTTGCTCTAGTCTTTGCCCTGTTGCTTTTCGTAATATAAAAACTTTGCTGCCCAGCTGATTTGACTTTTTATCTTGAATATCTTGAAAATAGAGGCATGTCGTAAGGGATTTCTGTCTTTTGGCTAAACCGGAGATGTCCAAACTTTTTTCATGGAGAGCCACATATTGAAACAGACCATGAGCAGGGCCATAGACGAGTCAAAAAAGAGATTTTATCTGAGATTTTAAAGTGTCTTCAGTCTAAAACCCTTAATATCATGTCTGTATCACATCAAAATGATTTGTTATTCAAGTTATAATAGCAGAGGATTTAAGAATAGTAGAAAAAGTACTTTCCTGGATAATGTGGCCCAATTCACCAAAAAGCCTGAGGGCTGCATTTGGCTCCTGGGCCACAGTTTGGACACCCCTGGGCTAAACAAATGACAATTTATGCTCCTCTTTACTGTTGATTAGCCAAAAATTGTGATAGTCCTGTTTTAGTCCTGGTTTAGACCTGATGTAGTCCTGGTTTAATTTTAGTTTAGTCCTGGTTTAGATCAAATTGGCCAAAAATAGAAACACCTGGGACATTTCTGGTATAAAACTGGGACAAATCACTGGTTTTGGATAAATCTGCTGGGACAAGGGACACAGGGCTCAAAACTGGGACTGTCCCGGGTAAATAGGGACGTCTGGTCTTCTTAGCAGTGCCTACAGTTGTCATCTGCATTCTGTGGGGCCGTAATGCCGTCAGCTGCAAAGTATCAACAGGGATTCTGTGACGTTCTGAATGTCTAAGTAATTCGCTGCATTTGATCTGATGTCCGCAGATACTAAACACTGTGCTGCTGACGCTCGCTGTGTCGTTCCGGTTTATTCCCTCTGTCTGGATAGTTTTCGTCATTATCCTGTACGAGGGTCTTCTGGGAGGGGGCGCCTATGTCAACACGTTCTACTTTATCAGCAAAGAGGTGAGTGCCGGCCCCCTCTAGTGTTCACGGGAGGTAGTGAATGCTGATTGTTTATGTGCAGTGAAATGTATTAAAGTGGTGGCAGTTTGGGGTGGCCGTGGTGCAGTGTGTTGAGTATTTGCCCGCTAACCACACCACTCACCACTTCAGACCTGTCGTAATGCTGCCATTGTGTTCCTGAGCAAGACACTTCTCCCCAAAAGCCCAGTACAGTTATTATAGGATGCTGGGGATTCTGAAGTTATCAAATGCAAATATAAAATAAAATAGTGCCAAATAAAAGTTGAAATAAAAGATTTAAAAATGTTGCAGACTTTGAAAATAAAGTTAAGTAGCAGTAGGTTCAGTTTTGCCCCTAAACAAGAGGATTGCCTATTCTATTTCTGCTTTTTTTAATGAATTTGGACGATGGTGTTGATACGGTCTATAGCTAAATGTTTTGTGTACATTTGTTTATAGTTTGTCCAACTATCTCTAGTCTAAAGTGGAACTAAACATCTAAACACAAAGCTACAAATGTAGTTTGCACTAAAATGGCCAAAAAATGACTAGGTACAGTAGACAATGTTTTTAAAACACCATATACACAGTTTAGTCACAGCAAAGTTAATTTAGTGTTTAGTTCCACTTTAAATGTTCTTAATCACAATCACAACAGCAGACTGTTCTGTGTGGATGAACATATTCTTCCAGTAATGCTCAAACTTTTCACATAAAGTTGCACCTAAAAAACAAAATCTTGGCAGGACTTCTACATGAACAAAATGGCATCTAATTGAAGTAAAAAAGTTTGAACATTTGTCTTTGTTTTGTTCCAGACGGAGGAGCGCCACCGTGAGTTTGCCATGGCTATGGCCTCTGTCGGAGACACCTTGGGTATCTGTCTGTCCACTGCACTGTCCTTTCCTGTCCACAACTACTTCTGCTCCCTCTGACCTGGGCCAGGGTTACGTTTAGGGTTAGGTTAGCTTTAGGGTCGGGGCTAGGGGTCCCCATGACCCCAGTCATGGTTGGGGTTTACAGTTATTAGGGTTAGTGTGGGGTATGATGCTTGCGGGTGTGCCATAGGCGCACGCGAAGGCCGATCATTGCCGCTTGCGGCTATATTTCTTATTATTATTATTATAACATGGTGTACAAGTACTTCTACTGTCTCTGACCTGGTGTACAAGTACTGACTCAGCCTACATGTACTTGAACTGTTTTTCACCTGGTCCACAACTACTTTTACTGTCTCTAACGTGATCCACAAGTACAGACCCAGTCTACAAGTACTTTTGCTCTCTCAGACCTGGTCTATAAGTACAGTATTTTTCATGTCTTTTACCTGGTGTATATGTTCTTCTTCACTTTAACTGTCCAAAAATTGTCCTACAAGCTGTACTGTACAGCTGATAATGACTGACTGTTTCACCATTTTATTTTTATTACACGTAGGTTTGAGCAGATTAGATTTGACCTAAGTTAAGATAAGATAAGATAATCCTTTATTTGTCCCACAATGGGGAAATTGCAGTGTCACAACGCAAGTTACAGAAACAGTAGGAAAATAAGAGCATGCATCAAAATCAAGATAAATAATAATAATAAGTATTTACAATCAACTAAAAAAACACAACACTGTAAGCTAAGCTAAAAGGCACAGGAACATTGCACAATAAGTGTTTTTGATTCTGAGATGATTGTGTACATTGCAGTGATGGACAGTGGTGGGTACTCTTACTTGTCTTTCTTGTTTGGTGTTGGTTTGGGGCCTAAAAAGTTATTATAGTGACAAATGCCCTCAGATTTCTTGTTATTTGAAGTGATAATAATGCATAAAACATTGTTATTTAGTGTTCAGAATTATCCTGTTTAGATTTTTATGTCAACCGCACCCATTTACAAGTAGGTTTAACAATAACTCCACCAAATGATTTCAAAATAATGCAATGTGTGTCACTTTGAATGAATTCGTATTCTGGTTTTTACAGTTTTAAGTTGTATTTTTAAACTAGTGTGTGATGAAGGACCAAAGTGCCTTAACTGTGAATTATTTGCTTTTTTTCATCTTGTAAATGTGCTGCTATTACATTTTATACCAACTCACGTCTTTGACTCATCATTGGCTTCAACCATGGTTTTTTTTCTTTTTTACAATAAATCCTAGTTGTGAATGTTTATGTTAAAGGCGCTGTACCTGACTTTTACTGTCTTAAAATCAGGAAAAACAGAACTAGTTCACTGTAAACAGTTTGCAGTGGTCCGAAGTTATTCCTCACTTACCTTATGCGTTCAGAGCGTCCTCATTATTCACCACGACGAGTTTATAAATAAGGATAATAATAGTTTGTATATATCAGTGGTCACAAATGAAGTTTCACTGAGGTCTATACCCAAAATAATTATAATTGATATAAAAAAGGCTTGTTTTAAAATGAATTGAATGATGTTATTGCTCAAAAGATGATTGGAGGGATACTGCAGACTCAGAAGAGAAGACACTGGTTTGGAGCTGGACTGGACTGGACTGGAGATGGACTTCTTTTAGTCCACCCTGTCCTGCACCAGGTCTGTCTCTGTCTTCTGTCTCACTACAGCCAAAATCTGTCACGAGGATTTCTCTGTTCTCGAACCGCAGGGGCGAAATTGACAGGGTGAAAGAGCCTTATTTGAATAAAATGTGGGCTTATTGACTGAACCAACCTGACCTGTACACGTCTGGTGAAAAGCATTAAATTGATCTGTGACTGCAGCCAAAGCCTCAGTTACCAATCCAGGCGATAAACAACCAGTATAAAATGATAAATAGCTTGTGCATTTTGATGGCATGTTGTGTGTGTTTTGCCACTTTTATCATTATTATTATTATTATTATGTGTGCATATTATTTCTGCCACAAAACTGGTGGCAGAAACACATCACTACATTCACTATTATTTATACAGGTTGGCTTCTTAAGACTTAAATCAGTGGGCATATGTCAGTGGCGGTGAAAACGGGGGTTGATCCGTAATATGGCGTCTTGAAAATAAGCAATTTAATATGACTCAAACATGCATGAATCAGTCCAAATACAACTTCAGGTGAGTAAATGCTGAGGGAAAACAACTATAACCTGGTTAAAAGCTCTGAAAGTGGATTTTGCAGAATAGATCTGCTTTAAAGTCTGCTTCAAAGTCAATTTAAAGTCATTTCAGTTCAATCTATAAAAAGTAAAGAGTGATAATCTGTTTCTGTATATTGAGTCTGGACATTTTTTCTCTGTTGCTGGTTGGGGCTATGGTTAGGGTTACGACTAGGATTAAGTTTAAGATTATAAGATAAATTTAAGATATAAGGTTTCTGTTTTTGAACAGAAGATAATAAGCAATCAGCAATAAGATGCTGAAATTACACTACTATCCCGACAGCCGATAGTCCTGTCTTCACTACTGATTTAGTTCAGTTGTTTCCAGAGGTGGGACCAAGTCGTTGTTTTGCGAGTAAGTCAAGTAAGTCTCAAGTCTTTGACCTCAAGTCCGAGTCAAGTCCAAGTCAAGTCAAATATAGGCCTACTAGTCCTAGCATATATCACAGACTGTATAAAGAAGCCGACTAAGGGAGTGTGATGTCAGTCATAGCGTTTGGCATTGAAAAGCAACGAAAAGCATAATTCTCCTTTATATTAAGATATTTTAGTAATTATTTTAGATACTACTACCATCACTACTGCTAACATACTGTGCTGTGTTCAAAGTGTGTCAAAAAGAGTCATTACACTTGTAAAAATGAGAATCCCCGTCACTCTAGTCTAAGATTGACCCCGGGCACTCAGAGATGCTTTACAAACAAATAAAAAAATGAGACCAAAGCTCTCATGAAATCACCCCAGAGCTCTGGTTCTGTCAGTATTCTCCATTTGAGCTCTGGTTCTGTCAGTAATCTCCATTTGAGCTCTGGTTCTGTCAGTAATCTCCATTTGAGCTCTGGTTCTGTCAGTAATCTCCATTGGAGCTCTGGTTCTGTCAATAATCTCCATTTCAAAGTGTGAGCCAAGCTCCACTGCAGTACCACGGACCACCAGTGGGGGGCAGAAATACGCCCCCGGGCTCCTAGAGTGCGGAGCAGCACGAGCTTTAAAACCTGAAAAAACTTTATTTATGACATGAATGTGAATATTTTGTTAGAACTATAACCTGAAGTGTCAAGCTAAAAGATCCAAATAAAACAAGAACTGAAACAACAGTCAAAACAACAGTTTGTTTATGTTCAAAGCGCTTCAGAACCAACTTAGCAACACACATTTGAACTAACCGTTTTTTAACGTGAACTAACCGTTTTTTACCAACCGCTAACGGCAGAGCGGAGCCGCACACTGGAGCCGCACACTGGAGCCGCACACTGGACAAACAAATAGGACAAATATGTCCAGAGGGTTTAGAGGTTTTGTGGAGGAGCGGCTGCGTGCGGATGCTGCGGACATAAGTGCACTGTTTGAGCGCACGATAGCGGACTATGAGGAGGAGCTGCGCCGCTCCAAACACGAGAACCAGAGGATCCAGCGGCTCTTGGACTCGGCTCTGAAGGCTCTGAGCCCGCGAGTCGTGCTCGTTAGAGCCGGTAAGTCTTATGGATCCTATTTTTAGCCTATGGGTGTTAAAAAAGTATGAAAAATGCGCATGATGTAGAAAAGAGCTCGTTAGAAACATGCGCCATGGCGACACCGGCAGAAGAACCGACTCCAAATCACTTCAGATATTCACTCAAAACTATTTACAACTTCATGGACAGAAAAGACACCCCATCACCCTTAAAGTCGAAGGCTGAGCAAGTTCACAGACTGTTCATGTCACAAGACTGCACGTGTATGTGTAAGTGTGTATTCTCTTCTCTCCTGCAGCTGCCCAGCTCCCCCCTCTGAGTCCTGCTCCACACATTAAAGAACACAGCGTCAAACAGGAGGAAGATCAGCTGCAGAGGAGCTCATTCTCCAACAGGCTCCTTCAGCTCCGCTCAAACAGTGAGAGATTCAGGACTACATTCATACCATACGCCATACAGTTGTACAACAACTCACCCTTATGTAACAGATAATACTCCCTACAACTGTACTACAAGTTAATCCCAAGTAACGGATTACCTCATGCCCTGTCAATCAGCATAGTATTTGCACTGTTGTTCTTGTCTCTTGTATATAGCTGTGATTATATAGTTTATTACTTTATTACTTATACTTCTATTTTATTTCGACTTGTAGATATACATTTTTATAATTATGTCTCATTTGACACGTGTCTCTTGCTCTTTTTGCTATACCATCTATTTTTGTTACTCTGTTATTATATTGTATTGTGATGTTTGAGCTGCTGTGTCCAAATAATTTCCCTTGTGGATCAATAAAGTTTGTCTAAGTCTAAGTCTAAGGCTGCGTCTCAATTCTCCCCCTTAGCCCTCTGTCTTAGCCCTACCCCTCTGTTGTGCGCGTTCACGAGAGACAGAGGGGTGTCCCAATACTCTTTTCTGTAAGTGCGAGGGCTAAGGGGAAGGGCTATGATACCCCTCTGCGCAAAGCGTTTTCAGATGCACCCTTTGCGCAAAGGGGATAGGCGTGGCTTAACGCAAGTCGGAGCAAAAAGCAACACGGAAATCGGGAAGTGTCGAGCAATCGGGAAGAAATTGGACAAATGTGAGTATTTGCACTCAAGAACCTCATAAAAAGTTGTATAAAACTGTATTAACTTTTGAAAAGTTGTAGGTATACTCATGGCGCCAGCATTTACGCTTTCTGACATATACGGCTTATCGTAACATGCCCGGTTAGAACTATACGCTTGTTACGGTAGAATGTGTAAAGTATTACGAACATGCATCACCTAAAAGAACTATATACGCATATATGTCAGACTAGAATGTGTCAAATATATCGCTGTATTTCGCCTCATAACTCGTCTCATGCGCGTTTAGAACTATACGCGTTACGTAGAATGTGTAAAGTATTACGAACATGCATGGCCTAAAATATTATTGTTTCGTTTTGCCTTGTAAATTATCCCCTATTTATATTAAAAATGACATGTTATTAATCACATTTATATTTTGTTTACAAATTTCTTGTAGGAGGCTGGACTTGTTGGAGTTGTGTCAGCCCAACAAGCTTCAAAAAAGTGGGAGAATTTGAAAATAAAATATAAGGTATATTACATTCTATAATATTTGTAGGTACCAGAACAACTATATATGTTTATGACTATGTATTCATTTTGTTTTCTTTTTTGTGTGTACCAGGCATCCTCTACAACTCCATCCACCTCTGCAGCATTTTAATTTTGTTACAGTTGATTAAAATTTGATTTACATATGTTGTACAGAGTATAGTAATTTTAACAAATTAAAAAATTAAAAAAACATTTGACTTTTTGCAAAGTTCATTTAAAACAAACTCAAAAGGAGCACAATACAGTTGCCAGGTGCTTAAGACCGTAGTTAGCGCAGCCTGGGGAAGAAGCCGCACCGAACAAGTGAACTTTCATCCTGTAGATGGCAAATGGGGTGTCGAGGTCGCCATTCTCCCACCATAGAGGTAGTCTTGGTCAGCAGCACACACGTGAAACTGGTGGAACATACGTTCATTATCGCACATTATAGCCACCGGGCCTCTGCGGAAACGACATAGGACTCCGAGTAAGGTGTTTGTAAGCTCTGGGCCGGTCAAAAAATGGTCGTTAATGGATGTTCCTTGAAACTTAGCAGAGCCATCAAAGACAACGCAAATCTTTCCTGGTTTTTGTGGGTGGTAAACCCCATGGTGTGGGATGTACCATGCCGGGGTCTTGTTGATGTCCTGCTCAGGAACCTTCTCAGCTTCACCGTGAGCCATGATTTCCTCCATGAACTTCTTGTAATCCATGTAGTATTGCTTGTTTCTTCTCAGCTTTCTTTCTAAGCATCTGAGCCGATGAATGGCACATTCTTTGTGGTCAGGCAAGTTAGGCTTATCACTCTTAAATGGAAGTGGCATCTCAAAATGTCCATCCTCTTTGAGCCTAATGCCTTCCTTCATCTTCGTCAGGAACCCGAGATCTTCTTGGGAGATCCTAACTTCTTCTCTGGCCCTTTCCATGAAATCAGACTCCAGCATTTTGATTATGTCAGCAGGTGAGACCATTTCTTTTATTTGCGTTCTGCACACATAATGCACTTCACTGGTGAACTTAGAAGATGGCTGAATACCTGGCACCACTTGCTTCACGATGACCCGGTGGCTCACTCCGAAGGCATCTCCATAATCAAGACATGGATTGCCAAAGCCTACGATACTCCAGCCCAAATCAGTTCTTTGTCCAAATGGCTGATTTTCTTTGCCAGACACCACCTGACGGGGAATGAGTGCTTGAGGGCAGTTGTAACCAATCAAAAGGCCAACATCACAACTTTGGAGTGGAGCAATTTCATCTGCAATGTGTTCGAGATGGGGCCATGCTTTAGCAGTTCCTGGTGTTGGAATGTGATCTCGATTTGCTGGAATGAAGTCTCTCGCGTACGTTACTGGCAGAGGAATGATCTTATTTGAGTAAAATCCTCTTACTTGTAAACCAGAGAGCTTGTGACAGGTAACAACAGTATTTCTTGATGACATTGTAGTAAGCTTTAACTGAACCAGTTTACTCGCAATGTGCAGAGCTCTTGCTGTTTCTTGTAAGATGAAGGTTGTGTCACTTTGTGTATCAAGGAGTGCGTACACTAGAACTTCGTGCTCTGGCTCACTTTCAGCTGAAACCCACACTGGAACGACAGAGGATGTGTGAGTATCCTTGACATTCTGCATTACCCTGTTAGAAGTTGCTTCACTTGTTGTTTGTATGACAAAGGTGTCCTGTGGAATTTAATCTGGTTTTCTTTGTTTTGTCTTGTCACCACTCTTTGCTTGATTGCCCTTAGTCTGAGTTTTTTCTTCTTTAGTGCGAGTGTCGTGAAGACATGTTGGATGTTTTTTCTTGCATGTGTCACAGGTTTCTCTGTTGTCACAATCTTTGGAGCGATGGCCTAACTTTAAACAGCCAAAGCATAACTTCTGTTCTCATTCATGAATTTAAAACATTTCTGCAGACTGTGGCCTGCTTTCTCACAGTAGACAGCTTACATTGACCAACCTTTCATTGGAGCTCATTGCCATGACCTTTGCTCCATGACTCCTGGTTCTTTGCACCTTCGTCTTTTCGTTTTCACTTGGTTTCAGAGCATAGAGAGATGTTATGGGGTTACATGCAATTTTGGCTTCATGTGAGATGAACTCAACAAAATGGCTGAAACTTGGAAATATGTGGCTCTGTTCTTGCACTTCTGTAACCTTCCTGTTCCACCTTGATGTGAGCCAGTCAGGCAAGCATTTTTTGGTTTTCATTACAGTCATTGAGTACTTCGAGACCTTTGATCTGTGTCATGGCTGCCTTACAACTGCAAAGAAAGTCAGCATATTCTTGAAGTTCCACACTGCCTTTGGAACTGATCTTCGGTCACGCTTCGAGTTTGTCTCTGAATGCTTTAGCAATGAGAAATGGATTGCCATACCTTTCTTCAAGAACTGTCCATGCTGCATTGTAGGCTGACTCTGTGCCAAGCAGAAAGTAGCTTTCTATGGCTTTCCCTGCAGGTCCACTCACATACTTTCTTAAGTAGTACGTCTTCTCTTCAGCTGGTATGCCTTTCCTGTCAATGAGCGTCAAAAAGGAAATCTTCCAGTCATTGTATCGGAGTGGGTCACCAGTGAATACAGTTGGCTCGGGGACTGGAAGACGACTTGCATTGAGAGACTCTGCAAAGGCTCTTACCAACTCTGTTGTGTTAACTTCTTGTGTGGGAGTCACATTTTGAGGTGCAAAAGGCAGTCTGAGGGGCAAGTCATTGTTTTCTGACTTAACCTCATTTTCCTTATCAGAGGTCTGCTGGTGGAGCAGATCATGTATTTCTTCATCTGAACCTTCACTCTGCTCATACACTTGTTGTCTTGCTTTAGCGGCCTTAAGCCTTTTAATTGTTTCCAGCTGCTCCACTTCTCTGCGCTTTGCTTCTAGCTCTTTGTTTCTTTGCAATTTCTGCTTCTTGTTTTTCAATTTCCCTTATTTGATTTTCTTGTTCCATCAAAACTTCTAAGGCAGCTTCATTTGCAGCAACTTCAGCTGCTGCCTCTTGTCTTTTGATAGAATGCCTGCTTGAATGCTTGGAAGGAGTCTTTGCACTGTGGTAAGACTTGATACTTAACCTTACAGAGGCAGCAGACTTAAACACTGACTCTGTGTCTTTCCAAACTTCCTTGTCCCTTAGACCTTCTCCATTTCTTGATTTTTGGGACCTTTCAGCTGCTTCCATGATGGTCCTTGTTACTGCATCGCATGTATCCATCCTGCATCTTGTGTCACTGTCAGGAGAGTCAATGTGTCTTAAATCATCATATGCAGTACAAACGTTGGTTGCAGAACTTGTTACCTTGGTGACATGTTCATGCAGAAGATCCTTTGAGCACTGTTCATCTATCGCTTTCTTAGCCTCTTTAATGACAGCCTTCCACTTCTCGTAGCACATGCTGAAACGATGTGCGGCCTTCTTTGCCTGCTCATCATGCAGCTCTTGCCCTTTTTCCGTTAGCGTACGGACTCTCTGGCTCCTTCCTGCATCTTGTGGGTAGTGGGGATATCATCTCCAATGCATTCCGCTTCTGGTGGTTGTTTATTTGGCTTGAGTGTCACATCACCATCTTCACCAACTTCGGACAAAGAATCCAGTTCTGCCATGTTTAGCTTGGGTTTGGGTTTAAAGATTTCAAGTTCTGATTTGGTTTTATGTATTTTGTGGTAAAGGAATACTTAAATGTTGGTTTAGGTTACTGTACCTTTAACTTAACAGCACTGTAAAATGTCTTAATATTATCCTTCTAATGTAATTTAAAATATGAACTTACATCACTGTGTGCTATAAGCAACCATTACATGTCTTGAATAAACCAGTAATATTACATCTTATCATTACTGTTACTGAGAATCACTGACTATGAACAATATGCAGGTTACTTAGCATAAAATAAATGTCAAGATTGTATAAATCACTTCAACTTGAACACCTGAACAGAATAAAAAATAAAATGATCTCAGACCTTTTGATCAAAAACAGAAACAAAAAATAATTATTTTTTTATTGCAGTCTCTTTTTAACTTGTCCTATGTTCTTATCAAATAATATTAATGAGAGTCCTTGATGCAGCATTCATTTTGGGGAACCTGGATTTCCCGCAGTTGTTGCGTGTTGTGCATTTGGCCGTGGCCTGTTGTCCCTCTCGACCCTGGCGCTGGCTCCGACTCGTCTACCCATGCGGAGCAGACAAGTTCTCACTGTAGCACCCTCAAGGAATTAGCATGAGCACGAGGTATAGAGTACAGGGTTTATTTTGGTCTTCACAACCCGTGAGAACTGGTTACAAAAAGAAATACAATGAAAGAGATATTAAAATTAATTTCGTACCTTACAATACATGAAAACTTAAATTACACATAAATAAAGGTACACAAACCTTGTGAGCTAACATCCACGAGGGGCTAATTGCTCGTTTAGGGCCTCAAATTTCTTTCCTTATATACAAAATAAATAATAATAAACAAACGTTATTATCTTCATTAATATTACATTTAATTTCTCATAATCTTACCGGAGATCTATAAAACGCGGCTGTAGCAGAGCGCTGATGGCTGAGTGCGCAACTAATTAGGATCGGGCGGAACTTTATTTATAATAGTTTGTTCCGTAGGTGTTTCACCACTAGATGGCGTAAAGGTAAAATATAAAGAACAAACACTAAATTAAAATCATAAATATTAGGGACTGTTACTATATATATATATATCTATATATATATATATATATATATATATATATATATATATATATATATATATATATATATATATATATATATATATATATTTCATATTTATTGTGATTTTTAGCCAAGCGTGATGAATGAATGAATTATTTATGGAACAAAACCATTTTGCACTGCAGCACTGTAACATTTTATTTGTAATTGTGTTTTTAGATGTGTTTATTGTGTACAGTGTGGATGAATGAAATGGGAAATGTGGGACCAGCCTGTCAAATCTGCAAAACAACTTTACCTACGGGTACGAATAAAGCAACCTAACCTAACCAGTAAATAAACAATAAAAGCATTGGCCTAGTTTGACCTTAAACTGTCTGTATTTTTCTGTATTTTTTAAGTAAACTGACCATGTATTGTGCTAGAACTGGGTCATGTATCTGTTTTTTGTTGCACATTCAAAGTTTTATGTAGTGGTTCAATGCTTTGAAAGGGTTGCAGGCTTTTTCTCAGTAATTATTATATTAATTGTCTGGTCTCCTATAATTGTTGACTTATAATTTCTTATAACTCAACATAAAGAACGTGATTTAATTTAAATGAGGGTATGTCGCCTATGTTCTTACTGTTTTAAAAAGGCACAGTTTGGTTGTGAATAGTCTGCATATAGAGGACACACACAAGTTTTTCTCATTCCCAGTTTAAGGACAGGCCATTTCTCATGTGACGCTCAGAGCCTCCAGACTTCACTCACTGAGCTGCAGAGGCTGCACTAGCACTGACTCAGGACTGGCTGCAGATGCGTGAAATAATATACAGTATGAATCTGTTAAAAGAGGTGCTATAGTCACATACAGTGTCACAGAGTCGTGAAATTTCAAACAAAGAATCCTGACATGATGAACAATAAAACCCTGCAGGGGTTTATGTGTTTCTCTTTTTAGTTATTAGACCATTTATAGAAACAAATATTTAAAAAATGCATTCTCAAGCACAAATCCTCTCCATATACTAACTGATTGTGACATATCAGCACAGAATTACAGTTTCATATGTAAATTAAAAAAACTTGAAGCCCAAGATGAGCTCTGTGTCTCTAGTGGATCATCTGCTATAACAGAAGTAATAATAATGTTCCACACCCCCAAACCGACGGAGAGAATTCTCAGTTGTTTGGCCATAATTCAGGATAAAAATTTAACTTTGGGGGGTTTAAAAGGAGGACAAGTTCTACATCAGACTTAGCAAAAAGTAACAGCTTCTTTAGCCATAGACTTTTACTGTTTAAGGCAGATTATTATATTTTATTACAACTTTTTCTACTTTTTACACAATGTCAAGTCTTTTTTAGACAATATGTTATGAATGTTTTGTAATGTAAACCTGCAAGTTTTGTATTCTGTCTATTGTATTGAGTATTACTAATATTTTGTGTTTTTGAACCCCCTCGAAAACGAGATGGCACATCTCAAGGGGCATTCCAATAAAATAAAATAAAATAAAATAAAATAAGATAAGATAAGATAAGATAAGATAAGATAAAATAAATAAAATAAAATAAAATAAAATAAAATAAAATAAAATAAAATAAAATGTGTAAGATATGGCCAGTATAACGTGAGTTTAAAGCAACATCAGTGTAATTGTGAGACATGATTTATATATTTATAAGTGCTTTTACTTTCAGAGACCAGTATGGAGTTAATAATGGAGCTAATAATCCTAGCATGCAAACCGTGCTCTTCCTGATCCTCTGACAATAAAACGCTTTATAAATAGATGCCGACCGAACACAGCAGACTTATTTTGACCTCAAAAGCTGCTTATGCGATACATTAGTACTGGTTTACGAAACATTTTGCTCAAATACGTGGAGAAAAATCGAGTACAGGCCCTTTGATCACACCTTCCAATGCCAATGCTGAAGTGTCTTGCCCAGGGAAACAACCACCAGCTGGGTAGAGGTGGTTTTGGTTTCAAATCACCAGCGTTTCTGGATAAGAAAACCAACTCTCACAGTGGACATTTTCACTTAAATGAAGAACACAGCTCTCCCATCTGGTGTAGACCCGTTTTGCCTCCAGGTTTAGGCTTTTTTAAGTCCTAGTTTTCCCCTGAAACGTCACTGTAGTCTCACTAATATTTGGATAGACAGACCAGCCCCTTGTTTTCAAATATTTCAATTAAATGTATTCTTGTCGGACCCAAAACGCAACCAGTCGCCTTACTTGGCTTCACGTGCATTATAATAATCACATAGATAAGAACTGCATGAATAAGAAACAAATAGCCCTGTTTGTACAAAGATGGTGTCAAACACAGTCCTATATACAAATATTAAACTATATTTGACTCCAGAATGACGCCGTATACATGCGATTAATGTGAGTAAAATAAATATACTCTTTTGCAATGTAGTTTGCATAAAAAGCGGCGTTATTAAAGCGTTATCGACTAAATGTTGACGTCCACCCCAAGTCTGCTGCGTACCCATAAGTCACCGCACGCTACTGCTTCACAGAATTGTTGATTTAACCAACAGATAATCAAACAGTAAAAGACCAGCAGCATTCACGCCGAGTACCGCCTAAGAAAATATTTAGTTCCGAGTATCACCAGAACTAACCCAGAACTATTCCAGGTTTAAATCAGGTCGGAACCAGGACCACACTATGGCTATGTTAGCTCTAAACAAGGACTTACGCTAGGGAGGAGAAAAGTGTGTATAAAATTGACTCTAAATGAAGTAAACAATAGAACTGATGAGTCTCTGTGCATGAACCACAGTTTGAGAACCATTATTCTGACCTATTTTATTATGAGGCAGTTGAATTTCACTGAAGGTTTATGAAATGACATTGAATCCTTCATAGTTTCTCACACAGAACAACATGATTTTGTTCTTCCTGATCAGATGTAAAGGAATGAAGAGGAGAGCAGAAGTAGAGCAGAGAAAGCGTGGGCCCGTGTTCGTGGGCTGCACCCGCACAGCAGACGCACGGACCACGCACCGGAAGTGTATCTGGTTGCCATGTCAGGTCCTTTACAGCGACTTTGGACTCATTTTTGGGGGTAAAGTTGCTTACAAATTGCGACAGTTATGAGTTGCGTTATTTTGTGCTTACTCTGAGCTCCTGAGAGGAACTTTCTTTAGCCTTCGTCTATTGCGGACTAGATCATGCCTGTTTTTAATTATCCATGACAATTATCCATGACAATAAATAAACTTGGTCATTTTTAAGCAGCTTTTCTGTATTTTATCTAAACAAGTGACAATTTATGCCGGAAGTGTATCTGGTTGCCATGTCAGGTCCTTTACAGCGACTTTGGGCTTATTTTTGGGGGTAAAGTTGCTTACAAATTGCGACACTCATGAGTTGCATTATTTTGTGCTTACTCTGAGCTCCTGAGAGGAACTTTCTTCTATTGCTGACTAGATCATGCGTGTTTTTAATGTATTTATATTTCTAAGTTGTTTTGAAAATGTGTACAGTACAGCACTTTGAGCAGCTGTTGTTGTAAATGTGCTTAATAAACTTGACTTGGAGAACATATCAGGGCGTGCTCAGTGATGACACACAATATATATATATATATAAATTACTTATTTTAGTGATGAATAACAAATAAAGAACAAACAGCAAAAAATAAATACATTAAATAAAAAAAATAAAAATAAAAATCTCATTCTCATTCATAAAAGTGTATTTCTGGGTTTCAGATGGCATCACTGCATTCTATGGACCAATTTTAATTAATTCAGATGGGGGGCAGCTAAAATAAAAATGGTAAAAATGCTAAATTATGTTGTAATACGATGAGTTCTTGGGTTTGGTCAATAATAGAAAATACAAAGCTCAGCATTTGTGCATTTGCCTTTCGGATATTTCATGACAAAGTGCAATGTAAACAAAAGGAAAAACTTGCCCTTGCCCCTCCGTCTGATTTTAGAATCTGAAAAATACCAACAGGCAGAATATTTTCAGACGTTTAGTTTTTTTTGTATTGTTGTATTGTTTTGCAGTGTTGTTTTAGTTTATTCTGAAATAAATAAAATAAAAAAGTAGGGCGTTTGATTCAGCCACACATTTATGAATCAGTGTTTCCCATTAATAGTGGAGACTATGGTGCCCCCCATAGTCTAAAACAAGCTGAATAATAACTTTTTGTATTGTATAAATATATAGTAATAACTTTATTTAATCTTTAATCAGTCATTTTTATTAGTAGAGGCACATGGGGATCTTATTTATTCCAAAGATTTATTCAATACCGTTATTCAAATAAGAATTTTCTCTGCTACTTCCATAGTCTCTGTATAAACCCGAGCTAAACACATTTCTAATAACAGTTTCTATGTTATTGTTTGTACTATAGGGTGACCAGATTTCAAAATCAAAAACTGGGACACCCCCCGTTTGGTTTAGTTGGTAATAATAAAACTATGAAACGGGTGCGTAATTAAGGAAAACTGTTCTGCACCCTCCTGGCCTATAGAATGTTGTGATGTCATCTGAAACCCAGCAGTAGTCGCATTTTCACCACCACCAGGCTGTGAGGATGCTGAACTCTCTCCCCTCTCCACCCACCAGGCTGCCAGGAAACTAGGAACTCCCCAAAGAACACTTGGACTCAGACTCCCCCCAAAAAAGACTGTCTTGTGCCTTGCATTATGTGCCTTTTGCACTATTTACCATTTATTATTTATTTATTACACATGGGATATGTGTAAAAACCCTCAGTCGTCCAGGTAGAATCCATGGCAAAAGGAGAAATTCAATTTGTCAACTAGACAAAAGCTTATTTGGTCGACCAAATTAATTTTTGTCCAGTTGACAAATTCAGTTTCTCCTTTTGCTACGCATGGGATAGTGAGAAACATAATTTTGATTCTTTGTATGATCTTTATATGAAGAATTGACAATTAATAAACTTTTGGTAATTTTTAAGCAGCTTTTCCTGTATTTTATCTAAACAAGTGACAATTTATGCCTCTCAGGTATCAATATTGGTCAAAAATAGGGACACCTGGGGCATTTCTTGTATAAAACAGGGACAAATCACTGGTTTTGGATAAATCTGCTGGGACAAGGAACACAGGGCTCAAAACTGGGACTGTCCTGCGTAAATAGGGACGTCAGGTCACCCTAGTCTGTACGTCCCACAACAAAACAAAACAAAATTAATCAGGTTCTGTTGGGGCTCATTATAAAAGTGTATTTCTGTATTTCAAATAGCATCACTGCATTCTTTGGACCAATATTAATTAATACAGACGGGGGGTAGCAAAAATAAAAAAATATACAAATGCAAAATTACGGGCTCGCTTGTTTCCAGTCGTTTCCGCGTGTCTTTGCGAAAACCTGGCAACCCTGTGTGTGCGCGCGGCGCGTTCATGAGAGCCGGGGCACAGGCGCAGGCTCCAGCCGGCACACGCAGCGCTCACACCGGGGACACAGCACCGCGGCGCCCGGCCATCACACCCCACCACGGAGCTCCGTCTGAAGGAGGCGAGACCCGCGGACCCACACGCAGCCGAGCCCCGCCTTTCAACGGTAATCGGTAACGGGATCGCGCGCGTTTACCCCCGTGAAAACCGCGTTCTTTTCGGTTCACCGTGCTAACTCAGCGCTAGCCTGTGGAGTTAGCTCGCTGGGCTAACCGGAGTTTAGCCGGCTGCTCTTTAGCCGTTTAGCTTTCGCCATTTCCTCTCGTGAATCCTTTTGTTTATTCCGTTCATGGACGTGTTCGTATTTCGGTGTTTTAAAACTCTCGACACGCGTAAATATCGTTAACCCAGTTGCTAGAATTGACCTCAAAATGGTCGGCCAAATGTTCACACAATCGGTTGATCGGTGACGTCGTTAGCCGTGACGTAAGCCAGTTTGCCAAAGGCTCCGCGCGCAGTTTTGCCAAACTACGCCCATCGTCTCCACGTTCTTCAACATAAACTCCGCTGAACATGATTTTCCCCACGTTTAAATACATTTTTTAGTAATTATGTCAACCATTTTTATTGTTTTAGTAGTTTGATTGCGCTGCGTAACCTGTGGACTGGACTGCGATCGGAAACGCGTGACCCAGATGGTTTTAACGTTACGTGGGATGGAGCTAAAGGCGTATTTTGGTTAATTGTGTTCTGATCTTGTTGTTTTTGTCTCTCCCCGCAGCTGTCCGCCCTGTACGTGCCCAAGAACCGTGACGTGAGCGCCCAAACCCCGTGGAGTTCGTAGAAAAGGAGTGCCTGACTGGAGAGAGAAAGAGAGCACTGCCTGTTTGTTTATTTGTACGTGCCGTGCGTGCTGTGCGTGAGGAGGGCCGTGCGTGGACAGATCTCCATATGTGCGTGACAATGGGGGACATCAGCGACCTGGACCGACAGATAGAGCAGCTCAGACGCTGTGAGCTCATCAAGGAGAACGAAGTGAAAGCGCTCTGTGCCAAAGCCAGGTAATGTAACTCCAGGGTTCACTCGCCAAAAGGACCGGGACAATGGAAAAAGTGCACAGGATGAATATTGACCCTCTCTCGTGACGAATACCAGCTCTTGGGTGGCACACGGGTAACTGCTGTGCCCGGGAGAGGGGCACATCCTCCCTGCATCACGCAATGTGATGTATTGAGTTAGGAAATTGGCATTCTATATCATAATGAATAAGAATGATATATGATATAATGATATGTATAAAAATGAAATGTGAACGTAGTGAGACCAAAAGTCAGGCCTTGTTTATGTCATTTTACTGATCTTCCTGAAACGGCACACATTTTTACCTCCGCCAAGGAGGTTATGTTTTCGCCTGAGTCTGTCTGTCTGTCTGTTTGTTTGTTTGTTTGTTAGTTAGCAAGATAACTCAAAAAGTTATGGACGGATCTTGATGAAATTTTCAGGAAATGTTCCTAATGGTAAATCCAACAGATGATTAAATTTTGGTGATGATCCAGAAGAAATCCTGGATTCTGGATCACTTTGAAAACTGAGCTGCTTGGCGGAGGTCTGCGCTCTCTGAGTGCTTTTCTAGTTTCAGTATGTAATATCAATATAATCCTCATTTGCTCGCAGAAGTTTACTATGAAATCGTATTTTAAATCATTTTGCATCTGTAACTTGATTTGGGAAGAAATATTAATTATTTCCTTACCTGCTTGCCATGAACATAATTTGTAAGCAGCGCAACACAAGAAACTTGGAAAGCTACAGAAGTTGTTCAAAAATCATTAACAGTCACTTTTAGGAAGGTCTAAACTATGTATTTTATTGAAATGCATAATACAATATATATAATGGAAAAAAATAAATACATTTTATATGTATACAGTTTAACTAACATAGTTTCATAAAGGGTACAATTCAGGGGGACCTTTCAGCCAGGGGGACTTTCCAGCTGTACAGTGGCATACAGTTTAAACTGTGCCTGTACATGGAATGTTTTACTGACTCATGGCAAAACCTTTTCTTTATTTATTTGAACACGGTGAACAAAATGCTTCAATCTTTCTGATGAAGGTGATAATGAAACAGATGTTTATAAGTACGGCTGAGTGCTGTTACCAAGTACTGTGGCACCAAACCATCACTGTACCAATTGTCAAACAATGTAAAAATGCCATCACAGCCAATCAAAGTTGGTATTGAAAATGTTTTGAAGCCTGGTTGGTAAAGTTTTCGGAGCTTTTAGCCATGTTATAGTTGTTTCCCTCACCCTTACTTGTATTTGGAGTGATTTGTACACGTTTGAGCAACATTTAATCACTTGTCTTCAATGTTTTTATTTTCTTAAATTGGTGATACGTGCAGGGCTGGGCAGTGTTTTGTAGTCATACTTTAGTATACTAGTTCTAAACCAGGACTAACCCTTCCGTTTTGTCGTTCCCAACAATTATTAACACAGATTCCTGAAAAAAGTATTGTACTAAGTACTGATAGAGAAAAAATGGGAAAAACAGCCCTGCTCACCATTTGCTCAGTGTTTATTTTCAAATGGTACAGTGGAGAGTGGGTGTGAGGTAAACTCACATTATACCCACAATGTTATTACTGTGATACGAAAATATTTGTCTAAATGGAGAAGGATTTTAAAAGTAAAGACTAAATGTAACTAACTAATGTATAATTTCACATTTTAAAACAATTTGAAACTGGGATATCTGTTGGATTGAGTCAGTGTATCGTCAGACAAGACAAAACCCATTCTTAACTCACTGACTGTAAAATACTGTATCCTTGTCTTTTTCAGAGAGATCCTAGTTGAAGAAAGCAACGTGCAGAGGGTGGACTCTCCAGTCACAGTGAGTGCTCAGAGATTTCACATACTTCCAGTGAACAAGCCAAACACACTTCTAACACTCCCTCCTCCTCCTCTTACCCTCGTAGGTGTGTGGCGATATCCACGGTCAGTTCTACGACCTCAAGGAGCTGTTTAGAGTGAGTGCGCTCCATTGTTTTGTTGCCATGGCGACTTGCTGCCTCCACACGGCTCTTTCTCCTTTATTTGCGGTGCAGTTGTGCTCGTAAATAAACATCACATGCTCTGTGTCTGTGGCAGGTGGGAGGAGATGTGCCCGAGACCAACTACCTCTTCATGGGAGACTTTGTGGATCGAGGATTTTACAGTGTGGAGACGTTTCTACTGCTACTAGCGTTAAAGGTAAATGGCAGGGAGTCCACTGTGCTTTGGAATGTTGCCGATCAGTCCCCGTTTTTACCGGCACACGCCCACTGCTCTGGTTTGTTGTAATGACGTTTACAATGACGACAGCTCCCGTTGGGCACAGCATTTTTCAGAAGCAATTCAGAAGTTGGCAAACTAGTTTGTTTTAATTAAATAATTTTAGATGTATATTGTGATTTTAAATGTGCAAATGACATAACGTAATGATCCACAGGTATCATAGATTACAGCTGTATAGCAGACACAAGCACAATAGGTCTGCTTTTAAGAAAATGTTTGGCTTTCAGAGCACCACCAGATCTAAACACAGACTTTATCAGGCTCAAATTAGGGTTAAACCAGGTCTAAAATTAGACAAAAACAAATAATGATTAACTCAAAGTAGGTCAGGGACATACACTGTAACTGCAGAGTGTTGGATTCTGAAAGAGGTAAAAGTTTCAAATGAAACTAACCATGTGAGTCAAGAACTAGAATATGAAATGGTATTGAAGCTATTTTAGCAAGCCTAAAATAGACGCATGCAAATAAGAGAAATAAATATTCATCTAGAGTTGAGCTAAAAAGGGGTGGGTCTTGAGCCTGCGCTAAAAACATGTTCAAATATTATAGTGATTAAAGCCATAGTATGTAACTTTTTAGCTTAAAAATAGACTGACTCTTATTTGGTCTGGAGGAGGGCCTCTTCCTCTTGTTTCCATGGAAATCTTCCACACTTGCCACGTTTTACATGTTAATTCCTAATAAAAATGAATTCTGCTTTAAAAAGACCATGTAAACACTTGAAAATGAAAATGATTATTTGGAATTAAACTTGATTCCAAATTAAGTGGGTGGTTTATTCCGATTTTAAAGCCGAATTAATTTATTCCTCAATCATAAACGTTTATTCCGCTTCCCGGCCATATGGCGCTCGTTGGGTCGTCCTTCTGAAGCGATGACGCACTGCGAGACGGCGCCCGGAGCAAACGTTGGTCTCAAACCGAAACAATTATTTTAATAAGTTCGCTGGAAGAACTACAAATAATGAAAAGAGCGGATGGAAAACAGAAAAACACTAACCAAACCGAGATGACAAAAAGCCGGTAGCAGCTGAAGTGAGTTTTCTTCCAGTCAACGTAAATCCGTTCATGTTCCTGTCCAATCAGAACCCTTCCCCACCCCCAGACGTTGACCAGAATTAAATAAAGTCGATTTAACGTGTTTTCCATGTAAACCTCAATTCAGAATTATTATTTCCATGTAAACTCGGAAGAACTCCGAACCATTTAATTAAAAAACATCATGTAAACGTAACCAGTATGACATCAAATTTATCTTTCTCTATGGAGAATGTTCCGAATTATGGATGGAACTTTCTCATTCCATGGAATCATGCAGTTGCCTTTTCACCCCCAGAAAGTTGCACACTATCACTTCAGTTAACCAGAACGAGATCTTTCTTAAATGGACAGAAGCAAAATGTCTTGTCAGCTTTAAGTTCACAGCCAAATGCGTCAGAGCTGTTCAGTTTTACACAGAACCATTCAGAATAAACGTGAAAGGCACGACCACTTTCCACTGAGCGTTTAAATCTGTTCTGCTGTAGGTACGGTACCCAGACAGGATAACCCTGATCAGAGGGAACCACGAGTCCCGGCAGATCACGCAGGTGTACGGCTTCTACGACGAGTGCCTGAGGAAGTACGGCTCTGTGACAGTGTGGAGGTACTGCACTGAGATCTTTGACTACCTGTCCCTGTCGGCCATCATCGACGGCAAGGTGAGGCCCGCTCTGTACAAAACTCACTTGCACCACTGTTTCTAAGGCTCCACTCACGTGTGTGTGTGTGTGTGTGTGTGTGTGTGTGTCAGATCTTCTGTGTGCACGGCGGCCTGTCTCCCTCCATCCAGACCTTGGACCAGATCCGCACCATAGACAGGAAACAAGAAGTGCCTCACGACGGGCCCATGTGTGACCTACTCTGGTCAGACCCTGAAGGTAAAGATTCAGCCAGTTAAAAAATGACATTGTATTAAGTTTGTTCTTTAATGTGAAGCAGATGACTTGGTAATGGTCTCATTAAATATTGTGGAGCAAAGCCTATTTCAGCAACTGCTCAATACTCGGGTTGTTCTGATACAAGAACTTTTACGATGACACATTTTGAAGCCTGATATATCACTGATGTAAATGCAGACAATAAATGAAAATACTGAAACTAATTTACACAAAAACCCAAGAGCAAATTTATGCCACAAAAACTATTCTGAATGTACAATATGCTGCAATAAATAAACAGCAGAATGAAACACTTTAGTACTTAGTTTGCATCTATAATGACTCACAGAACCTTTTAAGTCGACCTTTTACGGCTTATATCTTATCATATAGGCAAAAAATAACAAAACATTTCCCATTCGTGTAAAGATAAAGTACACACGATAAATACTGATCCCAAAAACATATTCTTCAGTTTTCATGTATTGAACAGTAATTCAATATAGTAATTACAGCGACATGTCTGGTTACAGTTGGCTTTTTCCAGGTATTTGGCATCTATTTTTCATTATTTGTCATGTTGTTGAGAGCCTCACCTGTTTACAGCTTGGGGCCAGTGCTGCTGCTAACGCCCAGAGGAGCTTAAACACAGACAGGAGACCGCAGTGGTGACAGAACGGACATTTGATGCCTTCACACTGCCTTTAGTGGAGCTAAACTTTGGTCGAATTGGCTGTGAATCCTGTCTGGCAACGGCACTGTCTGGACTTTGTTTATTCTGCAAAATTTAATGTACTCTGGGGTATCTGGGGGATCAAATCTGATTCGCCCTACATTATACCACCATATACTTGCCCCAGGTTCATAAGGTTATAAAATGTTTATAGTGTATGATCTTTTTACTTAGGGCAGTGAAATTTGCAGTAAAATGCTTATGTTTTGTATACCTTTTAACTGAACTAAAAACAATCAAACTTTCTACACATAAATAATGGTTTTAAGGATTGCCACGTGAAACAAAAGTAGAATTTCTTCCTCCAGTCCCAAACAGCTGGTGGTGCTTTTCAGACAGTGTTGCTAAATGCTCCACAGTGGTGCGAGGACGCTCTTTGCTTGACCTTGTGTTCCTAATGGCTTGTGTCTCTCCTCAGACACCACGGGCTGGGGGGTCAGTCCCAGGGGGGCCGGGTACCTGTTTGGCAGTGACGTGGTGGCACAGTTCAACGCGGCCAACGACATCCACATGATCTGCAGAGCGCACCAGCTGGTCATGGAGGGCTACAAGTGGCACTTCAACGAGACCGTGCTCACCGTGTGGTCAGCACCCAACTACTGCTACAGGTGAGACTCTCAACTCTGCAATCTTCTGCTCATAGACTGCATAATGGACATGACTAACCTGCTAGACGCTACGCACCAAATAAGAAATGAGCACGGGCACTCTTTCGGCTCCACTGACTCCAGTTCACTTTCTATTGAAAAAACGCTGCCTGTCTGTAACTGCTGTGGTCAGGCCTGTCATTTTGGTCTTAAAACCTCCTCTACATGTTCCTATGGTTTTTATTTAGCTATTTTGTTTATAAATCAAGATATGAGCATTAATAACAGACAAGTCAGGCTCTCGCTGGTGTTGGCAACGCTTCATTTCAGTTCATTTGCCATTTGCAGTATAAAAACCAACCAGAGTGCACAGCATTCACTCACTCATTCAAACGGACAAACTAACGCATACTAAAACACAAACTTATTGAAACATGTTTGATTGACAGCGTTACCAAGCGCCCACTCCCTGCCTTCAACAGCCTCACTCCTGATTGGCTCTTTGGTTGCCATGATACTTGCGCTCTATGATTCTGCTGTGACAGGAGGAGATTTACATGTGGGATCCAAAACCCAAGTGGCCTGTCTTATGTCGCTTGCACAAATACAAAAGTTCGTTTATGTAACTTTTCTAGTGGAGGGTCTGCCACTGTCTCCATGGAGATGCTATGCCTGGAATGTTATGGGAGTTTGATATTTTATCTGTTTCCACGGAGAGAAACGGATGATTCAGCAGGACCTACTAATTATTTCAGTAATAAAAGCACCTGCAGTTTAATGCCCTATTGTGGAACTTGCCAGACAAAGCAATACCATCTCCGTGGGAACAAGCAGGAGGCGAACCCTCTGTCAGACTATGTAGGGGCCGGGTACAGTAGCAAATTAAGAATAACCTCCTTCTCATCTTCTCAAACTGCGCTGAAACCCTGAAGCCGTTTTGTAACAACAGCACCGTGTTTAAAACAGTTTATTTCTGGGCATAAAATCATTTCCGTGAGCGCAGTCGAGAGTGCACAGCTAACCAGCTAACCCTCTGCTCTGTTTTTAGATGTGGAAACGTGGCGGCCATCTTGGAGCTGGACGAGCACCTACAGCGGGAGTTTATCATCTTTGAAGCAGCTCCACAAGAGACCAGAGGCATCCCCTCCAAGAAGCCCGTGGCAGACTACTTCCTCTGAGCAGCCGCCCTCCTCTGGGACCCTCTCACCAGCCCTTCCATCTGCTACAGGACACTCCGCACTTGGACTGAGCACCTGCCAGAGCACCTGCCAGAGCCCCTGTCAGACTCAAACTGAAGTGTTACTTTAGCCCCGCCCACAGAGCGCTCACCGAGAGAGCTGGACCTGCCTCTTCTTTTCAGGGCGGCCGTCATGGACCTCCTGTGCGACTAAAAAAAACCCGTGCCCGCATCAACCTGGCTTCCACTGCTCGCTCTTCTAGTATTTTTTCATGAACTTTTATTATTAGTTTAGAAGTATTTTCCTCAGACATATGCAGTTGTAGGCATCATTTACAGTATGTTTTTTTTGTTTTTTAATTTTTGTATTGTCAGGACGAGTCCTGTTTCTTATGATCTTTTATCGTCGTTTCTTTTTTCAAATGTTCTGTGTGATTATTTAACATAGCCAGTGCTGCTGCCCAGCACCACCAGAGGAAAACCTGAAGTATAATACTGGCCAAACAGTCGCTGTATTCACCATTCTTTTCTCATAATTCCTTTTATCTACAAGTCTCTGTAGATCTGTCCATTTTGATATTGTGACAATAAAGTTTTTGTATCAATGTTCAGTTGCTCCACTTTCACTGAGGGCGCATTAAGTAACACTTTCTGTGAAAGGTGCTCTATAAATAATAAATCAGAGTGCAATAAACAATATGTATGAGAATAAAAAAGAGATTACAGAAGAGTCGACCAAAAGCTTGTGTAAATAGCAGTGTCTTGAGTGAAGTGTCCCTCTCCACACCTGAGCATGAATTTGAATTCCAGAGGTGTGTTTTCATAACGGAGCTTTTACATACAAATGTTAGTCAATGGTGAAGAGAGACAGAGAAAAACAAGGAAATTCAAAGTTTGACAGCAGCGACATGGTACAGAGATGTAAATGTACCAGTTAACCCTTTACAGGAACCTCAAGATGGATCAAACAGCTGTGCTGCAGTGAAACAGGCTTTTCAGCTGAACACAGAACACGACACTGGCAGTTTGTGTGTGTGTACATCAAGTCTTAACGGGAACTCCATGAACTCTGGTAAACTCTAAATTAACACTTCATTTAAAGACAGGCCTATGTGCATATTGACAAGGTGCACGTGACTCAAGCTGCTTCAAGCTGGGATTGAACCACCAACCTCTGGGTTAGATGACCACTTCCTTCAACCCCTGAGCAATTACCACACTTGGTCTTTTCCAATCCAAAAGTGACATATGCAAAGAAGGGTAGAGTAGCTAAAAATTATATTCAAATAAGAGTAGCGTTACTTCAAAATTACATTAGGCTACTCTAAGTACTACGTAAAAGTACAAAGTAGTGGTCCAAAAAATGACTCAAGCAAGAGTAAAAAGGTATTTGGGAAATAAACTATATGTAATTTATGATTTGAAGGTTTGTAATTTGTAATTTGAAGGACAAAAAAAAAAACATACATAATGCACAAAATTTGCTATTTTCAAAGGACAGACACAAAAATGAGACAAACTAAACCAGATCTGGAGCTGCAAGAAACACAAATGTTCAAATAATTTCATATTGTCACATGAAGCTTTTCTCACTTTAAACTTACTCACAGTGGGAAGAGGAAGCACAACTTTTACTCAAGTAAGAGTACTGATACTTCAAAAAAATATTACTCATGTAGGAGTAAAAGTATGCTGTTAGAAAACTACAATTTCTTAAAAAAAAAAAAAAAAAAAAGTTATTCAAGTATATGTAACTGAGTAATGCCCACCTCTGGACCTATGTAATACAAATGCACACATAGAACATACAAATGCACACATAAAACATTAAATAAATAAATAAATAAATAAATAAACTTTAACCCATCCGTTTTTTTAGGCAATAACCCGTAACTTGTCTGGTCTTGCGCCGCTCGTCGGACAAGTTCTGGAGCAGGTTTTTCCAGAAGAACCACGGAAGTTCTCCCTCCCGCCCCGGTGGAAGTGTGCGCAGAGAGGCCGAGCTCTGAAAAGCCCCAGCCCCGTCCCCGGAGCCACTGCCTCCGCCGCCTCCGCCGCCTCCGCCGCCCGTGCCGCTGCTCTCACAGCCGCTCACAGCCCCGCCGCCTTCCGCCGCCTCTCCTCCGGCCGCGGCCTCTCCCGTTCGCCCCTCGGTTCCACGGCGCTGGTGAGTTTATTTTTAACGCGACATCAAAATGCAATCCGTGTGGAAAATGTCCGCCAAATCTCGTGCTAAAAGGCTCTTAGTTTTGTCTTTTATTCTCGCGCAGATTTTTGGAGGAAAGGTACGTTTGCGCACGTCTTTACGCACATGTCGGGTTTCCAAACTTTGCGTCTCGTTGCGCCGAGTTGTTTTTGCATCATGAGTTTTAGTTGACTTTTTTCACAAGGGATAAGTGGATAGCCAACGTGGTTATGAAAAACATACCCACGTTGGCTAGCTTAAAGATGCATTACGTAACTTTTCGCCTCTTTTTCTCCTGTTTAATGGAGATGTTGCTGCTTTACCTGGATGTCACTGTCTTGTATTTTCACACTTGCTGGTGATTTTACTGAGCAAAAATACTTGGAAAACATGCGCCCAATTCAGTTTAGACCCGGTGTAGATCCGGTATAGTTCTAGTCCGTCTTTGCTCTCGAGATCAGGCTATGGACATTTGTTTGCATTAATTTATTCTCTTTGTTGACTTGGCATAGCACCAGTTCAGACCCGGTTTAGTCCTAGTTTAGACATGTTTTAATCCAGGTTGAGACACAGTATAGACTGGGTTTAGACCCAGTTTAGATCCAGTTTAGACTTGATTTAGACCCAGTTTAGGCCTGGTATAGTCCGTCTTTGCTCTCGAGATCAGGCTATGGAGATTTGTTTGCCTTAATTTAATCTCTTTGTTGACTTGGCGCAGTTACAGTTCAGACCTGGTTTAGTCCTGGTTTAGATATGATTTAATCCCAGTTTAGACCCGGTTTAGACCCAGTTTAGACCCAGTTTAGACTTGGTTTAGACCTGGTGTAGATCTGGTATAGCTTTAATCCGTCTTTGCTCTCGAGATCAGGCTATGGACATTTGTTCGCCTTAATTAAGTCTCTTTGTTGACTTGTACAGTTCCATTTTGGACCTGGTTTAGTCCCATTAACTCCTGGGTTATTTCTGTTAAAACCAAGACCAGGGATAGAAAGATGCAAAATTACTGTAATTGAGAGTAGATTTTTGGGGGGAAACTGTAGTTTTGTGAGTACATTTTTACACATTGTTGCTTGTGTTTTTAATTGAGGATAATTATAGCAGTGTAATTGTGATTACACTTAAAGTCACAATAATCAAATCAAAATAAAGGCGTGTTGCACTGAGAAACTGAGCGAGCTTGCATCTCCACAAACCTGACTCTTATTTGGCCTGGAGAACGCCCTCTTCCTGTTTGTTTATATGGAAATTTTGTTCCTTTGGCCGTAATATTCAATAATGCAAGTGACGTGCCGCCTCCAGAAAGTTACATACTGTACCTTTTTAATTAAAGGGTTTACTGATTACAACACACACACACGGTCCAAATCCACGGCTGTTTCTGATTGGCCACAGCTCTGAGAAAATGTGCAGATTGTGGTATAAAACGTTTCTTGCATAGAAGTCTAGTAAAAATTGTGCTAAAATATAACTAGTTACTAACTTTGGGTTGTATTTTTCATGCACACATTTACCATTTTGGCAGAAATACCTTTTTAAGTGAGTACACTTTTCGCCGTGCAACTAAACTTTTACTTAAGCACAAATATTCTGTACTCTGTCTTCCCACCCTGGTCATGTTGACTTTTATTGATGGTGTGAAGTTGACCCTTTGTGTAATGCAGAGGGACCTGAGTGGCTGCAGGTTCGGGCTATGACTGAGCTGTGAGTCACGGCGCTGGCTTCTGCTGCTGCTTCTTCTCTGCTCATTATCGAACTGAAAACGCCATTTGAGTCTATGCAATTATCAAATCACAAATGCCGCAGTTATTTAAAGTTCCTGTGACGGGCTGGACTTCTCGCTAATCTCACTAAAAAGCAGCCAAGATCACTAGATTTAAGACAAAGTTTGGCGATTTTTATTAAAGTTCTTGGTTTGGGATTGGAATCGGCATGCAGTACTGGGCCAAAACTCCTCTAATGTACAAAAAAGTTGTTATTTGACAAATTAAATGATAAGAAAACTCATTTATTTTGTTGAAATCACGTGTAAGTATTAGAAAAAAGGTGTTATTTTGTGTAAATTGTGCTTAAATTTTAGACAGAATTCTCCCAATGTGATGTCATCAATGTGGAACTCTCTACTTCCTGTAATTTTCAACACATTTTCTTAAAACTTTTCTCAACAAATTGCTTCTTGATTGGTGTAAAACTACAATTTATATTTACAACAGGAATTATAGCACCAGATTATGTCAAAACTCGTGCTCACTTTGATAGAACAGAAAACAAAATATCCTTTAGATCTGTACAAACATGTTCTGAAATGCGTCAGATTCTTGTATCGATACTTTGCGGCTGATGTCATCTGCGTTCCCTGGGGGTGACTAAGCTAACTGGAGGCACTGCTCTGTCTGGAGATTAATCTGAGCTTTGATCTAGCACTGACTTAGCCGGTGACGGGTGGTTTTATTGCTCAAAAATACCCAGAAAAACAAGTATTCTGACTCTGAGCGGAGTCGCCTCTCCACAGATCTGACCTGTAACGTGGCCTGGTTTGGTCTCGATGAAGATGGAAGGGTTTAATGCCATACTGTGAAACATTCCAGATAAAACAATAACGTTACACAATGCGCCTTTTTAAAACAATTTTGTATTTTTTTCTTTAAGTTTTCAGCTCAGACTCTCTTATAAACCTCTTTGGCTGTGTTTGCTAATGTGTTTATTGCGTCACCATGGAAACTGCTGAACATTTCACCATACAGAAACATGTAGAACACCCCCGGGTATGATGCTAGTTAGTTTAGCGACTCATATTTCAGTTTTCTCTCAAATGTGAATGTAATGAACAGAATCACACAGAAATGGCAAAGGCATTACTTGTCAAAAAATTCACCGTTCATTTTTGTTTTTCCAAATTTGTGCTGCTCTAGCTCAGAGTTTTGCCTTTGTCAGAGCAGAGAAGAGCTGTTAGAATTTACGATGAGACCAGACCCGTGACTCCGCTTATGTAAACTGATCTTTTCAAACCTAGTCGCCCTGGTCCAACTAGAAAAGAGGTGAGACATAATGTTGGATGAACCTCACAGCGGCTGGTCTGTGTGAAAGTGTACCGTCTATTTAGTTTACAAGCAACAAGCATTTTTTTAGGCAAATCTGCAAGTGTGATGTTTGTTCCCACACCCATTTTTCAACCTTTTCAACCCCCACGTGTCTTGGTTAAAAATGGCCAACTCATGTTTTAAGTTGAGATGGACAATGTGTTTTTTAAAAGTCCTAAATTGCACAAAATTGACTCTTGTGACCTTTAAGACATGTTATAATGTTGTAATCTTCTCAAAAACAGACTTGGAGTTGTTTGTTTCATTCACACATGTTTGAGTAATGTTTTATTATTAGTTTGTCTACATCTCCATAGCTCAAAATGTCAAAATGCTCTGTTCCACGTTGTGATGTCATGAAGCGTAAATTTTCAAGTTAACAGCTCCTTTTGCTCTTAGTTTAATGGAGATTGGCAATTCCAGGACTGAAATTATCCAAATCAAAGTGTGTTGCGTTTGAAAACACAGTGGAGCACTTCCTGTATTACCATATGACATCACAAGGTGGAACGGAGTGCTTTCTGTTTGAGAGAAGAACCTAGAAGAGCCTAAATACGCAGGGTTTGTGTGTTAAATGTGGCTTGTAGCTCCCAGTTTTGCGTAATATAAGATGTTTAAACAAAGCTTCATTTCTGTGCTTTTACTCAGGTTTGACTTAAACTAAATCTGGACTGTGCTTTTAGGGCCGATATATCGACTAGAGCAGACCGATCTCGGGTCAGGTCGGGTGAAGCCCTCTCGGTTTACATCATGTCAGTCGTTCTGTAACCGCTGTGATGATTACATGTTTATCCTGTGCAGCCTACTCTTCTGCTCCTTATGTCACTGTTGTACTCTGCTGATGATGCTCACTGCCTTTATGTTTGGGCCAAGTGTATGTCAAAGTGAAAAAATGCATAGCACACTCAGATGGCCAGTTTTTAAATAACGTTTCGGCAAAAAGCCTTCGTCAGAACGTTTTTCTTCCTTTGGACCACAGTACACAAAATGGTTGCCAGGCCAGGTGCTCATATCCCCCTCTAACGAACGGGAGGTCCCAAAGTGAGGTCACCCAGTGAGATCAGGCCACTCTACAACAAGAAAAAACTGTTGGATATTTGCCTAAAACATTCTCATAAAATACAAAAATAGTTTGACCATATCACAAAAAGCATCTTGGGTCAGAGTCCACATTAAATCCGTGAGAAGCAAGAGTCTTAAGTTGGTGACTCCAGAAGTGCTCTCTTTGACAGGAGCGTTTCCAGATTCCCACCTCTAGGGGGCAGTTTTACATGTTCTGTGACAATATTTCTTAAGGAAGAGATGGGATGGGTGAAATCTACAAAATGAGCTGCCACAGGATCCTGAGCATTGTGTGTTTCTGCCCTTGTGCCCTTTAGCCTTCTCCAAGTCCCCACACACAGAGCAGAGCCAGGGAGGAGCATGGAGTCCCACAGTGCGATGCTGCAGAGACTGAGGACCTCCTTCCAATCTGGGGTCACTGTTCCGGAGAAGTTCAGACGCGCTCAACTCAGCAAGCTCCTGAGTCTGCTCCAGGAGAACGAGCAGAGGATCCTGGAGGCCCTGCACAAAGATCTGGCCAAGGTACCTCCATGTCTCTCCGTGCATTTTAATCTGATTTGATGAAATGCTGCTTCCTCATCACAAACATACCTGGAGCTGGTTTTGTTTAAATGCCGTTTTGTGCTCGTGTAGTGCTGGGACTTGTAATAAAATCTAATCAGCAAGTTTCAAAGGAGAAATTAGTGCATGTTTCTCCTTTTAAACCTGCTGATTAGACATTATATTGAGCATTTCCCATTTGAGTTTTCATTTAGCAGACACCAAGCTCCGCTATAGCACACGCCAATACAAATGTGTTCAGAAACGCGTTTTTGAAAGAAATCTCCAAACTTCATTTTAATTGTATGGTTTAAAGTCCTTTCAACTGGCAACAGTCACGTCTGGGCTTGAGTAATGGCACCACTTTCTGAAGCGATTGTGAAAGGAAAAAAAATCACTTTTGTTTATTAGTACTGACCAAGAAGATTTTGGCTCACGTGGATAGGCCCAATAATTAGATATTAACCATTTCAAGTTGCTGTACCTGATTTTTACCGTCTTAAAAACATGAAAAACAGAACTAGTTCATTTGAAACAGTTTCCAAAGTTCTTCCTCTCTTTCCTTATGGCTTCAGAGCGTCCTAATTACTCACAAAGATGAGTTTATAAGCGCTTTTCCCAACTGGTACAGGCCCTTTTTATCCAGGTCAACAAGTCTGACCTGACCTTGCTTATCTCCACACTTATCTCCTGCTTATGGAAGTGCTTGTCTCTATGGAAATGTTGTTGCTTTGTCTACAATGTTCCATAGTATAGATTAAACCTATTAAATCTATCACGAGAGAGACGAGCAGGTTACAGCACTACGCCACATTACAAGGAATTATTGTATTTTTGAGCAACAGAAACACCCGTAATGAATAAATGCTAGATGGATATGTTTAAAGTCATAACATGGAACATTCCAGGCAAAGCAATAACATCTCCATGGAGCAGGTTGACCAGACGTCCCTATTTACCCGGGACAGTCCCAGTTTTGAGCCCTGTGTCCCCTGTCCCGGCAGATTTATACAAAACCAGTGATTTGTCCCAGTTTTATACAAGAAATATCCCAGGCGTCCCTATTTTTGGCCAATTTGATACCAGCCAACAGTAAAGAGAGGCATAAACTGTCATTTGTTTCAGTAAAATACAGAAAAGCTGCTTAAAAATCACCAAAACACAAAGAAAATGTGACTATAAAGACTCAAATGTTAGTCATGAATGGGCCAAGTGCAGAACAATTTTCTTTAATTACGCACTCGTTTCACAATTTTATTATTGCCAACCACCACAAACCGGAAATCCGGTCACCCTGCCATGGAAACAAGTAGGTAGCGGACCCTCCACCAGATAAGTTACGCAATTCACCTTTAAACTACAGTGATTCTACAATGTTGTGATGTCACGCGAACACAACCCATTAATGACCTATTTTTCTATACAGGTGACTTTATGTGATTAATTTGCATATTTTTCTTTCCCACCACAGCCTAAATTCGAAGCCGTTTTATCAGAATTGGAAATCGTGATCAATGAGCTGCACTTTGCCCTGTCCAACCTGAGGGGCTGGCTGCAGGACGAGTATGTTAGCAAAACACTGGTTAGCTACTTTTACTTTTACTTTGACCTTTTCCATTATAATACACAACAATACTCAGCGTTTGTTCTGATGGTTCTCTGTGGCGTTCTGTTCTTCTTCCAGGCCACAAAGGTAGACGAGTGCTACGTGCGCAGGGAGCCTTTAGGGGTGGTGCTCATCATCGGCCCGTGGAACTACCCCATACACCTGCTGCTCCTGCCACTAGTGGGGGCTATAGCTGCCGGTGAGAGTTTTGTGAATTTACTTTTTTTTTCTCTTTTCATTTTGTTTTATGGAAAAGTTAGAGAAAGAATGAGAAAGGGGAGAGGGAGAAAGTGAGAGTCGGAGAGGGGATGTGTCAGAGAAGGAAGAAGAAGAGTCGGATTCAGAGGAGGAGGAAGAAGAAGAGCCGGAGAAGGAGGAGGAAGAAGAGCCGGAGAAGGAGGAGGAAGAAGAGCCGGAGAAGGAGGAGGAAGAAGAGCCGGAGAAGGAGGAGGAAGAAGATTCAGAGGAGGAGGAAGAAGAAGATTCAGAGGAGGAGGAAGAAGAAGATTCAGAGGAGGAGGAAGAAGAAGAGTCGGATTCAGAGAAGGAAGAAGAAGAGTCGGATTCAGAGAAGGAAGAAGAAGAGTCGGATTCAGAGAAGGAGGAAAAAGAAGAAGAGTCGGAGAAGGAGGAGGAAGAAGAGTCGGAGAAGGAGGAGGAAGAAGAGTCGGAGAAGGAGGAGGAAGAAGAGTCGGAGAAGGAGGAGGAAGAAGAGTCGGAGAAGGAGGAGGAAGAAGAGTCGGAGAAGGAGGAGGAAGAAGAGTCGGAGAAGGAGGAGGAAGAAGAGTCGGAGAAGGAGGAGGAAGAAGAGTCGGAGAAGGAGGAGGAAGAAGAGTCGGAGAAGGAGGAGGAAGAAGAGTCGGAGAAGGAGGAGGAAGAAGAGTCGGAGAAGGAGGAAGAAGAAGAGTCGGAGGAGGAGGAGGAAGAAGAAGAGTCGGAGGAGGAGTCGGAGGAGGAAGAAGAGGAGTCTGATTTAGAGAAGGAGGAAGAAGAAGAGTCTGATTTAGAGAAGGAGGAAGAAGAAGAGTCTGATTTAGAGAAGGAGGAAGAAGAAGAGTCTGATTTAGAGAAGGAGGAAGAAGAGTCGGATTCAGAAGGAAGAAGAGGCACAGAAAGAAGACGGGGAAAGGGAGAGGATGAGAGAGAAAGACAGAGGGAGAAGGAGAGGATGAGTGGGAGAGGAGTGAGAGGGGAGAGGAAGAAGAGGTGAGGGAGAGGAGTGAAAAAGTAGACGAGGAGACAGAGGATTTATTTGGTCTTCCATTTCTATTATGTGCAGCTCTTTGGAAACTCTGTCTACAAAGTGTGCACTTCAAAAACAACTTTTAAAATCCTTTCTACTTTTATTTTACACAACATGTTTTTCAGTTGAGTCTTTATTTTAAAACTGAATTGCAAATCAAATCTAATCTCAAACACAACATTTCATATTGTGTAATTTACAGTTTACTTGTGGTCATCATTTTATCTGCAGAATGGCTGATAATGGCTGACTGTTTTAAATGTTTTAAATGTGCACCAGCTGGACAGTTTACCACAGGATGTCATTATTTTAAGATTCCTCCTCAAATAGAAACCAGATTTTTTGTTTCTTTCTCGTACTTCTTGTTTCTGCTGCGTGTCTTCTGAGTCAGCAAGGGCCTCTGACGCTGCTTAATAAGTGTTTTGGTGCAGGAAACTGCGTGGTCATCAAACCGTCAGAAGTGAGCTCTGCGGTGGAGGCTGTGATCGCTGAACTTGTGCCCAAATATCTGTCAACGGTAAAAGCAGAAAATACTGTTCACCTTTGACACAACGAGCTCTGTTCACGCTCACGTCACAAAACCAGACGATGTTTGGAATCGTGCGGATGACGACTTCCTTTGGGCTCTTTTAGTGATAATAACTCGAAAATGGACCAGTTTTCTTCATCTAGATGTCGTTGTATTCTTTCTTTGTTCCTTTTATAAATTGCCTATTAATTTGTGTATTATTATATATTATAATTTGTGAAACTTGATTAAAAAAAACACTGCAGCGTTCCGTTATGTTCAGCAGATCAACAGTTCCGACCAGCTGCTTGTTGCTGAATCCGCGGTTTTATCACATTCCCAGTGTCGTAAAAACACCGGAAATCGTCACCCGCATGTTTCCAAACATCTTCTGGTAATCGTGAATAGAGACAATTACAGACAGATTAACCCACAGTGTCATTGTGTTCCTTCAGGACTGTTTCGCTGTGGCGTGTGGAGGGGCAGAGGAGACCCATGCGCTGCTAAAAAATAAATTCGACCACATCTTCTACACAGGTGACGACACACAACTGAATCAAGGGCCAGAATTATTTATGGGGAATGGGACTTTTTTAAGTTTCTGATTTTCAATACAATCGTTATACAGATTCATTTAGTTTTTCTAAGCAGCCATATTGTAAACAAGGGTCAAAGCTAGTCTAATTAACACTTAAGTTTTTATCTGTCAGAAAAATGTGTTCCAAGGTTCCATAGTATGGCATTAAACTTAAATCTACCTGAAGGTTTTGAGCATTTGTGTCATATATCGTGCTTACATTAACGTGACAGACTTGTTCATTGATTCCTAGTTTAGTTTGTTTGCACTGTGGTAATTTCCTCTTCTGCCAATAAAATACAGGTATATTCTTTAAAATTAACAATATAATGGTTGAAATTAAAAAAAAAATCTACCCTGAACTCACCCCCTTCACTGTCCCACAGGCTCTCAGTCGGTGGCCCGTAGTATCCTCCAGGCGGCCGCCCCTCACCTGACGCCCGTCACCCTGGAGCTGGGAGGGAAGTGCCCCTGCTTCATCCACCACCGGGTGGACGCGATGGCGGCCGCGCGCAGACTGGCCTGGTCCAAGTACTTCAACGTGGGCCAGAGCTGCGTGGCCCCAGACTACGTCCTGTGCACGGAGGAGACGAGGGACGCCCTGGTGCCCACTCTCAAACAGGTCCTCCTCGAATTCTACGGCACGGAGCCCCAGAAGAGCCCTGACATGGCCCGCATCATCTCCCCCAAACACTGGACCAGGCTCATGGGGCTGCTGGAGAAGAGCAAAGGCAGAGTGGTGCTGGGAGGGGAGAGTGACGAGGCCGACAAGTACATAGGTGGGTTATACGTGTGGGTGTATGTGTATTAAAGGTGTGTAACTGTTCTGGTGGAGGGAGATGTTATTGCTTTGTCTGGAATGTTTCACAGTATGGCATTAAACCTTTCTATCTTCATGGAGACCAAACCAGACCAAGTTACAGGTCAGATCAGAGTCAGAATGTCTTGTTTTTGTAGCTCAAAACTACATACAAACCACCTGTAATTGAATGAATCTATGGTAGAGCTGTTTAATGTCATACTGTGGAACATTCCAGACAGAGCAATGACGTCTCCATAGAAACAAAGAGGTGATAGATGGCCATATAGGCCAGCCAAGAGCTCCCTTCAGCTGAGTGCTGGTGTTCTGACACAGACCTGAACCCCTCTGACTAACCCTCTCCTCTGTCCCGCTGCAGCCCCCACAGTGCTGGTGGACGTGTCCGAGGACGACGCTCTGATGCAGGAGGAGATCTTCGGGCCCCTGCTGCCCCTCATCACCGTGAGCTCTGTGGACGAGGCCATAGCCTTCATGAACAGACGGGAGAAGCCCCTGGCCCTCTACGTCTTCTCTGATGACTCCAGTGTAAGTGACCAGAGCCAGTGCTTTAGCTCATCAGTCCACATGGTGTTCTGTTCTGTTAATGTTCTTATTGTGTGTTTGTGCTGCAGGTGGTCAACACAGTCCTGGAGAAGACCAGCAGTGGAGCGTTCCTCTCCAATGATGGCATCATCCACATGACCCTGCCTGGTCTGCCTTTTGGAGGAGTGGGTACGTGGAGCACTGCAGAGGGCTGGGGGAAGGAAGTTTTTAGGATAATTTAAGATGGTGAAGCTCTTGTGCACTCCACTTGTATTAACACTCCAATCAGAAGTTTTCCAGAAGTGCTCCATAAATATGAATTAGACAATCTGTGACTCCCAAAATTATTTTGTTGGAATATTAAATGAGTTTGGTGAAGTTATATTAACTCTTAATTGTTGATTTGAAGAATTACCTTAGCAATAGTGTAGTCTTATTTTAGACATGGTTTTGCCCTAAATTAGACCTTGAATAGACATGTTATGGACTTGGACTATTGGCATGAAAATTCCCCATATGTAACTAAGAGAATCTGAGCACTAGCTGGTGTATATTTCGGCATGCACTCTAACTCTTCGTCTCTTGTAGGCGCCAGCGGCTTTGGGAACTACCACGGGCGCTGGGGCTTTGAGACGTTCAGCCACAAGAGGGCGGTGATGCTGCGCGGCTGGGCCCTGGAGCGCATGAACAGCCTCAGGTATCCCCCGTTCACCGACAACAAACTGAGCTGGCTACGCTGGACCGCCTCCCCCAAGACCTGCTCCATCATGTGACCCCTGACGCTGTTACTAACCCAACATTACTTCTTTTAAGGTTGGCGCTAGATGGTAGGTTCCAGAGGGACAGAGGTGAGCACGTTGCCATGGTTATTTGTGTACTTGTTGCTATGAACCGCCTTAAAACTGTTATTTTGGACTGTTTTAGGTTTTTTTAAATTGAAATTTTGCTAACCCAAACAAATGTTCTAATCTTAACTGTTAAACCTACCCTCAGAGGTGCGCTACGGAACTTTTCTAGTGACTGCTTGTTTCAATGGAGATGTTTTTGAATGTTCCACAGTATGGCATTAAACTTATCTCTACATAGACAAGCAATTGAAGCTATCAGGCCAAGTTACATGCCAAGCAATTGAGTTTTCCTTTAACAATTTATAACTTTGAATGTCTAATCAGTCAGCCGTCCCTCCGAAGCGTACTATCTAGCACCTGCCGACTTTTAAACATAGAATTTTAAACGTGTTACTGATGTTTGATTGTTGGGGAAAGTTTCAATCACTGTCTGTGCCGAGCTGCTTTTTACCATTTTGCACTAGATTGTTGTTGGTGTCGCAGTGTTTTAACTAATGTGGTTTATATTTTTATACAGGTTTTGTTTAGTACATTTTAATTTTGATGTTAAAATAAACGCTGTCATCTGTTAACACTCTGTGGCTGCTATTGATGATCGTTTTTCTAAATAAATATTTTCTACATTTGTCCTGACGTTTGGTGAATTTGAGATGTGGTGCAAATATTTGGAGTCTAGGGTGAAAAGACGACTGGTATAAAAAGAATTGTTCTTTTGGCAAATCAAATCTGAGAATTACATGAACATATCAACCACAAACCTTTAACTACTTTGCTTTTTGTAATGCAGGCTGCTGTGATAATCGATATTGCAGCATACTCCATATATGGCAATGACACCGAGGTTCATCTGACAGAAATGCAGTTTTTAAAAGCTGATGTTAATGATTTAATTATGACTTAAGTCCCAAATTAGCCTTGATTTAGTCTGGTTTTTTTTTACACTGAAATTGAGTCAGAATAGTATATTAAAATATCGCAATAATACACAGTTCTTAATGGCTTTATTGCAACATGTTACAAGTTTCCATTAGTGACTAGGCTATACAACTATTCTGTGATAGTAATTTTACCATTATCCCTTATCTCTAGTAAATATATGTTGTGATGATGTAATGACCCTGTGCACGGTCTTGAAGCTGAAACACGATAATGGTTTAATCACAACTTGTCAATTGAAATGATTCCATTCTAAAACAGACTCCAACCATACCTTTGTACAAAGGTTTGATGACTCAAAGAGGTAAAATGACATTTGTTTTTGATTAAAACACTTTGTAAATATCCTCCATAACCAGGCGGTGTCACTTTGGCTTGCTCTGGGTCAAATGCATAACGCCTGTGAATTTAATTTTGTACAATCTAAACAACTAATCGATTAATTGAAGGAATAATTGATAGATTAATCACTATTAACTAAATAATTGTTAGAAGCCGCCATACTTTGCTGATGGAGAAGTAGCACCAGGAGGAAACCTACAGATACAAAATATGCAAACTCCATTCAGAAAGGCCCCACAGAACCCGGGCATTGAACCTCTTGTGGGGTGACAGGGTTAAACACTCACCCTGTCAGTTCTGCCAGGGGGAAGTTGACTTTAGACTGACAGGTGAATGTCAGTCTGATTTTGGTACAGGTCATGTGACACATCTGGTCCACAGAAAACACTGTTAATCCCAAAACATTTATTTATAATAAAATTAATATTTCAAATCTTTTTTTTAGAAAGAAAGAGGTCTAAAACATGTTATGGCTGACCTAGTTCATCATAATCATTCACACATTTGTTTGTGTGAACTGGGGTACAGTTTATTACACCTTGCGCTGCTGCGCGTCAGGGCTCTGGTTTGTATGAGGAGGGAGCAGTGGCTCCACTCGGGCTCAGCTCTGCTGTGGGGGTCTCTGAGGGGGGAGAGGCGGGGGTCTGGGGGGGCTCCTTCTGTACCAGCTCTGGCTCGTCCTGTCCCGCCTGAGGGGGGTGAACCAGCACTTTGTCTATGAGGCCAAAGTCCTGTGCCTCCATAGGGCTCATGTAGCGGTCCCTCTCCATCACCCCCTCTGCAAAACACACCAGCACCACCACAGTTACTGCATAAACACTACACAGGTGGAGAATTCATCCAAAGCCCCAGTCAAGTCTCACCGATGGTCTCCAGAGGCTGCCCTGTGTGCTTGGCGTAGATGTTGTTGATCTGTCTCTTTAGTTTTAGGATCTCCTCGGCCTGGATGGCAATGTCTGTGGCCTGGCCCTAAACACACAGATGAAGCTTATGTTACAGGAGCAGTCACTGTGCAGGACATGCCAGCCACGCTTCAAAATCCTGACATTTCAACATACTTTCTGACGCCATAGTAAGTGCTGCACTAGCTCTGAGTCATGACTGGCTGCAGGTGCTGGGGTTTAGGCAGTGACCATTCAGGTCAACTGGATTTCAGCATTGAAAATAGCAACCCAAATGTGAAGCTCATGATTTCTGATTGGATAATCTTCTAGATAACCAAAACATCAAATTATAACAAACATATGGAACATCATGCCCAGTGTAATTAAGAATAAATCAGCATTACAACTGTAATTCCCCAAACCAAACAACCCCGGTCTTACCCTGGCGCCCCCTGATGGCTGGTGCACCATGATGCGTGCGTTGGGCAGGGAGTGCCTCATGCCCGGGGTGCCTGCAGCCAGCAGCAGACTGCCCATGCTGGCCGCTTGCCCCACACACCAGGTGGAGATGGGGTTCAGGATGTACTGCATGGTGTCGTAGATGGCCAGGCCCGCGGTCACAACTCCACCTGCACAACAGCAGGAGGACAGCTGTTCAGCTCACTGCACTGCAGAGGGTTCAGGCCACGCGCATAAGGACATTTTGCAACAGTGATTTGTCTCACGCGCATGTGAAGGACAGAGACAACGTGCACTTGTGTTTTTAGGAAAGAATTGCGACACACGAAGGACAAAATCACATGATCAAACAGGGTCGTTATAAAAACGAGCATGAGGATGAGAGTGGTGAGAGCCTTTACATGTGCTTTTAGTCACAGAGAAAATGAAACAAATGAAGACGTGTGGATTAAATCCTGTTTAGAAACACTACAGGTTTTTTTTTTTAAATTGTGCAATGTGATCTGAAGGTAAAGAGCCCATTAGAGTCGTCGTAACGATGATGAGGAGTCGGAGTCAAAAGGTTTGACCCCTCATCATCGCCTCTCCTCATTTGTACAGTTTAAGAGGCGTCACTAGGCGCTTTCTGTCTGCTCTGACTGTCACGTGATTAGCTTTATAACAGCCAATCATAAAGAGTTGTAACAGAACTGCAATGAGCTCAACTTGTGCCATGTATCCCGAAACCTGTGTAAGACAAATCAGTCTTAAAACCTGGCGAAAGGCTCTAATGTGCAGCCATTGTTAGGCAGCGTCCATCACTTCCAACAGGGTTATTTGAGCACATTACAGGGGATATGTGGAATTATTTTACAGATCATTTACAGCAGGGATGTCCAAACTTTTTTCATCAAGGGCCACATCGTGAAACATATTTTAAGTGGTAATAATCCATTGAACCATTTCAGAAGGTTTGAGGACCAATAAGAATTATAGAAAGTTTGGACACCCCTGATTTAGAGTGAAGAACGTCTCACCTGGGCTGTTGATGTACATGTGGATGGGTTTGTTGTTGCTCTCGGACTGGAGGAAGAGCAGCTGTGCGATCACCAGACTGGCTATAGAGTCATCAATCTGAGGAGAGAGAAGAAACTTGTTCAAAATAAATACATACTATAAATGGATAATGGAAATAAGTCTGATCCAGAAGGTGTGGGAAAGGTATTTGTCAATGCTTAGTTTATTTACTGGCCACTACATGGGCGGGTATTGGGTATAATTTAGCAATTTATTAAGTGGAAAAGCTGAACAGATCCATGCTGTGCAATTCTAACACTCACAGGGCCCATGACACAGATGATCCTCTCTCTGAGCAGACGGGAGTAGATGTCATACGCCCGCTCCCCCCGGCCCTGCACAAACAAACACATCAGGATTCATCTATTGGACATACAACTGTGAAAAACATTGTAGGGACAGGGACTACACAAAGGCTGCATTCTGAACATACAGAAAAGATATGAAACTTGCTTCATTTGAATAAAAGTCTAACTTGAGTAACAGAGCTTTAGACAGAACAGTGCCTTCAGATAGCTTTACCCCACAGGGAATGTTGGTGAAATTACTTAAAGTTTATCATTTTTAAACTAAAGGCATTATTATTGCCTGGGATCCACAACACACACTTCTTCAGGACTTTATGAAGACGTGGGGCTGGTCACCGGTGACTCCCAGAGTTCAGATGAGCGTGATTGACAGGTGGATTAGCCAATCAGGGACACGCATATCAGAAAATATGTCTGCTTACAAGGAAAAAATAAATAAAAATATCACAGGGGACTGAAAAACAAGAAAGCACTAAACTCTGTTAAACTGAGGCGAGTGAAATTACAGTTTGTTCAAAGTGATCCCCCTCCCCTGTTACAAGTCGAGTCTTCATGTTGGACTGGGTTTGATTTTGTGCTTATGTCGTGGAGATGTTTTTTTTTGTTCTCGTCCCACATTAAGCTCCCCACAGGAGCAAAGTCTGGGGGTTGTTTCTTTTTTTTCTCCTCCTCCTCTCCTCATATTACGCTGTTTTTTTTTGGTGGGTGCAATACCTGAATGAACTCGAAGGAAATGTCTCTGTCGACAACCAAATGCCTTTAAGTGTTTTTTATTAAGGGAGACAGTGCTGTAAACCCCTCTAACCCTTGTTTAAACCTCTACAACACTGCTATAATCCTGTGCTCACCGTCTGCTCCACCACTATGGGGATGAGAGGACTCCTCCAGACCGCACTGTGATGGATGGACCTGCTGTGTCGGACCGCCGCTCCTCCAACGTGCAGCAACCTCTGGGAAACAAACAAACATCAGCTTTCTCAAAACAACACAGTTCCACAGCCTCTTAGGATAGTGTGAAGCTGTAGTACTATGACCAGGCAAGTGTTTTAAAGTGTTTATGGCAAGTTTTTTTGTTTTATGTTATTACTTTGTTTGGTGGGAATGGCACATACATCTTTTAATTAAGCTATCTTCTGTTTTATCTACGTTATAATGTCGTTTCCCTGTCAAAATTTTGTGTTTTTTTGTGTTTTGTTTCATTCACGCATGTTTAACCCTATATATTTAGCCTGAGTTCTCCTCTGTTCCACCTTGTGATGTCATGAGGTAATACAGGAAGTGCTCCACTGGGTTTTTAAACTCCATACACCTTCACCAGAACCATTTGGATGAGTTCAGCCTTACTGGAATTGCCCATTTCTGTTGAGCAAACAGTAATAGGAACTTGGAAACTACCTCTTCATGACATCACAAGGTGGAACAGAGCGTTTGGAGCTTTGGGGATGTAGACAGACTGGCACAGGTTATGGCACAGGTTATGGCACAGGTTATGGCACAGGTTATGCCTCAGGTTATGGCACAGGTTATGGCACAGGTTATGCCTCAGGTTTTGGCACAGGTTATGGCACAGGTTATGCCTCAGGTTATGGCACAGGTTATGGCACAGGTTATGGCACAGGTTATGGCACAGGTTTTGGCACAGGTTATGGCACAGGTTATGGCACAGGTTATGGCACAGGTTATGGCTGTGACACCGCATGCACAGCTCAGTTCTCTCATGTTCGTACTCGAGCTACGTGCTAAAAGGCTAAACCCGAAGAGCAGCGTGTGCGCACGGGCTTTCCGCAGGTGTTTAATGAGAAATAAAAGATAAAAAGCGCAGTACTCACTCGTAACAGCATTTTGTAAGCGCTCACTCCACTGTGCGCGACCTGTGTGACCCGGAAACATTAACGCGCCTCACCTCTGCGCCTCTGTGCGGTTTGACTCACACAAACAGCGCCCCCTTGTGTACTTTGACTGTTATTTAAACCAGTGGGACCAAACTTTCAGATCCTTTTCTCCTCTAGGGGCCCCAGCGACCCAAATATGATGCAATATCTTCATGTTGAAAAATAATCTCCAGAATTTTGAAAGTTTTGGAGTTTTTAGTTTTTGTTTTGTTGTTTTCTTTGCAGTGGCCTGTAACTTTTCTGGTCCCTGCTCGTCTCCCTGAAAATGCCTGGAATGTCCCACGGTAGAACTTTAAACCAGTCTATCTCACATTTATACAGGCGTTTTACTGCTCAATAAAACGTCATGTACAAGTGGGCAAGCGGGGTGTGCCTCTCCACAGACCTGGCATGTACCAAGGCCTGGTGGCGTAACCTGCTTGTCTCCTTTAGATATTTCCTTTAGTTTATTGCCATATTATGGACCATTCCAGGCAAAGCAAAAGCAGGTGGCAAACCCTCCACCAGAAAAGGTAAATGTTGTTCTGTGTGGCCCACTTTGAGAACCCGGGCTACTGTAAAAACATGACATAAAAAGCACTTTCCACTTAATTTTAATTTTGTAATAGACGTCGTTCATATTCTTCCAGCTCTAGACCAAAGCTCTGAGGACCCCAAGGGAAGCTGTTGGCCCATATGTTGAGAACCACACCAGAGTGCAGCAGGTCATTTGTTCGGTCGCCACAGATGCCACAGTGTAGGTATTGTAAGGTATAGATACAGATAAGGTATAGATACAGATAAGGTATAGACACAGATAAGGTAGATACAGATATCCTCTTCCTCGAATAGGTTAAGTGAAATGAAAATAGACTATAGGCTTTTCTCTTGGGGAGTGTTCCAAAGCAATTTATTAGCCTAATACAACTGAATACAAATATTTATTGGACTTTCTTGTTCTTTGACATTAGATAGGCCTCTAAACAGCATTTACACAAAGTTTTGGAACACTTTTATCTGTGGAGAAAACCATATGGCAGCCTTCACTAATGAATGTTACTATTAATACTGAAATCATAATTTTAGGATGTTTCTTCTCAGCAAGTCGAAGTCGCCTTTTCTGCCTCATAAAAGCAGACAGGATTGTCAGGTCATGTTAAACAGATACTGTAAATATGAAATAAAGTGAATAAAGTGAATAAAGTGAATAAAGTGTATTGTGGAGCTCGTCCACTCCCTCCGGCCTGTGCGCGCTGCTCATTGGACGTGAGCTCTCGTTATTGTGCGCGCTTAGGCCGGATGTTATTTTGAGCCGGGCCAAAGGAGAGACGCGCTGTTGCAGGACTTTTCCCCTCCTCTCCGCGCCTCTGTGCCGCTCTGTGCCGCTCTGTGCCGCTCTGTGCAGTCATGTCGAGCGGCGGACCCAGCAGCAGCAGCCTGGCCATGGCGCAGAAGGCGGTGAAACAGCTGCGGTTCGAGGCCAGCGTCCACCGGATAAAGGTAACCGGAGATTTTCAATCAGAGCCGCAAACAGCGGATAGAACTTTAACTGTGTGCGTGTGTGTGTGTGTGCGTGTGTGTGTGTGTGTGTGTGTGTGTCTGTGTGTGTGTGCGTGTGCGTGTGTGTGCGTGCGTGTGCGTGTGTGTGTGTGTGTGTGTGTGTGTGTGTGTGTGTGTGTGTGTGTGTGTGTGTGTGTGTGTGTGTGCGTGTGTGTGCGTGCGTGTGCGCTCCTTCTCCAGACACTAAATCAGGGCTGGACAAATCTTTTTTCCATGGCGCCACATGAGAAACAGAAAATATTGTGGAGGGCCAAAATGCTTAACTCAATTCTGCATAATATTAATTGTATTTCTTTATAAAAAGCAGTAAATAACATTGTTTTGACGCGCCGATGAGACTGGGAAGAGTTTGTTATGACTAAGCAATGAAAAAGTGAGGTTTAAAATAAAAGGAATGCAGCTTTAGTCCAGGCATGAGGTAAAATGATAAAATATGTTTATTTTGTAATTCCAAATGAGCTTAAACGGGCCAGTCAGAGTCAAACAAAGGGCCGTATGTGGCCCCGGAGCTGGACAGTGCCCAGGTCTGCACTAAAGTCTAAGCTGTGGCTCTGAGGAAATAGAATACTGTAGTACATGGGTATAGTACATGGATATAGTACATGGATATAGTACATGGATGTAGTACATGGATGTAGTACATGGATATAGTACATGGATGTAGTACATGGAAGTAATAATAATTTGCCTGAATTCATTTAATTTCACAGCTCGGCAAAGCGGTGGGTAGTTAGGTTAAGTTAGGCCTGCTACTTTACTCAAGTCTAATTTTAAACTTTTAAATACAGTTGTAGGCTGCTCTGAGTATTCAGACACTCCTAATCAAGTAATAACCCGGACTATATTTTAGGCTACAGTGGCCTATAACTGTCTTTGGCCTAAAAGTTTGGGTTGTAATGTGATAAATGATGTAATATTACAATATTAACATGATATCATTGTTGTGATCTTTCCTTTGAAACCACTTTGTGCATCAGCCTGTTCATTGTTTTGTCCTTCCAGTTACATTGACGTCAAATTAAAAAAACAGATGTAATGTTCAGCCTACTCAATTACACTCGCGAGCTCAAAATAAGATTAAAAAGTATTTGAAACCTCATGTAGTAGGTAGTGTTTGAGTAGGCACACACAGTATACTCAAGTAACTTACCCCTGATCCAAACGACAAGCTTAAAGCGTAACATTTCACAATTCTAACACAATTCTAGTCTAGAGGGAGTTTATTTTAAGATAATTTCACTACTTTTAAGTTATTTTCTGATAGATTTAAGTGTTTATATCTTAAATTTCAGCCAAGCTTTTTGCACTGTTTAATGTCATACCATGGAACACCGAAACTCCACCAGAAAAGTTGCGCAGTCCACCTTTAATAAAAATCTCAAACAACTAAGACCAACAGGACCAAGCCAAACCAGGATTATAAATGAACTAAACCAGGACTAATATCTAAACCAGGACTAGTCAAAGAAGGAGAATCATTAAATAGTGAACAAACAGACCTGGAGTTGTGTTTTGTTTCATTCACATGTTTAACACACAAACCCTGCAGATTTAGACTGAGTTCTTCTCTCGAACAGAAAACACTTCCCCCTTGTGATGTCACGCGATACAGGAAGTGCTCCACTGGGTTTTAAAACTCCACACGCCTTCGCTGGATTCGTTTGGATCATTTCAGCCCTGGAATTTGCAATCTCTATTAAACAAAATGCAAAAAGTGGAGCAGAGCATTTTGAGATGTAAACAGACGAATAAAAAAGAGTGTGAGTGAAACAAAACACAACTCCAGGTCTGTTTTTGAGGAGGTTTCGTCATTGTAACATGACTTAAAGCTCACAAGAGTCCTTTCTGTATCTTTTTTATGTGTTTTGCTTGACTAAATAAATGCAAAACTAGATGAGACAGTAATATTGCGGGAGCTTTGGGCGATTTCCTGGTTAGGACAGGGCTGTCTTTGTAGGCCGGGCGCTGTGACTGTGGAGACTGTTCTACTGTCTTATTTTTAGGACACAAGCATACCAGGGTTAGCACAGCGATATTAGACGATGCCTGATATGATGTGAGGCTCTTTGTATATTGAGGTTGACATTTTTAGAGTCCATTTTCAGCGAAGATCCGACTCTTTGGGCTCTGGCGTTTTATATCTTATGTAAAACTTGAATTTCCCTTGTGATCTATAAAGTATTTCTCTCTCTCCTTCTACTTCTCAGACTTAAAACAAAGCTCATGTTAGATTTTAATTTTGAATTCCATAAACTTGATCTAACTGTGTATCCAGATACTAACGAAATCCAAATCTCACGGTACGAAATTATCACGATATCACGGTTTGAAAAGGCTTATAGAATTGTAAATGGGATACTTTTTGCTTTTAAAATACCTTGACGAGACTTTGGTGTGAATCATTTCTGTCATAACCCCAAGAATTAAATAAAAAACTTATTTCTTCATGTTGTCTGCACTGAAATGAATCATGGGATATGTAGTTCCCCTTGTTTATTAGCTGTTCCTACTATAATTCGATATATTTTGACAGCTCTCGATATTATTGTGCGACTTCTGACGATACGACATCACGATATTTCAATTACTGTTACACCCCCTACCGGATACGAGGTAAACGTTCAATTCAAGTATAACTTTTACTGATAACTATTGTAATGCTGATTTATTCTGAATTACTAAAACATTGAACGTGATGATTAACTGAAATCCAGTGCGTTTAAACCTAAAATGCCTCTCTGATCTGAATGGTCACTACCTAAACCCCAACACTGTCATTTTGATGCCTAACTTTGTGTACTGATAAATTAGACTTAGACTTGGACAAACTTTATTGATCCACAAGGGAAATTATTTGGATACAGCAGCTCAAACATCACAATATAATATAATAACAGAGAGGAACAAAACTAGATGGTGTAGCAAAAAAGAGCAAGAGACACGTGTCAAATGAGACATAATTATAAAAATAAATGTAAATGTACAAGTCAAAATAAAATAGAAAAATAAGTAATAAACTATAAAATAAACTATAAAATTACAGTGCATAAGGTTATCCGTTTCTTAATATTAAGTTGTTGTACAGTTGTAGGGAGTATTATCTGTTACATAAGGGTGAGTTGTTGAATGAGGGTGAGTTGTTGTTGTAATGGATAAAAGTTTATGTTATTAGGTTCTTTTTTCAGACCGAGAGTTTGTTTTCATGCCTGTTCCCTGCGGTCTTCCTCAGTGATCACGTGATGTTGACGTGTCCGGTCAGCTGATTTAAACAGGTTCTGGCGCTGTCTTCCTACCGGTGGAGGCAGGACAACAGCGCCATCTGCAGTCCGACTTCCTCAGGACAGTATCCCAGGTGTGTGAGAGTAAAAAGGCCCCCTCGTCGCGGTTTATAGTCCCATGGGCACGTTCACTTTTAATCCAGCGACGATGTTTGTTGTCCTCAGCAGCACCACAGCACATCAACATCACGTGAAAACTCTGAGGAAGACCACTAGTGAGCAGTCGAAACTGTCAGGTATGAAAACAAACTCTTAGTCTGAAAAAAGAACCAAAACATAATTATCGGAAGAACAAATGAACCTCATTGGACTGATAAAGGTTTATGTTTTATTGAACTCTTCACATCTAAAGCTTTCCTATTCTCAGTTTCTTGTGACCGCTAAAAATAACAAGTAGCTTTTTGGCATTTTCTTTTCGTAAAGGTAGCTCACCGGAAGAAAAAGTTTTGGAGAGGTGTTGTGTTTGTAAAATGCCAGCAGAGGTCGCAAGGACTCCAGCTGCAGATGTACTGAGGAAAGAAGCATTTTAACCAGCGAAAAAAAGTTTTTTTTGTATAATTTTTTTGTATAATAAAAGGAAGTCAGTAGACCATATGTATAATAAACTGCACAATGTTTTATTTGATCCAGTGTTAGGGAGAAGTAGTAGTAGTACCAAAAATACATTTTCAAAATATGAATTAAAAACCCTCAGATCTCCAGCTAACTCACACCCTCTTTTATATAATGCTATGCCCTTCATAAGCTTAATCGAGATCATCAACTCATTTTTAGTTGACTAATACACCACTGACCCTTTTCGTTAACTAAATAACCAGGATTACAGCTCTAATACATTAGCGTTAATAAGTCCCATGCAGCTACTTAGTCTTTTTATTAGCCTTTTTAATCTGCTTCACGCCCTGTTTCCAGCAGATGCAAATGTAAAAACCAGAATAATGGTATCTCTTTGAACATGTATTTGCAGGTGTCCCAGGCTGCTGCAGAGCTCAAGGCCTTCTGTCTGCAGAACGCCCACAAAGACCCTCTCCTCACTGGGGTGCCCTCCAGTGACAACCCCTTCAGACCACCCAAGTCATGTGCGCTGCTCTGAGCCGTGAGTACCGCCCACAGCTCCACATCCAACTCTGTTTGTTTTCTATATCAAACAGAACAATGTCACTTCTGTGTAGAGAGCACCAGACCCAGCGCTCCAAGCTAACACGTTTTATTTTTACCATCAGGCCAAAGGACACCTGACCGCTCACTTCAGTACGCCGCAGATCACATGAACATTGTGAAGAAGAGACAAGAGGCAGTGTACGTACTGAGCCAATGAGCAGTGTGCATTTCATATTAGCAAAGTCTGGGATTGTTCAGATGTTTAAAGCACGAAATCTGACATTAAAGCCAAGAATTATATCTGAGTTTCATCTGAAGGATCAAGGGCTGCAACAACTGATAATGAACTTATACAATATATGTACAATACTAGTCAAAAGTTTACTGCTTCTGACGTTTTATATACCGTACATACCAAAGACATCACGAATATGAAGCAAGCATATGGAATTATGTAACAAAGGAAAAAAAAGGTTAAATAACTGTACTAAATATATTTTTAAATATAGTTTTAAGTATTTTATCCATCCATCCATTTTCTTCCGCTTATCCGGGGCCGGGTCATGGAGGCAACAGTCTAAGCAGGGACTCCCAGACTTCCTTCACCCCGGCCACTTCCTCCAGCTCCTCCGGGGGGACCCCAAGGCGTTCCCAGGCCAGCCGAGAAACATAGTCCCTCCAGCGTGTCCTGGGTCTTCCCCGGGGCCTCCTCCTGGTGGGACATGCTCGGAACACCGCCCGAGGGAGGCGTCCAGGAGGCATCCGGAAGAGATGCTCTCCCCTCAGCTGGTTCCTCTTGACGTGGAGGAGCAGTGGCTCTACTCTGAGCTCCTCCAGTGTGACTGAGCTCCTCACCCTGTCTCTAAGGGAGCGCCCAGCCACTCTGTGGAGGAAACTCATTTCAGCCGCTTGTATCCGCGATCTCGTCCTTTCGGTCATTACTCAAAGCTCATGACCATAGGTGAGGGGAGGAACGTAGACTGACGGTAAATTGAGAGCTTTGCCTTTGGATTCAGCTCCGTCTTCATCACAGCGGTCCGATACAGTAAGTATTTTATAACCAAAACCAAATCAGGGCGACAGTAGTTCAGTTGGTAGAGCGATTTTTCTTTTCTAAACTTTTTTTCTTTACTAAATAATTCCATATATCTTCGTATATTTTGTATATTTGATGTCTTCTGTATGTTTATAAAATGTAGAAAGTAGTAAGAAAAAAGAAAAAACATACTGAATGAGAACTGCCTTTGACTGGTAGTGTATATGGGTTGGTCTAATAATAAAAAAAAATCCCTAAATGTGCAACCAAATTTTACCTGTATACATAAAGTAAAAGAAATGCATTCATAATCATCATAAACGTTTATAAATCAGGGATCCTCCAATTTTTAACCTATGCATACTGCCCTTGTGTCCTTGGGCAAGACACTATGACACAAGACACTTGACGCAATGTAAAGGATCTTTGTAAAAATCAAAGACAAAGGGCTGTGTAAATTGAATTGGTGGTTTTCAGATTTCTAGAACGTGATGATTTCATACTTCCAGATGGACATTGTACTTTGTCATGAAATATCGAAGAGAACAGTTCACTAATATTCAACCTTATCATTTCGTTTAGTGACAAGAACCAAGAACTCACTACATATGGGGTTAATTTTGTCTCATTAATATTCAGTGATCTACAAATAGTCACTGGTTTGTACATGTGTTTTGATATCCACAAATCCAAATTTAATATTTCTAACTTGTATTTTGGTCTTTACAAATAGATGTGTATTTGTAAATATATCTTTTTTCATTTGCAAAAAACCCCAAAAACATTTGTAAAACTGAGAATTCTGTTTGTAAAATGTGATTCGCATTTGTGGATCACCAATTACACAAATTCACAGATTTCCTCTATGACGTATTTTTGAGATTTTCTTCCTGTGAATCCACAAATGCAGACAGAAACCGATTTAACATCAACAACACAAGCGTCCACTAGATGGCAGCGTTTTTATAGATGTTAAGTTAACTTAGCAAGAGTCAAAGGTACGCTGACACACATAATCATTTCGTAACATGTATGTAACGTTAAGGAATTGTCTACAATCACAAATTCGAATCATATTTTACAAACAGAATTTTCAGTTTTACAAATGTTTTTTTTTTCTTTTGCAAATGAAAAAAGATATATTTACAAATACACATCAAATACACATCTCTGTGCATTTGTGAATATTAATGAGACAAAACTAACCCCATGCCTACATTACAACAAAACACTGCCAATAATATTTAATTTAAATATTAAATATTATTGGCCTGTAGAATGTTGTGATGTCGTCTGAAACCCACCAATACATGTGATTGTATTGGCCTATTGTGAAGCTAAAATTGTGAAAAACAAATGCCAAACAGAGACTTGAAGTTGTGCTGAAACCCAAATATTCAGTTGATACCAGCAGTGTTTCTATGCAGTATTTATGCTACTAAATATCTGGTTTTGTTCATGATACTTTTTAAAATACTATCTGTTATTCTGTTTTAATTTTATTTATTTGATATTATTATGACTGTTATTTGCATGTACACATTGTGACTGTTTTATTTTGATTTATTAACTCAGTAACACAACTTTTCTGATTGTTGGCATCACCTTCCACTGCCTGAGGATACACTGCCACCTAGCTGCACTACAATGCAATTACAAAATGGTATATCGGATTTTTATTGTTGAAAAATAGATAATAAATCGTCATTTACAAAAGACTTGCCTACATTTTTATATCTGGTCAGAAAAGGTGACTTTTAAAACTTTCTCACAAGAGTTCTACATGTGATGATAGCTTTTGTGACAAGAGCTCTTCAGCATATGGGTTAATTTAGTTCATTTTATCCACTTTTAGTCCTCCTTTGGGTCATTTCTTGTTTAGCTACAGTGGAAATTATGTAATCCACTTTCTGGTTTAGCCCTAGATTAGACCTGGAATAGTCCTGTTACAGACTTACAGACTAGAGTTATAGACTTATAGATTTAAAGGTCTTATATTACACAAAATGGACTCTTGTGAGCTTTTAAGTTATGATTATTATTATATATTGAAATACTGATATATAGTTGACGATACAGTATCGATATTGTGGGCTGCTGTATCAATATATCGCCAAGAGTTTTTGGTATTTTTTACGAAATTATTTTGTGAAAGAGCTACAGTTGTGTTACAGAAGAATTAGAATTTTATTTTTATTCACTTCCTCAGTTTCTTGTATTGACTTTCTTGTATGTATATTTATATTTATCTTCCTCAATTTAAATTTACATGTATGTCAATTATGTTATTGTTTTGTTTTGGCTTTAAATAATAATAATAATAATAATATTATTATTATTATTATTATTATTATTATTATTTCATTATTATTATTATTGTTATTATTTCATTATTATTGTTGTTATTATTTCATTATTATTATTGTTGTTATTATTATTATTATTATTATTATTATTATTATTATTATTATTATTATTAAATAATTAAAAAAGAGAAGAACACAGCCAGGTCACATAAAATGGGCCCCTTGGTGATATTTGGTGTGGATTGGGTTTAAGAGCCGCTGAGATTAGGGTGACCAGATTTCCAAAAATAAAAAACTGGGACATCCCTGGTTTGGGTTGGTTGGTAATAATAAAATTGTAAAACGAGTGAGTAATTAAGGAAAACTGTTCTGCACTCGGCCCATTCATGACATTCATGACATGATAACATGTGTCAGTATAGTCACGTTTTCTTTGTGTTTTGGTCATTTTTAAGTAGCTGTTCTGTATTTTACCCAAACAAATGACAACGTATGCCTCTCTTTACTGTTGGCTGGTATCAGATTGTTCAAAAATCGGTGGTTTTCAGATTCTGGAATGTGATGACGTCGTACTCCCAGATGGGGGGCAAGAGACAGATTTTCCTATTCATAACATTCCACTTTCCTATGAAATATCTACGAGGTGAATTCACAGATGTTGAACCTGATCATTTCTATTAGTGACTAGACCCAAGAACTCACTGTAATGCAACAAATATCTGCATTTTAACAATATCAGTTTTAGCTGCCCCTCATCTGTATTAAATATTATAGGCCTAAAGAATGTTGTGATGTCATCTGAAACCCAGCAGTAGGGACACCTGGGACATTTCTTGTATAAAACTGGGTCAAATCAGTGGTTTTGTATAAATCTGCTGGGACAGGGGACACACGGCTCAAAACTGGGACTGTCCCGGGTAAATAGAGACTTCTGGTCACCTCGGCTTAGACTTTATTTATTGATCCACAAGGGAAATTATTTGGACACAGTGGCTCACTCATCACAATATAATATAATAACAGAGAGCAAAAAATAAATTGTAATAATAAATTCTAAATAAGTAGCAAACAAGATAGCAAGAGATAAGTGTCAAATAAGACATAATTAATATAAATAATAATAATAATAATTATAATAATAACAATAATTATAAAAATATATATGTACAATCATATGTACAGTTGTAGGGAGTATTATCTGTTACATAAAGGTGAGTTGTTGTACAGTTGTAGGGAGTATTATCTGTTACATAAAGGTGAGTTGTTGTACAGTTGTAGGGAGTATTATCTGTTACATAAAGGTGAGTTGTTGTACAGTTGTAGGGAGTATTATCTGTTACATAAGGCTGAGTTGTTGTACAGCTGTAGGGAGTATTATCTGTTACATAAGGGTGAGTTTTTGTACAGCTGTAGGGAGTATTATCTGTATGGTTTGTGTCGCTTTAAATAACCCGTGCCATTAATGTCGGCCTCGTGTTTACGCAGTACTCGCTCTGATCCGCCAGGGCCCGCTGTTTAAAGGACTCTCACGGCGTGGATGCCCTGGCCGCCTCCAGCAGAGAGCAGTGCGCGTTTGGATGTGAGCGCTGCCGACCTGTCTCTACTTCCAGATCGAAGATGGCGGTCTCGGTGTTCCCCGGCGTGCGCCTCATCTCCATCGGAGACGCAAACGGAGACATCCAGCGGCACTCGGAGCAGCAGCCCCTCCGGTTAGAAGTCAAAACAACACAGGACGCGGCCCTCATCAATCTCTCCAATGGTGAGTTGACCTTTTCCGCAGCGGCTCCCGGGATGTTCGGCCTGTCTTGTGCCACGGCTAATGCTAACGGTTGCTAATGCTTATACGGCTAATCTCACGCAGGACGCGCACGATCCTAGGCATTTCACCCGGAGTGGGAGTGGTTTGGGGCATCGTCTTTTTGCTTACTCTAAAACTTGCAACATTTCTGCAAATTTCGTCAGTCAATATTAGTTTAATGGTCAAAATTCGGTTGTGATTTTATTTCGAGTTTGTGCCAAAAGAAAAACGGTAATCAGACGCGTATTACATTTCTCGAAAAGGATTTGGAAGAAAAAAAACTTTATATAAATATTAGCCCACCTCTGTTTATTGCATAGTTTGAAAAAAATTGTGTGATTGCTTTTGTACATTGATCGCAAAACTTTACAAATATTTACATATAGCAAAATAAATGACGTACTTAAAATAATTTTAACCCAATTTTTTTTTTTTTTTTTGTATTGTACTGTATTATGTTTTAGTGTTATTTTATCGGTATAATAATAATAATACTAATAATAATACTACTACTAATAATAATAATTTTCTTTTACATTTCTACTAATTTTGTCCATCAATATTAGTTTAATGGTCAAAATCCGGTTGTGATTGATTCGTTTTTTATTTCGAGTTTGTGCCAAGAGAGAAACAATAAAAACAATAATCATATACATATTACATTTCTCGAAAAGGAGTTATTTTATGTTTTTTGTTGTTTTTGTTTTTTTGCGCGAGTGACGTCGGCGCATTGATCTCCGCCCCTGAGCCGAATGCCTGGGTTCTAGAGTGTCCCTCCGCTCGGTCCCTAATCCGGCCGCCGTACGCAACGTTAGCCGCCAAGAAGCTAACCCATCTGGGGGAGCTCGCGTCGCCTCCCCCCGGGCATCACGAGGGAGCCCCGAAAAGCGCAAGAAAAAAAAACAACAACAAATAGTCCCGCGTTAAACTTGAAACCACGGTGGTATTATAACGCCAGTGTCTCAGAGAACTTGTCAAAATACAGCGTGGCGCGTGTAAGGCTGCATAGTTGTACACAAACGTGGCTAAGTAAAGTGTAGTTTGATGCTAACTAGTTAAACAATGCCATTAGCCTGGTTGTGTGGGGATGCGCTAGCGTCCAGATGCCCCGGTAACGTTGCGCCTTTGTCCCCGTTAACGGCACAGACTATCGCGCAGTCACAACACAACAATGATCATTTTAAAGTTTAATCCCTTGAGGTTTATTTTTTTTTGTCAGTTATACAAAAAAACAGGCTTTATTTTGGAGCCGAGAGCGGAGGGCATCACTCTTCTTGACCCGTGGTTGTGATGCTGTCCAGCGGCTGCAGCATCTGTCCGTCCCGCTGTCATCCGACCGCGGCGCGTTCTCACATCACCGCCAAAATACAAACTTTTTAGATTTTTTACTTTTAATTGACCTTAGCTCTTTGTTATTGTGAGACGTAGTGCGAGCCCGGGCCCTCATTATTTATGCATTCATCTTTGTTCTCATTGGAACAATAGCCGGGTCCCGCTCCCCTCTCTCCCCGCTGAGGCGCTGCTCTGAATGGGCCGTCCCGCTGCGCGCCTCCCCTGGGGATGCTCCGGCGAAGAATGGCTCCAAATCTGTTCGATACCTACTTAAAACACACACGATTTACGATATATGCGTTTTTATTCTTCTTTTTTTATTCTTCTTCTTTAAAGTGATTTTAAATAGGGTATTATACAGTAGCTCTAACATTTTTGACAAGATTTTCCCTTTATTTTCTCACACTAAAATTGATCACTATACAAAAATATATTGCTGAAAGACTTGTACTACACTTTGATCCTTTTTTTTTTACATTTTGCTTATCTTGAAAAACATTCTTAATATTCTCAAAAATCCTGTATATTGCTCAACTTGTTTTTGCAGAATAGTCTTTAACAGTTTTCTAAACCTTAAAGCCGCGCTGATAGATCTACTGTCATCAGTAATGGATTTAAAGGTGCACTGCGCAACTTTTCTGGTTGCTTGTCTCCATGGAGATGATATTGCTTTGTGTGGAATGCTCCATGGTGTGACTTTAAACAGTTCCATCTAGTGTGGTGTCGCTATTGTTCAAAAACGCAATAATTCCTTCTGTGAATAGGGGCAGCTCTCCACAGATCAGAACTGTAATGTAGCGTAGTGCTGTAACCTGCTTCTCTCCCTTGTGATAGACAGGTTTAATAACATTTCCATGGAGACAAGCAGGTGCCCGACCCTCGACCAGAAATGTTACACAGTGAATCTTTAATATGTGAATGGGTCCCAGGTGGTTAATGTGGAAAAGGTGAAGGAGCCCTGCTTTAGATTTAATGTTAGATTTAATTTTATGTTAACCAAATAAAGCTAAAAATATGCTGCCTGACTGAAGGGTTATAGATAGAAATACTTAGAAATAAAGCAGAACTGGTCATTTTGATTTAATATTGCAGTTGTTTTTGGCACATGTTTTAGCGTCTTTATAGTCCAAAAACACAAGTATTAAATGGTTAATGATTATTTTAATAGTTGACCTGATGGTTTTAAGTCCGCTATAAGAAATAACAGTAAAAGTAGTTGTATTTTGACAATCCTAATCATTATTTGGACTACAGATATGGAGTCTAAAACACATTCTATCTACAAGCATTCAGTCACCATTTTTCAATCTTTATAGTACAATAGTGCAATAATAATTATTGTTTACTACTTTTCATCACTGGCTGGAGGTCCATGAAGAGTTCCTAGAAACTACTTTTTGGAGTACTTTTCTTGCAGTATATTTTCCTCCTACTTGAGCAATACTCTTATTAAAGTAACAGTATTTTTACTTGAGTAAAGGCTGTGGTCGCTCTCCCCACTGTGAGTAAGTCTAAAGTGACAAAAGCTTTATGTTTTCCCATATACTTTTTTACTCTTACTTGAGCAATTTCTTGGACCAATACTTCAGTAACGTTATTTTGAAGTAACGTTATTCTTGAGTACAATTTTTGGCTACTCCCTGCCTCTGCTGACTAGTGGACTACAGAAATAATAGTTTAATATCCAGTAAAATAAGGCGTGTCGTCCCCGGCCTGTGCAGTTGTCTCCAGTGTGACCCGTGACAGTTCAGAGCTCAGGGTTTATCCAACTCTTTCTGTATCTGTCACATTGAGATTAATATCCAGACTAAATGATTCACTTCACTCTTCACTCAAATGCAGAAGTGTACAGGGGAAACGAGTATGTAAACTAAATGACTGTGCTAGGGTTGCAATATTCTGCTAACCCTGACTACTCATCCACTGTAAAAAATAATCATAGCTGTGAGAACGCTAGTCCAGATAACGGTACGAAAATTTCAACTCAGTCCAATATTAAGGAATAGAGTCGATACTCAATACCGATTCCACAATGATAATAATAGACACTGTTTATTTAGACAGTAGCATGTGATTTTCAACATTAAATCATAGTATTTTCTTTTCTATGCCCATGTTTCATAGTGGTCCATGGGCGTATACTAGTCTGCGTGCTCTTATACAGCTCTAAATGAGATTTTTCTGACAAGTAAAATGATTCAAGTGATTCAATTTGCGATTTATATTTTAACAAGAGCGCTCTGTTCAAAGTTCACATTATAAACTCGCCTAGAAGAATTGACAAAAAGACAAACTATAAAACAAGAATCACATTTCAGAGCATGTTTTGTACAGATCTAAACTACAAGGTCAGCAGTTTTGATGCAGAAAAAGACAGATTTTGTTGTTTGTGGAGGAAATTATGGTGATTATGGTGCGTCCATTCACCCAGACTTAAGCCTATTTGCCAACTCTCCTACACTAGTGTGTGTTTAAAATGTGCTCTTTGAACAGAATCTTATTGTTAAAACATAATCGCAAATCGAATCCCAATGTTTGGCAGAAAAATAAATGTGTATATATATTTTTTCCCCCAAATCGTTCAGCTCTGGACTGTATGGTGCTTGTCCAGTGGATGTGGCGTGTGGCCAGGCAGGTATGCTAATTTTACACATCTGGGTCATTAAATCTCCAGACAGGATTGAATACCTCAGCAATTAGGGTTAGTAATGGCTTACACAAAGTCAAAGTAAAAACTGAAATTTCTGTGAACTTATGCTCATAACTTCTTTCAAGTTCTCTTAATTTCTTAAAAAAAAAAAGTTTTTGATGCTCACTAGTATCAGTCGTGGTCGTGGGTACAGTATACTGACAAAAGTTTAAATGTTGGCTTTTTTATTCTCTTCATTTTTTTACAATTTAGGCGCCGCGTTCCAAATCAACTCCATCACTTTATATTTAAAAACTATCACTCCTCGCTCTTTAACAGCTGCTGTCGGGCTCGTATTAACCCGCTCTACATGCTCCTTGTATTTTTATTTTTTCACATTTCACTATTTTGTCAGTAAATCAAAATGAGCTTTAATAACGGGCAGATCTTCTTTCGCAGAGGTCGCTCCCACTCACGTTGGTAACCGGTTTCATTGACGGCACTGCTTACCTTCAACAGCCTCGCTCAGGATTGGTTCTTTGGTTTGGCTGTGATACTCGCGGCTGGAATTCCAAACAACTCCGAACGTGGCTCCAAATTTGTCCCTATAACCGCTTGCCTCGATGAGCTTAGTCCACATCTTTGTACAGTCTGTGGTTCAGGTATCGCATACAAAATTAATGATTCAAAATAATAATAATTCGCAGTCAATTGCAGCCTGTTGTTTTTTTTTTTTAACCACAATTGTAATTTTGGATACCTTCAAAACAATCTTGATATCTTGTAAACAATATCTCAATGTCACTATTGCCCACAATATTTTATTTTTTACAGATTCCTTGTTTTTGTTTTCCAAATAATACATGTGGTGTAGTGTAATGGCTTCCTTACCCGTCACTATGAGTTTTGTGACAGTTCCAGCACAAATAAAAGATTAAAAACTACTGCATTGACCTTGAAAGTCTACAGGAAAATAAAGTTTAATAGTACCCAGCCCTATACTAAAACCTTCATCAAAAATGTCCAATGTCAGTACTGTCAGTATAGTTGCAGGATAGCGCTGTATTACCTGAGCTAAGCCATTTAAAACTATATAAACAGAGCCATGAGGGATCATAAAGTCTGATGTTTGATCAGTGATCTTTGGCACAAGAGAAAACCCAGTAGTTAATCTGGCCCTGAGCCTGTAATAGATGCTGGATTAGCTATGGAGCCTGGAGATTGTGTTACTACCTCTTATTACTTCAAACAATGTGATGGCAGTAATTCTGAAAAAAAAAAAAAAAAAGTCTATAATTGTAAATCATGCAGCTCACAGCCCACGCTGAGCCACACTGTCGACCGCAGGCTCTTCCACTACAGAACAAGATTAAATCCAACTCATTTGAGGATTTTAAAACTAGTGCCTCAGCCTCACTCATTAAGTAACGCTTTAATCAAATGACATGAGCATTTAATTCTAACAGGCCTGAAATCACAGCAGGTTAGGAGAAAAAAAATCTTCACAAACTTAAAATCTGTACTATTTAGACTAAAACAGTTTTCATAATTGTAAATAAATAGCCACACGTAGTTGGTTCGATAAATGCATTTTTTATGTTGGTGGCAATGAAAATGATTTTGGTTTTGGCATGAAATTGTTAATAATCATAATCCTCAAATTGGATCATTTTTAGGACTGTGTGTAATCCAGCGAAATTAACAGAGTTCTTATGTTAGAGGATGAAACTGGACAATTGTTTTGTTGCTCAGTGGTTTAAGCATCGTTCCCCTAACCTGAAGGTCAGAGGATCAGTTCCTGCTCAGACCAAGTTTTGTTGTTGTGTCTTTAGGCAAGACACTTCACCCACATAGTATAGTATAGTATGTATATGCTTTGTATCTGAAGGAGGGGCTGATGCTGCAGATTGGCAGCCTCATTTCCATCAGTCAGTCCCTGGGCAGCTATTATTATGGATGATGATGATGATGATGATGATGATGATGATGATAATAATCATAATCATAATCATAATCATAATCATAATAAATAAATTATTGTTATTATTATTATTATTATTATTATTATTATTATTATAAAAATAATAATAAATGGCAATAGTCTGTTTATTTTTTATTTGAAAATGTGATCGATGAATATGAGGATAAAAGTCGCCCAGTCTTTTTTACATCTACCCAAGATTGATCAGATTTCTTTATTTGCTGATTCTCTCTGATTCTGCCTGTGGTGTGTGTCCGGTGCAGCTTGTGCACTTGGAGCAGCTCCGTGTGAAGTGTGAGGCGCAGAGGAGCTCTGTCTGTCTGTCTCCGTCTTTCTGTCCCACAGTCCCACACACGGACTGCTGCTGCTGCTGCTGGTGTGGTTCTACTCAGAGAACTGGAAATACAGGCCTGACCCGTCACAAGTGCATCAGACATCACCACTGTGCATCAACTTTATTTACTTTCTTCTACTTCAACCGCTGCTTCACTTTGTGTACACATCCTAAAGACATGTACGCACATGTACACAAGGCCATGTATACATATAGGTCACACATAGTCCTAGTTTACTTTAAGTCCCAGTTTAGTCAAAATTTTGATCTGGTACTGCTGCTCATTTTGTCCTGCATTTAACAAACCCAGACATAACAACAGTTTGTATTTTATCAAAGTTATTTTACAAAACCTACGACAAGTCAACAAGTCAACAAAGTGTTTCTCAAACTGTGGTATGTGGGCTGAATCTGGTACTTCTTGGTGCCCTTTGTAGTATGTTTATTTAGTGTTTTCATATTTTTGTCCTCTTTTTTTGTGAATCCTCTTTTAGAAATAGTTAGCCATGGTTTTGTCCAGTTCCCAGCTTCAGTCTTTAGATCTGATGTGATCTTGTTTTAGATTTGATATTCAGAAGGCCAAATTATTTTTTAGGTAATGTGTGAAAAGTGTGAAAAGTTTGAGAACCACTGGTCTATGGAATAGTCACACTTCCTTATCTGAACTTTTATGGCCCAAAACATAAACCAAACTCTTTGTCTCTGTCCCTGCCATGTGTGTTTGTGTGTTGTGTGCAGGAGAGGAGGCCAGCGTGTTCAAATGCTCCGTGTCCAGGGAGACTGAGTGCACGCGTGTGGGGAAGCAGTCGTTCATCATCACGCTGGGCTGTAACAGTGTGCTGCTGCAGTTCTCGTCGCCTGCAGACTTCCAGTCCTTCTACAACGTGCTGAAGAACTGTCGTGGACATCTGAACGAGCGCTCCGTCTTCAGTGAGCGGACAGAGGAGTCCTCGGCTGTACAGTACTTCCAGGTAACACACACACACACACAAATGCTTTACTCCGACTCAGGTACAGAGAGGCCTGCTAATGTGGTCTGTAGTCAACTAAAGAAATTCTTAGTCGATTAGGCGACTAAAAAGGGGGCGTGGCAGAAGCTCTCACAACTATTACGTATCTCTGTGTATGTGACCTAAACTGCACTAAACTACACCTGCAGAGTTCATGCAAAAACTAGTACTAATTTCCTAATACTTTTTCCTAGTACTAAAAGTACTAGGAAAGAATGTATTTGTAATCTGCCGTTTTTACATTATAAATGCCAGCTAACTCACTCTCTTCTGCCTTCTGACACCACTGACTGGTTATTTGACTAAATGACTAAAAGGCGTACAGCCGCACATTTACAACATGCACAAAATTCCAGACGCCTTTTTTGAAAACCGTTTGCATCAAAGCAGAGCCCCTCATGCTGCACACAGAGAGAGCACATGTGATGAGCTCTGCTCTCCTGCTCTGGTCTCCAGCTCAGAACCAAGGAACCCTCCACCACAGACTTCTTACTCTCTACATCGTTTACAGTCCCATCTGGAAATGATTCACCTGTGGCCTCTTCCACACTTCTGCCTTATCGCATTTCCCCGGGCCGCAGCTCATTTTCATATTCTGTTAACTTACATAACTGCAACTTTATGGGCTGGTTCAGACACAGGGCACTCTGTGTCTAGAAATGTCCCTATATTAGATTTGTACTTGCTGAGAAGAAATGTTATTGTGCATGTTTGGCATTTAGGGACAAACAGTCAACTTGAAGATCACTGCTTTTCTCACCAACACATTTGTGTGACTAACCTCAAAGAGCCTCTTTTGCCATGTGTCATAGATTATTGTTGTTGTTGTTGTTGTTGTTGTGTGTGTGCAGTTTTATGGCTACCTCTCCCAGCAACAGAACATGATGCAGGACTACGTCCGGACAGGGACGTACCAGCGAGCCATCCTCCAGAACCACACAGACTTCAAGGACAAGGTAATACAAGAAGCACACGCTGTACATGGGTAACGGCTGCTTTATATTTGTGCTCTGACACTCATACCAGCACATGCTTATTGATTTGACACTCCAGTGCTGGTTGATCCGTGAAGATTTCATAGACTGCAGCTTTAAAATGCCCTGGAACCACTAAGGTTTGGCTCAGAAATGCCCGTACACGTCTTAGAAAATACATGAAATAAAATAAGTCTTTTGAATTCCCACAATGCACTTGGAACCTGATTAGATGTCAGAGCACCAGCTCTTGTCTGAATGGAGCTTGACACTTGAGTATAACACACCCTTCAGCAATGGTGACAATGAAAGAGACAATCCTGCAGTTTGAAACGTTCTCATTTTGCTCATCAAAAGCAAAAAGTATACACAGGGTTTTATTCACACAGGTCTCAGTAACCCTACAGCTGCTGTATTCTGTAGTGCCCGCTGGTGTCCACAGTAGATCTGTACTGACCGCTGGTGTCCACAGTCGTTCTGTACTGACCGCTGGTGTCCACAGTAGATCTGTACTGACCGCTGGTGTCCACAGTAGATCTGTAGTGACCGCTGGTGTCCACAGTAGATCTGTAGTGACCGCTGGTGTCCTCAGTCGTTCTGTAGTGACCGCTGGTGTCCACAGTCGTTCTGTAGTGACCGCTGGTGTCCACAGGTGGTGCTGGACGTAGGCTGTGGTTCGGGGATCCTGTCGTTCTTCGCGGCTCAGGCTGGAGCCAGGAAAGTGTATGCAGTGGAGGCCAGCACCATGGCCCAGCACGCAGAGGTACTGTCTGTACACACTGTACACACTATGTACACACTGTGTACACACTGTACACACTGTACACACTATGTACACAGGCTTTCATATTGCAAACAGTAGAAATATGCTATAAAATGTACTTTTAATTGTATACATTTTGTTGCATGCCACACAAATTGCCAGTTTATTTATTTTTTTATTTTAATCACCAAACCCGGAAACAAGGAATGGGAAATGCTGTAAACACTGACCTGCCAGTAGCCGGTCATATGTGAAATTTAAGTATAAATCTGAATTCTATCACCAGGATGTGAGGCCTAAACATCTGCATGCATCACTGGTGGAGAACGTTCTAGCTGTTCTAAATTGAGTTAAAAAATCTTCAGCTACAACACAGAGTTACCCACATCACCCTGGATTATAAAGGGCTGCCTGTATAATTGGACTGCACTGTGCTGTATTTGTACGTGTGACTTTGCTGTACTCAGTGTAGCGTCTGTGCTGCAGGTGCTGGTGAACAGTAACCGTCTGTCAGAGCGTGTGGTGGTGATCCCGGGGAAGGTGGAGGAGGTGACTCTGCCGGAGCAGGTGGACATCATCATCTCAGAGCCCATGGGCTACATGCTGTTCAACGAGCGCATGCTGGAGAGCTACCTGCACGCCAAGAAGTTCCTCAAACCCAACGGTGAGCACCACCCAAGCACTGGAACGAGCACACCACCGGCTGTTTGGGAGCAGGGGTACATTAGCGTATTTAAAATGGCAATAATAACACAAGTAAAAGGTTAAATGGGTATTGAATAATAATAATAATAATAATAATAATAATAATAATAATAATAATAATGGGTTAAACAAGTCACAATACTTAAATCTAATGATGTTAACTCTGCACTTTAAGATTACTATAAAGAGTTTTAGCTAGTTTTCCTCGATTTGATGATTTTAGTGTTTATAATTTGACTTCCTGGTAAGAAATGGGCAGGTAATTCCATAATTTTCACCTATCAACCATACTGTTAACAAGGGCCAAAGCTTGTCAGATTCATTTTGTTAATCATTTTATGAAAATGCTCTCGTAAAAAGAATGATTCCTTTTTAGAAAGGAGCTGCGAATGATTTTTCTATCGTCTTAAAAATGTGAAAAACAGAACTAGTTCATTTTAAACAGTCTGCAGTGGTCCAAAGTTCTTCCTCACTTCCTTTATGCATTCAGAGCGTCCTAATTATTCACCACGATGAGTTTATAGGCGCATTTCACAACTCTGAGTGTGGAGTTTTACCCTGACAATGAAGCAAACAACCGCACTTCCTGATTATCGGACAATAAAGTGCTTTATAATTAGATGCATACAGTACACAGTGGACTTATTTTGAGATATATATTTTACAATATATCCGTATTGAAGGCAACAGTCTAAATTTTTCTCCATTCTGAAACCCACAGACGGCGCACAACTTGTAAAATAACTCCTCCATGTGTCTTTACATTGTGTGTGTGTCGCAGGTAAAATGTTCCCCACCATTGGAGACGTGCACCTGGCCCCCTTCACAGACGAGCAGCTTTACATGGAACAGTTCACCAAGGCCAACTTCTGGTAGTGACTCGTAGTATAACAATTATCTCACCAAATGACTTTATATACCAAATATTCTTTTTCAGCTCAAATTGTAGATGATAATATCTGTTTTTTTGTTTGTTTGTTTGTTTTGTTTCCAGGTACCAGCCGTCTTTCCATGGGGTCGACCTGTCTGCACTTCGAGGAGCAGCGGTCGATGAGTATTTCAGACAGCCAATAGTAGTACGTTTGCTGTGTTTTAACACAGTAATTTACAGTTCACACAGTTCTACAGTACTGATTCATACAAAATATTCTTTGGTTGTAAACGAAATGTACAAAGTCTGCAATAGTTTGGGTCGTATGTCCGCTGTGTCCCCACGGGGTCTTATTTTGTGTAGAACCTGCTGACATGTTCTGATATGGGTGGGATTCTTGTATTAGTTTAGCACTTCAGATTTTGTTGTGTTCTGAACTGTATGTAGTCTGCATTTTTAGTGTTTTTAAAAAGTTATTACAATCACAACTGAACCTGTGTCTTCACCTGCAGACAGAGACACGTCCAAGTTTGTCTCATTCTCAGTTTCTGGACAGGCTCATGTGAAGCTCAGAACCTCCAGAATTCCCTCCCTGAGCTGCAGAGGCTGCACTAGCACTGATTCAGGATTGGTGCAGGTGCTGGGGTTTAGGGAGAGACTGTTCAGATCAGAGAGGCATTGAAGCATTGAAACTGAGCCTCACACGACTCTCATTTGGGTTGGCGTTCTGCTTTCTGATCTTGAGAAAAAAAACCATCAAATTATAACATTAATAAATTTGGTGTCAGTGTTGTTCTATAAAAGCTATATTTGATTTGAACATTTTTACCTCGTATCTGGGGACACAGATGGGTCTAGTTTCTAAAATTTCAAATCTAACTCTTACGTACTGTCCCTTTTCAGTGCTCTAGATTAGAAGATGTTTTACTCGTTTAGATTTAAAGAAGTATGTAGTAAATGTGCTTCTCGTATTAGTTTCACGTTGCTCTTTTGTCAGTGGTGTAACTTTGCCTCTGCTCTGCCCTAGGACACGTTTGATATCCGTATTCTGATGGCCAAATCGGTCAAGTACACAGTGAACTTCCTGGAGGCCAAAGAGGAGGACCTGTACAGGTGTGGACACTTGTATACACACACATATTTAAAATATATACACGCACACACAGTGGTGTCCTGATGTGTGTCTGACCTTTGACCTTTGCTCTCCTCTGTGAAGGATAGAGATCCCCTTTAAGTTCCACATGATGCACTCAGGCCTGGTGCACGGCCTGGCCTTCTGGTTCGACGTGGCGTTCATGGGCTCAGTGTAAGTAGAGACCCCCCCTCCTCCTCCTCTTATGAACAGGAGAGTGTAAGTACTACAGAGACCCCCCCGCCTCTTACCAGCAGTACAAGTACTGCAAACAGCTCAAGAGAGCGGAATGTCACTTTACAAGTAACTTCAGTAATTAAGTTAACTAGTATTTGCCTAGTCTCTGTATGAGTCATTTGAGACTTTCATTTGAAAACAGGGAGAGCTCTGTATTTTCTGTGGAGCTTATTTTATTATAAAATGTGAAATGCAAATGCATCAGAAAATGGAACCAAATGAGTCATGCTGTCATACGTTCAGTGTGTGCCCATATTTAGTTGTGTGTGTTGTTTCCTGCAGAATGACCATCTGGCTGTCCACGGCGCCCACTGAGCCTCTGACCCACTGGTACCAGGTGCGCTGTCTGCTGCAGTCCCCCCTCTTCACCAAGGCTGGAGACACGCTGTCCGGGACCGCCGTGCTGGTGGCCAACAAGAGGTACTGCCCCCGTGTCCAGTACTAGGGCAGGGCTCCCCAAACCTTTTCCGAGAGCCACTCCCACAAAACCAAAATGACAGAGAGCTTCTCCTGTTGATGTAACCGTGGCAGATGGAGCGCACAAAGCCACGCATCCCAATCATCAGTCCACAGTGATCATAGACATGTGAGAATATGTATAATATGTATAACCCCTAAATCCAGGAGAGCTGCTTGGAAAGGGCTGAAGAGCTCCTGTGAGCTCCCAAACTACAGGCTGAAGACCACCTGCTTTAGGGTCGGATTAACCCAGGGTGTCACTGTTTATAGTGAATATGAGAATCTTGAACATGTTTTTTAGTTAAAGTCTAAAGCGAGCTCTTATTGTCGTCATGTTAGAACTGTAGTATGTGGTTTTAAAAGCGCTCTCTCCTCAGACAAAGCTACGACATCAGTATAGTGGCCCAGGTGGACCAGACCGGCTCCAAGTCGAGTAACCTGCTGGACCTCAAGAACCCCTTCTTCAGGTCAGACCCCAAACACACACACACACACACACACACTGTAGACGCACAACAGTCCTGTCATAAGGCGAGGACACTACAGATGCAACGATATTCGATATAATGTCATATCGTTCGATACTGGTGACACGATTCGATACATGTGTTGTGTCGATATGCACGTGTTCCTCCATGCGCGCTGTGTTGTCGTTTTATTTATCATGGCGTCCTCCTCAGATGCAGCAGATAAACAGCTCCATAGGGACATACAGCTGAAATATTCCAAAAAAAGTGGATTTTATCTTTCAGTCACTTTTTATTTTATGTTGATAGACCCAGAAATGACAAAGATATTTACTTTTTAATACTTTAGAATCGCTTTTGGCTTTACATCGGCTTTAATCATATACGCACCTGATATATGCGATCTTTTTCTCAGACACGGTCTCAAAACGGTCTGTTGAGACATTTCTGTGTAATAACAGTTTTAGTGTTCAGAAAGAAGACGGCGGAGCTACAGTGTGAGTAAAAAGAGCAGGGCCGTGTGGGAGGAGCTGCTGTTCGTCTCTGCTGCTGCTGGAGACGAGGCAGAGCAGCACCGACACAGGAGCCTGAGAGGAGAGACTCAGGAGGAAAAGAAAAGAAATCATCAAATCATCATCAAAAAAGGAAAAGTCTGACAGTGTAACTCCCCTACAGTCTGTATTAAGAGTAGACTGGATATATGAGAAAATATAAAACAGCCTGAGGAAAGCTCTGTTCTTATTTTCACTGAATAAAAATGTTGTAAATCACTGAACCAAATGAACTAAAACACTTCACATATATAATAACTATACTTTACAGTAGTTGTACTGTAATGTATTGTATGTATTGTTTCATTAATATCATAGTGTTATTATATTATACTCATTAGCAGAAAAAATTACATGAGCTTTTTTTGTTCACGTCTTAAAACATATTGAAATTGAACCGATATCGTGACCCGTCTATCGAGATATGTATCGAATCGCGGGAAAACCATATCGTTGCAACTCTAGAGGACACACGCACACACACACACACACACACACGCACACGCACACGCACACACACATACACAAACACACACGTATTCTCCCAGCTCAACTATGTATTAACAGTATTTAAAGATTGTCACACGTGGTTATATTCAACATTGAGGTGGGCCTATAAGTAAATGTATGTTAGTATTTTCACTGAAGATTACTTGAACAAATGTAATGACAATAATCTACAGTGCAACATACTTCAGTTTAGCATACCATCTAACCAGAAGTACAATGAAGCAAGTAATGCGTAAAAATGTACATGTACTTTTACATAGTACACGCTCCTGTTACATGTACCTATGAGCTTGTACTATTACATCAACATATTTACATGTTTAACTGCACACGGCACAGACTACAGTGTTACCCTTATCATATTATTTTATTAAAGCTGCACCATGGAACTTTTCAAAGCGCTAGCCACCACCTTGTCTCCATGGAGATTTTATTGCTTTGCCTGGAATGTTCCATGGTATAGCTTAAACTTATAACCGTGGAAAGAAACTCAAAAAAGGCCAAGTTAGAAATCAGATCAGCGGAGAGCTGTTTTTCAAGGTATTTTTCAGCAATAAAAACACCTGTTGTCAAAAGATTTTGGGACATTATGGGCAAAACGGTAACATCTCCATGGAGGCAAGCAGATGGAAAAGTTGCATGATGCCTTTAATCTCTGCACCTTCCTGGTTTGATTTGGTAACGGCGCTTTAGGTTCCCTCTAAGCCTCTGCTTGTGTCGAACTACTGAACTGACACTAAAGGATGTGACTAAAAGTGTTAGTGAAAGTAGATTCTCATTTGAGCAGGTATCGATACTAAAAAAGTCACATTCACAGGACAGAAATGAAACTTTCCTGAAGCTTTAGAATGAGCTGGAGCTGAAGCTGAAGCTGCATCGAGTCTGTCCCTCAGTATAGAAATGGAGAAAACATTTTAGTATCATTACAACACTATGTTGGCTGAAGAAAATGGTCTGAGTCTGATTCTGACCAGTGTGTTTGTGTGTGTCTGTGTGTATGTGTGTATGTGTGTATGTGTGTATGTGTGTGTGTCTCTGTCTGTGTGTGCAGGTACACGGGCACCACCCCCAACCCTCCTCCAGGCTCGCACTACACCTCCCCCTCAGAGAACATGTGGAACACAGGAGCAGCCTACAGCATGGGCCAGGGCATGGCTGGAACAGGTCTGTACACACACACACCCTACACACACACACACCTACACACACCCTACACACACCCTACACACACACACACACACACACACTCACACACCCTACACACACACACTCACACACCCTACACACACACTCACACACCCTACACACACACACACACACACCCTCAGGCTTACACATGATTAAAGATGATGGTTCATAAAGGCTTGACTGAATCATGACTGTAGCCCGGAGCAAAGGATTATGGGTGACATTTGGGGTGTCAAAGCTGATGATGGAAAGAACAGAAGGAGAATCTTTTGTAGAAGAACTGACAGACTAAATACAGGTCTTACACATTTTCTGTGAACAATGTTGTAATAGAAGCTCTCATATCCTCATTCATTTAATACACAGTGAGGCATGGCCTGTCCATAGACTGTGAAGGAGAAAAACTCTGATGTTTCCTCCCTCTGTCTGTGAGGCTCTGAGGACACAGGGTCAGATGTGATTGTGATACAAACTAAAACACAGAGGGCGTGTTCACACATGATGTGATTAAAGTGAACTCTGGTGTGCTTCACAAATGAAGTTTGCTTCGTTTCTGGAGATGTTTGGTGTGGCTCTGGTTTAGTTTGGCCTTCACATCTGATCCATTTAAACCAGACTCAGTAGTACACTTCAGCCCCACAGCTCTCCTGAGCACCTGAGCGCACAAAATAAACACATAAAAATTAAGAGTCCACTGTTTATAAAAATCCCTTGACTTGTGCTGCTTAATATATCCAACAAAGTTCCAGGTCCGTTTGTCAGTTACCGGTCTGCCTTATTTCCATTGAGTCTTTCATATTCAGTCAAAGGTGTTGCTCCAAACTTTTCTTAAATATTCAGCCCCGTGCACGGCCCTCTTCTGGAGAGTTGTTGTACTGCACTGTACTGCATAACCAAAGCACGACTCTACCAGGCCTAAGGTTGGCCAATAAACATAACTGTCTGACAGATGAACCACTTGCTTTTTATTCATTCATTTTCATGATGGTGGCATATGTTTAAAAGCAAATCTGACATGAACACAACAAATATAAGGAAGATAAATCTTATAATCTGCAGGGATGTAAGGCTTTAGTCGATGGTTTCTTGGTTGAATTAAACTTGTATTAGTTTTCTGTAGAATATAAGGCTCTGTATGGCAGAATAGAGAATGTGTGGTGTGACTTAGCTGGTGATTTGGGAGTGACTCATTAATCTGCCTTTTCACATCCAAATCCATTGTTTCCTAGTTGTTTTGCTCAAACTCCCGTGCATTTGTCTTTTAGTGCAGTTTAGGTCAGATAAATGGTCACAATAGTTTTGCCACACCCATTTTTAGATGACTATCCACTGGAAAAAAGAGACAGATCGAAGTATTCCCACTGGCCAGTACTGTAATAAAACTGTGTAAATTAATCTCCATTCTCTGTGTGTGCACGCAGGGATGCCCACAGCCTACGACCTGAGCACGGTGATCGGCAGCGGCACGCCGGCCTCCCACAACAACCTCATCCCGCTGGGTACGAACTGCACTCCTCCAGGCTTCACTCCCGCTCAGGGCACATGGTGTAGTGGGGAGCAAGTAGGAGCAGAGGCCCAGAGAAAGCCCGCTGCCCAGCCCGAAAACAGTTATGTCCACACCAACGGCCTCCTCTCCACACTCAATGCATGCTCTCTGTAGTCCACACACGCACACACACACACTGCACAGACACACGCAGGCCTGTCACGATGACGTTCTGAAGTAAATGTAGACGATAAACATTTATGCCACTGACAAAATTAAAACCACAAAATATACTTCTATTACTATGGTATTTTCTGATGTTCTAATGTTGTTTCCTCATCACAAACAGACCTGGAGTTGTGTTTCGTTTCATTCACACGTGTTTGAGTAACACTTTATTATTAGTCTGTCGACATCTCCAAACCTCTAAATGCTCCGTTCCACCTTGTGATGTCATGTGGCTCTATTCACGTTTGCGTCACAAATCAGGAAGATGTTTGGAAACATGCGATGAGATCTTCCTGGGCTCTGTTCTCGTAGTAAGTCTGACAAAATCTAGGAAAAATGAGAAAATGGCCCAGTTTTCTTCATCTCCACGTCATTGTAGAGTTCCGTTATGTTCGGCTAATCAACAATTAAAGACCGTACCTCAGTTTTCATCATTTCCCCACTGACGCACAACTCCGAACGCACTGGGTACATGTGATTAGAAGAGACGAGGACGCCAAAAGATGATTCCAAACAGCACATCCGTATGTAGTCTTCATTTTACCGCTGATCACATTTACGTCAATGGATTTTATCACAGTCGGTCGGCGAACCCAGTGTTGGGAAATACACCGAAAGTCATCATCGCATGTTTCCAAACGTCTTCCAGGTTTGAGACGTAAGCGTGAATACAGGAAGTGCTCCACATGCACCTTCACTAGAATAAGCTGGATGATTTCAGCTCTGGAATTCCCACACTCCACTGAACAAACGGTAAAAGGAGCTGTTAACTTGAAAACTAAGGTAGAACAGAGCATTTAGAGGTTTGGCGATGTCGACAGACTAATAATAAAGCGTTACTCAAACACGTGTGAATGAAATGAAACACAACCCCAGGTGTGTTTGCGTAATAGAAGACCTTTAAGCATAATGAGCTGCAATAAATAAGCACAATGAAACACTTAAGTACTTGGCATCTGCGTCTGGAATGAGTCTTAGTTATTCAACCTTGTACAGTCTTGTATAGCCAAAAAATCACCAAAAATGTCCCTGTTGTGCATTAGAAAAGTGCCCACGGTAAATACTGACTCCTAAAATGACTAAAAATACTAAAATAAGTAAATAAATACTGATCGTGACAGGCCTAGACCCGCACCCGTGGTTCAACTGACTCCAGCTCACAGCAGGCAGCTAGTTTACCCTGAATCCTACGACTTTTTTTATGTTTCAGCAGTAACTTCACCTGCTTGTCTCCATGGAGATATGATCGCTTTGCTTGGAATGCTCCTCAGTATGGCATTAAACTTATACATTTGCATTTATTAATTATAAGTGTTTTAATTGCTCAAAAATACCTTGAAAAATATGTTTTGTTCCAGGCAAAGCATCTCCATGGAGACAAGACAAGCAGGCCAAGATTTTTCTTTTTTTTTTTTTTACACAAATTTTAATTTTTTTCTGAACGTAAACAACACAAACTTTCCATCATTGCCATTTAGCATGAAATGATACTAAAATTTCTTCCTCCTAAGTCTTCCCCAAACCTCGCGCTTTTACTCACAGGATCCATTCAAACCCAAACTCATCCCTGACCTGTAGAAATGACTGAATACCTCATTTTACTTGATTTCTATTGGTTCATCTACTTTTAAAGAGCTCAAATTACGCTATTTTCTGATCTACAGTTTGTTCTAATGTCGTTTCCTCATCACAAACAGACCTGGAGTTGTGTTTTGTTTCATTCACACATGTTTAACACACAAACCCTGCGCATTTCGGCTGAGTTCTTCTCTTCGCTTCACGACATCACAAGGTGGAACAGAGCATTTTGAGCTTTGGAGTTGTAAACAGACTAATAATATAACTAATAATACGAAAACAGGCGTGAATGAAACAAAACACGACTCCAGCTGTGTTTTTGAGGAGGTAACAACATTATAACATGGCTTAAAGCTCACAAAAGTCTATTTTGTGTGATATAGGATCTGTAAAATCCAGATCTGACAAGTAAATAACTATTAACTAACATAAATAAGTACATTTTATATGATTATGTGAGTCATTTGAACCTGCGTGGCTGTGTTTTTGCAGTGTGAAGTCAGTGTTACTAATGCTCATCCCGTCCTCTTGTACTAAATCATGCAGTTGTACTCCTACCTCCTCCCTTCACCAGTGTTGGAATAGTACTTTACCATGTACTACCATGTACTACCATGTTTAACCCCTGACATTGTGTAACTCGCAACATGAACGGTCACTTTTAGCGACTGTATTTGTAATGTGTGTATAAATCCTGTTATACTTGTAGTCAAAGGCGCTGTACCTGATTTTTTTCTGTCTTTAAAAGTGTGAAAAACTGTCCAACCACATTTCCGATGCATTCCGAGCATCCTCATGATTCACCACTATGAATTTTTAAGCATTAATGGTAATACTAACAACACTAGCATGCTAACAGCGCACCAGTCTTACATCCTAGTTCATGGAGCGTAAAGTACACAGCGCCTCATTCTGACCCTAAGAGCTACTGTTAAAATACATCAGTTCTGGGGCAAGACAAACTGTACTTTATTACTTGAAGTAAATTGGGTACAGCCTCTTTAAGACTTCTACAGTCATGTTCAGAAATGCATGTGATTTTTTTTGTTTTGTTTTGGTTATTTTAACAGTCGATATTCCAGCCTCCTATTTTTATACAAAAGTGTTAAAATTGTACACTGAATCTTCATGTTTTTCCAAATAAATCCCAAATGTAATTGCACTACTAGCGTACGTGTGAGAATACTGCGTTAGCCAGTAGCAGTACTTTGAGAATCCCGCGTTAGCTGCATGGTGGCGAGCTGTTGCGTAGCAGTTGCATGGCGCGTCTCTGTGGCTCTCTGTGACGTGTCCTCTGTGTGCAGTGAACACAGGCATCGTGAACCACACTCACTCCAGGATGGGCTCCATCATGAGCACGGGCATCGTCCAGGGTGAGTGCCGCACACACACAAACACACACACACACACAAGCGCACACACCAGTCCAGATATGCAAAGAATGATTCATTGTTTTATCTGGCCCAGATACCCAGGATCACTGTTGATGCTTCTCAGGTTCTATTTATTTAAAACATTTTAAAGAAAAAACCAGAATGTGGCTGTGGGTTGTTGATCAGTGGTGCCAGTGTGTGCAGAGGGCACTGAACACACATCCATCTGTTTAAACTGTACCTGATTTGAACAGAAAGACGTCTGTATTTAAGTCTGTTTAACTTGTCTGTAGCTCTCCACCTTTATTATAAGTTACAGACACTCGTTTACAAAAAACATACCCCAGTTTTAAGCCACAGTATGTAACCAAAATATAGCATAAAATAAAAAAAGTGTTGTTTTTAAAAAATATAATTTAGGTGTTTTGTTTTTATTACAAAAATGTTGAAAAACATGTCTCCTTACTGTGAGAAGGCTTGCATCTCCACAACCCTGACTCTTATTTGGCCTGGAGGGCCTTCTCCTGCTTGTTTCCATGGAAATGTTCTTCCAGTATCTATAATATTCCACAGTATGGCATTAAACGTGTATCTCCATGGAGAATGTTTTAAAGTTTTAACCTTCTATTGAGTATATTCCATGGAATCATGCAGGTGATGTGCCGCCTTCAGAAATGTACTGTACCTGATGAGTCTCTTGATACTTTGCATATAATTTTCTCTGACAGGGCGGAGCTAACTAGTAGCACTGCTCTGTCTGAGGCTTTGTTATTAAAGTTTGACTTTAATCTGTCATTTAAATACATTTTGTAATTTCTCTTCAATCTTCAGACTTGGACTTTAAAACGTATTTGACAGTTTTTTCTAATGTGTGCATTCTGTCTCCATGGTAACGGCTAAACATTCTGCCATAGACATACATGAAGCGTGAGTGTGATGTCACTGCAAAGTATCGACTCCTCTCCTGAATCAAACTACGACTCGTTCAGATTAAAAGTGTCCCCTTGTGCTCTGTCCTCCAGGAGCCACCACGGGACAGTCGGGGCCCAGCAGCAGCGGCAACTACTACCCTGTCACCAACCAGTTCACCATGGGGGGCGCCGCCATCTCCATGGCCTCTCCGATGGTCATCCCCAGCAACACCATGCACTACGGCAGTTAAAGACCCCTCCACCTGCCCCGCCCCTGACCCCCGCATGACCCCGCCCCCTGCCCCTCCCCCCGGAAACCCGCCCCGCCTCCCCCCGACAACCCGCCCCACCAGAACAGCCAAAACGGAGAAACCAAAATCAGTGCAGAGCAGCACTTTGACCCCTCCTTTGTCCTTCCTTCGTTTATGTCCATCTTCATCCGTCCAACTCTCTCCCAACTGTTTGTCCAACGCACAGATGCCCTACCTTTCCGATGGATTTTACCGACTCTGCTTCTTTCAGTACAACGGGAACTACGCCAATGGAACTGTTAGCTGTACAGAAAAGCCAGGACTGCCCGAGAAGGCTTGACATATCACCATTTTCAGGAAACTATTCCACAATTCCAACGCCAAACCGGATTAAGGAGAATTCACTCAAAGCTGTATTTTCCGCCATGGATTCAAGTCCGGAACTCTGCGACGGAGGAGGACAGACCCACTGGTGTTTTGCTTCGGACTATTCAAACTTATCGCGCTCAAACACGGCAACAATTATTTAATAGTTAACATCCTGGTCACTTTCCATGTTGTGTAAAAATACGACAAATTAACGTAAAGAGCGTGGATATGTGCGGAGAGGATAGGGCGCCATTTTGGATCGATTTTTAGGCTTCGAGCTGTTTTGTTGGCTAAAGTTGGTTTCATATGCAAACTGTAATATGCATGGATTGAATGTGCTCCTGTACTGCCAGTTATAATGTGTGGTTCTATTTTCTTTTAATATTCCGTTTATTAAAATTGTGTTTTTGAGATGTTTTTGATTACTCATCGACAATACTCAGATTGGTTGGGCTGCTCATGTCCAATTGCCGGCAAAGCAAAAATTCTATACAAAATCTTCTTAGAACTTCAGTCAGAATTCACGTACACTTCAGATTGCCTTAAACGGAACCTTTAAGCTATAAACTTCACTGTGATTGGTTAAATCCGCCTGTCACTCACTCAGAGCAGGACAAATCTGACCAATGGGAGGAGTTGATGGGTGTGTCTGTGTTTGAAATTAAAGCTGCATTAAATTAAAGCTGCACCACGGAACTTTTCTGGTGGGTGGTCCGGATCACGCTCGTCTCCATGGAGATGTTTCGCAGTACGGCATTTTGTATTTATTCAATTGCAGGTGTTTTTATCTCCAACGATGTATTCATTCTTACTGTGCGTGAGCGGGGTTGCCTCTCTGCCACCGGCTCGTCTTGTCAAATTTAATACCATACTGTGGAACATTTTAGGCAAAGCAATCTCCATGGAGACGAGCAGACGGTGGACTCTCCAGACTCGCCAGTGTGGGTTTTTTTGAACCGATACTGATATCCGATATTTGGCCTGCTGCTGTAGCTTTTAAAATCCATAGCAAGGCCCGCGAATGTGCAGAATCTTTTAAGATGAAGGAAAGACCGCAAATGAACTTTTCACTTTTGTTAAAATAATTACAAAATGTATTTATTTGGGATATAAAATAATGTAGCCGTATAACTCTTCCGTTTCCATCTTGACTAGAATCAGAATCGGATTTGTCTGTTCAAAAAAGGGGGACTTAGAGAATGGGGCAGTGCAAAAAATTATTGTTACTGAATTCCGATATCTGCTGATAACAAAACTGTATAGACATCAGCCGATACTGATACCGGAACCGATATGTCACCCATCCTTATAATAGTGCACCTTTTATAAACAGAAAACCACCAGGGAACCATCGCTATAAAGTGTAAAAATGTCACAAATTGTTGTTAAGACATTTTATATAGCCATTTCAATCCAATTTGCCAAACCACATTTAAATTTTATGCATTTTCAGTACCAGTTCAATTAGCTGAACTCGCTTATAGGAAACGAATATGCAATTTACAGTAGTGTTCAATGTAATGGCCAGTAGATAGCTGTGATTTGTAACGGCGTGATAGTTCAATGCAAATAATTCGAAGTTAATTCTGTCTGTATCATGTAGAAGGTTATAGCATGTGTCACTAGATGGCTAGCTAAAGGGCATTTAAAAAAACAACAAAAAACAGCTTTATTCAATATGGAAAGTGACCAAGATTCGTAATATAAGATCTTGTACGTTGCTAGTCGCTGCTGCCAGGACGCCCATCTTTGTCAACCCTTGGACACTGCATCCCTCCTCCTCTGGGACTATATGGAAAAAAAAAAAAAAATGCAGACTTTTAAGACTTGGTTGATGCAACATATCACAACGGCCCGCATCCTTTTTGCCCCCAATTGCGCCCCCTACGTATCTGTCAGAGGAACTGTACGGCATCGTCTCCCATAGACTTTGAATACTGGACACGTTGAACTGATACTAGCCAGAGAGCTGACACGTCTCTGTAGGATTAACCCTTTTTTGTCTTTCGTTTTTGTTTTTTTTTTGTTTTTTCCTTTGGCAAAAAATGATTAAAAAGAAGAGATGAGATGTGACTATGTGTACAAGTATAGAGGAGTGTGTGTTTGTCTTGTGTCCCATGCAAAGTAATTAGACTTCATAGATACAAAAAGCAGTTCTTGAAATTTCTTCCGCTCTGAACTAACAGAAAAATCCGCGGCTAACATGGCCAGTGAAAATCAGATGACTAGAGTAATCCGATAACCCAGTAATAAGATCTGATTTTCCATATATGGATGTCATAATTTGATGTTCCCAAGACGTTTATCCAATCAAACAAACGAAATGAGCCTTACAATTGGGTTGCCAGGTTCAGTGCGTAAATCCAGTTGATTTAAACCTAAAATACCTCTCTCTGATATGAACGGTCTCTACCTAAACCCAAGCATCTGCAGCCAATCCTGAATCTGTGCTAGTGCAGCCTCTGCAGCTCGAGGGAATTCTGGAGGTTCTGAGCTTTCACAAGTTGCATTTGGATAGCACTTGAACATAAAAAAGACAAAAAAAAAGCCCTATTACTGATAGTAGCTAGCATTGACCAACATTTTTTCAGTTAGTCACTCTTGCCTTTTTTGTTGAAAATCTAGTAGTAGTAGTAGTAGTAGTAGCAGTAGCAGTAGCAGTAGTAGTAGTAGCAGTAGCAGTAGTACAGTGTGTGAACAGAGATGGGGATCGTACCTGCTGTAAAATATAAATGATCGTTTTACACCAATCAAGCAGCTGTAACGTAACATTTTGATGATCTTAACTTGGTTAAAATGTAAAATGAGTAGTTTAAAATGTGATTAGGTCTTCTGATATTATGATATAGTTTCTTATGACAGACCTCTATTTTTTATTACGAAAACCTGTTAAACGCACTAACTCTGCTTTATCAGACCATTACAAGAGGCATCCTGTGGACTGGAGTAAAACTAAGGTCTTTGGGACAAAACGGAGGCCTTAGGCACAGAGAGCAACAAGGACCACCGTTGGATCAGGGAGGACATTGAGATCAGGAACCGTAAATGAGGATGAGGCTGTAAATCAGGATGAGACTAAACTGACGGACTGTAAAGCCCCTGAGTGCACCTCATCAGTAACACTAGAGGGCAGAATCAAAGACCCTAGAGACGCCTTGGAATTCAAAATGGCGTTCTACATCCCATAAGCTTTTAGCAGGTCTTTGATTTGAGCTGCAGACAATTCTTTGACTCTTCCTTAACTCCAGGGGGCAGCAGTAGGACATGACATGAATGGAAGGACTTCTGGTGAGTATTTTGAATCTTATCTCCAAATAACACACTGGGGCTGTTTTCCACCTTGACTTGGCCTGATCTGTGCGTGGCAGGGCATCCACGTCATCCAAGTCCAGTCACACTGTAGAAGTGCACTGAGGGAGTGTGACGTCACCCACACTGTTCTGCAAAAGGCTAGTAGTTATAGTGGCTAACTAACCTGAAACCAATACCTAGACTGGTTTCAGATTGCCCCTTCCCACTTGCACCGCTGGTTTGACGGGGCAGGTGATTAGCGACCAGCATGTTAGCCATTAATTATCAACAGATGTTTCATTAGAAAGTGAATTATAGCCAGAGTCAATGGAGTCAAATTGCTTCCATGTTCACGTCTTATTTGGAATGCGACAGCGGTGGGCTAGTTGTGCTCATCTGTAAACAGTCTCTGCTGTCAATCAAACCTGTGAAATAAACACCGGGATCATGTAGAGCAGCTGAATACAAACATTTTAAGACCAAAATGATGAGGGAATCAGCCATTACAAAGAAGGCCCCACTGTTTCAACTGAAGTCGGTTGGAACAAAACCTCAAAGGAACCACTTCCACTTCCACTTTTGGAATGCACGGGTCTTTGGTTTCGTTACCAACTACAATAACGGTAGAAAACTTCACTGGAGAACACTTCTGGTCTTTTTGTCTTAATGCTAATGCTAAATTTGAGGCATAATAAATATTAAATACTGCCACGAAGTGAACAAAAATCTTCATATAAAAACAATTGGGAAGTACTTTAAATTTGAATTGGTTGGTGGTTTTATAATTTAAGTTGTAATAAAAGATGCTAATGCTCCACTCCCACTGGGCGTCCTCTGTCTACCTGATTTTCAAACCATGAACCAGGGACGTGGCTTTTCTAACTTGTTTGTAGCCGTCGAAAGTCTTTAGCACATCACCAGTATTCACATGCATGAATTCTGTCCACAAGCACAACTTTTAGAACAGCTTTTTCAGAGCGTGGACTGTCCTCGCACAGCCAAGATCTGACCACAAAACGTCATATTGTGACTCATGTGAATCTTTCTACACTTGCAGTGTCGAGCATTTAGCAAGAACAGAGAACAAAAATAATATTTCAGTGCCTCTTATAATAGGAAGATAGAATGGGATTGGCCCATTTCCCAAAAACATTCATAACACAGGGGAACACTCTATATGTTGCATTTAAAGAAAGACTTGTTTTCAGTCATTTAAGTGTGCTGAGTTCAAATCTGAAGTTAGTTTTTTTCTGCAAGCTACAGATTTTATGCAATCTTTGATTTTTATTATGATGGAGTGTGTAGCAACCACAGATGTAACAGAAGGCATCAGGCTTGTTTCTACAGTGATGTCTCGATGAGGAAGCCATGTTTGATCTGGAAAAAAGAAGCATGATAAAAATATTAGAATCTATCTATGTATATAATCTCAAAACGCTTAGATTTGGGTTACGTAAGTTCATATTTAGACTATTTCATCTATCTCAAATTGCATGAAAATTAGAGCTTATGGAGAAAAACTAATTTCAGATTTGAAATCAGCGCCTGAATCTGAATCCTTCAGAATCAGTTACAAAATCCAATGCAACAGAAAGTTAAAATTTTAGTGTTCCCCAGTGTAATAGATCAAATCCTCCATGTAAGGTAATCCTGACCAAGACTAGCTCAAGATAGTTACTGGAGATAACTCGGACTGTGATGCACCGAGACACTTCATCCAACAAATACTCCGGTCAGAGAGTGAAGACGGACACTTGAATAGATTTGAGGAGCTTTAATGTCCATTCTTGTGTCTTTGTATCTGTTAATCTCTATCATAGACACAGACTTGGACAGGTGATGAACTGAAGCTACAGCAGTTAGGCCAGAACTGCTCCCAACTAAATAAACAGTTATTAAAATTATACTAGGGAATTTGCAACAATAATGTTAAACGTTAACCTTAATTTCATCCCTCCCGACCGCCTAAGAGTCTGGCGGTTGTCTGATTCATCGAACCATAGTTACAGACATAACCTAAAAAGTGAGACTTTATCTTTAGAACTTTCCAAGGACAAATAAATGGACTTGTCACTCCAGAACAATCAATGGAAGCTCACTAATTTATTTCAAGGAATAGTTTACAATTTGACTTCAGAATGCGTAGAACTGTAGACTGCCCTATCCCGCAATGGACCGTAAACATGTTGACAACCAACATACCAACAAATGGTCACATACATACAACATATAATAAGCCATTCTTTGATAAGATCTGACAAGAAAAAATAAATAAAACAAGATTTTAAAAAGGATCTGTATATGTGGAGAGTGCGCCACAAAGATGAGAAGATTTTTTAAGAAGTTAATGAAAGCAAATAACATCTTTTTCAGGTAAGTATTAATAAACTATAACATACAGAGATCAGTATTTTCAATATTGATCTAAAAAAGCTCAACAGTAGAAATGAGACCACTGACTGTTCAAAAGGACAGTACTGAGAAGCCCCAGCCCCTCGTAGTGACATTTCACCATATCAAGCCGCTGTTTACTTCTTTTTACTGCTGAAAATGGTGCATCCTACATGTGAGCCTGAGTCTGAATGTTTTGAGTAGGATAGAGCAGGGGGCTGAGATAGGGGGTAGGTGAAAACCAACATTTTCTAAGCACTCAAGCCTCAAATATAGGCCAATAATACAGGATTACCTGTATGAATTAAGTGAAATACAACTCAGTGTGAGGGAACACCATTATAATATGGTCAATATTTTACATAAGACGTCCTCTTTAAATATTCTGTCATTTTATTATTAAAAATTGGGAGAATTTTAAAGGTCATATACCTTCGTTCCATTCACAAATGACACGAGTAACCATTTTTATTAGTCCGTCTACATCTCCAAAGCTCAAAATGCTCTGTTCCACCTTGTGATGTCATGAAGCAGTAGTTTAAGTTAACAGCTCCTTTTACCTTTTGTTCAGTAGAGATTCAAGGGCTGAAATGATCTCAGTGATTCTGGTGAAGGCGTATGGAGTTTAAAAACACAGTGGAGAACTTCCATGACATCAGGAAGTGAAACAGGGTTTTCCGTTTGGGAGAGGAACACTAAATATGCAGGTTTGTGTGTTAAACATGTGTAATATGGACCGTTTAAGTAATCAAGAAGCATTTTCAAATCGGTCTAAAAATGGACTCGCCAAGATATTAGTGGCAGTGGCCCAAATCCCGGAATCCTGGTTTAGTTCTGGTTTAGTCCATGAATCACTGCTGAAGAACTAGAAAGACGGTTACCAGTTCACCAAAACACAACAAGTCAATTCATTTCACTGAGGAAAGATTGAACAGTGAACAGAAGATAAAAACAAGAATTCTTCTTAAGTTTGATGATTTACTAGAGTTTACTTGTTTCTCCCATTTGGCAACAATTCTCAGATTAAATTAAACCAACAGGACAAAGCACATTCTTCACCACCAGAGTTATTGCAGACATTCACAGTTATCCCTTCAGCCAGAGCAGCAGAAAGACCGGATACAGTATGGAGTCTGTGTGAGTCCAGAGCCCATGTTTGGTCCAAGTTCAGTCCTGGCTCGGTCTGGACTCAGTGGGTCCTGGTCTGGTTCTGGGTGTGCATCTGGATCGGGGTGGTGGTGGGGTGCAGAGGAAGGATGTGCGACGCGGTCTGGAAGAAATACATCTAAAACAGACGAGAAGAAAAGGTCATGAGAAGTAAACTGCAATTCGATAAACTGAGGGGAGGAGGGAACAGGTTTCACGTCTACTGGTGAATAAAACTCTAATAATGTGGTGGACGGAAGCTTTAAATTGATCTGGTGAGAACGCTCAGGTGGAGTTTGCTGTGGAACCGTCAGATTATAGATTTGTTGACTGGGTTTATGGTTCGTATCGCTGTAATTACTGGGACTATCCACATGAAACAAAAAAAAACTGTTCAACACCTTCGATTTCAGCTTAAATAAACAAAATTGAAAATATTTTTGTTTAAAGCCCTAGATGGAGTTAGACTTTAATCTGAGCTGTTTTAACAAGATCTAACCAGAAAGATTTAACTGGAACTATAACACGTGAGCTGAGTTCTACTGTTAAACAAGTCCAATAACATTACAGTCACATGATAGCATTAGCATTAACATTAGCCAACAGTTTTTAAGTTAGACCAGGGGTGGGCAATTATTATTTTTTCCATGGGGCCACATGAGAAACAGAAAATATTGTGGAGGGCCGGGCCAAAATGCTTACTCTAATGGACTCCATACTTACTGCTACGCTAAAATACTAATTTCTGCATAATATTAATTGTATTTCTTTATAAAAAGCAGTAAATAACATTGTTTAGACGCGCTGGTGAGACTTAGAAGAGTAAATGTTATGACTAAGCAATGAAAAAGTGAGGTTGCCTTACAAAAAAATGGTATTTAAAAAAAACACCTCTAAAATAAGAGCAACGCAGCTTTAGTCCAGGCATGAGGTAAAATTATAAAGCAAGTTTATTTTGTAATTCCAAATGAGCTTAAACAGGCCGGTCAGAGTCAAACAAAGAGCCGTATGTGGCCCCGGAGCTGGACAATGCCCCGGTCTGAGTCGCTCTCACCTTTTTGTTGGAAATCAAACTCCTAAACAGGATCATGAACGCTCGGACTGATCACAGGCTTCTGGAAATGTGTAAATCAATCTTGTATTTTTCTTTTTTTAGTCTGTGTTTGCTAATGTGTGCCTTGCGTCACCATGGTAACTGCAGGACATTCTGCCAATAGAGATACATGTAGAACACCCCCAGCAAAGTATCACTGCAAAGTATTGCTCCATCTGAAATGATCACGTCACCAAATTCCTGGAGCTGCCGTGCCGCGAGTTCAGTTCAGTGTCCTGACCTTACAGCCGATGGCCAGCAGGGCGTGCAGAGCCACTATGGTGACCACTGTGGACATGGCCATGGGTTTGGTGTCCTCTCGCACCGCCGGCCAGAACGTCAACACCAACACCGAGCCAGAGATCACCATAGCAACCGCCATCAGCGTCCAGCGCAGCCACTCGAAGGGGATGATCCACAGAATCTGAGAAGAAACGGAGCAAATATAAGGAGATACAAGAACAAGTAAAGTCTGTACACCTGTTCATGAAGGATTTATTTATGTGTGTTTTTATTCTGTGTAAGAAATAGCCCAGTGTGGTTTAATCCTGCCCAAGAGGTATAAATAAAGCTAGAATAATGGATATTGTCGCCATGGGAACTGCCAGTGATGAAGTCTAAATATCGCTAAGAATTCTCGCTGTTTGTCAGGACCAGATCTCACTGAATATTCACATTAAAAGAGAGAGAGTAGAGTTTTAACAGGAGGACTGGTCAGGGAGGGTCAGCAGATTCTGTGTCAGGGCAGTTTGAGAAGAGGAAAAGCCAAAACTGTCCCTCCTCTGTGTCCAGCAGCATCACAGCAGCCTCCAGGGGGCGCCAGGTGAACACAACAGGAAAGGCCTCGTTCTTACTCTGCTCCGATGTTTCGGTTGGTGACGAAATGGTTCATTCCCTCAAAGTGTTGTGCTGCTACATACGGTGTAAAAATCTCAAAAGTCTACAGCTAGCTCCTTAGCTAGCCTCTTGCACGGTCTCCATGGATACGGGAAAAATAAACTGATCATTTCACACAATTCAACAGCCCCTTGTGTTCACTGGTCAACAATGAATGCATTAGTTTGTACGAGTTCTGGAGTAAAGTTTTACAGTCAAAACATGGCTGGACGTCAGTACTATAGGTTACCATGGCGACGGTTTCTCTACTTTTACTATACCTCATTGTAGATGGGAAAAACCGTAACATTACTAAAAGATCAATAAAGTTGGTACTAGTGTTTATGAAAAACTCGAGTATATGGAAGATCATTTATTTCAAACCGGATGTGCGTCACCGTCTGCCGTAACACGACTGTCCCAATAGTTCGCTGAGGGAGGAAGGAGCCAGGAAAAGGAGCCTGCATGTTTCCTTTCATAGCTCCTTTACCATAGGAACCTTGGGAGCTTCCTAACCAGCCGTAAGGAACTATAAGGATCCTGTAGTTTTTTCCCTGAAGATTTCTGAACAATAGTATTCTGTTCAGTTCTGTTTATTAACATGACTCAACGTTGTTCTGGCTGCTGGTTTGGACGGTCAGATTCTCCAAATGCAGCTGAAGTTCCTCTTCTCTGCCAAGGACTCTTATGGCTGAAGGTGAAGGAGTTAAGGGCTAGGAGCTAGGAGCTATAATCTGAACTATTCCAAACAAGATCCACTCACTTCGATTGCTCGTGCCTCTTAGATCTGACTGCTGAATTTAAGGGCTTGAAAATATTTGTGCTGAATATCTGAAAGGTGATTTTTTTATTTTGAATTTTTAAATATATTGAAATTGTATACTGAAAATTCCACCGACTGAAATTCAGAATGAAAAAACAAATTCAGAACATGTTTTAAAAAATCCAATGTGAGAAATCCAGTGGCATTTATCATTCAAAATCTTAATGAATGCATCAGCTAGCAGCTTCAGCATAAATATGCCGAGGTTAGCCCAGCAGCTCGAGGTCATGTGTTGTTCTGCAGCAGGTCAAACATTACACAACATTATTATTCTGAGTATTGCATGTACTCACAGACGTGGGGATGTAGATGAAGAGGGAGTAGCCGTAGACACACACAGTCTCCAGGAAAGAGTATCCTCCCACCTGCCTCTGCACGCCCTGTCTCCAGCTGAGGAAGCCCCACAGGCCGATGGGCACCAGCCAGGCGTACAGGAAGATCACGACTGACGCCACCGTCACTGCGGACAGGAAGGACACACCAGCATTTATGCTTAAAGACTCTATATTTCGCTTTAAACCATGTTATAATCCTGTTACCTCCTCAAAAACAAACCTGGAGTTTTGGTTCATTCAGACACATGTTTGAGTCATCCTGAGTAATTAGGCTGTCTACATCTCCACACCACCTTATGATGTCATGTAGTGATAGTTTTCAAGTTAACAGCTACCTATTGTTCAGTAGAGATGAGCAATTCCATCCATCAAATGTTCCATGGTATAACTTTAAACATTTCCATCTTGCATTTAGTCATTATGGGTGTTTTTATTGCTCAAAAATATAACAATTCCTTCTTGTTATAGGTAGGTTTGATCTATACTGTGGAACATTCTAGATGAAGCAATAACATTTCCATGGAGACAAGCAAGTGGCGGACTCTGTGGAGTCTCTGAAATGTTACGCAGTGCACCCCTTTAATAATAACAGACAAACAAACTGGATAAGACACGCCCCCTCTGTCCTGGCCGACTAGTGGCGGCTCCAGGTACTGCAGCTCTGGCCCAGAAAGAATTCTCCGAATCCATTTTTTGTGAAATCAAACTGTCCATGTTCGGCTGACAGCACATCGACAACTTTCATAAGGGTCGGATTTAAGATTCTTCTGTATTTTACAATATGAACTTTAAAAAAACTGTAATCATCAAAGCACCTAAACGTCAGCTTTCTAAGAGTTAGTCTAGCCCCGCTCTGAGCCGCCTCTGAGCCAGAACTGCACATTTCTGATGTGACACTTTTGGTGGCGTAGGGCCAGTGTTCAGGAAGTAACGCAGAAGTAAAAATCTTTTTTGGGCCCATGCGCCAATGAGCACAGGCCATTGAAAACAATACGACGCCATCTTGGATTCATCTTATAGATTTTATTACAGTTCTATGGATCGCTCCACTGGCATTAGCAACAGGCTTGATTGACAACGCTGCTAATCACCCGCTCCCTGCTAAACCAGAGGTGCTGCTGCTGCTAAAAACACGTCACATATTTAGATCTCCATTTTACCCTTTCTCGTTTTGAAAATGATATACTGAAAACACCGTATTAAAATGTTTGATTAGTTTCAGTTTCGTTTTTGAGTCTTTCCTCCTTTTGCCCTCTGCAGTCACTCCCCCTTCAGAGCGCTATCACAGCACAATGTTGTACTTTTGTATATTTATGGCAAATTATTGTGTGGGAGCACAGGTGACGTAGGCTTGTGGGCGGAGCCTCGTACAAGAGGCGTGGGCTCGTACAGCTAACTGTAAGGAGGGTTTGAATAGGGCCCGGAAGTCATCGCTAAATTACTCAAACAAATTTTGAGAACGTTATAACATGGTAGAAAGCTCCAAAAAGCTTTAACCACACATCCGGCCAGAATAAATGCATTTTAACAGATAAGCAGAAAATTATACCATAAAACTCTCACACTTCACTCCAGCTCAGTTGTATTTTTGAATATTTTGATGCACTTCATTACCTCTGTGGAACTGTGGAGTATAGTGATAAGCCGGATTCCCCATCTCCATGAGGAACGTGGACAGGTTTCCGCTGATGGCCACAGTGAACACCAGGGTCACACAGATCCAGAACGGACCTGCCGACACAACACACACACACACACACACACACACACAAACACATTTATATTTATTCCTATTATTATTTGTGCTGCTGATGTGCTTCTGAGTGCAGCGTTTTTAATTTCTGTGTATTTTTATACTGAAATAACAAATAAATTCTGATTCTGACACACTTAGGCTGAGTGTCCATCCTTGAGTGTCCACATTACATTGACTTACATTCATTTCTAACCTTAAAATGCATATTACGGGTTAGACAACACATTTCATAGTTGATATCATTACATTTCATAAGATTTTACTAAAAATCTTGTCTAGTTTTCCCTAGTTTAACAATTTTGTTGAGGTTCATAACTGTACTTCCTAGTTGGACACTGGTATATAACAGATAAGACATAAGTATAGGTAATTCTGTAACTGTTATCTATCCTGATGACAAAAAAATACATAACAGCGGCTTTATTTTGATACACGAGAGTTTAAAGGTGAAAAGGACACGTTGTGCTGTACCGTAAAGATCTGGGTTGCTCCTCAGGTGATGTTTGATGAAGTTTCGCCCTGGTAGTGGCATCACTGAGCCTTTGACCCTGTCCAGGACCTGCACATCAGAGAAGGACTCATGAGGGGATGAAAGTATGAAATATCTTAACATCGGTACAGTATGTAGAATTTGAATTTCAAATTTTATAAACATGACCTGTGTTCTAATCCAAACTTGCTCTTACAAAGCAACATCAAAAATAAACACTAATGTTACAAATAAACCTAAACGGACTCTCTCTAAACCCCTGCAGCCAATCATGAATCAGTGCTAGTGCAGCCTCTGCAGCTCAGGGAGAGAATTCTGGAGGTTTTGAGCTTCACATGAGCCTGTCCATAAACTGAGACTGAGACAAAAAACACAGGTTTAGACACTGGCCATGCTGTGATTGTCGTACCTTTTTGAAATCAGTAAGAATAGAGGCTATATATCTTAGTTTTAATATGAATAATAATAATAATAATAATTCATCAAATGTGTAAAATATTCACTCTGGTTTGACTTGTGGGTAAACACACATGATTCTGGCACATCTACACTCACATAATTCATAACTACACAAGTTATAAAATATCTAGATTTACACATTTTTAATATGATACTGATTAAAGATGGTTAGGTGATCGTCTGCAGCCCTGGACCTGGACCAAAATAGGAAACTGTTGCAGGTCAAGTTGGTTTCAGTCTTCAGCGGTATGTTGTGCTGGTCGTACCTGTGTGGTGTCCACGTTAAAGAAAGACTGATAATACTCGAACGTCCAGAATCCTCCAGTCGACTTCTGTCCTCCTAAGAGCTACAACACAGAAGCACCATCAAAAACACAAGTGAAAGATGTGAACGGAAGGAGAAAGTGTTATGATAGTGACAGACAATACTTGGATGTAACAGATAATACTCCCTACAACTGTACAACAACTTAAGATTAAGTAACAGATAACCTTATGCCCTGTCACTCAGCATATTATTTGCACTGTTGTTCTTGTCTCTTGTTTATAGCTGTGATTTTATAGTTTATTTTTTATTTTTTCTATTTTATTTTGACTTGTACATATACATTTATTTTTATTTTAATAATTATGTCTCATTTGACTCCTGTCTCTCGCTGTTTTTGCTACACCATCTATTTTTGTTACTCTCTGTTATTATATTGTGTGTATCTAAATAATTTCCCTTGTGGATCAATAAAGTTTGTCTAAGTCTAAGTCTAATGTGTGTCTAACACCTTCTATTGATGATTCCTGTTCATTATCCTTATAAACATTGAAAAAAGGCCAGAATTAACAGTAATTATAGTTAATAAAGTTTCAAAAACAGATACTATATGGTTACGAGTGACATATGCAGTAGTTGGTTAGTCATGATCAGGTTTTCAGACTTTAAAAAGTGGCTGTACCTTTTTTTCAGATAATAAAGTAAAAAATGTCTTTCAGTTACAATTACAATAATCAGGATTATTTTTTCCACGCTAAAGTGGAGGAATGGAGGAGAGAAAGCTTTGAGGATATAAGAATTGAGATGCGGAGTGAGTGTTTCTTCACCAAATGGGATGAGCTGTATTTCTCACACACACCTCAGAGCTCTCCTGCTGTGCCTCCTCCTCATCAGACAGGTCCAGCTTCACCTCCTCACTGCTGCCCCCTGCTGTCACACTGTGGTTTGAGGCGGACACGCTCAGAGTGGAGGCCCCGGGGTCAGAGGACAAGAGCTGAGCCGCCTCCTCGAACTCTGCTCCACAAAACAACAACGGTAAACAGTAAGCAACAATGGATCTGTTAGGGATGTATTCAGATCTGCTGCCGGTATGTTATCGCCTTAGTAAACTCATTATGTGCAAGTTGTAATATTATGGGGACATTTGTAGGGAACTTCAGAACATTCATATTTGTAATATTTAAACTATTAGGACTAAAAATGTTCAGTAAAAGTATTTTAATTTATGCAATGTTGCTTTAAGGAGAAGGAAAACCAGAATGTATATGTTCCAAGTCATGTGTTCCCTCTCCCACAATGCATTAGTTATCTTTTTACTGCACTTAGTCGTTGTAGGAGGAGCCGTAGGTGGGGTTAATGGAAATTATCTGATTATCCACATATGAAGGCACTACTGACACACCAAAGTCACTGTATTAAGTAAGATCATGGCCACACAAAAACATACATTATTTTATTAGTAAAAAATTTGATTTACCTTGAAATTGCAGATCATTTGGACTCGCCATAGTCTTGGGGGCCAACAGTTTCCTCCTCCAGGACCTAAAAAGAGGTTAAATAAACAATAACGCCTTAAGTAATCAAAGACATTTTACAATCTCAACACAGTAAGCAAGCCTAAACACAATAATATCTACAATTTAACATGTCCTGGCTTATTTTAGCAGAAAAAAAATTAAAAAAATATGATTAACCAAGAGCCTACCTGTCCCCTCAGTATAATGACGACTCTCAGGTGTGACAGCTGGCCTTGTGGACCAGGCAGATCCGCGTGTTCTGCTGCATGTATTAAGATGATCCGGACATAAATCGCTACTTACAAAAATATGATGGCATCCGATTCACAAAGAAAACAAAAATCCAGGTGAATTTGTTTAATACAACTCTCTATCAGATTTATCCGAAACGTACCGTCACTTGTCAGACTGTAGTTCCGGTACACGTCACCGCGTAAACAAAGCCGTCACGTGCATCCTGTCAAATAGATGTATTTTTTGTTGTTATTATTATTTTTTAAACAATGTATCGTACGTTTATATTCACGTTGGGTTATTTTTTGTCGGTCATGTATCAGTAATATTATATTTATTTAATTTTTAGATTATCTTAACGTTGACTCGGTACTTTACTTTTGCTAGTTTGTTTCTTGTCGGAATGGAAAAGAAGGAGGACCTATCTCGCCATTTTGGTTCCATGTGACCAGTCGCCTTCTGGATGCCGGGGTTATGAAGGTGACCGTAGAAGCTTAAATTGGCTGAAATGGCCTCGTTTCGTGCGGTGAGGAGAGCGTTATGTACCGCGGCAGAAGCGGCTCCAGCCCCGGCTCCAGCCCCGGCCCCCGTGAGCCGCTGGGAGAGGCTGAAGCAGAGTAAAGCCGGTGAGAAAAGCCTCTAAATAATATAAACCCCAGTGCAGACTGTGATTAGACTATTATGACTACAATACACTATTACTGTTTTTATTAGACTAGTACGATAAGACTGTATAAAATAGCATCATAGTGAATTTCATAGTCATCTCATGGAACGTGGCACTTAAAGGAACTGTATGTTGACCTTTCTATGTTCATATCTCTTTTACAGACAACAGTTCTTTTGTTTTGGTTCACAAGACGATTATCCAATCAGAAAGCAGACAGACCCTCACATGAGTCTCTTGGTTTAAACCTAAAATGGCTCTCTCTGATCTGAATAGTCTCTACCTAAACCCCAGGAGGGTCAGGAGGTTCTGAGCTTCACTTGAGGCCTGCCCATAAATAGAGAATGAGACAAACTTGGATGTGTCTCTGCAGGTTAAAGCTCTGGAGACAAAGGGTCAATGTGATTGTAATTTATTTTCTTTAAATCAATAATGGTGTGGGGCACATACAGTTCCTTTAAGATATTTGAGTCAACTGTTCTGGATTAATCAGCTGATTTTATGACTAGGCCCGTCAGGATAAAATACTATATGGACATATTGTTCAGTAAATGAGACACAGAACATCTTGTGTGTTTTTAAGGTTTAAGTATTGGACACATATGAAAGAACTGTTCATTCTCATACAGAAATATTACTTGAAATCTATCCTTGTTTGAAAGATTTATCTCAAATTATAAATAATTTACCATATTTATTACATTTTGGATATACTGAAACCAGCAGTCACAATATTACTGGTATTTCATTATATTGCACACATATATTTACACCCACCCTATTCATTTATTGTTTTCAAGTCTGTTCATCACAGCGATACGGTCGTGCAGCGTGTAGAGTTTTGTTCCTTGTGGCTATTTAAACTTACACCATAGTTTTGACTCTGTTGTGTGTGTCAGGAGTGTGGTGCCGCAGCCTGCTGTCTGACTACAAAGAAGCCTGTCGGGAGGTGGTGGTGGGGGCCAGAGAGCGCCCGCTCAAAGCCTCTGTGTACCTGAGCCTTCTGGGGGGAGCCTACGTCTGCTTCTCCACCAAACCCGACCAGTCCTCCTTCCAGGTAAGGACGGGGTGGTGTCAGGCAGTTGGTTTCCCCATGATTCTGAGTCTATTAGTTATTACAATACCTGATGTAAAATGAATAGATTATATTTTACAGTCTCAGTCTCAGTTTGTCATGAGTCTGACGATACAATATGGATTACAGTACGCAAGTCACAATACGATATATCACAATATGAGAACAGTAACTAACTAAGGAATTTTTGTGAAAAATATGATTTAAAAAAACAGATTCAGTTGCATTTTGAATCGATTCAAAAATTGTGCAATGTAGTACCACGATATATCACTGAATCGATCTTGTCTTACACCCCTAGTCTCAGTTTATTTCATATTTAGCTGTTTTTACCATACAAACATTTATGTAAAGAAATCAGGTACAGACTCTTTATTTCAGTAGTTACAAAGCCTGGATCATGCTTTATAAACTATTTGTTCCTTATGGATTAACTCTTCATGCTTTATTAAGGCTAATTAAGTTGTAGTTATCATAAAGTGGTACCAAAAAGTTGATGTGTTTTTATCTTAAGTACATTGTGCATATAGTAATCATAATAATCTGAGTATATGTCCATAACAGTTTTAAGGGAACTGTATGTAGCCTACACTCTTTATCTTTTTACTACAATCACAACCGACCGTGTGTCTCCAGAGCCTTAGACAGAGGAAACAGCCAAGTTTGTCTCAGTCTCAGTTTATGGACAGGCTCACGTGAAGCTCAGAACCTCCAGAATTCACTCCCTGAGCTGCAGACGCTGCACTAGCACTGACTCTGGATTGGCCGCAGGTGCTGGGGTTTAGGTTGTGACTGTTCAGATCAAAGAGAGGAGTTTTAGGTTTAAACCAACTGGATTTCAGCACTGAACCTGGCAACCCAAATCAGAGAGTCTCACTCTGCTTTTTGACTGGATAATCTTGAAAATCAAAACAATAAATTATAACAGGCAACTTCACCATCGTATCTAATGTTTTTGTAATTGAGAATAAACCAGTACACAATTATCAGTCAAATCTAAACGTGTGTGCCTCATATTTGGGGGGAGGATCTTTCTACCATGTTTTAACGTTGTTCCTTCATCAAAAACACACCTGAAGAGGTTTTAAATGTCACCCATGTATGTTTGAGTAATCCAGCAATCTCTCCCAGGCCCTATTCAAACCCTCACAACAATTCTCCAAAAATATACAAAAGCATGATAGAAAACTACACTGATGTGACGTTCATTTCAGAATACAGCATTTTCAAAACTATAAAAGGTAACATGGTGATCCAAATGTGTTGTGTGTTAGCAGTTAATACCCCATAGAAGAGTCATATCCCCTCTTTAATGCCCCATGTCCACTTCCAGGCCGCCCTGCTGGACCGCTCTAACCAGCTGGCCCTGCTCTCCCCCTGGATCCGCAATGGCGCGTCCGACCTGCACGTCCAGAACCTGGTCAAACTGAGGAACCAGGGCTGCCTGCGCCACCTGAACCTGGGCCTCTTCTCCCTGGTGTACAGCGCCGACTTCGACCCCCAGAGCGCGCTGTACGAGGCCGCCTGCCCCGACCTGTCCGTGCCCTGGAGGGAACTGCCCGGCCGGGTGCTGGACGTGGGCTTCGTGGGCCGCTGGTGGGTCCTGGACAAGAAGATGGAGGATTTCGACGTGAACGAGGCGGAGTACAAGCATCTGCCGGCGCACATGCAGGTGAGGAAAGGGAATGTCTGATGTTTGTTTTATTATGTGTGACAGAAGGTCTATTGCACTGTAGTCATGACTATTTATTTATGTTTATTCTAGTACTGTCAGTCGATTAAAGTATTTAATTGCGATTAATCTCATGAATGTCATAGTTAACTCGCGATTAAAGGCAAATCGCACATTTTTGTCCCTTGAATCATCATTTTAATTCTCTTGTCAACATAGAAAAGTGGATAGGCGCCTCTTTGTGCAAATGTGTTTTTATTGCAAACTATAACAAATGTCAGTGAGACATTTTGTGTTGGATGTTCCACTCTCATGTTCCACTTTCATGAAGTGCTCTGCATCAGTGTGAGTGAAGAGCTTCTCTTCTTCTTCATAAGAGTCAAAGCGACTGAAGTTCCCACTGTGGGTGAAATAATGAGCCGTGACCCTGAGGTAGTTCCATAACTGAGGGACGTCCAGTGATCTCCAGTTAGAGCGACTCTGTCTGTCCTAACGCTTGTTGTACCAGGGGAGCACTCGCGCTGGGAGTATAAAAAAAAAAAAAAGTATAAATAAAAAAATTAATGGCGTTAAAATTGTTTTGCGTTAATAGCGCAATACTTTTGACAGCACTATTTTATTCATAATTTCCTCACTGACACACAACTCTGAGCGCACTGGGGACATGCGATTAGAAGAGATGAGGGCGCTAAATTCAAGATGATTCCAAACAGCACATGCGTATGCTGTTTTAATTTTACCGCTGATGACGTTTACTTCAGTGGGTTTTATCACAGTCGGTTGGCGAGCCCAGTGTCGGGAAATACACCAAAAGTCTCATCTCATGTTTCCAAACATCTTCCTGGTTTGAGATGTAAGCGTCAATAGAACCTGTTGTCTGTTACTCTTCTTTTGGACTCTTGACTCAAACTGACTGCGTGCATTTATCCTTCTAACATCTCCCTCTGACATGCAGGCCACAGCGCCCCCCGGTGTGCAGGAGGTGGAGAGGAACGAGAAGCTGCACAAGGACTCCTGGCTCCCCATCACTGTCGACGAGGAGGAGGAGACAGCAGAAAGGACAGGGGACAGACCAGAGGAGACACAAAAAGATACAGAGGACCTGAAGATGGACCATGTGGACACTGCTCACATGGACACTGTAGATATAACAGAGGAGACACAGGTGGACAATCAAACGGTGGACACTCAAACTGTGCAGGCACTGGACATTAAGGAAGAAGAGGACATGATAGAGGACAGTCTTGTGGTGGAGCCACTGGACACAAAAGATGAGACACATATGGACATTCAAATGGCGGACACTCAAACTGCAGAGACACTGGACATTGTGGAGGAAGTGAAGGAAGAGGACCTGACAGAGGACGGTCTTGCAGTGGAGACATTGGACACTAAAGAAGAGACACAGCCGCTGGACACTGACGCGCTGGAGGCGGTGAACTTGAAGGGAGAAGCAGTAGAGACGAGAGGAGACACGGCGGAGGACATTCATGTAGTAGAGATGGTAGACGCTGTTGCTATGGAAACAGTGGACACTCCAGAGGACAGCGTCAGTGAGGAGGACGTGGAGCAGAAACGGAACAGAGCATGAAAAACTGATTTATTAATGTCAAACCAACCAAAACAGTCTTAAGTTGAACTAACACAATAAATGTGTTTTTACTGAAGTTGTTTTTGTTTTGTGCCTGTAAACGATATTTAGCTCCAAATTTGTACCGCAGACAAATTTGAGAGTAAAATATCTGTTCTAGCGTTGTCAGAAGTATCAAAAATCAGTTACTAATCGATACTAAAACTAATATCGAAACGAGATACTAATTTGAGCAAGTATTCATACAAAAAAAGTCACATTTGCTGGACATAAATGAACCTTTCCTGAATAGACTTTTTAAATAACGATCGACCGGAAGTCCCGCCCGGTGGTGGTGCCAAACTTCCGGTTAATGTTTTTCTGTGTAAATGTTTGGCGTTTTCTCCACCAGCTTCATAAATCTGCCCCATCACCAAATCTTCAACCAACAAGGTCCACAAAGGATAAACATTCTTCATGAAGAATTTATCCACAATTATCGAGGGAAGAAAGACAAAAGCTTAAAGGAGAACAACGACGAGCGTTAGAGAAATACTGAGAAAAACTAAAGTTACAGTCATGAATAAAACAGAAGTAACTTGTTCACTCAGACTGAATCTAGAATTAAAATTAAAAATTGATTTCATGATCTCGATATTAGCATAGAGATTTGTGCAGTTTGAATGCTGGACATGTCATCTGTGAGCATCTCTAGCATTGGAACTGCTGGAATGTGCAAATACATGGCAAAGATTGGGTACTGGCCCTTTAATTTTAGTCGTTGCAATTAAAACATCCTGAATATTATAAAACATTGTGGTACGGGGTTGTTTTTGACACTTTTGGCACACCACACAGTCTGTGCTTGAGTCTATTGTTCAATTCTCCAAAGTAATATGTTCCATCTGTTATAAACACACAGCTCACGTTTGTTTATGGTTACAAATCAATGCCTGGTAGAGCTGTAGTGTGGAAATGTACCAGCAGAGGGCGCAGCAGTCTACAATCACGAAGCACTGCTATGTCTATGTGGATGAAAAGAGCTCTCAAAACCTGTTCATGTTCAGAGGGGGCTGATACGGGCCTTTGTACTTTTTCTTAAATCATTTCCGTTTCTCTCAGTCTCATGGAAATCTGTAACCCGCTTGTTTTTACTCAAATCAAACATTCTGTGAAGAGTCTGGACCAGTTTTTGGACCCACAAATCCAAAAATAACCCCAATTAAAAAAAAAAAAAAGAACAGGAATTTTATATGAATTCCGTCTGGACTTGAAACTACATATGAACCTTTGCTCTGTTTCAGTAACTGTTATTAAGCATTTTTAAATCAATTCTGACTATGAAAAGTAGCATATTTATATGTTGCACCTCATCACCAAAGCAAGTTCCTAGTTTGTGAATTGTGTTCACTGACAATGGCAATAAAAGTTTTCTGATTCTGATTAGTGGGACGCACACTGATTGTGTTGTGACAGCGCTCTGAAAGGGGAGTGACTTTGCACGGAGAGCAAAGGGAAGGTAGACGCAGAGTGTAAAAAATGAAACTTCTAAAACATGTTAATATGTTTTTGGTGAATTTAGCATTTTTAAAACAATAAAAGGAACATGGTGATCTAAATATGTGATGTGTCGGCAGTTAGTACTCTGTAGAAGTAAAATACAGCTATATTAGACAAAAGTTGACTCTTTTGAGCTTTAAGCCACGTTATCATATTGTTACCTCATCAAAAACATACCCAGGGTTGTGCTCTGTTCCACCTTGTGATGTCACGAAATGGTAGTTTTCAAATTAACTTTTGTTTATCAGAAATTGGCGATTCCAGAGCTGAGATAATCCAAATGATTCTAGTGAAGGTGTGTAAGAGTTTAAAAACACAGTGGAGCACTTCCTCTATTACCACATGACATCACAAGGTGGAACAGAGTGTTTTCGGTTTGAGAGAAGAACAGCAAACAATATTTCTAATAATAAATCTACCAAATTCCTCACCAATCGCAGAAGAATTTGGATTTTTTTCCTCTAATTTCCTCACTTTTCCTGTATTTATTTTATTTTTTGTATGATCATTTGCATTATTCTGTATTATTATCCACCTCAACCTAAGTGTTTTCGTTATTGCTTTTAGTTTATTTAATTGTATAAATGTCTATTATGTTAATAATTTTTAAAAAAAATGTTTGAGAGAAGAACTACAGAGAAGAAAGACGAGGAAACCACATTAGAACATGGATCAGGAATTTGCGTAATATCTTTAGACTTAGACAAACTTTATTGATCCACGAGGGAAATTATTTGGATACTGTAGCTCAAGAATCACAATATAATATAAAAACAGAGCGTAACAAAAATAAATGGTACAGCAAAAAGAGCAAGATCAAACTCACTTTAAGCCTTTCAGCTCCTTTAAACTTACCTCCTTCCTCTTGAAACCTCCACTTCCTCCTCTCTTGCCTCCTACCCTCCTGTAACCTCTTTGCCCCGTCCTTCCTGCCCCTCCCCGTCTGCTCCGGGGTCAGCGAGGACGTGCAGTCAGGTGGGCCGTGCAACCAAAATCACCGTGCACGCTCGTCTGAAAACACGAGTCTACGCCGCGTGCAGTGATAAATAATGAGCGGTATGGACGCGAGAGCTTTGTTGACCCAGATCCATCCTAATATCTGCGCTAACCAGAGAGAGCTCCTCTTCAGACGGCAGACACAGCAGAGGCTCCTGTGTGGCCTTCTCACGGCTTTGATCTTCTGCTTTAAAATACAGGGCAGTTTTTATTTATTTTAGCGGCTTATTTTTGTGTTTTTGAGATGATCTTTTAATAATTCATCAATATCAAATGTATGAATAAATAAATGTTTGTGGAGAAAAGCCTGTGTCACTCCACTATGTGCTCCCACAAGACAATTCTCCATAAATACACAAAAACATGATACAAAACCGCGCTACAACTTCACAAACCTGATGCGATGTGCGGTAGTTTCATTACAGTAGCTAGGGGGCGACAGGAGCTCCGTTGGTAGAGCGTTTGTCCGCTGATCGGAAGGTTGGCATTTCGAATAAACATCATTGGTTGAGCGGTCAGATCTACTGACTCCAGCTCCCACAGATGAATGCTGTTGTGTCCTTGGGCAAGACACTTCACACACCTCACCCCCAGTGTCTGTGTGCACTGGTGTGTGAACGTGTGTGTGAATGGGTGAGCGGTTTTGTGTGGGCAGCAAAGGAGAGAGTAAAAAACTAAACAAAACAAAACAAAAAAAAACATACAAAAAAGCAGAAAATTCCAGGAAGTAATTGTGCCTTCTAAAAACAGAATTCCTGTCATTAATACACAAAATTCACTTCTTGGGTTCTTTTTAAACACAGTTTAGTTGGAGATGTATTTTCCTTGTTGACATGTGGATATTTCTGAAGATGGTTGAAGAATATTCTGCCATAGACATACACGAAGTACACCCCTAGCATGATGTTAACGCAAAAGACAATAGAAGATGTATTTACCTTGTTTTGTGCCATATTTCAGCTGCAAGCAGCAAAACATCTCGAGAGCAGTCCACATGTCAACAAGGAAAATACATCTCCAACTAAACTGTGTTTAAAAAGAACCCAAAACGTGAATGTACAAAAGAAAACAACAACGAACGTGCTTGGAATTCACAAAGTTCCATCCCAAATGCAGCCACAATTTACAAACAAGGACAGTGTAAACCAGGGGAGTCCAAACTACACGCAGCCCCCTTAGGACGCCTTAGCCTCGTTTCCACCAGGTCACTTACGGGTCGCTTTTCCTGTCCAGCCAGAACCACACACTTTGACAAAACTTTACAAAGACGAGTGGATCTGGAGCTGTGTCCGGTCTCCCTGATTTCAGACGGTGTGATTGACAGGAGGATGAACCAATCAGAGACGCACGCTCCGTTTTCGTCAAAAACAAACATGACATCGCAAGGTGGAACAGAGCATTTTGAGCTTTGGAGATGCAGACAGACTAATAAAGTGTTACTCAAACATGTGGGAATGAAACAAAACACAACTCCAGGTTTGTTTTTGAGGAGGTAACAACGTTCTAACAAGGCTTAAAGGTCAAAATGTTGTGTAATATAGGACCTTTAACAGTTACCTCTATGTCCAACCAGGAAGTCAAATTATAAACTTCTCCAAAATTGAGGAAAACTACGTAAGATATTCAGCAAAAAACAAAATAATATTTGTTATATTATACGCAGATGTTAGAAGAAGCTTTTTGTGTGCTATCGAACCTCCTCTACCAAAAATCAATACGAGAACGACTTATTTAGGATGTGGTTTGAATTATACATCGAGCGGTCAGACGCCCGCACCTCCACGTTACGGCGGTCACCAGGGAGTTTAAAGCTCAACGCGGAATTTCACTCTGCCTTAATGTGAAACAACGGTCCATATAAATAATAGAATGTAATCTTTCCCATTCAGAATAGCGTTTTATAATGCGTTTTCCAGTAGTGTTCTATTAATAGTGCAACAGTCGGTTAAATTAGCGCACTTCCTGTTGTGGATGGACCAATGTGGCACCTCACCAATCCAAGGTACCGCAAAACCTTCATTTACATAAATTTACTGATTGAGAGCATGTCATTTTGCAGTATACCCCGACAATGTACTGTAAATATGGGATGTTGTAAGTGCCAAAAATATCATGGTTTTCGTAAGGCCTGATTTTTCCTCTCGCTCACGGCATATGTTGTTTGCAATGTGAAATTTTCAATATTGTGATGTAAATACTGATTTTCTTCTCATTTGCAAGGGGAGGAGGCTAAACGCTAACACTGCTAACACCGAAGGGAGCTTAAAGTGGTACTAAACAAACCAAACTCCGCCTACAATCACATTCAAACAGCTGAGACACGGCGGTAGTGGTGCGGTCGTGAGGCGGTCTGGAGGTATAAGGAACCATGTGATTGGTCTAACAGGTATCCGCACTTCAAACTCTGCCCCTGCAGCCAGATGTTTGTAATCAGAAACTCCTGGCTGTAATCAGGGCAGTGCTGTGTGATGTCACCAACTACTGGAAAGTGCAGAGGCCACTCACTCAGGTTTAGGCGTTTTTGACCAGAAAGCTGCGAATGAGTTGCCAAAAAAGGACAAGGACCAGTAGATAACGTTATTCAAACACCATATACACTGTTTAGTTGTGAAAAAGTGAATCTAGTCTAGTTTAAACCAAGGTAAACATACTGAAATCAAATGTTTTTTACTGATAACAACGGTCATGCTGATTTATTCTTCATTACAAAAGACATGATGGACAAGCTGTTTGTGTTAAAATTTGGTGTTTTGGTTCTCAAGACAATTCAATCCAATGAGGTTCATTTGATCTTCTGATAGTTTATGTTATTAGTTTTTCTTTAGTTTTTTTTTAGACCCAGAGTTTGTTTTCTTACCTGACAGTTTCGAGTGCTCATTAGCGGTCTTCCTCAGAGTGGTCACATGATGTTGTTGCGACGTGTCCGGTCATCTGATTTATACAGATTTTGGTGCTGATTATTCAATCAGAAAGAACGAGCCTCACGAGTCTCTCATTTGGGTTCTAAAGCTAAAGTCCAGTTGGTTTAAACCTAAAATGTCTCTCTCTGATCTGAACGGTCACGACCTAAACCCCAGCACCTGCAGACAGTCATGAATCAGTGCTAGTGCAGCCTCTACTGCTGCCGTAGCCCAAATCACACTGTGGGTGTACTGAATGTATGTCTGTAGTAAAATGTCCTGCAGTTGCCGTGGTGACACAATGCACAAACTAGCAAACAGCCTGATACATTTTTAGATTGTCTATGAACTCAAGAAAAAACACAAAATGGCTTTAAACAAAATACTTTCAGGAGCCTGTGATCGAACGATTTTCAACAAAAAGGTGAGAATGACGGAAAAACTGTTCTAATACTAGCTGTACTGTAATGTTATTTGAGAGACTTATTTACAGCACAAATCAGCTCTCCTGTTGCAGTTTCAGCTCAGTCAGTTCTTTATGGTCAGATTGTGTTTAAAAAGCTCAGTCTAGCTTCAGTAACAGAGCTTCAGACAGAGCTGTACCTTCAGCTGGCTTCACAACCCCGGGGAACGTTGATGACATCGACTGCAAAGCATCAATACTGAGAAAGAAAAACTCTGATCCTCCATTTCAAACATGACATCATAATACAGAAGGTAAACACAGGCTATCCAGTGCAAAAAGTCTATACATATACACGTCGTCTATAGATTATTGTATAGTATTTTCAGGATCTATTGGAGGAAACACTGGAGGAGGGTCTGCGCCTGACCCGAGCCCCAGACTGCAGGGTTCACGGGGGGAGGCCGGGGGGGGGAGGGCCTGTCTGGACACCATGTTGACCTCATTGACCACCGCATGACCAGACGCACTGAGCCTCCCGATCAATATGTAACCAAGGAGGCACCCGCGAGGAGAGCCGAGGTGGGGGATGAGAGAGGAGCACTGACGAAGTACAAGGTTAGAGTGGTGAGGAGCGATGGTGGAAAGAGACCGGAGCTTTTGTACTTAAAGGCAATGGTGGAAGGTAACGAGGAGCAAAAGTAAATGTACAATACTCAAGTACAAGTCTTAGGTATCTGTACTTTACTTAAGACAGTTTTACAGTGGATACTTTTGACTTTTACTTCACTACATTTGAGAACGTGTATCTGTACTTTCTACTCCACTGCATTTTAGAGCTGTGCTGAAAAGTAAAAAGTGCTTTTCTTTATAGTTTGAGACCTGCTGAAATGGTGGAGACTTTATTATTATTATTATTTTTTAGCACATTTAATTTGAGTTTCTGTCGCAACTTTAAGCAAACCAAAAACAGCAAGAAAAATTAAGAAATCAACTGAATCACTTAAAATCTGCAAAATTCTTTTTCAGAATCACTGCATTTCATCCTTTCATTGTTCTAAAAAATTCTACAAAATACTTTCACTTTTTACTCTTAAAGTCCATATTTAAACAGGTACTTTAATACTTTTACTTAAGTAGATTTTTTCATGTGATACTTTTACTTTTACTTGAGTAAGATTTTACCTTTGTATCTGTACTTTTACTTAAGTAAAACAACAAAATTGAGTACTTTGAGACCTAAACGAGCTTTAAAAGTGAGTGAGTCAGTAGAATCTTAATCAATTCTAAAACACACAGGCAGCGAGTGAAGCGAAGCTAAAACTGGCGTAATGTGTTGACGTTTGTTAAAACCAGCGAGGAGTCGAGCTGCTGCGTTCAGAACCAGCTGGAGGCGGGAGATGGATCACATTCTAGAATCTGAAACCCACCAATAAAACCTGGTTAAAAGCGTGATTTCAAAAACAAAAAACAACAACACCAATATGCCAGAATGTGAAATTAAATATTGTATAACATTCTTTTACGACATACATTCTTTTACATCACACATCTCCACATGGACACGCGGTGGACAGCCTTTTAAACGTGCTACTGCTGAAAGTGGTGCAAAGTCAATGTAGCACCATCTCTGCACATAATCGTTATTAGAAAATCAATAGCTGGTTTCAAATTATCAATACACTATTATGGGGAGTGATCGATAGTTACTAATGTGCGCCTGAAGACATGTCACGAGTCTGGTCGGCCCGAATCCTCCCTGAGTCTGAGTCTGAGTCAGAGCGATCGTCTGAAGGTTCAAACGCAGAAGGTGAAGTTTGGACTGTAAAGATCGTGTGCTGGGAAAGGTCAAAGGTTAAAGGAGACACGCTTTGCTAAATGGTAAATCTGCGTTTTGTGGTATTTAGTTTATGACACGTGTCGATCATCGTTTCACGTTTTGTTCATTGTAAACGGCAATGTTGATCTAAAATGATGGAACAGAAGCAGGTCCATCGATTTCGTGTTTAAAACCGGCGAACTGATGCTTTGGCTCCTGCTCCTTCATCTTCGTTGCTTTTACTTGAGTACTTTTTACTTGAGTACTTGAGGCTAATGTGTGTGCTGTAGTGTGGAACTCTGGTGTTACACAAAACGTTTACAACCAAATTCAAATCGCCTTTGCTCCAATACCTGTCGGACCACTCCTGTCCCACTCTACAGCAGGTCACAGCAACTTTCTGACTGCAAACCTCCATCAGGATCCACCCACACGTCCCTCACCATTTCGTTAGTTTACTCTTTATAAGCAAATTAATTACAGTTTTGATCCGTTGTTGCTTTAGCTCGCTATTAAATGTTAATAAAATCTCACTTAAATTTTTGCAGTTATTAGTATTTCAAAGACTGCATTTAATCTCGATATATTTCAAAAAGTGTCCTACTTAGTGTGTATCTTTGTGTCGTTTCTGCAATCTAAAACATGTCACAGAAATAAAACATATTTAATTGTCGACATGTGGCCTACAATGGCGTAAATACAAATCACATAGCCGTTTTGTGCGTAAATGTGTTGCCATAGGCGCTGTGTCTGGTCAAGATTAGGCCCAAATCTTTAGTAACATTACACTGAAAACAGCAGCCAGGAAACCGTGGACTTTGGTGGTCTTTTGGCATGGCCACTGTTTGTTTACTTTTCAGGGACCTGTGGATGGAGTTGAGTCACGTGAAGGTCCTCTGGGTGGAGGTCTGAACCAAATAGGTTTGAAATAGCTAATAAAAACAGCTCTCATACATAACCAGACTTTTGGCAGAAATCTCTTCTCATTTATGTTGAGCATTTGATGTTCAGACATGTTAGGGACTGCATTACTCACGTGTTATTTGCTCTCTGCAGCACAAATAAACATTCTGAAGCTCTGACAGTTTTCACTTTCACCTTGACATAGCAAACCAAAGAAAACAACATGTCTCAGCCCGCAGTGGAGGGGCTGTACTTTGTCCTCACTACTGATCGAAAGGAACTGAGGAAATGTCCAAGTACATTATTGTCTATGATTTTCCAGGCTGTTTCTTACCTTGTGCAGTTGAACGCCTCTCCAAACCTGCGTCTAATCTGAGAGATTCAAACCACGACACCTCAGTTGTAGTTCTTGGGTTTATTTGCATTTTGAAAATTCTGTATTTAAATTGGACAAGGCCAGTGATACAGTTTTACTGATGTGCATGTAAATATAGTGTTTACTATGGAGAGCGTGGGCCATATAGTAATTCAAACATTCAGCTAAGAAGCCTTCAGTGGTGCTGCTGTGTCCCTGGTCAGGTTCATGGTCTGGAGAACATAGCTGGAGTATTGTCTTTTTGTGACAGCGAAAGAGTCATATTGGCCCTTTTCAAACAAAATTAAAGTTGGAAAGAGATGCAAGTATTTCAATACAGACGACAAGACAAACTGATCCATAAAGTGAGTTTCAAAGAAATAGGTCTAGTGTTTGCTGCTACGTATTAAAGCAATAAAGAGAATGTAATAGTTTGTATTCATCAACTATGTGCAGTTGTAGGGAGTCTGGGGGTTTCCTGTGAGAATATGTTTTGTCATTTTGGTGCATTTTTTGTAATATTTTAAAGGTTCTATATGACACTATTTTCTGATCTATGTTACAATATTGTTTCCTTGTCACAAACACACCTGGAGTTGTGTTTTGTTTCATTCACACACGTTTAACACACAAACCCTGCAGACTTAGGCTGAGTTCTTCTCTGATCCGATGTGATATTGTGTTTTTAAACTCCGTACACCTTCACTAGAAAAATTTGGATGATTTCAGCTACTAACCTCTCTCCAGCCCGCCGTCACAGTGGGTTCAACTGGGGTCTGCTCGTGTATTCTAACTTACCGCGCGCCTCTCTATAGACAAACTTAAAAACTGCACTTTCTGTGACCTCGTACAACCTTTGAGAATGCGCCGCAGACCCAACACCGAGAAAGCTAACAAAAGAAGCAAACAGCGCTGTTCTTCCATATGGTAAGCTTTGACGCCGGACAACAAAACACCTTCAAACCTTCCCCTAACTCAAATTTCTCAAATGTGTGTCAGTGGACCACATGGGAACAACTTGTCTTAATGATGTCACAATGCGCTTTGCTTTGGGTCACTGAGGACAGCCACGGCTTCGGCGACCGCCCTGTCAGCAAGTGTAGTCTGTATTTTCTTCGCCCGCCAAAACGCATGAAACGAGTGAGAGTAGCAGAGAGAGGCAAGGCGAGGACAACAGATAGAGAGAAGGGGGCCAAATCCGGAGGAGTGGAGGAGGGGTGTCTGCTCCCGAGCGCTGTGAAGGGGGGAGGGAAGGAGGAGAGAAAGAGAGAGAGAGAAAGAGAGAGAGAAAGAGAGAGGCAGACGGAGCCGTAGTGCACAATATTCATTCAATCTGACACAGCTCGCTTGTCCTGGTTTGCACTCTCCTCTCTCTCGCTCCTTCTGTTCCGTTGGTGCCAGACAGTTCTGCAGTTCGTGAACGCCGCTTAAGGAAGGAAGGAAGGACACTGAGAGCTAGGAAACGAGGGAGGATGGAGGTATAGAAGTGTACAATAAGTGGTGAAAAAGAAAATGGATGGAGTAGACAGGGTAGCTTTTGTTGCAAGGGTGTAGCCAAGGCAATGCGGACCGGAGGCAACAAGAAGGTAAGTCTTTTTTTTGATGCAGTAGATCTTAGCTACTTTTTGGATGAATTTCGAAATGCTGGTTTAGTTTTGAGATTGTGAAAGCACGCGATTGAAATTCTTTTTGCCAATTTCTGTGGCTACATTTCGTGCCCTACAGAGTGTACAGTAACGCTATGTGACAGTGTGCATGGGGATGTTTGCCCACACGAACGCTACTTACAAGCATGATGCAACCCCAAAGCAGGAACGCCCAGGGAGGCAGCCGGCGGAGCGGAGGCAGCCAGGAAGTGCTCCTAGCGTGGGGGGCTTCTGCGCACACGGGCACAGCTAGCGGTTTCATTCAGAACCGGGGCGCGCGTGTGTGAAATAGGCGTGCTGGTGTCTTGCGTTCTACGAGGTGGAATGACCAAATTTGTCGGTGTAACCTGTCAAACGCGGGGACTATTTTGGTTCACGGTCAAGTGTGTAGCGGAAGGATTAGCCTATTGTGCGTGTTTTAGATCGGCTACTACAAAGGTGCACTTATGTGTAGACTACAGCGGGGTGAGCCGGTGGACGTGAATGACAATAAGGGAGAAATATTGATCCTGTCTGGGCAGGTAGTAGCAGTAGACCGGTCACATGGCCAGAAGCAGCCAGAGAAGCAGACATAGGGGGGAAGGGATATCACCATTTTCATTACCTCTGACATGACCTATGAGCCAATCCATCCACATCGATCAGGCGGCCGCGCTAGTCCTGCTCCTCGCCTCCCACTCGCTCCTCAGAAGTTTTGTGCTTACGGTACATTTTTTTTCTCGCTGATGTAGTCAACGCTGAGAGGAAACACCTTGAATGGATGGCTAAGTGGGAGAAGAAATTTTATTACTTACTACAGGGTTTCATTCACGTAAAACTGAGTGTGCTGCAAATTTGAACGTACGTTTTGGGCTCATTTTGGAGTTTTGATAATGTGTTTTGAGGAATCATCCATTAGAATCACCATTTAAAAATCAATTTAGCCATTTACTGTCATGTTTAGAGCAGATAGAGGACCCAACTGCAGGACTGAACGTGCAAAGATGTTTAAAAAAACAGAAGAAAAAGCAAACACAAAAATCCAAACAGACACGATACTGACAATGACAAATGAACCAAAAAAGGGCAGAGGAGAACACAAGGTATATATATATATATATATATATATATATATATATATATATATATATATATATATATATATATATATATATATATATATATATATATATATGCACGTGTAGATGAACAAGACACAGGTGAGACACATTAGGGCGGGGCAAACAATCAATACAGGAACAGGAAGTAAAACTCAAAACACACACAGCTAGAGAAATTACAAAATAAAACCAGGTCAAGGATAATAAAATAACACCATGACACTTCCCTGAAAACGTGATAGGATTAATCAAATACGTCGTAATCGGGTACGGTCTTGCTAGTAAGTCCTGCTGCAGTCAAACGCGTCCACAGCTAACAAATTGGTTTCACGGTAAAGCTTTAGTGCTATAAGCTAACGGACAGTTTACGACTGCAACGCGATTAACTTAACTGGATTTAATCACATTTACATATAGGCCTATATCCTAGAATGACCCTGCACGTTCGTGACTAAATTTATCTATCTTGATGAATGTTAGCGGTTTAGCGTTAGCACTTAAATGATGAAAAATGTGTTTAATTCTGATGCATTCAAGGATACAATTTTAGCGCTACCATTAGCACACATCCAAGATAGCTACAACAATGCAAAAATTAGTCTGGGGGCTTTCGAAAATATGAAATGTCGCTGCATTCTGATATCCCTTCATTACGACATGTCTCTGTTTAGACGTGCCAGTTTTCTGACACTTTTTAGTATCGCTATTTTTTTTGAGAGTTGCGATAGTCTACCCAGGCGCGTCTCTCGCTGTTCTTCAATGTTCTTAATCTCAACAACGACCAAGTCACACACAAAACCGACACACACAGTAGCCGACTTCATAATGACAAATATTTGTAGTCCATTTTCAGTCCTCCATGGCTGCTTAGCAACCCACTCCATGTCCACGTCAACCACATCACTTTGCACTTTATGCACTACAAGCACTTTAGCACTTTAAACCCCCCCCCCCCAAAGTATAATAGGCTATCACATTAATATTATTCATGTCAGAAAAGCAGAATGTGTGAAAAATAGTGCTGCTCCAACAATGAAAAAAAAGTGTCGAAGTAGTGGGACGCTTGAAAAATAATGTTTATGCCGCTACTCCGACAATTAGACGTCCATGTCTAAATAGCGGCATGTCGGAATATGTTAATTAAAACATGAATTTAGCTTAACTGTAGCGTAACGTTGGAGGAAAGACGCCATAGGTTCAAAAAGCACTACAAAATTGTTGTTACCATTAGCAAATGTCCAATGTTCTGTAGCTCTAACAACATGAAAATTAGTCTGGGCGCTTTCGAAAATATGAAATTCTGCGCCAACTTAACGTAATATATGTTAACTAAACCACTAGTTTAGCTTAAATGTAGCGTAGCGTTGGAGGAAAGATGTCATTTGTTCAAAAAGGACTACAAAATTGTTGCTACCATTAGCAAACATCGAATAGAGCTATAACAACATGAAAATTAGTCTGGGCCTTTTCGAAAATATGAAATGTCGCTGCAACCTAACGTAATGTGATATGTTAATTAAAACACAAATTTAGCTTAAAAAAAGGACTACAAAATTGTTTCTACTATTAGCAAACGTCCCATATGGCTATAACAACATGAAGATTAGTCAGGGCGCATTTGAAATTATGAAATGTCGCTGCAACCGAACGTAATGTGAGGTTAGATGTTAAAGGTTCAAAAAGGATTACAAAATTGTGCGATGTAATTGGCTGCTTGAGTACAGGCTTCTTCCCAGGCTATGTCAAAGTGCAAGTTTCCACATTGACCTGATCACAACTTTGACATGTGATGAACAAAGGAAGAGGCCCTTGTGAAACATTTCTGTAACTAAACCGGTCACTGTCGTCGCAAACGCCGCAGCCCGTGACCCGCCGACTAAACTGGTCTTCCCTTACCAGTGCGGATCTATTTGAGGCGCTCACCTTTGCCTGGAGCTGAGGTAACTTCCGCGCGCCACTCTCCACTCTCACCCTAATGGCGTTCCGAGCCTCAAGTGAACTCACTGACCGCGGGGGAAGAGGTGTGGGTGGGGGGCGTAGGTGGCGAGGGGTCACGGGTTCAAGTCCCAGGTGGGGGGAGGGGTGGGTTTGACAACATGCCTGCGAGGAGTGGGAGAGCGAGGGGAAATGGAGGGAGGGAGGAAGGTTTTCTATGTGTGTCCTTACCCTCCCCCTGCAACACAACCGGCAGCTAGCACAGCGTGTCCTCAGCGTTCGGAAAGATCGGAATTCCAATTCAAGTGCCCACATTATGCACATTTCGGATCCAGAGTGTGCGTTATAATGTTTCCTTATCGAAAACACGCCTAGAGTCGTGTTTTGTTTCATTCACACACGTGTAACGCTCAAACCTGCAGATTTAGGTTCTTCTCTAAAACAGAAAACGCTCTGTTCCACCTCGTGATGTCATGTGGAAATACAGGAAGAAGTGCTCCACTGTTTTTTGAAACTCCACACACCTTCACTAGAATCATTTGGGTAATTTCAGCCCAGGAATGTCCAATCTCTACTGAACAAAAGGTAAAAAGTACTAGCTGGTAACTTGAAAACTACCACTTCATGACATCACAAGGTGGAACAGAGCATTCTGAGCTTTGGAGATGTAAACAGGCTAATAATAAAGGGTTACTCAAACATGTGGAAACTCCAAGTATGTTTTTGAGGAGGAAATGTCATTATAACATGGGTAAAACCTCACAAAAGTCAATTTCATGTAATATAAGACGACCTTTTATAATCCAAATTTAGTTCATTAAGCACCGATGGCCGAATGATTATGTTAAAAAAAAGTGTAATTAAAATTATGATTCACTTTACAATAGCCTATGGGCCTATGCTATTTATAGTCTTATGAATTTATATTAAGCTATATTTGATCAAGATGCTCATTTTAACCATAGAAGTAATAATATTTAAAATAGATAAAAATATATTTCTATTATTATAGCGTGTCCAGACGTCCCTATTTACCCGAGACAGTCACCGTTTTGAGCTCTGTGTCCACTGTCCCAGCAGATTTATACAAAACAAGTGATTTGTCCCAGTTTTATACTAGAAATATCCCAGGTGTCCCTATTTTTGACCAATTTGACACCTGCCAACAGTAAAGAGAGGCATACAATGTCATTTGTTTAGGTAAAATACAAAAAAGCTGCTTAAAAATGACCAAAACACAAAGAAAATGTGACTATACTGCGGAACAATTTTCTTTAATTACGCACTCGCTTCACAATTTTATTAATACCAACCACTACAAACCAAGGGTGTCGCAGTTTTTTATTTGGAAAATCTGGTCACCTTATATTATTAGCATGTTTACGGCGTACACAAAACGATCCAACAGTTAGCAAGTACGCTACATAACCCCCAGAACTGTAATTTGCTAACTCTGCCTAATCAAACGTTTTATTAATTTAAAAAGTGCTGCAAAACACTACGCAGCATCTCTTGACCTGTTTTTAAAGTCCACAAACCTTCACGCAAGACTTTCTGATCGTTTCTTTACGCAGTTTTGAAACTTGCTAGCTGCTAATATTTTTAGCTTGGTTAGCACTGCTTCACTCCACACTTTAGCTTTAATTCTGAATAAAAATAATTTAATTCTGAATAAAAATGAATCCCGCTTTAAAAAGACCATGTAAACACTACATGATTATGATTAGAATATTTTAATTCTGAACTACTTAATTCAGATCAATTAATTCGTAATTAAAAAACATCATGTTGACGTGGGCAGTGTTGTTAAAATCAGGACGGTGCAGTCTTTAGTTGTCCTCGTATAAATTTTAAAGGCACTATGTAACTTTTCTGATAGCAAAGAAATTTGTTTTGCATCGCCTGGAATGTTCCGCAATATGGCATTAAACCTATATACATGCACGTGTTCATTATAAACGCTTTTAGTGCTGCAAAAAATTCATTTAAAAACGAGACGTGTATGTGTAATGTTCTTTTAAGTCGCCTCTCCACTGATATAACTAGTAACTTTGCATAGCGCCATCTCCTTCTTGTCTAATGCCATACTGTGGAATATTCCAGGCAAAGCAAAAAATAAATAAATAAAAAATCTCCATGGAGACAAACAGGTGACGGACACTCTTTCTGAAAAGTTACATAGAGCAGTTTTGGAAGAAGTACTCAATTTTGTTACTGAAGTAAAAGTACAAATACTGGAGCAAAGTAAAAGTAAAGTATCACATGAAAAAATCTACTTAAGTAAAAGTATTAAAGTAGTAATGAGTTTTATTTGTATATTTTATTTTGCTCAGACTATGAATGTGTGTAAAATCCCTCAGTCGTCCAAGTAGAATCCATGGGAAAGGAGAAATTCAATTTGTCAACTGGACAAACGTTTATTTAAATAATTAATCATGAATTAAGTTAATTTAAATAAACATTTGTCCAGTTGACATATTGCATTTCTCCTTTGCCACAGACTATGAATGTGTTAAAAATAAACCCTCAGCGGAGAGTTTAAAACCTTTTTTAAGACTCCGAGCATAAATGACCAGTGTCCAAAAGGTTCGCGCATGTAAACAGTCCTGACGGCGCATTAAGTGTATGTTTTGGCTGCTGCTACCTGCGCTGTCTGGGTACACTGCGTTTACGTGTGCGCGTCTGGAAATGTGAATGAGAGCGGCGTGCACGGCGGACACAGGAGAGGCTCTCATTGTGCACGTGTCATCGCCGTGTCCGAGGCTGGAGTTATGAGAGGGGCGGGGCTAAGGCCTATTCACAACAAACACACAGGGACTCATTTATCACCGTAACGAATCACATGTTTGGTCGGACATTTAGGCGCTGGATACGAGCGGCGAATGTTTGGAAATGCCGGGCCATCCACGGGTTTTGGAATGATGAAAAATGAGGATAATGACTGAAAACAAAACAAATCCTCAATAATCCTCATACAATAATAAATAAACAAAAAGTAATACGCTGACAACTGACCCTGTGTCCCCAGAGTCTTAACTAAGTTTGTCTCAGTCTCATTTTATGGACAGGTCTCACGTGAAGCTCAGAACTTTTTTTGCTTTGCACTGCCTTTCTTGTCTCTTGTATATAGCTGTGATTTTATATTATAGTACGTATTTTACTATTTTATTCTGACTTGTACATATACATTTATTTATTATTATTTAGAATTTATTATTACCATTTAATTCTTACTCTTTGTTATTATATTATATTGTGATTAGTGAGTTACTATGTCCAAATAGTTTCCCTTGTGGATCAATAAAGTTTGTCTAAGCCTAAGAACCTCCAGAATTCCCTCCCTGAGCTGCAGAGGCTGCACTAGCACTGATTCAGGATTGGTGCAGGTGCTGGAGTTTATAGAGTGACCGTTCAGATCAGAGAGAGACATTTTAGGTTTAAACCAACTGGATTTCAGCTTTGAAACTGGCAAGTGGTAACTCAAAAGAACCAAAACACCAAATTATAACATCATGTCCAATGTTTTGTAATCAGGAATAAATCAGCAGTACAATTGTTACCAAAAAGAACAATATTTTTGATCGAATACTGTATGTTTATGTAATCTTACATACAGTTCCTTTAAAGACCACTATAGAGAATCAGAAGGATGTTTATTTGAAGCTAAATATAAACTGTAACGATCGCTATTGATTGCAAATAATTAATAAAGCTAAAACGCCAACTAAAAGTTGTACGCCATATGTTTTGTATTGTATCTATATGTATTGTTTTAATTAGGATCCAGCATAGACTATAACATGTAATCTTGGTTAATTTTAGACTTTTGAAATGCAAATCCAGTTGTGATCTAGAAGCTATGATCAATTACTATTACATACAACTGTTAAAGCAAACAAATTCAAATACATGATCCAAATCCTCCTGTTGAGCTACGGAGACTAAAATAATGAAGTGCCAAAGTGAAGGACTTTGTTTTGAACCTTTCATTGTTGGGTACTATAACATGTTCTGTTCAGAATCGTCAATAACACAGAGAAACTGGAACATGGTTATTTTGGTATTCATAAAAGAAATAAAATTGGTACAGCGTTTTAAACTTTGTATCCTAGAGCAACACACTTCATGTGCAATACCTTTTCCAGCTATACTACCGTCAAAAGCGTAAAAATTCCAACAGCCGATTTAGCAGCTAGAGTGAGAGTGTCAAACTGATCCTACTTCGGCATACCAAAAAACACAGAAACACAAAATTCCGAGGCAAAGCTGTGAAAAATATCCAGCTTTTTCGCATTCCAAATTTGCACATTCCAAAATAGCTCAGCGCGTCTCTTTGAACGGCGAGCATATCTGATGGCACACTCACTGGCCGGCGCGCGCACACACACATACACACACACACACCCACACACACACACACACACACACCGTCGCTTTTTCATAGGAAACAAGAGCGGCCGACCTTTGACCTTTACCATTCAGCCTGTCTGGAAAATACCAAGCCTGGAATCGATCAACGCGCAGACAGCCCCCCTCCTCCTTCTCCGCGCTCACCCGTGACTCTTCCCCCCTCCACCCCCCTCCTCCCAGCTCCCAGCATGCACCGCCATTATCGAGGGCCTTATGCGCGCTCAGGCTCTCCTCGTTATTACCGGGAACAAATTTGGTGTCGCGGGTGATTAACACGCGACACCGTTTTGTCAAATTAGTAAAGCCGGATATGATCGTCTGTTCTGCACAATTTAAGTGGAGAGTTTTGAAAGATTACGGCGTATTGTAACGTTTTTTGTATAGTTTTTTACGGTATGCTTAAAAGGACCCCATATTTCACCAGATGATGTCATGAGGTGGTGCCCTCCTTTGCCAGGAAGTGCTCCTTTGTGTTTTTAAAGTTTATAGCCTACACCCTTGTCATTGCCATTTTCGTACTGGGCACCAACATTGTACCTTTAGCTAAACTTGTCTTTTTAAAAACCATAGACTGTATTTATAAATGGACATAGCTAACACAAAATAGGAAGTGAGCATGGGGGCGCTTCCGGCTCCATCAACTCTGGCTCCAGTTCACTTCACATTGAAAGTTAACCTGCTCTACGCGATCCTGGTGTTTTTATTTAGCTGTTTTGTCCGTAAATCAATTCCGGTTCCTGGTAATATTGAACTCGGCTCCAAATTCCACACTATAAATGCCAGCCTCAATGAGCTTCATTTGACTGGAGCTTTGTACAGTCTATGTTTAATACATATTTTATTGGATTAGTTTTGGGGTTTGTGCTTACCATAAAAACACAAAGTAATCACACGTAATCAAAGTAATCAAAATGACGCTATCTTTCATCAAAGTTGTGTGATATACGTTCATATTTATTGAAATAAATAAACAATATAATCTGTACACTTGCTATAAACGCTTTGAAAACTTTTATTTTCTATTGATGCATGCGCAGTTTTGGGGCAACGACAGGACGTGTTTTAGGATTCATCAAAAACAGCTTTTACCAATGCTCCTTTAAAAAACAAAACAAAAAAAAACTAATGAATAGGACCTTTACGATATGGAAGTGAAGATTAGCACTGTGCTAAACCACCGCTGCACAGACCTCTTTAGACTGTGATTCTAAGGGCCAGCTCACAGGAGAACAAAAACCCAGCTTGGGGCCCAAAAAGAACCGGGGGCCCCTACGCTGATCTATCACTCTGATTTGTAATGTTTTTTGTCGTTTTGTGTTTCAGATGGCGCTCCGTGTGAGTTGCGCGTGAGATGCCGACAAGATTAATATCGGTAAGTACAAATGAATACATAACAGTTCCTAAAGTTGGATCTCCAAAATTGTAATTCACGAGCTGTTCGTAGATGCTTTAGTCGGGCTCTGCGATGTCGAAAATGTACGTTTCATTTGTACATCTTTGAAAATGGCTGTCTTATAACTGCGTCTCTGGATTCAAATTGTCTGTCCTTGGCAATTGCTCCCTTATGGTTCTCGTCCAACAAAGACAACACATTTTAATAGGCAATATCATTCAGCCTCTCTTTTCTCAAATCGCTGTTTTTGCAATATTCTCTAGTGGGTTTCTTGAACTAGAGGAAATAAACGATAAAATAAAAGCTCTAATTTAAAAAAACAAAAACAAAAAGTAAAGTTTATCTGTTTTGTCCAATGAGAAATTCATGCAAATATCTGCATCAAAAACATATCTGGAGTTGTGTTTTGTTTAATTTCTTCAAGTACTTCTCTTTAACAGAAAACACTCTGTTCCACCTTCTGATGTCATCATGTGGTGATACAGGAAGTGCTCCACTGTGTTTTTAAACTCCACACACCTTCACTAGAATCATTTGGGTCATTTCAGCCCAGGAATTGCCGATCTCTACTGAACTAAAGGCAAAAGGAGCTGTAAAACTACCACGTCGTGACATCACAAGGTGGAACTGAGCATTTTGAGCTTTACTAATAATAAAGGGTTGCTCAAACATGTGTGAATGAAACAAAACGCAACTCCAGGTCTGTTTTAGAACAAGTCTTAAAGCTCACAAGAGTCAGTTTTGTGTCATATAGAACTTTTAAAAATAAAACTCATATTAGTGTTAACGGTTATTAACACATTTATTTAGCGACATAGAGACTAAACTGTTCATTTCAAACTTAATCAGTGTTACTCAACGATCTTTTGCAGTACTGGAAGGATCTGCTCCTGTTCTGTCTGGTGCTGCGTTCACTGACCGTCTGACTTTTTCACTTTTGGGGAACATTCAACGCTGTCGGTGAGTTTGAGAAGCCAGAGAAACCATCGAGTGTTGAGTGTACCCTGACTGTGAAACATGCACCTCAACCGCTACTACGGCTACTACTACTGATACTACTACTAGTACTACTGCTACTACTGCTGCTGCTGCCGTGGACCGGGCGTACAGCTGTGGCAGGGAAAATGTGCCAACGGCTTATTGTGCATTATTTATTTGTACTGTTTGAGTACTTTTACTTTGGTATCTCATGTTTTAGAATAAAAATATGTATGTCTATGTGTAGAAAACTAGAAAATTGTGAATCTCTAGCGTGATAGTCAGAGATGGGGAGAGTAGCCAAAAATTGTACTCAAGTAAGAGTAACGTTACTTCAAAGTAACTCAAGCAGAAGTACAAGGTAGTGGTCCAAGAAATTACTCGACTAAGAGTCAAGTATTTGGGAAAAGTACTACTCAGGGAACAATAACATACTGTAAAGAGAAACTGTTGGGACGTAAAACCTGATTTGTAATTTTACGTTAGTATAATTTGAAGGACTAAATATTAAATGTGTAAAGAACAGATAAAACATAGAGAAAAATCAAAATAAAGTGTTTTCTGAGATTCAAAGGGAGAGGACCTTGTAAAAAGGATTCATCAAACAAGCATGAATGAAGCAGTATAGTATATAATATACTCCATCCAAAGTATTCAGAATGCAGTACTCTGACTGAATACAGTACTCTGATTGAATGCAGTACAGTACTCTGATTGAATGCAGTACTCTGACTGAATGCAGTACTCTGACTGAATGCAGTACAGTACTCTGACTGAATGCAGTACTCTGACTGAATGCAGTACTCTGACTGAATGCAGTACAGTACTCTGATTGAATGCAGTACTCTGACTGAATGCAGTACTCTGATTGAATGCAGTACAGTACTCTGACTGAATGCAGTACTCTGATTGAATGCAGTACAGTACTCTGACTGAATGCAGTACTCTGATTGAATGCAGTACTCTGATTGAATGCAGTACTCTGATTGAATACAGTACTCTGATTAATTAAAGTACTCTGATTGAATGCAGTACTCTGATTGAATGCAGTACTCTGACTGAATGCAGTACTCTGATTGAATGCAGTACTCTGATTGAATACAGTACTCTGATTAATTAAAGTACTCTGATTGAATGCAGTACTCTGAGTGGATAATATGTAATACGTTAATACTGGATAATATGTTATGAAATACATTTTAATGCAGCCATTTTGTTTTCTGTAATTAAAAAGGTAAGTACATTTTTACTGTCCACACGTGTCCTCATGTGTCCCTCAGTGCAGGTCCTGGTCCTCGTGTGTCCCTCAGTGCAGGTCCTGGTCCTCGTGTGTCCCTCAGTCTGTCCCTCAGTGCAGGTCCTGGTCCTCATGTGTCCCTCAGTGCAGGTCCTGGTCCTCGTGTGTCCCTCAGTCTGTCCCTCAGTGCAGGTCCTGGTTCACACATGTCTCTCAGTGCAGGTCCTGGTCCACACATGTCCCTCAGTGCAGGTCCTGGTCCTCGTGTGTCCCTCAGTGCAGGTCCTGGTCCTCGTGTGTCCCTCAGTGCAGGTCCTGGTCCTTGTGTGTCCCTCAGTGCAGGTCCTGGTCCTCGTGTGTCCCTCAGTTTGTCCCTCAGTGCAGGTCCTGGTCCACACATGTCCCTCAGTGCAGGTCCTGGTCCTCGCGTGTCCCTCAGTGCAGGTCCTGGTCCTCGTGTGTCCCTCAGTGCAGGTCCTGGTTCACACATGTCTCTCAGTGCAGGTCCTGGTCCACACATGTCCCTCAGTGCAGGTCCTGGTCCACACATGTCCCTCAGTGCAGGTCCTGGTCCTCGCGTGTCCCTCAGTGCAGGTCCTGGTCCTCGCGTGTCCCTCAGTGCAGGTCCTGGTCCTCGTGTGTCCCTCAGTGCAGGTCCTGGTTCACACATGTCTCTCAGTGCAGGTCCTGGTCCTCGTGTGTCCCTCAGTGCAGGTCCTGGTCCACATTCATCGCTGTCGGTGGGTTGTGTCTCTGTAAACTCGTCGATCGGTGAATGGAAACCAAGACTCTGCTCCTCACTGCAGCACTGACTGTTCACTACAGTAATAACACACTGAGAATGATTTGTTTTCTGATTGTCACTAAAGTCAATAAAAAAGAAAATGAAAAACATTATGATACTGTTTATTGTCTGTAAATAATGTATTATAAGAATAAGTGCAGATGTGTGCGAATGACGGCTGAACACAGACTGAACATTTGTCCAGAAGCCTGGTCTGGTCAGGGCTGGGCCTATTAGGACTTGGATGGGAGACCAAGAAGTAACAAGGGACGCAGTGGTTCTAGTGGAAACTGTTGTTGTGTCCTTGGGCAAGACACTTCACCCACATAGCCTATTGTGGAGTGAATAATGCACTGTAAAGTCCTGTGCGTGTCTTGGAAGGCGTTATATAAAGTCATTGTTAGCAGTAGGTAGTATGTATCTGATACCTACACCGTTTCCCAGGGGGTTAGTCCAAAAAAACAAACAAAAAAAACTTTAGGATGGTGTAGAAGTAGAATAGAGTAGAATAGAGAGAATAGAAAAATAGAAAAGAAGCATCTTATCTGAAAAACAAAAACATGGACCCTGAACACACTGTGGTAGTATTATCCATTCTGCCTCTGTTCTGGACGCTGGAGTTGTAATTACTAGAAAAATTAAGACTGACTCATGCACATAATCTTAGCATTTTATCAATTCTGCATTTTCAAACAGTAAGTCAATCAATCATCGCATTTTAATGATTAACAATAAGCCATTTAAATCAATACGATTCATTCTTTACAGTTAAAGGATCCATATTACGCTATTTTCTGATCTACAGTATGTTCTAATGTTGTGTCCTCATCACAAACGGACCTGGAGTTGTGTTTTGTTTCATTCGCACATGTTTAACACACAAACCCTGCAGATTTTAACACTCTGTTCCACCTTGTGATGCCATGTGGTACAGGAAGTGCTCCACTGTGTTTTTAAACCCAACACATCCTTCAAAAGAATCATTTGGACGTTCAGTCTCTGCAAAACTAAAGGTAAAAGGAGCTGTTAACTTGAAAACTACCGCTTCATGACATCACAAGGTGGGACAGAGCATTTTAAGCTTTGGAGATGTAGACAGACTAATAATAAAGAGTTCCTCAAACATGTGAATGAAACAAAACACAACTCAAGGTTTTTGAGGAGGAAACAACATTATAACATGAATGGATTTTACGCAATATAGGACCTTTAACAAAATGTGAAGTACTGATGTGATGAATGTCTTAAATGCTTTGAAAAAGTTAAGCGTACTTCAAAACACAAAGGGCCACTCCCAAAACATTGTCTGAGAACTTGTGAGTAAAGTTCCATAATCCAGCTTTAATATTCAAAAGGACGCGGTGAGCCAATGAGTGAGTGCGGTTTAATGTGACAGCGTCTGCGAGGGGGACAAAGCGTGGGCAGGGTCAGGTCAGGGCTGCGCTCACTTCCTCCACAGGGCAGGCAGATGGTGCTTTAGACAGTGACCCCTGACCTCTGACCTCCAGCGGTTATCTGAGGCCGCGGTCGCAGACGGACAACGGAGCAGAGGACACAAGTTCAGTCCCATGCTTCATGACGGAGACGGGCAGCTGACTGTGGCTTTATCAGAGTGTGTGTGTGTGTGTGTGTGTGTGTGTGTGTGCGTCTGTATGCGTGTGTGACGTATGAATAGAAACAGAGGTGGGTGGAGAAGCCAAAAATTTTACACAAGTAAGAGTAACGTTCAAAATATAATATCACTCAAGAAGAAGTACAAAGTATTGGTCCAAGAAATAATAAAAAAGTATTTGGGGAAACTACTACTCAAGTAAGAGTAACTTTAAGAGTATCGAGAGAGCATGTTTGAGTAATCCTTTATGATTTATGATGTCTGTCTACATCTCCAAAGCTCAAAATGCTCTGTTCCACCTTGTGATGTCACGAAGTGGTCGTTTTCATGTTAACGACTCCTTTTACCTTTAGTTCAGTAGAGATCGGCAATTCCAGGGCTGAAATGATTCTAGTGAAGGTGCATGGAGTTTAAAAAAAAACACCCAGTGGAGCACTTCCTGTATTACCACATGACATCACAAGGTGGAACAGAGTGTTTTCAGTTTGAGAGAAGAGCTCAGCCTAAATCTGCAGGGTTTGTGAGTTAAACGTGTGTAAATGAAGCAAAACACAACTCTGGGTCTGTTTGTGATGAGGAAACTACATTAGAACATCAGAAAATTGCGTAATATGAGTGATTTAAATATTGCATCAAATCTGGCGTTTTCAAAGGACAGACGCAAAAAAGAGACAAACTAAATCAGATCTGAAGGAACTGCAAGAAACACAAATGTTCAAATAATTTCATATTGTCACTTAAAGCTTTTGTCACTTTAGATTTACTCACAGTGGGAAGAGGAAGTACAACTTTTACTCAAGTAAGAGTACTGATACTTCAATAAAAATCTTGCTCAGGTGGGTGTAAAAGTAAGTAGTACTTTGAAGTACAGTTTCTTTAAAAAGTTAAGTAAATGCAACTGCGTACTACCTAAAAAACTACAGAAACATGTATATTTGAGTTTTAGTAGCAGGTATTTAAGGCCTGTACCCGATTTTCTCCCCATGTATTTGAGCAAACTTTGCCTTGCCTCAGTACAGATCAGGAAGTGCACCTTAGCATGCTATTTGTTGTTAGCTTTGACGGCAAAACTCTGCTCTGGTCTCGGAAGTTGTGAAAAGTGATTATAAACTCATCGTGGTGAGTAATGAGGACGCTCTGAATGCATAAGGTAAGTGAGGAATTACTTTAGTTCACGTTTTTAAAGTTGTTCAATGTTCAAATCAAATATATATTATAATTGTGACTTATTTTTAATTACAAAAACATTTACTTGAGAATGCAATCTTTTGATATTTACTTGTATAAATTGTCTAATAACTGCAAACAGAAATATATAAACCCCTGTAAGGTTATATTATTGTCTTCCTCATCATGTCAGGATTCTTTGTTCCAAATTTCACGATTCATATATTATTTCACGCAAGGTGGGTCCCGTAAAAGGGGTTTGGGTCCCGAGACCGAACGTGGTCGAGTTGAAACAAAAGACCCTAAACTCGTAATGTCCCGAGGTGTGCATTAATGAAAAAATAATAGTAAAAGGCAGTAAAATCATTGTCCCAGTGCCTAAACCCGCATAAAGAGGATATGCAGGTTAAAACGCTGGCACGACTCAGGTTCATGTGGGATTTTTTGTTAAACGGTAAGAGCTCAGGCTACAAACAGTTCCTTTAAATAAGTTTTTAAAGGTCCATAAATCAGATCATAATCAGATTTAGGTGTAGATGTAACCGTAGTGAGTGTCTGATATCTGACCGGAGCTGGCATCTTTATTTTTTATTTTTTTATTGTGATATTAACCAACCTCCTCACACCCCTTATCAGGACAAAGCACCGGACTTTGGAGGACCGAGCCTTCGCTGCTGCCGCCCCCTCGCTCTGGAACTCTCCCAAAATTCATCAGGAACTCGGACTCTCTGCAGCACTTCAAATCACGACTAAAAACTCACCTGTTCAAGCTGCATTTCCCCCATGATTCCCCCTGTTTCTTACACTGTTACTTCCTATTTTGTTTAAGCGTCTTTGAGTGTCCAAAAAAGCGCTGTACAAGTTTGATGTATTATTATTACTATTATTACATTAGAAACAGTACAAACAGTAAAAGACATTAAACATTTGGACTTGTCGGAATCAGAAGTGCATACGTCAAGGTTTGAAGGGGTGACGAGACAATAAGAATGGCTTCTGGGAGGACAAGTGTGTGTGTGTGTAGGTAAGTAATAAAACAGGAGATGTAAAAGGGTAAGGGCGGGAGAAAGAAAAAAACAAAACAAAAAAATAAAAAATAAGAACAGGGAAAAAATAATTATTCTTGTAATTAATGATAAGTCTCTTTTTTTCTTCCTTTGCCTCTCCTCTCCTCTCGTTACCCTTTTGTTCCTTTGTTAATTATTTATTGTTTCTTTATTCTTTTCCGTCTTTATGTTCTGCCTGGCGGCTCCATCTACAGCGTGAGTGTGAGTGTGAGTGTGAGTGTGAGGACGGTGTGTTGCTGTCACATTCCCCTCTGTGCCCAGGAGCGCACACAGACACGGCACTGTTGAGCTGAAACCACAATAACAAAACATTCAGCTGGCGACATAATGCGCACATTAGCAAACACTGCCAAAAAAAAGTCCTAAAACTTAAGAAAAACAAAGGTGAGAGTGACTAAATGAAAAACTCTTGGCTAATGCTTGCGATCTTGTGACAGTTTTTATGTAACTTCCAACTAAATCAGTTTTTATGCGTCTAATTTGAGACTTCAGACAGAGCAATGCCTCCAGTTAGCATCACACCCCCAGGAAATGTTGATAACATCAGCTGAAAAGTAAGAACGCAGCGATCCAGCTTTTTCAGTTCCGATACGATTCCGATACGATGGCTTTAAGTATCTGCTGATTCCCGATATCAAGCGATACCAGTGCAGCGAAAACTGCATTTATTTCCTTAAAATGACAATAAAATAAAACAAAATGGATCCAAATGTTTTATGTAGCTGTAATTTATCTCTTAAGTTACTACTTAAGAGCTTTGTCTAAATAAAAGTTCAAACATTATGAGATTTCTGGGCGACTATGATCAGTAAACAGTTTTATTATATCAGTTTATACGTCCATCCAGGATATCCGCTGAACCGATATTCGAAAGCCGATGTCCGATCCAGCAAATTTTTCAGTATTGGCGCCGATATTCAAAACCAGTATCGACATCTGTGCATTACATACAATAAACTATCGATACGACTCTATGGGAGATTACTTGTTTTTTAAAGAAATCATTATTTGTTTAGGACTGGCTCCACAAACTTAGGCCGTGTCCCATTACTCTGTTTTACCCCTTCCCCTTTATCTACGTCTTTGTCTTGCCCCTCGATACGATACGAATGTTCCCCTAAGAAATGAGACTCCACTCGATTACCGTTTGCTTCTGTTAAGCAAATTGACTTCACACTGATTTCACCTAAAAAGTGCCACGTCAAGGATTATCGGGTACCTCAGCTCGACAAAAAACAAGCTTGTTTATACATGAAAGTTCGATGAAAACGATAACGTCGGCTAAACAGACATTACTACAATTAAAACCACAACAACAGTTCACTAAAAGTAACGTAGAACATAAGTGTCAGGATTGTAAACCTGCTAAACTGTTAATTGATATTTACAACTGCTGAAAATACTCACATTTATGAGACTCCTTGGCTGGTCGATGTGACGCTCCATCCTGATCCCAACACCTGCCTGAGCTTGTAGGCCGACCCCTTCGTTTCAAGTCTGGTCCAGAGTTTACTTCGTTTCAAGGGGTATGTAGCCCGAGGTCGTGGCCCTAGCCCGTGATCAAAATTAGAATCGAGACGCCCCTTGCCCTCACATGAACGCGCAAAACCAAGGGGTAGGGGTAAGACGAAGGGTAAGACTCTTATCGTTGCCCCTGACACTGCTGTCCCTGACATTAAAAGGCAGCTGGGGGACTGGGGCTCTTCAGCCAAGAACAGTCTGCGCAACCTTGGAGTCATCTTTGACGAGGGGATGTCTCTGGAGTGTCACTCAAAAAACTTAATCCGGAACTGCTTCTTCCAGCTACAAAATATATCAAAGCTGAGGCATATGGTCTCACAGGAAGAGCTGGAGACGATCATTCATGCATTTGTTTCGTCTCGCCTGGATTATTGCAACAGCCTGTTCACCTGTTTCAATAAAAAGGAGCTAGCCCGTTTACAGTATGTGCAGAATTCAGCTGCTAGGCTCCTGACTCGCACCAACAGGAGAGCCCACATTACTCCAGTGCTAAAGTCTCTGCATTGGCTCCCTGTCGCCTTCAGAGTGAACTTTAAAATATTGGTGCTGACGTTCAGAGCGCTCCACGGTCAGGCGCCTGATTATATCCGCGACTTGATCCGGCCTTACACCACGGCCCGGAGTCTGAGGTCCGCGGGTCAGAACCTGTTGATGGTTCCAAGAACCCGTTTTAAAACCAGAGGAGACCGATCCTTCAAGGCCGTAGCTCCCCGTCTCTGGAATGAACTGCCTCTGTCCCTGCGCTCTTTGGACTCTGAGGAGACGTTCAAGAGAGAACTAAAGACTTTCCTTTTCAAGCAAGCGTTTGAAAGTTAACTGGGGCAAGTGTGTAATGTTTTTCTGTTTTTAATGTTTTTCTGCAATGTTTTAGGTGTATGTCTTTTTAATGTTTTTATGGGAAGCGCTTTGTGACTTTTGTCTGTGAAAGGCGCTATATAAATAAAGTTTACTTACTTACTTACTAGACAGAGGAATGGGACGCAGCCTTAATCTTACTTCTTAAAGTCCTTTCAGCTGACAACTCTTATGTCTTTGGGGTTGAATAATCGCACCATGTTCTGAAGCTACTGTGAAAAAATAATTTCACTTTTTGTGTATTTATACTGACGCAGAAGACGTTGAACTTTGTACCAGTTTTTGTTTCATGTGGACAGGCCCAGTGATTACAGAGACTCTTATGAGCTTTTTATAATGTTGTTACGTCATCAAAAACACACCTGGAGTTGTGTTTTGTTTGACTAACACGGTATTATTAGTCTGTCTACATCTCCAAAGCTCAACGTGCTCTGTTCCACCTTGTGATGTCACGAAGTGGTAGTTTTCAAGTTAAGAGCGCCTTTTAGCTTTAGGTCAGTAGAGATTCCAGGCAATTCCAGGGCCATTCAAATGAAACAAGGTGAAGGTGTAGGGAGTGTAAACAGTTTAAAAACACAGTGGAGCACTTCCTGTATTACCGCATGACATCACAAGGTGTTTTCCGTTTGAGAGAAGAACTCAGGAGTTTGTGTGTTAAACATTTGTGAATGAAACAAAACACAACTCCAGGTCTGTTTTTGACGATGATCCAGTTGATTTAAACCTAAAATGTCTAAACCGCAGCACCTGCACCAATCCTGAGTCAGTGCTAGTGCAGCCTCTGCAGCTCAGGGAGGGAATTCTGGAGGTTCTGAGCTTCACATGAGCCTGTCCATAAACTGAGAATGAGACAAACGTGGATGATTTACGATCATAAAGAACAGACTTGTCGATACGGACGGTCGTATCGACATGGCGCAGGATTTTTCTTCCAGTTCAAACCTTCGTCTAACTGTTGTTGTAACTATTGTGCAATTTCAACACATTTTGGACATTGCTTACAGTATAGTTGCTAGGTAACAGTTCAGTAACCAGGAAGTAAAATTACAACCTTCATCAAAATTTTAAAAACTACCAAAAAAACATGCAAGATTTTTAGTAAAATCTTAAATATGATGATGTTAATTATGTTTTAGTGAAATTAGTCTTATGCACTTTGTTTACCGTTTAATAAAATTATATATTCCTCCAAAACAATGTGTTTACATGTTTTATAAGTTTCACTTTTGAATCTCCCCTCCCTTTGCTCTCCACGTTAAGTCACTCCCCCTTCAGAGCGCTATCACAACACAATCCATCTGCTAATGAAACTACCGCACATCACATCGGGTTTGTGAAGTTGTAGTGTATTGTTTTGTGTCATGTTTTTGTATATTTATGAAGAATTGTCGTAAGGAGGCTTTGAATAGGGCCCAGAAGAGATCACTAGATTATTCAAAGATACACGGATGACTCTAAAACCATTTCAGGCAGGTTTTTGACAAAGGAACAACATTATAACATGGCAAAAAGCTAAAAAAAACATCAATTTTGCTGAATACCTCCTCTTTAAGGACACTTGGGCTACGAGATGAATCAATAATAAAATTGCAATTTGAACAGACGCAATCAGCAAATCACAAAGGCTGCAGTTTTTAAGTACCGTAATTTTCTCCACAAACAGCAAAATCTCTGTTCTTATTCTGCGTAAAAGCTGCTAACGCTGTAGTTTAGACCTGTACATGTTCTGAAATGTGATTCTTGTATTCGTTTGCCAGTTCAGATTTCAGTCTTTTTGTCAATTCGTCTGGACGGGTTTAAAATGTGAACTTTGAACAGAATCCGACTATTAAAACGCAGATAACTTTACAGTGAACCTTTACAGTGAACCTTTCGGCGTATCTCCTTAAGCTCACTTTCTGCACGTTGGTGAAGCCTTGCGGGTGTTTCTTTTCGGTCAGAAATGTAAACATCTCGTCCCATTTAGTCTCCATCTTCAGGCTGGGGTCAAAGGTCATCAGAGTCCAGACCAATAGATCAACAGCTGCAGAGATAAGAGGAAAAAAAAATCAGTCTAAGAACTATGGGTGTCAAAAGTGTCGAAAATCAGATACTAGATACTTATTTGAGCAGGTTTCGATACTAGAAAAGTCTCATTCACAGGACAGAAATGAAGCTTAGGAATAGAAAAGATTATTTTAAAGATGATTCAACAGTACACCCGTATATAAGAGTATTTCTTGCTTTCATTTTTGTGTTTGCCATATCATTTCTGCTCTTTTTTTTTGCAGATTTAATTTCCTGCAGGTGTGAACAGTCAGATTCCTCACATCTGAAATAAATGAAAGCTGAATAGACTTCCTGAAGTAGCCTACATCCAGGTGAAAAGGCACTCTTGGGTCATACAGAGTAATTCATATATAAACATAATTATAACTTACATTCTACAGGATAACATAATGAGGACACAAGTGATATTTGCAGTATAATACGAGTCATATTTTCAGCTGGTGTTGTCTTAAAAAGAGCACAAAAAACACGCAGGCTGAGAACGCCCTCTGTTGGTACAGATGTGCTATTACACTATCCATTTTCAGAAATGAGAAATCAGGTTTTTGTGTTGTGCAGCCTAAATATGAGACTCGTGACAGTGAAACTTAAATCATATGAGAGAAAACTACTTTTACATCATGTAGCCTAAACCCTGAATAGAAAGTGTGAAACAGGCCTGAATTTCATTTTATGAAAAGTTTACGAAACATTACGAAACAAAGGTTTTGTCCAGTTGACAGAAGTGAATGTTTCTTTAGCTGTCTTACCTATAGCCACACATAATCTTCATAAACTCTGTCTCTGTACAGTTAAACCACAGATTCACTGCATTAAAGAGGCATGTTCAGGCTGGGTACAGGGTGCAAAAGGGTGCACCCCCATTTATAAAGATATGCACCTTCATTTGAGAGGATAAATAATGACACTTACGGAACAGCACAGACTCGTGTGGGTATGACCCTCGTGTGGGTATGACCCTTCTGTGGGTATGACCCGTCTGTGGGTATGACCCTTCTGTGGGTATGACCCTTCTGTGGGTATGACCCTTCTGTGGGTATGACCCGTCTGTGGGTATGACCCTTCTGTGGGCATTACACTTGTTTGGGGTATTCATTGTTACATATTGAGAATACCATTGTACGACCCTGTATTGTTTTGGAAACGCCATATTTGCTGAAAACAATATATTAACATGACTCTCCACGCTAAGTCACTCCCCTTTCAGAGCACTATCACATTACAATCAGCGTACATCCCACTGAGTAAACTACTGAGCATCGCATCAGATTTGTGAAGTTGTAGTGTTTTGTATCATGTTTTTGTACATTTATGGAGCATTGTCGTGTGGGAGCACGGGTGACGTAGACATGTGGGCGGAGCCTTGGACAGGCTCGTATTATTAACCGTAAAGAGGGTTTGAAAAGGGTCCAGGAGAGACTCAAACATGCATGGATGACATTTAAAACCTCCTCAGGCAGGTTTTTGGTGAGAGAACATTATAACATGGTAGAAGACTCCAAAAAGTCGATGCATAAAACCCATATAAAACCCATATTCCCACTGCATAATACCCCCTCTTTAAAAAGTGACAAGTCAACTCATTTTTATACATTTATACATTTATACATTCAGTCATTTAAATCTGTCTTTTAAACCAAGCTCGCACGGTCAGTTTGAGTATAAGTCCTGATCTCTTCACTGTATTATTGCTGTGGCACTTCCTCACTTAATCTGAATCTTTCAAACTTCACCAAACCATGAAACTCACTTGTTTTTTTACCGCAGCAGTTGCGTCTTGTCTGTGCGCTGTCTGGACATGCGCGACACACGTGCCACATACGCCACATACTTGCGCACTGTCTCCTTTCCCACGCCCTCACGGGACTGAACATGCGGGGATACCGGTGCATTCTGGGATACGGGGTCATTCACCTGTTCCTCTTCGGTGCGGTGACCTCCGCTCCGGGCAGCGGCATGGAGCACGGCGCAGGCGCACAGGTACGGCGGTTCTATCAATCGATTGTGTTTGGTAACGTATTCTGATCCACGGTCCAATCAGAGTACAGTATTCTGAATACTTTTACACCGAGTTGCATTATATTATAGCATAAAAAACCATGACATATAGGACTAATTTAGAAGCAGCTTAATTGTTGTTGTTTCGCGTTCATTTATGTTTAATTAGAGACAAAAATCGCGCAAACAAACACTGGAAGAGCTGCTGTTCTGTTTCTCTTACTAAAATCCAGTGGTGGATGAAGTAGACTCAGTTTTGTGACTTACTACAAGTTTAATAAATGTATCACGTTGTACTTAAGTGAAAGTATTAAAGTACCCATTTACAAATGTACTTTGAGAGTAAAAAGTAAAAGTATTTCACACAAGGGTTGTTACTTTGTTAAAATGTAGGATTGTGATGTTTATTTGCTCAAAGGTGAAGCTTGATTTAAAAAGAAAAATGTGAGGATGTTTCCACAGACATGGTAAAATAACTCCTGAAATCACTTGAAAAGTACTTTTTTCCAAGGCCTGTTCAAACATGTAGTGGAGTAGAAAGTGCAGATACCTGCTCTCAAATGTAGTGAAGTAAAGGTAAAAAGTATCCACTTAAAAATCTACTTAAAGCTGCACTGTGTAACTTTTCTGGTGGAGGGTCCATCAAATGCTTTTCTCCATGGAGATGTTATTGCTTTGTCTGAAATGTTTCACAGTATGGCATTAAACCAAACCAGACCATGTTACAGGTCAGGTCTGTGGAGAGGCGACCTGCTCACAGTTGTTTTTGAGCTGTAAAAACACCTGCAATTGAATAAATATAAAGTAGAGTTCAAAGTCACACTGTAGTAAAGTAGACCAGGTCCTAATGTATGACTAAACTCTCTGTGTAATGTTGTACTATTATAGTAAAGCTTTTTCAGTGAAGAGTGAACGTGTCTTAAGGGCTTAAACTAAAGTAGTAGTAAAGTAAAGTAGTAGTAGTAACTGCTTTGCATATACATGGATGTACAGAACAATGAAGCAGTTAAACCCGGCTAACCTGCTAATCTGCATCGTTAGTCAAAGTGAAAGGACCTGGATGATCATTTTCCCTTTAAGTTCAGTCACGAATAAAGGATTTTAAACAAGTTAAATTACGAGGAGATAAACAAGTTATACTTACAGCTGACGAACCACTTTTCCCGCCATTTTCAACCTGAAAATGATGTGGAACCTATGGACCTAAGTACTACTATTACTACTACTATGTGCAATGCTGTTGACCATAAACCGCTCGAACTTCAGCTGATGTGATTGGCTGTTAAAAATTAAACAATAAAAAAAAACAAAAAACATATTTGTGCATCGAACGCAGTCAGGAAGGTCTAAAAAATCAAATGTGTACGGTTTGCAAATAAATGTAACTGCACTGACATTTGTGAATTGCGTCACGTTTTCCTTTGAGTCGAGAAATGCTTTTGTCGTGATATTTATTTGACAGTAACGACACAAACCTGTCTCCATACATATCCATGGAAACAAGCAGGTGATGGACCCCTAACCAAAAAGTTACACAGTGCACGTTTAATTAAAGTACAGATACCTCAAATTTACACTTGTGTACTGTACTTTACTACCTTTACTTTGTTACTCAAATAGAAAACACTCAGGGAAAACAGAAAATTCTCCACTGTGTTTTTAAACTCCACACGCCTTCACTGGAATCATTTGGATTATTTCACACCTGGAATTACCAATTTCTACTGAACTAAAGGTAAAAGGAGCTGTTCATTTGAAAACTACAGCTTGGTGACATCACAAGGTGGAGATGTAAAACAAACATTGATTTCTACTGATATTTAAGGTAACAACATTATAACATAACGTAATATAGGACCTTTAAAGTGCAAATAACACTAAATTTCACTAAAACATAGTTAACATCATTAAGATTTAACCAAAACTTTTTGGTGAATAGTTTGACTTCCTGTTTGGACACGGGCAGCAGATATAACATGTCTAAATTACACAATAGATTTGAATAATCAAAATAAATCAGATAGCATCTTTATTTGGTTCAATAACTGTAAAAATGTCTTGTGCATTAAAAGTCTCTGCATTTTAGATGGAATTTTCCGTAATGACCTAGTTTGAGGTATGTGGTTTTGGAGCTCACCACTGCTTCCTGTGTTTTTGTTCTCTTTTTTGGTTCCTTTCTCAAATTTCCTTTTCCCTTTCCCCACAAACTGTGAAAACTGAACTGATGCAAAACTCTGATAAATACAGTACTGTCCACAGGTACTATCCACCAAACCAAGTCAGAATTAAAACATGAAAACCCGTCATATGCACTTTGAGTTTCAAACAGTGGTGGGTTCAAACGTCTCCCATGATCTCACCTGGACTGAGAAGCACCAGGACGGCAGAGGAGCCCAGTGTCTGCGCCACACGAGGGCTGAAACCTTTTGGACTCTGCAGGAGATGGTCTGTTTTTATCAGAGACGTGACGATGAAGAACGTTCAGGAGCCTGAGAGCAAAAACTGTTCATGATTTGTATGTTTGTTCTTTTGATTCAGGGTTTGCACAAATCACAGTTTCACTTTGGATTTTGTTGTACTTGTGGACAATGACAATAACTTAGATTTAGACTTAGACAAACTTTATTGATCCACAAGGGAAATTATTTGGATACAGTAGCTCAAACATCACAATATAATATAATAACAGAGAGTAACAAAAAAAAGAGAGACAGGTGTCAAATGAGACATAATCATAAAAATAAATGTATATGTACAAGTCAAAATAAAATAGAAAAATAAGTAATAAACTAGAAAAGCACTCAGAGAGCGCAGACCTCCGCCAAGCAGCTCAGTTTTCAAAGTGATCCAGAATCCAGGATTTCTTCTGGATCATCACCAAAATTTAATCATCTGTTGGATTTACTATTAGGAACATTTCCTGAAAATTTCATCAAGTTCCGTCCATAACTTTTTGAGTTATCTTGCTAACTAACAAACAAACAAACAAACAAACAGACTCAGGCGAAAACATAACCTCCTTGGCGGAGGTAAAAATAAAATAAACTATAAAATCACAGCTATAAACAAGAGACAAGAACGACAGTGTAAATACTCTGCTGACTGACAGGGCATAAGGTTATCTGTTACTTAATACTGAGTTGTTGTACAGTCGTAGGGAGTATTATCTCCTCTGTCCCTCTATAGTCTGGTGCAGTGGGTGAGTTGTTGTACAGTTGTAGGGAGTATTATCTCCTCTGTCCCTCTATAGTCTGGTGCAGTGGGTGAGTTGGTGTACAGTTGTAGGGAGTATTATCTCCTCTGTCCCTCTATAGTCTGGTGTTGTAGGGAGCATTATCTCCTCTGTCCCTCTATAGTCTGGTGCAGTGGGTGAGTTGTATAGTTGTAGGGAGTATTATCTCCTCTGTCCCTCTATAGTCTGGTGCAGTGGGTGAGCAGGAGTGTCCATGATGCAGAGCAGTTTGTCCAGTGTCCTTCTGTCCCTCACTGTGACAAATGTCTCCAGCTCACAGTCGATCATGAATCTATACACGATCTATAAAACTTTCTTATCTTTCCCCATATTAAAAAACAGCAGTGTCATTTTAACATAAGGTTAAAGTTAAGCTGCACTTCATTGTCCCTGTTTGGAAATCTGTCCTCTGCATTTGACCCATCCTTCAATGCCACTGGGGCTCCTCGGTCTTGGTCAGTAAACCTTCGCTGGAGGATTTGACCTGTTGTGCTGGTTTGGAGTTGATGGAGAAACCAGAGAGCCCAGAGGAAGCCCACTCAGACACAGGGAGAACATGCAAACTCCACACAGAAAGGACTCCACAAACCTTCTTGCTGTGAAGTGTGGGTGCTTGCCCCTCAGCCACCAAGCAGATATTTCCAACATAGATCATTTCTGCTTTTATTTTGCATTGAAAACATGAGTCCAGGTCTTCTCTAGCCTCATGTCATTAAATATACAGTTTTATTATTGAGATCCCTGTCCCGAATAGCTCCAGACTACCGACTAATACTGTTTCGACCCATGCGATTCTGAAGCTTTGGTGAATAACATGGGAATGAATCATATGTTTATATCTTTGTACATTTTAAAATAGGGTTTTGTAATCATTTCTAAAGCTTTTCTGTCAAAGCATGAGCGGGTGTGAAAGGAGGTCAGACCTTATTCTGCCCAGTCCAGATCTACATGGGTTCTATGTAATGTTCTAAACTACTAAACTAGAGTGTCCTTTCTGCAGCGAGTACACACTGTATTATTCCTGACTATACAGAATGTATATACCGTATTTTCCGGACTATAAGCCGCTACTTTTTTCTCACACTTTGGACCCTGCGGCTTATACACCGATGCGGCTAATATATTATTCGTCTATGAACACAGCGCATGTGCGCGCAGCTTGAGTGCAGAAAGCGCCGCTGTCTGTGCGGTGAACATGGGTTAGGGTTAGTTAGAACACTCGCTAGCGCTGTTGTCAGCACTAAAACAGTTTATCGCTGCGTGATAAAATAAGTTCTGCTGCTAAATGAACATTAGTGAGTGGGATACGTCTTAATGACCCGCATGTGTTAAATGCAGGTGAGGCGTAAATGACGAGACGAAACGTCTCAAACTTCAGTAGCGGGACATCCGCTCATACATGATCGATACAACTAACCCCGACCCCCGGGAGAGCCTGAAATCCTGTTGAAATCCTACAAGACACTGACATGATCCCAGACAGGACAGCGGCTCTTTCTGCTCGAGACATGCGCTGTAGAGCGCCAAGTGACGGGGCGCAAGAGCGAAACAGACAGGTGAAGAGATGATGTGCTGAGGAAGATGCTCATTTGATTTTGTTTTGAACAGTTATTTTGTGCTTCATGCACACACCCTCCTTATGGAAAACATACGAAGAAATGCATATGATGCAGCATTGAAGTTAAAGACAATTGATCTGACTGTCAAAGAAGGAAACAGCTGCTGCACGTGAACGCGGCATCGATGAGTCGATGGTGAGACGCTGGCGACGGCAGCGCGACGAACTGACTCAATGCAAAAAGACGACAAAAGCTTTCAGAGGCAATACAAGCAGATGCTCCGAACTTGAAAACTTCTTGAAGACGTGGACACCTGCGGCTTATAGACAGGTGCGGCCTATATATGTAGAAAAATAAAATTCTTTGAAAATTTAGGTGATGCGGCTTATATTCAGGTGCGCTTAATAGTCCGGAAAATACGGTATATATATGATACACACTATATTATTATTCCTGTGGTGTTTGTGTTGCTTGTGTTCAGAGGTCAGTGCGGCGGGGCCCTTCTCTGTGTGCGGGGGAGCTCGAGTACATCCAGCAGAGGAAAGAGGTGTCTGCTGAGGCCCTCCGCGCTCTGGGACTGCCCTGCACCACGGTACTGCACTGTACTTACAAATAGTACTTTTAATACACACATTACGTAAATAGAAACATATATAGAGACATTTTTACTGGACCATAATGTACTGTGTGTTTAACTGTAAATGTTTTATTACTACTATGTATTATCTACTGTGCACAGAATCATTTTCACTGGCCAACATCCCCCAAGCTCCCACACAACAATTCTCCATAAATATACAAAAGCATGACACAAAACTGTACACAGCAACTTGACAAACCTGAAGTGATGTGCAGTAGTTTAAAAAGTGGGATGTACACCGATTGTGTTGTGATAGTGCTCTGAAGGGAGAGTAAAAGGAGGGAAACTTATAAAACATGTTCGGCGAATATATAATTTTCAAAACAATAAAAGGTAACATGGTGATCTAAATATGAAGTCAGATACCTCCTCTTTAACCCGTATACCCTGTGTCCAGGAGGAGGTGCCGCACATCGCCCTCCTGGCCTCTGGAGGGGGACAGAGGGCCGCGGTCTCTCTGATCGGCTCCCTCGCTCAGCTGTCCCAGGACGGGCTGCTGGACCCTGTGCTGTACCTGGGAGGAGTGTCCGGCTCCACGTGGTAACTCACCCATACACGCAGTAGAGCTCCTCAACCGCTCTTGTGTCCGTGGGCAAGACACTTCCGGCCATAGACTGTAACTAACTTGCCAGTCGCCACATTCCAAATAGGACACATGAGCTATAACCACTGGCATCGTGAGCTTCATTTGACTGGAGCTAAAAGCCATGGGTGACGTCACACTCAGTCCACGTCTTTGTACAGTTCTAGTTTTCTTATTTTGGGTTTGTAGACTGAAAATGTAGGTGAGCAGATATTAGTTTGTACATTAGACTGGGTGGACAAAAATCTGCACAGCTTTGTCTTCATAGCCCAGAGAAAGGTTTCACACTTTCATGTCTGTGTTATGTGTGTGTCACTGTCGCTGATTCAAGTTTAAAGGTCCTATATTACGCAGAATTGACTCTGGTGAGCTTAAGAATGTTAGAATGTTGTTACCTCCTCAAAAAGACACCTGGAGCTGTGTTTTGATTCCTTTATTATTAGTCTGTCCACATCTCCAAAGCTCAAAATGCTCTGTTCCACCTTGTGATGTCATGATAAGATAAGATAAGATAAGATAAGATAAGACTTTATTGATCTCACAGAGGAGAAGGGGTAGTTTTCAAGTTAACAGCTCCTTTTACTTTTTGTTCAGTAGGAAAAGGCAATTCCAGGGCTGAAATTATTCAAATGATTCTAGTGAAGGTGTGTGAAGTTTAAAAACACAGTGGATGCATCGCCACATGACATCACGAGGTGGAACAGAGTGTTTTCTGTTTAAGAGAAGAACTCTAACTATGCAGGGTTTGTGCGTTAAACATGTGTGAAAGAAACAAAACACAACTCCAGGTCTGTTTGTGATGATGAAACTACATAATATGGGCCCTTTAAAACGACTGTAAATGTTTTCGTAGGCCCTGCCTTGATCAGGCGTGTGCACCGGGCAGACCACTGACCAGTGCTGTGTGTGTTTAGGTCCATGGCGTCTCTGTACACGGACCCCCACTGGGCCAGGGGTCTGGACTCTCACAGGTCCTCCCTGCTCACAGCTCCCACTATGGATCTGGAGAAGATCATGTCCTGGGTCCATGACAAAGCCCAGACACCTGAGTTCTCCCTGAGCGACATGTGGGGAGTCCTGACTGCTGCAGCCATCATGAAGACGGTACTGAAGCAGGACTGAAGCAGGACTGAAACAGGACTCAACCAGGACTGAAGCAGGACTCAATCAGGACTAAACCAGGACTGAAGCAGGACTCAACCAGGACTGAAGCAGGACTGAAACAGGACTGAAGCAGGACTCAACCAGGACTGAAGCAGGACTGAAACAGGACTGAAGCAGGACTGAAGCAGGACTCAACCAGGACTGAAGCAGGACTCAACCAGGACTGAAGCAGGACTCAACCAGGACTGAATCAGGACTCAACCAGGACTCAACCAGGACTGAAGCAGGACTCAACCAGGACTAAACCTGGACTAAACCTGGACTAAACCAGAACTGAACAAGGGCTCAACCGGGACTCAACCAGGATTAAACCAGGGTCAGAGCATGGAGTTAGAATAACAAGGACTAAGTCAGCGTTTAAGTATAGACTAAACCACAAAAACACACAAATTTACATAATCTAAAGAGTTTTTCCTATTTACATTTAAAAGTATGATAGACAAAGACCCCAGTTTGAGAAGCCCCTGCTCTTGTCTTGTGTGAGGTGAATGTGTGTGTGCTGTTCCACAGTGGAACACCAGGAGGCTCTCCGAGGAGGCTGTGAGGAACGCCTCCAACCCCTACCCTGTGTACGGAGCCATCGAGCGGTACTGCTTCAACCATGGACCCATACAAGGTACAGCTTCAACCAGGGGCCCATACAAGGTACAGCTTCAACCAGGGGCCCATACAAGGTACAGCTTCAACCAGGGGTCCATACAAGGTACAGCTTCAACCAGGGGCCCATACAAGGTACAGCTTCAACCAGGGGCCCATACAAGGTACAGCTTCAACCAGGGGCCCATACAAGGTACAGCTTCAACCAGGGGCCCATACAAGGTACAGCTTCAACCAGGGGTCCATACAAGGTACAGCTTCAACCAGGGGCCCATACAAGGTTCAGGTATATGACAGGCCTAAAAAATTGACTCAAAGGGCACTATTATGCACTATTATTGAGCTTTTAACCATGTAATTCATGGGTCTGAAGTGACATCACACATCGTTGGTGCTGCAATCTTGAGGACTGAAGTGTTTTTTCCGTCTTCTTGTTGCGCCGTGGGCTGCACCAAGAATAAGTCTCAAAAGAAAAAAATATTTTTCTATAACATCCTCAAGGACCATGTTTGTCTCCAGAGATGGATTACTGCCATCAGGAGGGATCACTGGACTCCAACACTTCTCTTCCGACTGTGCAGTGAACACTTTGTTTTCATATAGGCCTAACATTCACTTGTAGTTGTTAGCAGCAGCTACCGGTTAGCGTACAGTGCAGCATCCATTTCAAAGTGGGCTTTCAAAGCTAAAGCATTATAAGAGTCCAATAACATAGACTAACTATTTTATTAAACGAAAAAACCGCAAAACACAGTGCTCACTGAATTAAACTAAGTTCTGGTTAGATGGTTTAACCTTTAGTTTAGCCTAAGACAAAGGAATCTAACATGTAGCCTTAGTGTGATCAGACTTCCTCATGTCCCTGGTCAAATTTCTAAATAACCAAAATGTCAGGGTTTGTCTGGAATACAGAGGGAGTTCTGGATGAGGCAGATATAAATGTCTGCAAAAGATAGTTTTGGCAAGCTTTCTCTGTTTTTAAACGGTGTGAGCGACTCTCCAGGCAGTAGGTAAAGGTCAAAACCTGAAACTTCCTTCTTCTTTTCCTTTTCTGTGAGATGTGCTGTTTTTTGATGTAGCATCATGACTTTCCATGAATAACAATGTTGCCTCATTAAAAACATACCTGGAGTTGTATTTGACTTCATTCACGCTTGTTTCATTAATCCTCTGTAAAAAAAAAAAAAATCCAGAGAATTCTCAAAGAATATGTGGTTTGAATTTTACCAGGATTGTTCCGTCACTGGTTGGAACTGTTCATAAATCAACGTCAGACTAAGCATCTCTGCCATCAAAAACATGTTATTTCTCTGTAAAGGCCAATAACAATACAAATAATGCCTAATACGTGTGCTTTAATACACAAACATATAATGCTGTTAAACTGTTTTCTCTAACTGTTAAACCATTCTTCAGAAGTGTTCTCACTGTAGCTCTGCTGTCTCCAGGAAAGTGGTTTGAGCTGACCCCACATGAGGCAGGCTTCTCAGAGCTGGAGCTGTTTGTGGAGACCTCGGCTCTGGGTTCCAGGTTCCAGGGAGGAACTCTGCTGGAGGACACGCCCGAGATGGACATGATCCAGATCCAGGGTACGTGGACAGGGCACATGACACACACGATGCTATTGTGAGCTACATTTATAATCTATGACCCCCGTAGGTCATTATGTAAAATTTTGGACATTTTACTGAAAACTCAAACGTGCACGAATCACACCAAATACAACTTTGAAAAACGATCTGAAAATATGTCCTCTTTGAGTATCATGTCGTCTACATTTAAGCAGAGGAAAATCCAGATGAAGGTAAGGCAAGTAAAGGTACACTTTATTGCCCCTATAGCACATTTTTTCACTTGCCTTTTGAGTGATTAGATTAGATTAGATTAGATTAGATTAGATTAGATTATGTGTCTGACGCTCTCTGCCACAGTGGGACAGAAGCATCCTGAAGAGGGCTGCCAACCGCTCCTTGAAAAGAGAAAATGGTGTTTATTTGGACAGAAAAATCAGTTCCTTATTGAACTAATTAGATTTGAATCATGAGCTTTGCATTCAAAGTACACCGTAGGACATTTTATTGCACTTACTACATTAAAATAAGGCACTGTGTGCAGGAATACTGGGCTGTGCTCTGGCCAATGAGAAGATGGATCAGCACATCCCAGACTGGCTCAATGGTACGTATGCTAACACGCTAACAGGCTAAAAGGCTAACAGCCCAGTGTGTGCTAATATGTGTTGCTTTCAGTTCCAGAGTACCTGGACACAGCGGCTCAGGAGTACCTGCGCAGTTATAATACCATCAGCACTTTTATAAATCTGTGCAAAGCTTATGTGCACAATGAGGAAGTGCTCCGACACATCGACAACCTCCAGAGCGCGCTGCATGGTAACACAAAAGAACCTCCTCTACATGGTAACACACAAGAACCTCCTCTACATGGTAACACACGAGAACCTCCTCTACATGGTAACACACGAGAACCTCCTCTACACGGTAACACAAAGAACCTCCTCTACATGGTAACACATGAGAACCTCCTCTACACGGTAACACAAAGAACCTCCTCTACATGGTAACACATGAGAACCTCCTCTACATGGTAACACAAAGAACCTCCTCTACACGGTAACACATGAGAACCTCCTCTACACGGTAACACATGAGAACCTCCTCTACACGGTAACACAAAGAACCTCCTCTACACGGTAACACAATAGAACTAGAACTATAATGTTTGGACAAAAATTAAGTAGATGAGAAAATAATGTTATATGGGCCATTAAAGGTACATTAAAGGTGCAGTTTCTTCAGTATTTTCTAAATTTGGACAGGATGTAGTGAAAAGTATCTCCATGAAAATGAATAACGCTCGCTCCTGACCTTTAACCCTTATTGTTTTCAGACAAAGTGAACCGTAATGAGTCGGCGCTGCTGGAGTCCCTGAACCAGAGGGATAGGCAGTTCCTACAGTGGACCTCTGAGCTGGGGACTGTGGTCCAGGCCTGGGCCCAGACTCTGCCAGAGGGGCCCGTCAAGACTTACGGTCAGTGGTATTTTTTTCTGTCTAATTTTCAATTCCTTTTGGCCGGGTTTGCTAATGCGTGCATTGCGTCACCATGGTAACTCCTGAACATTTCTCCAATAGACATACGTGTAGAACACCCCAGGCGTGACGTCACTGCAAAGTACCAATAACCAGAGTTCTAAGTTCCACTGGTTTGCACTAAAGTTTTGTTGTGTTCTGTAGTGTGTTTACTGGTGGACAAGATCATCCCCCTCATACTGCGCTGGGAATGGGGAACGGTCAAGAACTTCCTCTACAAGTATGAAGGTAACGACTGATGCAGAATGAAGATGAAAATCACTTGAAGAACACATATTATCCTCAAGGGGCTTTTTTGAGCTTTTAAAGAGCCCGTATCAGGCTATTTTCTTATGTTCTAATACTGTTTTCTCATCACAAACATGCCTGGAGTTGTGTTTTGTTTCATTCACACATGTTTAACGCAGAAACGCACCTGCATATTTAGGCTGAGTTCTTCTCTCAAACTGAAAACACTCTGTTCCACCTTGTGATCTCATGTGGTAGAGAAGGAAGAAGGAAGTGTTCGGGTGTGTTTTTAAACTCCACACACCTTCACTAGAATCATTTGGACGATCAGCCCTGGAATTTGCCGATCTCTACTGAACAAAGTGTAAAAGGAGCTGTTAAGCTGAAAAATATCACTACATGACATCATGAGGTGGAACGGAGCATTTTGAGCTTTGGAGATGTGGATAGACTAATAATAAACAATTCCTCAAACATGTGAATGAAACAAAACACAACTCCAGATTTGTTTTTGAGGAGGTAATGGCTTTAAGCTCAAAAGAATTCAATAAATTTTGCCTTTAACCATGTTCCCTTCTTAAAACATACCTGGAGTTGTATTTTGTTTCATTGACGTTGGCTTCAGTAAAAAAAAAAAAATCCCTGTGCAGTTTTTAAGTCCTTGAATCATCACCAGACTCGTCCTCAAATTGTTCATTACTGCTGCGAGTTTACATATGTCTGGACATGTTCCTCATTACTTATATTTATTGTTTTTGCAGTGGTAATTCCCACCAGATCTGAGCATATTGAGCACTGAAGCTGTGAAATGACATCTGTTTTTTAATTAGGCATTATTTTAAGTTCTAAATGATGAAATTCCAAAGCGATGGTACTCAAGACCATGTATAAAGAGCTCTGTTTATGGTATTTTCTCATCTATGATATAATGTTTCATCACAAACAGACCTGGAGTTACATTTTGTTTCATTCACACATGTTTAACACACAAATCCTGCATATTTAGTTTGACTCCATCTCTCAGAAAACGTTATTTCCACCTTGTGATGTAAAGTTACTCTTACTTCAGTACAGTACTGGCTCTACCTACCTCTGCGTACAGGCCATTTAACAACATCTGTTTCAAAATGTCACACAAATGTGATTTAGATACAAAACCCTGGAAATACAACTTCTTTGATTTCCCAAAAATTAGATTATTGTTGTAGAATAAATTAAAGTAACCCATGAGTTGTAAGCAAAGACAAGAGGATGGAGCTCTAATGCAGGGGCAGGCTCTAATTAATTAATTTATTTATTTATTAAAACTGTGAAACGTAATTTGCCTGAGTTTAGATTCATTCGTCACCAACTGAGTACAGATGCCGCCAACCTCTTTATGTATTCAATGATATTTTCATATATTACTTAGAGCATTACAACATTGTCACTAGCAACAAACCCTGCAAAGCCTGTACAAACAAACAATATTATTAATAAATGTAAAATGTTAACATTGGCCAGTTTTAGTCTTGTGTATGAGATTTTTCACAATCAGGCGCCCCCCACCCCTAAAAGTGTTTGTGAGCGTCCTCTAGAGGAAACTTTAGGATCATCAAGTTTGGACAGAACTGCTCCTGTTAAAGCAGCAGAGGCCTGGAACTCCTCAGCTGTATCTGTGAGGGAGTCCAGCACTCTGGAACATTTTAAATTCTTATATTTGTATTAATATTTGTTGATGTTGTTGTTGAGCTGCTCCCTCTGCTGGTGATGGACTGTTGGTGTTTGTTTTTTAGTTGTATTTTAAATGTTCCACGGACTGTTTTCTGAAGTCTCTGCACAGCTGCTGTCACTGCCTCTGCTCAGGGACTGCACATGAACATGAGCGTGTAGCTAAATCTGCTCTGTGCAATACAGTTATTGTGCAATGTCCCTGAAATAAAATGAATAAACAAATATTAAGTATAAATTTGTTTATTCCTTAAGTATTGTCCATCTGGCTGTTACATATTATACAGAGCAGGCACCATGAGTGAGCGCTTTGTGCACAAAAAACATAACTGAACTTTTAAAGTTATTATTATTGTAATGCAACTTTTTCTTTAGATTCTGCATCATTTCAAACATTACATCTTAATAACAGTTTTGAAATAATTAATAGTGTAATAATATTTGCAATATTTGATTTCTTCATCATTTCAAAGGGTAAACACAGTCCCACTCTCAGTTTGAAACAGATCTGAGCCTTGGTCATTTCTCTGTGATCAGTTTGTAGATAAAATGATTTCTCACATCGGCTTCTGTCATATAAATAAATATAAAGTCGTTTGAACGCCTCCAAAAGATTGTGATCCTATTAAAGAAGTGTAAGTCCCATTGTTGCTGGCTATGCTTCTGTTGTAGGGAGTATTATACTTCTGATGACATAAACCAAGATAACAAGGGCTGCGCAGTGCAATTTCTCAATCAGTTACTGCAGATTCTGATAGTTTTGCTTTTATTTAAATACTTGTGAATGTTCTTGTGTCCCGTGCAGAGGTCCCTGTCCCTGCCTGTCTGGCGTCTGCGGAGCTGCTGCACCTGATGGACGGGGGGCTGTTGGTGAACACGGCCTACCCCTCGTTCCTGGGGCCGAGGCGGGACATCGACCTGATCATCGCCCCCGAGTACAGCGCGGGTGAAATGTTTGAGGTACAAGTCTGAGTATCTGGGTTCAGAGAGTATTTCCCCACGTACCCGACGGCCTGAGAGGCGATTGGCTGATCGGAAACAGCAGCAGGTTGTGATTTTGTCCTGTACCAAGAACTTTTATGGGGCACAAACGTTCTCTCAAATATGAATGCTTCAGGACTTTGTATTTACTATACCCTGCACGATGTAACTTTTCTGGTGCATTCATGGAGATGTTATTGTTTTTTCTGGAATGTTCCACAGTATGGCATTAAAGTAGACTAAACTAGAAACGCACCACAGAAGTGTTGGATGCGTCTACAGCCACAGAGCTGACCTAACTTGGCCTAATGAGGCCTCTTGTCTCCATGGAGATAGATAAGTTTAATGCCATACTGTGAGACATTCCAGGTAAACCTATTACAGCTCCATAAGGAGAAGTAGGTGGGGGATCTTCCACCAGAAAAGTTACATAAATCTGAAAATACCAGTTGCAAATCTAATCAGAAATGCATTATATCAGTAAAATTGGAATTTGGACACTGTTGTGATGCTGCAGGACACAGAGGAGGGACACTTTTGGCTTTTCCACAGGATCTGCTGACCCTCCCTGACCAGTCCTCCTGTTCAGCTGCACTGAGACCTTTGACTGAGACACAAAGGCAGAGGCGCAGTGGAAATGTTGCAGCAACAGCAACTGCAACAGTTTACTGCAGCAAAACTTGAGACATCTGTCTTGAGACATATCTGTTTCTCTCTCTCTAACTCATGTCTCCTTCTCAGACTTTAAAACTGGGTCGGGCGTACGCAGCGGAGGTGAAGAAACCTTTCCCACAGCTGGATGACGAGGTCCTGGAGGAGGAGAGGCACTGGCCCAGAGACTGCTACGTGTTTGAGGGCAACGACACAGCTCCTACTGTGGTCTTCATGCCGCTCTTCAACAGACGCAACTGCAAAGGTAAACACTCACTCCCAGGGCCCGAGTCTGCAGGGGCCCGAGGCAGAATGTGCCTTAGGGGCCCTCGCTACTTCACCGCCACAAGGGCCTCACTTTGATGTTTCATATCTCAACACGGCACACAACTGTAGTCACATCACTAACTGTGTTTGTGTCATCTTCAAATAGAATATAAATGGAATATAAATGTGAGGGGAAGAATTTCATTTCATTTCGTTTGTATTTGTTTGACAACGTGCCTGTTACAAAGTTGGTATCATTTCTGTTGCTCAAAGGAGTAGGGAGTAGTTCTACTCCAACTGTTTTACATTAACATGTGGTTAACACTTTTAAACCTTTTTTTTTTAACCTTTGGAGCGCTTCGGCCACTTGTATCTGTGATCTTGTCCTTTCGGTCATTACCCAAAGCTCATGACCATAGGTGAGGGCAGGAACGCAGACTGACGGTAAATCGAGAGCTTTGCCTTTCATACACACACACATATGTTTTCGTTTATGGTCGTTCAAACTACTAATAATATTAAAGAAAGCACAAAGGTTTATCGTTTAAAGGTTAGGAACACCAGTAATCACAAGAACCATATACAGGGGGGCGTGGGGTCCTCCTCTACAAATATTTTGAGATTCTAAAACGTTTTCTGATTAATTTCATTGTTGTCCAGTTTGTGTAGGTGCTATCAAAGCAACATTTTACATAGTTTCCAATAAATTCTTCTCTTGGGGGCCTCAGCGTCTGTCCTGCTCACTTCATTATACTGAAAGGAAAACATTTTTTATTCCTGTTATGTTGAATTTTAGGCACAATTTTACTTTCTAAATTTAAAACAATCGTTTAACCTTTTTAATGAGAGGAGATGAATTAATGAAATCAACTTTTTGGATCTTTCTACCATGCCTGAAGAGGGTTTACTGTTCATTAGCAGGATTCACGCTGTTTGTGTTGTGATAGTGCTCTGAAGGGGGAGTGACTTAACCTGGGGAGCAAAGAGCGGGGGGGCTTAGAACATCCAAGACAAAAGTGAACGTTATAAAACATGTAAATATGTTGGTTTAGCATTCTCAAAACAAAAGATAACAAGGTGATCTAAGTATGTTTTGTGTTAGCAGTTGCCCATAGAAGTAAAATAAACCCTCTTAGATCTAAAACAAAGCTCTTACTATGAATCTAAAAAGTCTGAATTGGATTTTCCTGCTCCCTCCAGATGCAGAGGAGTGGTCCAAGAAGATGGAGGAGTTCTCCACATTTCAGAAGAGCTACAGCCCTGACATGATCAAACATCTGCTGGAGACCGCCCAGGAGAACATGAAGAACAACAAGGAGATCCTGCTCAGAGAGGTCACCAAGGCTCTCCAGCGCAGGAGGGCCAGGGCACACGGTGAACAGGTCCAACTAGACCAGCAGCTCCACCCGGTCTGAAGACAGAGAACATGGAGGTGGTCTTCTAGGAGGTTGTGGAACTCAGAAAGTGCCTTCAGATATAATGTGATCTGACCATAGCACAGACCATTACAGTGTTTAAACCCAGTAACAAAACTTGATTGTTTAATGACTCAAACAGGTTGTGACAGGTTAGACTTCTCCAAAACACAGTTAAGATCATTATATTTCCGATTTTACTAAAAACTTTACATTTTTCCTTCCAGTTTGGCCATTTTTTAGGCTTCAGATTTGACTTCCTGGTTGGAAATTATAACATCACGCCGGGTAATTCCATAACTGATGCATCATTTAATGTTTTGTCCTTCAAATTATAAATCAGATGTTACGTCATGACAGTTACTCTGACTTTCCCAAATACTTTTTACTCTTATTCTACTAGTAATTTCTTGGACCACTACTCTGTACTTCTGCTTGAATCATATTATTTTTAAGTAACGCTACTTTTACTTTTACATGTGAAATGAGTTTTATGAATAAAATTTAATTGTCTCTCTGTATTTGTCCAATTCTTTTCAGTTTATGTTGAGATCATGTTACTTTGAGCATCAGACTGGTCATTAGTCTCCAAACATGCTCATTCTGAATATTCTCGACTGTTTTGGGGACTGACACTACCGCAGTTGTGTAGAAAATACTCTCTTCTCAAAACAAACAGACATACTGTGTAAAAATGACTTGTTACAACCCTCTGACAGTGTTACATTATCGTTATTTTACTCTGAATTTCAGTTGATTCGTGCATTTAAGGTCCAAACATTGATCAAGAATAAAAACCTGTTTGTATTTGATTGGGACACTGCATGTTCATGGACACACACAAATGTAAACACACTGATTAGAAACATCAACAATGTCACAAAGGGCAAACAATAAAAGTGAAGGAAAATGGAGCATTTCCTGTATTACCACATGACAGTTTGTGGTGAGGAAACAACATTAGAACATAGATCAGAAAATAGCATAATATAAGCCCTTTAATGGACAAAATATAAAATAAGAACAACGATCTGGTCAGTTTCGTAGCTGAGGGAGTCAAGAGTCTCACTCACTTTGATATTAATGGGATAACGTTAATGTCAGTGTTGGAAGAAGTACTCAATTTTGTTACTTAAGTAAAAGTACAGAGACTGGAGGAAAATTATACTCAAGTAAAAGTAAAAGTATCACATGAAAAAAAATGAAAACAGTATTTTACATGTATTTTGAGGCTTATAAGGGTTCTAATGTAGTGATTTTGATACAGATTTTGTTCAACAGAATCAGTCAAATCTAGCAGTTTTTATTTGTATATTTTTGTAAAGTACAGATTTGTACTTAAGTAGGGCCTGTAGTACTTTACCACTTTTACTTCGTTACGTTCCACCACTGCGTAACACAAACAAATGAGCCACTGAAACAAATCAACACATGCCAATATGCAGCTCGTTTAGATGGCCGCTAGAGGGCGCTCAAAGTCCACGGCTCACACTGAGTTTATTTGGGTCACCTCCTCACGCCAAAGGTGCGAACTTAACTGCCCTGGATGCCCTGCCCTGGACGGGTCAGTAACGCGGTAGAATGAGCAGCTCTACTGTACACCGCGTTAAACCAACAGATACAATGATTATTTTCCTTATAAACACAATTTCAGCACATAAACATATATTTATATACATATAGCTCTATTTTATCACACTGCGCCACGAAATCCACTGATAAAAAGTTGAAATCACACATAAAATGAGCTGAAAATGTTGTGGTTATTTGTCTCGCGCTTTGACGCACGGGTATCGTCTAAACGCGCGGATGTTTTCATTATAACACGCGCGCGCCGGTGCCGAGGGATCGTTACCGGAGCTGGCATCATCATGTATGCCGTGTGAAGTGTGTGTCGAGCGGGGATGAGCGCGGGGAGAAAGGAGAGAGCGCGCCTCGCTTTGGAACGGCTGCTCCCGTATGGCTGGTTACGTGCGCCGTGCGTCACTGGAGATTCCTGGATGATGCTCTCCGCTTTGGGAACGAACGGTGCGCCAGCGACGATCCACTCCACCTGCTCCGCGAAGATTTTCACGTATATATATTTCAAAACGACGGGTATTTTTCGTGATTTCAAACAATAAAGATGCTACGTAAAAGTCCGAGCGAAGATACGAGGTGATCGGTCAAACTTGGGAGAATACTACGGATCGAATCGCTTCCAGGACGCAACGGAACGCGAGCAGGGGAGGTTGGGGAAGATGCTAAAACTTTGTCCGTGTGGTGGAGCGACATGAGCCGGACCTGATCGAAGGATGCTCGGCGTTTGGAATATAGTACCAGTCCTCTTTCTGCAAGCGTATCTCGTGTGCACATCGTCAGGTAAGCGGAGGAGATGGAGATGGAGATGGAGATGGAGGCGAGGTGATAAAACAAACACCGTGGAGTGATTTATGTTTGGATAATATTTTCGTTTCATCGTAGTTGAGTCGTTGTTTTTTTTTGCTTTAAAATTGGGGTAAAGGTCCAATATTACGCGAAATTGACTCTTGTGAGTGTTAACCCACGTTAGAATGTTGTTACCTGCTCAAAAAAACATACGTGGAGTTGTGTTTTGTTTCATTCGCACATGTTTGAGTAATTTATCAATAGTCTGTCTACATCTCCAAAACTCAAAATGCTCTGTTCCACCTTGTGATGTCATGAAGTGGTAGTTCTCAAAAGCTAAACCTTTAGGGTCTGAAATCATCCATTCTAGTGAAGGTGTATAGAGTTTAAAAACACAGTGGAGCATTTCTCGTATTACCACATAAATGCAATATGGGCCCTTTAAAGCTGCGCTCGCTATGATTTCTAGTGGAGGATCTGCTCGTCTCCATGGAGATGCTATTGCCAGTAATGTTCCACGGTATGGCATTAAACCGGTCTTTTTTGACATTTTTTCCATCTCCTTCTATTCCTGGAAAACCTGTTGTCCGTTCTCGTTGTCAGTGGCATCGCTTCTCCGCAAAACTGACCTGGCAGCGTGACCTGCTTGTCTCCACGGAAACAGAGCAGCGTTTAATGCCATACTTTGGAACATTCGTGGCAAGGAAGGAAAAGGAAGCAGGCGGCAGACCCTCCACCAGAAAACTATAGTGCGCCTTAAAACGGTTATGGTTATTAGATCTTGGTTTGGTCCAGGTTTAGTCCTAGATCTGGTTAGTCCTGGTTTGAGTCTGATTGAACTCATTGTGTAATCTTTATTTAGCAGAGGTGGTGGATTAGCCAGAAAAAGTACGAGTTATGTAAGAGTAACAAAGCAAATCTATTCTGCAAAATGGACTTTCAGAGCTTTTAACCATGTGATAATAGTTTCTTTCTCACTGATCTTCTGAAGTTGTATTTAGGGTGATTCAAGCTTGTTTGACAAATCTGTAATCGTGTTTTTCCAAGATGCCAATTTGCTGTTTTCACCAGTTTATTTTATTAATAATATTATAATAATACAACACTTGTACAGCTCTTTTCATGACACTCAAAGACGCTTCACATGGATCAAGACAAACACAAACACAAATGAAAGAAACAGATCAACAGGAGATGCATTTATTTAAAGGCAGTTTTGAACGGGTGAGTTTTCAGAGCTTTTTTGAAGATAATGAGTGTGGATGAGAGGGTGGGGCATAGAACGATAATAAAATCTGGAAGGTGAACCCAAGATGGCGTAGTGTTGTTTTCAGTGGCCTGTGATCACTGGCGATGTGGAGCGTTTGGACCAATCAGAGCGAGAGCTGCTAGCCCAGGCTCAGAGCGGGGCTAGGCTAAGTCTTACAAACCTAACTTAGGCGTTTTGAGGATTTAAAAATTAAAAAAAAAAGTTTATGTTGTGAAAATAGTAAAGAATCCCTACAAAATCCGACCTTTGTGGAAGTTGTCGAAGTCCTGTCAGCCAAACACGGGCAGTTTGAATTCCCCAAAAATGCATCGTGCTCTATGGAAGAATTCTTTCTGGGCCCAAGCTCCCGGGAGCTGCAGTACCTGGAGCGGCCACTAGTCTGTTTTGAGGACAGAGGGGGAGTGCCTTATCCAGTTTTTATTATAGATCCATGGGTGGGGGCAGCAGCGGAGAAGGCCCTGTCCCTCCAGGTCTTGTGTTTGGTTGGCGTCAGCTGAAGTTCATGTGGTGGTGGAGGAGCTCAGAGACGTCGGTGAGGACCAGGTTATGGAAGGACTTGTACACCGTGGTGAGGAGCTTGAACTGGACGCGCAGAGGGATCGGGAGCCATTAATCGGTGATACGCGTAGGATTCGGCAGCGTTGTGTACTCGTTTAGATATTCACAGGAGGCGCTGACTCTTTGTTGTGACGTTTACGGCGACGTCAACTCTTGTTTCTGTTAAATTCTTTTAAAATTCCAACATAACGATCCACAGTTTTCATAGATTATAATTATACAGCAGACACAAGCACAATACGTCTCTAAAGGTGGACGATGGAACCTTTAGGGGTGGGTGGGTCACCTGCTGGTCTCCATGGAGATGTTATTGCTTTGCCTAGAATGTCACACAGTATGGCATTACACTTACCCGCCCTGCATTTGTTCAGCTACATGTATTTCTGTTTCAAAAGAAGTCGCCTCTGCACTGATCTGACCTGTAACTTGACCTGTTGGCATCGCCTGCTTGTCTCCATGGAGAAAGAGAAGTGCAATGCCATACGGTGGAGCATAACAGGCAATGCGATATGAGCACCATGGAGAAAAGCAGGCGACAAATCCTCCACCAGAAAAGTTACATAGTGCATCTTTAAAGGCGCTGGACTTGATTTTTACTGTCTTAAAAATGTTCTTCCTCACTTCCCTTATGCGTTCAGAGCGTCCTAATCATTCACCACGATAAGTTTAGAAGAGCGAAGTTTTGACATCATGGTAATGCGAACAACAACTAGCATGCTAACAGTGCTCTTCTTGTTTTGAGAATGAGACACTTTCTAATTAGATGCAGACAGTAGACAGTGTATGTGTACTGGAGAAAAACTGAAGATTTGACTTAATCACGTGAAAAAATCAAGTACAGGCCCTTTAGTGAAGTAATTACTAGTACTCAAAAGTAAAAATGTATTTGGAGAAACTTGAGTAGTCTCCTGAATAACAGTTTGGACCTAAAATGTAAAAACAAAATCTGATTTATGATTTAAAGGCCTGTATCAGATTTTTTCTCCATGTATTTGAGCAAAATGTGTCTTGGTACAGATGCAGTTTTTGAGGTCAAAATATGTCTGCTGTGTTCTGTCTGCTTCTGATTATAAAGTGTTTTATTATACGATAATCAGGAAGTGCGCTAGTATCAGGCTAGTTCTTGTGAGCATCACAGTGATGCAAACCTCTGCTTTGGTCTCTGAGAGTTGTTGAAAATCACTTATAAACTCATGAATAATTAGGACGCTCTGAATGCATCAGGTAAGTGAGGAAGAACTTTGGACCACTGCAAAGTGTTTAAAATGAACTTGTTTTTCACGTTTGTAAGAAAAGTAGAAATCAGGTAGAGGTGCCTTTAATATAACCGGACAAACAAACAGTTTAATAAAACACACTCCATGAATGAATGTCTGCTTTTTACATCACTGTGTGTTCTTTTTTAAAAACATAAAGGTTTGTCACATGTTTGAGTGAGTCAGCACTGTCCTCTGACTGACGTGTCACTCATCAGATGATCTTCATGGTGTGACCTCTGACCTCTGACCTGACAGGTTTAATGTCACGTGATGCAATACAAAATATATATCGACAAAAGGAAGGTTTTGCCATGAGGGATCCACTCTCAGCCATTATGAGCCATTTCTTCATGGAAGAGCTGGAGGAAAAGGCCTTGAAAACAGTCCCACCACATGAGAGCCACCCCTGTGGAGAAGATATGAGGATGACATATTGGAGAAAATAAAGCAAGGACACAGAAGGGCTAACTGAGCGCTTTAATACAACAGATGAAACAGGAAACAAACACACTTGTGAGGAGGAGAAGGAGGAAAAGGAGGACAAGGAGGGAATTATGGCTTTTTTTGGACATAAACATCAAACCTGATCAGGACAGAAAACAGTTTATAAAAAACACACAGATGTGCATCTCGTGGACCTCACAGCACACCTCACAGCACACAAACCTTCTGTATCAGAATATTATTCGAGCGCTTCACCATCATCACAAAGGAGGAGGAAGAGGAGGAGAAACACTAAAAAGCCAGATGGACGAGGATTTTGAAGGACATAATCACAATACAAACATCAAAACTATAGCAAAACCACCAACTAACGACAGCTACGGGTACATCCCAAGGACAAAATACAAACAGATCAAAACTGCAGTGTTCTATATGAAATACCAGGCAAAACATACAGTAAAACATATATCGAGGAAACAGGGAGACATTTCAGCAAAAGAAAAAGGAACATCAGAAAGAATGTGAAAAACAAACCTCCACACGACTCACCAGGGCAGGAGGAGAGAAGAACAGAGGGCACGCCAGGCAAAGCTCAGATCAGCCAAACCACTGCAAATGTGAAAATCATATTTAGACTGGGCCACTCCAAAATACTGCGAACAGACGGACACAAGAACAAACACCAGAGGCTATGGAAATAAGAAAACGGAACGTATTGTTATTTGGCTGCTTTGCTTGTAAATAAATTCCTATTCCTATTATGGATCGATAATATGCCGGCCTCAATGAGCTTCATTTGACTGGAGCTGAATGCCGTGGGTGACATCACATTTACTTAGTCCACTTCTTTAAGACGTTTAAGATCAGCTCGTCAGTGACACGTCGATCACACGAGGCTTCTGAGGAGGGGGACAGATGCTCGTCCAAACACGTCGAGGTAAAAAATCTAAACTTTTTGTCTTTAAAAAGATCACATTCTGATTTTTGGTGCTTTCAAAGAACAGATATAAAGATTACAAACCAGATCTGAGAGTAAGACATAAAAAACAACAAAACATACAAGTAATTACTCAAAGAGAAGAGAGTGATACAGTATTTTCCTCAAGTACGCTGTTACTTTAAACAAAACTTTACTGAAGTAGAAGTCAAAGTGGTGTAAAAACTACTCGTAAAAGTACAATTCCTTCGGTTACAGCGTACTACCCAGAGATCTGCTTCACCAAACCCCATCAGCCAGGCCCGCGTGGATAAATGAGTCTTATTTAAGTGTGATTTTGGTGCAGACTCCAGCTCGTGCTTCATCTCCTCCTCTCTCTGTGCTGAATGAGCCTGATGTGGGTGAGTCTGGTGTATGAAGGCAAATGGCAAAGTAATAAAGTAATGAAGCACGCTTAATAGAGTTAACTACGCGAGCGGGGCGGTTTCTGGTTCTGTTTGCGCCGCTCGCCTCGCCTTTTAGAATGGCCCTGCTGCTTTAGAGGTAGTGTCTATTCAGCTTTAAACGGTTATGAAGTGCTTTTCTATCAATCTTTCTATCTTTCTACCTCTTCATGGTACTCAAAGCTCTTTACATCGAGGAACCACTCACCCACACGCATTCATACATTAATGTGCGCAAACACTGGGGGCGACATGGGTGAAGTGTCTTGCCCAAGGACACAGCAACGTTTTCATATTCCTCTGTGAATTCCTCTGAAATCACGCCGCCAACCTGTGGAGAGAACGAGCACTCTGCCGTTACCGAGCTACGTCCGTCAGTCCTGGTTGAATCCCGGTTTTGTAGGGCACCAACGGGTCTATCGCATTTGGTCGCTGTGTCATAAGGCAAGACACTTTATAGCGGTGGGAGGGGCCGATGGTGCAGATTGCCGGGCCAAGCGTGGAGTGAATGAATAATTAGGAATGCACCGATACTGTACTGATGTTGGATATCGGTGCCAAATATCGATATCGGCTTCCAAGATCCCATTTTGTTCGAGAAACCTGTGTAATAAGAAGATTTACTGGCTGACGTTGGTCCAAAACGTCTTGTAATATTAAACTTGTATTTTCACAAAGCTGATCTGTAGTTACTTGATGATAAATAACAGTCAAAAAACACACTTGGATCATTTTGCGACACGGTGTTTGTGTTTAAAGGAAATACATTCTATTTTCTGTTAATATCTGGTATTGGCAGACACTTAAAGCAAGTATCGGCATCGGTATTGGAACAGAAAAAGCTGGATCGGCGCATCCCAATCAATAATCTACTGTAAAGCGTTACATAAATGAAATGCTTTATTATCGGCCTGCTATTAAAGGTGGTGTACCCGATGTTTAAATCTTAGAAATGTGAAATTGTTCCTTTTAAACAGTTTGCAGTGGTTCAAAGTTATTCCTCATTTACTTTATGTATTCTAATGGTAAATGGTCACATCTTTATGTAGTGCTTTTTAACGTTCAAGTTCAACAAGGAACCACTCACTCATTCACACAGACACTGGAGTCCGTGGATCTGAGCGCTCAACCAATGACGTTTACGTCGAGAGCGTGATTCGAACCGTCAACCTTTGGATCAGTGGACAAACGCTCTATCTACTGAGCTACTGCCGCCCCGTACATAAAGCCAAAGTATCGGCATCAGTATCGGAACAGAAAATGCTGTCAATAATCTACTGTAGAGCTTTACAGAAATCAAATGCTTTATTATTGCGTTATTAAAGGTGATGTACCTGATGTTTAAATCTTAAAAATGTGAAAATGTTCCTTTTAAACAGTTTGGTCCAAAGTTATTCCTCATTTAACTTATGCACTGATTCACCCTAATGATTTTTTAAGCACTTTTCACAACTGTCAGAGGCCAGTTTGTCATCGCTGCTAACAACTAGCATGCTAACATTCTTGTACGATAAAACGCTTTATAATTAGACACAGACAAAACACATTGGATTTATTTGACCTCAAGAGCTGCGTATACAACATATCCGCACTGGGACGAGACACGTTTTACTCAAATACAAAGAAAAAAATTAGGTACAGGCCCTAAAAAATAATCAGTGACAAACAATAAGTTGGCAAGAATCCGCAGAGAGGGCAGCCAGAACCACGCACTCGTTTAATACTCCTTTAATACTGCGTAATCCTAATCTGACCCTCCCTCCAATGCCTAGCACCTGCCAGCACCCGCCAGCACCCGCACGTCCTGCCCACATGTCCACAGCGCAGAGAGGGACAGCTGCAGAGAGCGCGGGAGCTAAGGGCCCCGCCGGTAGTCAGGTTTTATAATGTTATGGTAATGCTACAGAAATAGGACAGAGTTGTGACACGGGCTGGAAGATAAAGATGAAGGAAAACAAGAGAAGAAAACAGGGATGGTGATGGCGTTTCATGCTATGATACGATTTTGATACTAAGGAAAAGACTTGATACTCAATACCGATTCCGATACCATGGTAATAATAAAAAAACACTCTTTATTTAGACAATAGAAAGTGATTTTCAACATTAAATCTTTATTAAATCTTTCTTTTCTATTCCCACATGGACTTATATCTGTGTAACCCCTGTGAATGGGAGTTTTTTTTTAGTATCGATACCTGCAAAAAATTGGTATCTAGTTTTGGTACTAGTTTAAGTATTGATTAGTATCTGATTTTTTATATTTCTGGCAGCCCTACAGAGTACTACATTTTATTAACGTTGATACAGGTGCAAAATTAGTCAAGTAAAAGTTTTGCAGAAAAATACGTACTTCAGTCAAAGTACCTGTTTAAAAATGTACTTAAAGAATAAAGAGGTGTTAAATGTCGATTTGTGCAGATTTCAGTAGCAGTAAAAATACTTTCTTTATTTTTCTAGTGAATTTTCAAGGTCCTATATCACACAAAATGGACTCTTATGATCTTTATGTCATGTTTTAATGTTGTTACCTCTTCAAAAACACACCTGGAGTTGTGTTTTGTTTCATTCACATGTCTGAGTAACACTTTATTATTAATCTGTCTACATCTCCAAAGCTCAAAATGCTCTGTTCCACCTTGTGATGTCATGAAGCTGTAGTTTTCATGCTAACGGCTCCTTTTACGTTTTGTTTAGTAGCGATGGACAGTACCAGCGCTGAAATTATCCAAATGATTCTAGTGAAAGTGTTTGGAGTTTAAAAGCACATTGGAGCACTTCCTGTATCACCACATGACATCACAAGGTGGAACAGAGTGTTTTCTGTTTGAAAGAAGAACTTCAGGTATGTTTGTGATGAGGAAACAACGTTATATCCGTCTTGCATTTATTCAGTTACATCCATTCTCACTGTGAGTGGGATCGCCTCGCCACAGATCTGACCTGTAACTTGCCATCACTTGCTTGTCTCGGTGGACGCAATTAAGCTAAAGTAATAACATCGCCATGGAGACAAGCAGCTGGTATACCCTCTCATCAAAAAAACTTTTAAATGAGGCTAAAAACCGTAGCTTCTAGAATTTGTCAGAAAAGACTGGGCTGTGTATACATTTTTTTTTTTTGAGCATTTTATAACTTTCTTTATTAACATTTTCAGTTTAGAACAAATATTTTACAACCAAGAAAACAAAAACAAAAAAATAAAAAATGATAATAATAAAAGGAAAAAAAATAATAAAAAGGGTGACAAGGACAAGCTTATTGTTGGTGCAAAATAATCTGTAAAATACTCAATAAACATCACATACAGTAAAAGAAATGAATATAAATTAAATAAATCAATAAAAATAAATCAATAAATGACTTGCATAACAAAATCCTACGTAAATAAAGAAATTAAATACTAATAATAAAATAATATATAAAATTAAAAATAAAAATATATGTACATTAATATATTAAAAAATAACAATATATGTACATTAATGTATAAAATAAAAAATAAAAATATATGTACATTAATATATAACATTAAAAATAAAAATACATGTACATAAATATATAAAATTAAAAATAAAAATATATGTAGATTAATGTATAAAATTAAAAATAAAAATATATGTACATTAATATATAAAATAAAAAATAAAAATATATGTACATGTGTGCGTGAATTTTACATTTAAGAATTCTATGTTCTATTCTACTCTGTTTTTTAAGTTTCAGATGGTGAGAAGCGGCCTGTACAAGTCTATGGAAGTTCAGTAGTTTTATAAATATTTGTTAAGCCCAAAAACTTGCTCTCTGACAACTTTGTAACTGAATTATGCCACCGCTCTTTGGCTCATTTTAAAAACATTTATACAAAGAAAACCTTGGATTTTGTGCTAGTTTTTGTTTCACCTGGATAAGCCCAGTAATTACAGAGATTGTAATAACCTTGTATGCAGAGAAACAGTCAGTACAACCTCAGAAGAACAGGCATCTTCAAAAACATGAAGAAAAGAACTAAGAAAAGAAAAAAAAAAAGATTGTATTTCTGTTAGAGGGATTAGTTTATGGAACAACCTGAGTGCTGATTTAAAAAAGTCCAACACTGTAGAAGCCTTTAAAAAGCTATAGCGCTCTGGAATGAATGAAGCATGAATTCAATTTATTTTTATTTTGTCACGTATATATATATAGTAAGTTGTAAGTGAAATTGTAAAAACAAACTTGCTCTTCATACGCTGCTTTTCTTTCTTGGTGTTTTCTCATTGCTAAACAGGATTAGGCTTTATAAATACTTTTTACTTCAGCCTAAACCTTTTCGGTCATGATCCAAATGGGGTAATAGCCTGTGTTTTTTGTAGTGCTGCAAAATGACCAAATATACTACTACTACTACTGCTCCTACTACAACTATTATTATTATTATTACTACTACTACTGTACCTGATTTTTGTTTTGCCCAGTACAGATATATTATATAAGCAACTCTTGAGGTCAAAAATAAGTCCTCTGTGTACTGTCTGCATCTAATTATGAAGCGTTTTATTGTCTCAGGAAGTGCATGTTAGCATGCCAGTTGCCGTTCGCCGTGCTCCGCTCTGGTCTCTGAGAGTGGTGAAAAGCGTTTATAAACTCATCGCGGTGAAGAATTAGGACGCTCTGAATGCAAAAGGGAAATGAGGAATAACTTTGAACCACTGCAAAATGGATGCCAAGTTTTGTTTTTCATGTTTTCATGTAAAAATCAGATACAGCGCCTTTAACTTTATGCTTTTAAAGACGACCTGTTGCGCTTGTGTCGTTACAATCTACATAGTTCTAATCTATGACACTTGTGGATTGTTATGTTATAATTTAGACGTTTTAAAATATGAAAAGGAGGAAGTGCTGTTTGTTAATGGCGAATAAAGTAAGACAAAAATGTAAATATGACATTTTGCTGTTGTGTAATGTGCGTGCGGATGTTTCTGTGTTTGTTCGGGGACAGTCCTGGGGCGCTGTTCTAATGGTGTGAGCTGCCGGCCCTGCCTCTCCACCGCCTCGGGACTCAGCGAGGAAAAATACTCTAGTGTCATAAATACAGCGGAAAAATGAAAATAATAGGCCCAAAACGGCGAGCGCTTTAAACTAATGGCTTTTCAAACTCAAATCACATGGGAGAATAATATACAGGCTGGAATAATGACAGATCCAAGGAGCTGTGTGTAGTGTGCACTCTACGCCTGGATTTGACTGATGAGATTCTTGTTGGACTAAAACGTGCCGCGCGAGAAGCCGACTAAAAAGGGGCACGTCACCTGCAGAAAGAGCCGGAAGAACCAGAAAGATCTTGTCTGGGATCATGTCAGTGTCTCGTAGGATTTCAGCAGATTTTAGGCTCTCAGGGGGCGGGGATAGGTGCATCGATCAGGTATGAGTGGATGTCCCGGGGGCGGGGCTAGGTGTATCGATCAGGTATGAGTGGATGTCCCAGGGGCGGGGCTAGGTGTATCGATCAGGTATGAATAGATTCCTGGGGGGCGGGGCTAGGTGCATAAATCAGGTATGAGTGGATGTCCTGGGGGCGGGGCTAGGTGTATCGATCAGGTATGAGTGGATGTCCCGGGGGCGGGGCTAGGTGCATAAATCAGGTATGAGTGGATGTCCCGGGGGCGGGGCTAGGTGCATAAATCAGGTATGAGTGGATGTCCTGGGGGCGGGGCTAGGTGTATCAATCAGGTATGAGCAGATTCCTGGGGGGTGGGACTAGGTGTATTGATCAGGTATGAGTGGATTCCTCGGGGGCGGGGCTAGGTGTATTGATCAGGTATGAGTGGATGTCCCGGAGGTGGGGCTAGGTGTATCCCACTCACTAATGTTCGTTTAGCATCAGAACTTCTTTTATCACACGGTGATAAACTGTTTTAGTGCTGATAACATCACGAGCTAGAGCTGCAACTTCATGTTAACCGCACAGACAGCGGCGCTTTCTGCACTTTCTGCACTTTCTGCTGTGTTGCTAAACAAATAATCCGTCTATTACACATCTCAATATATCTGACCCAAACTGCACTCACAAAACTACACCTGCAGGGGGAGCCCATGCAAAAACTATGTAGAAAAAAAGTACTAGAAAACAATGTATTTATGTTAAGACAGATTAAACTTGTGACTTTTTATATAGCAATACCAAAAAACACCAAATCTTCAACTAATTCTCTCAGTCACTTCTGCTTTCTGCTATTATCCCATATAAATGTTTATAATCTAAATAATTATTCAACTAATACAGATTGTGGTCGACTAAATGACTAAAGGATTACAGCCCTAATCCTCTGTTACTGTTTTTAAAAAGATACAAGAATCACAACTGAGCCTGTGCCTCCAGAGTCTTCACCTGCAGATAGAGACACGTCCAAGTTTGTCTCATTCTCAGTTTATGGACAGGTTCATGTGAAGCTCAGAACCTCCAGAATTCCCTCCCTGAGCTGCAGAGGCTGCACTAGCACTGAGTCAGGATTGGTGCAGGTGCTGGAGTTGGAGGAGCATTTTAGGTTCTATATTTCGCAAAATTGACTCTTGTGAGCTTTACGTCTTGTTATGATGTTGTTACCTCCTCAAAAACAGACCTGGAGTTGTGTTTTGTTTCATTCACATGTTTGAGTATCTCTTTATTTATGCTCTGTTCCACCTTGTGATGTCATGAAGCTGTAGTTTTCAAATGAACAGCTCCTTTTACCTTTTTATTAGGAGAGATTTGCAATTCCAGAGCTGAAATCATCCAACTGATTCTAGTGAAGGTGTGTGGAGTTTAAAAACACGGTGGAGCACTTCCTGTTTTACCACATGACATCACATAGTTTAATAGACCTTACAGAAGAACTCCTCCAGCCTAAATATTCAGGTTTGTGTGTTAAACATGTGTGAATAAAACAAAACACAACTCCAGGTCTGTTTGTGACGAGAAAACATTATAACATAGAACAGAAAGTTGTGTAATCTGGATCCTTTAAACCAACTTTGATTTTGACCTTATCTCCCAATACGCTAAAGACAGTTTCCTAACATGTCTGCCTTGTTCTCAGGTCAGAAGATCCAGTCGAAGCTCGATGAGGGGTGGTGGGCCTACAAGGATGTGGTCCAGGGCAGCTTCATTCCAGGTAGGACCACGGTTCTTCTGCCTCAGCTCTGCCGCTCTGTGGTTTTTCGCTCTTTCAAACCAAACGCAGCAATGTTCTGACCACACTGACCTCGTAGTGTGATATATTTTGTGGTACGTTGGCTTGTTCGCTTGCACTGACTCCGCCCCTTTACTACAGCGATGTTCAGTTTGTGTACTACAAATGTACACGGGATATGAAGGATCTGGTTTGTTCCAACTTCACCAGGTTGTAGCGCTCGGATGTACTAGTATATGTGAGAGTTGGTAGACAGATTCTTATCCAGAGACATGGAAGTCCGTTGGGGGTTCGTTACCTGCTTGTTGCTATGGAAATGTCACTGCTCTGCCTTGAATGTTCCACAGTATGACATTAAACAGCTCTTCTTCACGTTTGTTCAATTACAGGTGGTTTTAGAGCTCAAAAACATGGCATTTTCACAGATCTGACCTGCAACTTGGTCTGGTTTGGTCTGCAATGAAGATAAAAATGTTTAATGCCATACTGTGAAACATTCCAGACAAAGTTTTAACATCTCCATGGAGGAAAGCACTTGACGGAGCCTCTATTAGAGAAGTTACACAATGCAGGACTGCTGTATTGATATTTTTTGGCTTTTTCTATGACAGTCCTACGATTTTGTTGTGTTTTAGTGGAAAGAAACTTGTTTAAACACTTGATATATTTACTGGTTTGATTTGAGTAGAAGTATCGAGGGCCTTGGTGTATCGTATCGAATCAGGAGTGACCCCGTGATTCCCGGCCCTAATAATAATAATAATAATAATAATAATGATGATGTAAGTGTATCCAGTGAACATCTTGTGGCCTCCATGTCGTTCCTCTTCCCTCTGCACACCGCCCACAGCAGCAGACACTCAGTCACGTGACCGCGGAGAGGAAGCGAGGAGCAGATCTGCTGAAGTCGCTGCAGAGTCATTCACACATGGACAGAAGTGTGTCAGCTCAGATCCACAAGTACGGCCAAGACGCTGAACCACCCTGCAGGGCTCTTACGTAACTCTGCCAAACAGCATACATCAACTTTGACTCATTATAACGAGTAGTGTTGGTCCGATACCATTCTTTTGGGATCCGATACCGATACTTGGCCCTTTTTGTTTGGTCGCAACAAAAAAAAAAGCACAAATTAAAAACTAAAAGGGTATCAGCAACTCAACAAAGGGCTCAAACCATATTAAAATAAAATAAAAATAAAAAAAACACAAGAAATAAACAATAACAATAATAAGAGTAAAAAGGAGTTCTGAATGGAGGTGTATGGGTGTAAAGGATATAACCCTCCTATTTTATTTTTTTTAAAGTGATTTTTTAATGACAATTTTATTATTGTTATTATTGCTATCATTATTTTTTTTATTTTTTTATTTTTTATGTATTATTATTATTATTATTATTATTATTATTATTATTATTATTATTATTATTGTATAATATTTTTTAAAGCTTAAAAAATAAAGTATATATATATAAAAAATAACAATAATGATGATAATTATTACTATATCCCTAATACCAGTGAGCAAATATTCCATTTTCTATTATGCTCCTATAATTTGTTATTCTCCATGGCAATTATTTTTTCTAGATTGTACTGATTGTGAATTATGTTTTTAAAGTATTCTAAATGTAAATTTGATATTGTTGAAGCCTTAAAAATAAAAATCTTTCCTAACAAAATAATAGTATTCAGAAAAGGTGTGAACTTCCGCTCAAAAACGCACGTGACGAAATTTAAAAAAAAAAATCCATTGTCTGTACCCAAGATCGAACAGAAACCCAAAACTTGGCCGATACTTGACCTTGGTGTACTCGCCGATACCGATACCAGTCCGATACCATAGTGTGAAAAAGTACACTTAGGTAACATACAAGAGCAAAAAATACATCTTCAATTTTAAAGAAATGCCAGAATAAATCATTTTGAGGACTAAAATATTACGATAAGACGAGAAGTAGCGCTGATTTAAGCTGATTTAAGAACTTTCACTTTCTACCACAGTGGCGATAAAAACAACAGTGAGGCCTGTAAAAAGAGGCTCATCCTCGGAGCACACGGCCAGTTCTGCAGAGTAAACAAAGTCTGAGTTAGCGCCGCTGCCGCTGCCGTTGCCGTTGCCGTTGCCGCTGCCGTTGCCGCTGCCGTTGCCGCTGCCGTTGCCGCTGCCGCTGCCGTTGTTGTCGGGCTGCAGTCTTTCAAGTTATTTTACCAAGTTGTGCGTCCACATTAAAGGTTAAATTAAGGTATAAAAGAGGTACACAAATGTCTTTTCTGTCATTATTAGTGTGTTTTAAGCCTCCGCAGTCTGTGTTTAACCTGCTCTGTGCGTTAGCGGGAGTATTATCTCCTCTGTCCCTCTATAGTCTGGTGCAGTGGGTGAGTTGTACAGTTGTAGGGAGTATTATCTCTTCTGTCCCTCTATAGTCTGGTGCAGTGGGTGAGTTGTACAGTTGTAGGGAGTATTATCTCTTCTGTCCCTCTATAGTCTGGTGCAGTGGGTGAGTTGTACAGTTGTAGGGAGTATTATCTCTTCTGTCCCTCTATAGTCTGGTGCAGTGGGTGAGTTGTACAGTTGTAGGGAGTATTATCTCTTCTGTCCCTCTATAGTCTGGTGCAGTGGGTGAGTTGTACAATTGTAGGGAGTATTATCTCTTCTGTCCCTCTATAGTCTGGTGCAGTGGGTGAGTTGTTGTACAGTTGTAGGGAGTATTATCTCCTCTGTCCCTCTATAGTCTGGTGCAGTGGGTGAAAATCACTCCTGAAGAGAAAGAAAAGAAAATGGAAGTACTATTTTCCGTGTGGCATTTAAAGGTCCGTACGCTGTAAACTGGACAGAACCATAAATATTTCCTCATTTGTATTCATTTTGAAAGGTGCACTGTGTAACTTTTCACCTCCTTGTTTCTATGGATATGTCAAAGCTCTGCCTGGAATGTTCGACAGTGTGACATTAAACAGCTCTACCTTACATTTATCCAATTACAAGTGAGCTGGGTTGTTTCTCCACAGATCTGACCTGTAACTTGGTCTGGTTTAGTTTCCCTTGAAGAAAGACACATTTAATGCCACACTGTGAAACATTCTAGACGGGCCAGTTTGTGTGTGTGTATGTGGCCAGTCCAGTCTGTGTGTGTCTGTGTGTGCTCAGACTTGTGATTGTGTGTCTGTTCCTGGTGTGTGTACTGCGCTGTGTGTGTGTCTTTGCTCATCAAACATCAGGAGCAGCTCACAGTCTGTGGTGTGGTCACTGTCCTCTGTGTAAAGTCATTGTGTGTGTGTGTGTGTGTGTGTGTGCGCTCTGCTGTCTCACGCTCCACAGCAGTGAAAAGAGACCTGTGTGTGTGTGTGTGTGTGTGTGCAGTTTACAACGGTCCAGACGAGAGCTGTCAAAAGATCCAAAATCAAGATACTAACGATATTAAAACTATTATCAAAACTAAACATAGGTGTCCATTCTAAAAAAGTCACAGGTCAGAAATGAACCTTTTGTGAACAGCTTTAGAAATAACTGCTGCATCAGAACAAGTATAAGATCCATAGTTGCAGGTTTGCGATCTTCACGCACAATTGGCTTATTTAGAAAAATCTTGCAGGGGAAAATCTGTGTCTGTGGGTTGTTGTGTTCTCGAGCTGTTTTTAAAAGTGTGCGGCTGAAAAATCTGAACAGATCGCGTCACTAAATGGGAAATTTCGGCGTGTCATGTGCTGTGTGTGAAAGCCTCTTTTTGTATGTGGTTGAGGTGTGCACCTGTCGTGAACACACTGAAACACACACCAGGGAGAGGAGGCCGATGACAGCGCACACTTAACTCATCTCGCACAGGTGAGTGGATCTATCAGAGATACAGCCTGAAAAGGTTCCCCGTTGACGTGTTGGTTGTTTGTGTTCCATTAGCTGTGTAAGCACACGCATTCCTGATGGGATCAAAACAATAACTGACCGGACACACTTCCATAAGACCGGGGCCTATGGTGAGGACAAACTATAGAGGCTTTGCACCGTCACGTGACCCCCATAGCAACGGTAACTACGCCGCCATGACACCAGGCACGCGATTGACTTCAGTTCAGTTGCATCAGAGAAACATGGAAACAGGTTTTGTTGTGTATCTTGCTGGTCTAGCCGATTTGTTTCTTCAATGTTCCTCTGGAAATTACTCATCAGGAGCTCAAACAAGGGAATTATCGAAAAATGACGGGAATTATGGCTTGCAAACATAAACCGCGAAGAGATTTTGAATGGTGCCATCATGACACCTGAAGTTTGCTCATGTTACTTTTAATCGAGGTATTTGTTATTCAGATTGTTTCATAGCTTATCTAATGAAAGAAGCAAACTTACTGAACTAAAATTTCATTCATTTATCCAGGAAAACCCGCACCAGTTTACGATCCAACGAACCCAGACTGGGCTCCTACGAGCAATATGGGGCATGAGTCGAAGAGCTCTGTGAGCCAAACTACGAAAGAATCGACCATGAAAAGATACTCGCGAACGTTAGAAAGATCCACTCGCAAAAAACGATTAATTCTAGAAGACATAGATATTAGAGATTGATTTGAGCTTTTCCAAGGAGTTTTTTCGCTCATCTGACGCTAGAGATTCCAGATATTTCGGGAGAGATGAAACACGCTCGTTCTGTTTAGCAGCCACGTTTGATGTTGCGTGCCCGGTATCATGGTGGCATAGTTACCGTTGCTATGGGGGTCACGTGACGGTGCAAAGCCTCTATAGCCTTTTATAGCCTAAATAATATATTATAAATGTAATGAAACAAGAAGAGAGGAGAGCAGAAGTAAAAATGCTTTTATTACAGGCTGTAACTGTACATTTAATGCAATTAAATTGTCTTTAGTTGGTTATTTTTCATATTTTTTGTGGTTTTTGAGAGCACATAGTCTAGAATACACCCATGGACCACTATGGAACCTACTGGACCACTGAGGGATTACACAGATATAAAACCACATGGGAATAGAAAAGAAAGTTGTTTTTTTTTAATCATCATCATGGTATTGTAATTGGTGTTGCATGTTGAGTCAATTCCATAGTATCAAAAAGTTCTAGCCCAGACCCTAGTACTGACACTAAAACTAACGTGTCTTGTAGTACCATTTGAACAGCGTTGTCGTGGAGACCGTCCCGTGGGCCTGTGTGCTGTCTGCTCTGTACATGGGCTGTTTGATCACGTCTGTGTGTGTGGCGTCTCTGATCCCGGTGCCCCTCCAGGGCCCGCGCTCCAGCCTCATCTCCGTGGACGTGCTAACAGATCGTGCTACCAGAGACTCAGGGCGGGGTTAGTGCAAAGGTCTGCTCAAATCCTCTGTATGTTTGAGATGTGAGTGCAAATACACAGCGCGGTGACGTTCTGTAATGGTGGATCTGTGCTGTATAATCCCATAAACCCTCCTCCTCGACAGGATCACCAATCCCAATCCCACCGCTCACCTTTCGCTAAATGCTGCACACGTATATGGCACTAGCGCGGTTTATGATATTATAGTGTCTGGAGCTTTTCTCAGACGAGTGGACATGGATTTTACAATTGACATGGTATGGGTTGGTTTTCTCTTGCCTGGATCCTTCTTCAGTATTTTACAAAGATGAAGAGACTGTCCATATCAAAACAAAGGACAAAATTATCACTGGGGACTCAAAAACATGGCGGAATCAATGAGTTAAAAGCATCAAACTCTGTTCATTTGAGCTGAGGGTAACTTCAATATGGCAGGTGACTAATCATTGATATAAAAAGGTAGATCTGGGGTACAACCCTTATTCCGACAGACCGCCACTCCGACACTTTTTGATGCCGCCATTACAACAACCTACTCATAGTTTGGAGCGTCACCTTTTTTGCCTGAACCAGGTCTAAACCAGGTCTAAACCAGAACTAAACCAGAACTGAACCATGACTGAGTGTTGGGACGGTCACTCGACAGTCTACGCAGGCGAAAGGCCCGATCGCACTTTGCGGAAACCATGTTCCACGGGCTCGGGGTTCTCTCTCTCCTGGTTCTCTCCTTTCCCTCCTCCTCTCTCCTTTTCCCCCTCAGCTCCTCTCCTTTATCTCCTCCCCCTCCTCTCTCCCTTCCTCTCCTCCTGCCCCTCTCCTCCTCTCCAGTCGGTGTGCCGGTGCAGTCTCATATCTCCTTTACCCCCCCTCTCCTCTCCTCCTCCTCCTCTTCCCTCCCCAACTCTCTCTCCCCCTCTCTCTCCTCCTCCTCTCTGCCTCTTTTCCTCTTTCTCCTCCCCCTCTCCTCCCCCTCCCCTCTCTCTCTCCTCCCCCTCTCTCTCCTCCTATCTCCCCCTCTCCTCCCCCTCTCCTCCTCCTCCTCTCTCTCTCTTTCTCTCCTCCTCCCCCTCTCTCCTTCTCCCCTCTCTCTCCTCCTCCTCTCCCCCTCTCTCTCCTTCTCCCCTCTCCTCCTCCCCCTCTCTCGCTTCTTTCTCCCTCTTCTCTCTCCTCTCTCTCCTCTCCTCCTCTCCTCCTCCTCTCTCTCCTCTCCTCCTCCTCTCCTCCTCCTCTCTCTCTCTCCTCCTCTCCTCCTCTCTCTCCTTCTCCCCTCTCCTCCGCCCCCTCTCTCGCTTCTTTCTCCCTCTTCTCTCTCCTCTCCTCCCCCTCTTCTCCTCTCTCTCCTCTCCCCCTCTCCTCCTCCTCCTCCTCCTCCTCTCTCTCCTCTCCTCCTCCTCTCTCCTCTCCCCCTCTTCTCCTCTCCTCCTCTCCTCCTCCTCTCTCTCTCTCTCCTCTCCTCCCCCTCTCTCTCTCCTCCTCTCCTCCTCCTCCTCTCTCTCTCTCCTTCTCTCCGGTCGGCGTTCCGGTGCAGTCTCATATCAGTGATGAGACTGTGAACGGCCCCGGCTCTAAATCTGTTTACTTATGTGTGAGGAGAGGGCGGCCATCTTGTTTGTGCAGGTGAAGGGGACGGGACTATGACTCTGCAACTTTTCACTCTTAAACTCACCAAACTCACGTCAAAGTTAGAGATAAAAAAGGCCCCGGAAAATAGCAAATAATTCCAGTCATTCCAGTTGAATAAATGCAGTAAATTTTGAATCTCATTTGCAAATCTAAACAGGAGGACTCTGTTTCCTCCTGTGTGGTGGAAGAAAAGACAATGCAGGTTGTTTTTTTTTGGATACATACTCTACTATACGTAAGTAAAAGTAGTAAAGTACTGTACTGTAAGTATACATTTTAGGTATCTGTACTTTGCTTAAGCACATTTCAGTTTTTTTGAGAGCAGGTATCTGTACTTTCTACTCCACTACATTTTAGAATAAGAAGTAAAAGTATTTTTTTATTATTGTGTGAGACCTGCTGAAAACGTTGAACAAAAAAAGAAAAAGCATTAAAATAACAAAAAGAAACAAAAACAGCTAAAAAAACCCAAATGATTGTTTCTGTTAAACAAAATTCCACCAAAATCTGTACAAAATCACTACATTTGAAGCTTTATTAGATCTCAAAATCTGCATGAAATACTTGTACTTTTTACTCTTTAAGTACATTTTTAAACAGGTACTTTAATACTTTAATACTTTATTGATCCACAAGGGAAATTATTTGGATACAGTAGCTACTTTTACTTAAGTCGTTGATCCTCTGAAATATTTCTTTTGGGACTAGAAACGTTATCCTGTTTAGTAAGATGTATATTTCAGATTTTAACATTTCAATGTCATAATTGAGACGGCTGATTCTACGGCTGAGCATCCCTCTCAGGTAACGCTGGGTTCACCTGGCTGCCCTGTGCCCTGGTTCCGGTGCGTTCTTCTGCAAAGCCTTGGGAATAAGTTGCTTCTGTCGACATCTAAGGTTAAAAGCGTAAATGATTCCTCTTCTCTGCTAACCTTTTTGTGTCCTTTTCCAGCTTAGTCCACTGATGATTGGCTCGTAGTTGTTCTTAAGATGTGTGTAGAATCCCTCAGTCGTCCAGGTAGAATCCAAGGCAAAAGGAGAAATTCAATTTGTCGACTGGACAACAGTTTATTTGGTCGAATACGTTTTGCAGCTGCCAAAGTTGCCATACTTTTTCATGTGATACTTTTACTTTTTTTTTTTTTGCTCTGGTATCTGTAGTTTTACTTAAGCAACAAACTTCTTCTTCCACCACTGATACTCCAGTGCTTTGGTAGTTGATTAATCAGTCGTTGGCGTCTTAAGGCGCCACACTACAGGAGAATTTGCCCGATTTTGGCTGCGATTTCTTCTCCCCAAGTTCAGGGAGGCCCATTTCGACATCCCTTCATAACGACATGCCTCTATTTAGACGGTTTTCCAGCCCTTTTTAGTATCGCTACCCTGACATATCATTTTTTTGTTTTTTGAGAGTTGTGATAGTCTACCCAAACTATCAAGATCTATTATCACACACAAAACCGACAGAGTATCCAACTTCAAACTGACAAATATTTGTAGTCCATTTGTTTTCCTCCATGGCTGCTTAGCAACCTACTCCATGCTCACGTCAACCACATCACTTTGCACTTTATGCACTTTAGCACTTTAGCACTTTAACCCACCCTCCCAAAGTATAATAGGCTATCACATTAATATTATTCACGTCGGAAAAACGGAATGTTTGAAAAATAGTAAAGTGCTGCTCCGACAATGAAAAAAAAGTGTTGAAGTAGTGGGACGCTTGAAAAATAATGTTTACGCCACTACTCTGACAATTAGACGTCCATGTCTAAATAGCGGCATGTCGGAATAGCAGCGTGTAAACCTCACCAATGACACAAACGCACTTTCTTCTCTCCTTTTCATTTTCAACCACGGAAATACGACTCTCCCAACGTTCAACTAAATGATGAAATCCACTTTTCTCCCCCGTCATATTTGTCACGTTAACAGCACAAGAATCTGCAGTGAGAACCTTGTAGAAGAAAGCGAGCACGCGCTAACTGCCACGACAACTATAGAAACACAAGTATAGCTGACAGTTTTTTGGCGTAGTTGGAGAAAAGCTGATTAAAAAGTATTTGAGTTGTTCTTGCCTGCGTAGCCTTCAGCTCCTCTCCTCCTCCTCCTCTCCTCTGATCTCTCCATCCCAGAGTTTATGGTCTGGGCTCTTGATAGCTCTCGGCGGCTCATTTGTGTTTCTTGTGTTTAATTGAGCTAATCTAAGTGAGGACAAGCTCCGTGCATCCACATCTCCTCCACACACGCAAAGATTTAAAGCACAACTGTGGAACTTTACTATTTAAAGGACTCATTTTATGCAAACTTTACTTTTTTGAGCTTTCAACCAAGACATATTAGACTAAAGGCCGCCACTACAGGAGAATTTGCCCGATTTTGGCTACGATTTGCTTTTCCCAGAGTTCGGGGAGGTGTGACCCGACTTTGTGTCTTTGTGTGCGATTTTAAGTGATGTCACTGTCAGGTCGTAACCACCAAACATCAGCAACACTACGTTAACAGCCAATAAAACAGAGCGTCAGGGGCAGTGGAGTGACGGACACAGAGGCGCAAGATACAAACTCGGGATACAGCGAAAATGAGAAGACTTTATTCCTCACCTCTCGTAAAGTTGTAAATTTAAACTGCAGAATCTCATCCACATTATCCATAGCAATTGTCATCTGTAAATAATAAACCCAGTCCACAAAACAGCGCTGTGAATCCAGTTTGAGGCGTTCTTTAAAAGTAAAAAGTCCAGAGTCGTTCCTCACGTGTGTCTGTTACATCCACAGCGACGGATCGAGGTGAAGCTGCAGATTAGCGACAGTGACTCTACTTCCTGTGGACTTTATCTTTTATGCTTTAAAAATCATATAGCTGAAGTTTTGCACCACATTTCACTAATAATAATAACACAGTTTTGACTTGTATCTAAACTAGAAGTGCAGTGCTCTGATCTTTTGAACACATTAGAGTCTCAAAGTGAGTGGTTTTACTGTAGACACGAATCAGCTGATGCGATCGCGCTCATAACTTTATATCCTGTGGTCCGCAGACATATCTGCAGTTTTGCGATCTGAGATTTTAAGTCTCATAAGATTCTCCTTGTGCGCTTTTTGTCACACATTTAAAAATCATTTAAGACAGAAAAATCCTGTAGTGTGTGGTGACCTTTAGAAAAACTTTATTGATCCATAAGGGAAATTATTTGGTCACAGTAGCTATTGTATATTGCTTTTCCTTCATCAAAAACATACCTGGAGTTGTGTTCATTTATGCTTGTTTCATCAATCCATTTATCCAAAATCGTCTTCTCTGAGCACTCCAAAATGCTCTTTTTGCATTTTGACTGGATTGTTGTGTCATAAATAAAACCCTAGACTTCTGTCCTGTTTTTAAGCCTATAAATACTTCCTGAAATACTTATTTTATGGTGACCAAAATCATATTTAAAGCATTTTGCAGCTGTTCTGCAAAATTGACTTTTTAGAGCTTTTAACCATATTATAACTGTTTTCCCTCACCATTTACTCACCTGAAGTTGTATTTGGAGTGCTTCATGCAAGTTTTGGTAATCTTTAATTGCTTATTTTCAAGACGTTCTTTTACCCATCAACCCCTGTTTTCACCCGTATACGTCCACTAACTTCTGTGAAACATGTAGGATTCAGCAGCGTCGTGTAGTCATTTTGGTACAAATGAAAAAAAATACAAAACTACTTCTCACTAGAGTGTTGTGCAGCTGTCCACAGGAGGGGCCCACAGAATGCAACTCTTTGTTGTGCGACGTCAGCTCCCATTGGGCACCACAGTTTTCTAATATGGAAATCAGAGGACTTGTTTCTTTTATTAAGTCGTTTTAGATGAATATCACAATTTAAAATGTCCAAATTATAACAGAATGATCCACATCATTCTGTAATAAATTTGGTGTCATAGATTATAACTATAGCAGACACAAGCACAGTATGTCTTCTTTAAAAGGGAATTAAAGTCACAAGCCTCATTTAACGACAGGCCTAGATGGTGTCGCTTGCTTGTGTCCATGGACGTAGATATGTTTAATGCCATACCTAGGAACATTCCAGGCAAAGCTATAACATCTCCATGGAAACAAGCAGGTGCAGACAGAAGCAGACGAGAGCAGACAGGTGCACACTAGGGTTGTCAGAAGTATCGAAAATCAGTTATTAATTGATACTAAGGCCACGTCCCATTCCTCTGTCTTACCCCTTCGTCTTACCCCTATCCCTTGGTTTTGCGCGTTCATGTGAGGGCAAGGGGCGTCTCGATTCTAATTTTGATCACGGGCTAGGGCCACGACCTCGGGCTACATACCCCTTGAAACGAAGTAAACTCTGGACCAGACTTGAAACGAAGGGGTCGGCCTACAAGCTCAGGCAGGTGTTGGGATCAGGATGGAGCGTCACATCGACCAGCCAAGGAGTCTCATAAATGTGAGTATTTTCAGCCGTTGTAAATATCAATTAACAGTTTAGCAGGTTTACAATTCTGACGTTTATGTTCTACGTTACTTTTAGTGAACTGTGGTTGTGGTTTTAATTGTAGTAATGTCTGTTTAGCCGACGTTATCGTTTTCATCGAACTTTCATGTATAAACAAGCTCGTTTTTTGTCGAGCTGAGGTACCTGATAATCCTTGACGTGGCACTTTTTAGGTGAAATCAGTGTGAAGTCAATTTGCTTAACAGAAGCAAACGGTAATTGAGTGGAGTGTCATTTCTTAGGGGAACATTCGTACCCCGAGCCTCACAGCTCGGTATCGAGGGGCAAGACAAAGACGTAGATAAAAGGGTAGGGGAATGGGAAGGGGTAAGACAGAGTAATGGGACTCAGCCTAAAACTAGCATTGAACCAACCTGTGGAACATACCTGGACCACTGAGGTTTTACACAGATATAAGACCACATGGGAATAGAAAAGAAAATACTATGATTTAATGCTGAAAATCTCATTCTGTTGTCTAAAGAAAGAGTGTTTTTTTATGGTATGGGAGTCGGTATTGCTTCTCTTCCTTAGTTTGAAATGTTAGTATCATGAACACTAGCGCAGACAGGTGCAGACAGGTGCAGACAGGCTGTGCTGGAGTGGAATCCTACAGCTCCTCTGTGTTGCTGCCAGAGGAAAGCGGACGATTCTCTCTCCTCTGACTCACGACTCCATGTTGGGTCTGAGTTTGTGCCAGAGACTTTTGGACCAAATGCAAATGAACCGGTGAACAAGAAAATCTGCTGTCACGGCTCTCAGCTTCCTGTCTGTACGAGGATAATCGACAGCGAAAAAAAAACAACTAAGAACTACTACAGAGAAGGAAGTCTGAGCAGGTACCACAAAATCATGTCGACTGCTCATGTTGTGATGTTGAACCATGAGAAAAACAAATGTCTGATAGTCACAGGCGCTTGCTTTCTTGTGGTTCTCGTTTCAGTTTTGTTTTTACGCTAACTGGAGTTGTGTTTCATTTAATTCACACAAGTTCTTCTCTCAGAAAACAGAAAACACTCTGTTCCACCTTGTATGTGTATCTTTTACACAATATTGTTTGGATTTTTTATGTTAAATACGATATTTATAGCAACAAGTTTCACCATAGTAAATGCATAGAGCCACTGTAGTGCGCCCTCAAGTGGCCACTGACGTTTACTACGCTTAACAGATAATTCGCCGGTCAAAACGGATTTAAACTAATAATTTATAATGACCATAGCTTTGTGTAATGACCGAAAGGACAAGATCACGGATACAAGTGGCCGAAATCAGTTTCCTCCGCAGAGCTGGCTGAGCGCTCCCTTAGAGATCGGGTGAGGAGCTCAGTCACATGGGAGGAGCTCAGAGTAGAGCCACTGCTCCTCCACGTTGAGAGGAGCCAGCTGAGGTGGCTCGGGCATCTGTTCCGGATGCCTCTTGATGCCTCCTGTTCCGGGCATGTCCCACCGAGAGGAGGTCCTGGGGAAGACCCAGGACACGCTGGAGGGACTAATGTCTCTCAGTTGGCCTGGGAACACCTTGGAGTCCCCCCGGAGGAGCTGGAGGAAGTGTCCGGGGTGAAGGAAGTCTGGGAGTCCCTGCTTAGACTGTTGCCCCTGCGAGCCGGCCCCGGATAAGCGGAAGAAAATGGATGGATGGATTTTATAAATGACAAGGACTGAAATAAGTGGTAACAATAGTTTTCTACTACTTATGGTTTGTTTTGTTAGTTTAAATCAGGCATGCCCAAACTATGGTCCGTGGGCCAAATGCGGCCCTCAGACAAATTTTTCTTGGCCCTCAGGCTTCCAGGTGAATTGGCCCAAATTACCTTGAGCAGTTTTAACTGCAAGTTTTTTGAAAATCTACCTTGATAAGACAATATTTAATATTTATTGTGTGGTTTTGTGGATCTTTGCATGAATAAAGGACTGATCGCTCATTCTAACGTGTTAAACATGAATATTTCAATTATTCACTGTACTGAGCACCAGTCTGTGGCCCTCGATCGGCCCTCTGCTTCGTCTGTGTTTAGAAATGTGGCCCTTGATGAAAAAGTTTGGACACCCCTGGATCTTTATTACCAATATAAACATTTATTTTGTAGTTTTACATTCACTGGCTGCTAGCTCAACGCCGCCACACACTACAGGAGAAATTGCCCGATTTTGGCTGCGATTTGCTTCTCCCCGGGGAGGCATGACCCGACTTTGTGTTTTTGTGTGCGATTTTAAAGCCGCTGTGCTCCTCGTGTGTGTGTCAGTGCGTGTTATGTTTCAATATTGAGATTCTGTTTAAAGTTCACATTTTAAACTCATCCAGAAGAATTGAGAAAACAACTGAAAAAGGAACGAATATGAATGAATTTCATAACATGTTTGTACAGATTTACTACAGAATAAGACAGGAGATTTTGTTGTTTGTGGAGGAAATGATGATGATTTTTTTAATTGCGTCCATTCAAATTACATTTTCATTGTGATTCATTTTGTAGCTGAAGTTGCCAGATCCAAACGCTGAATCCGGTCTCTTTCCTCGTCCACATTTGTACATGAAAAAGGTGTAGATTCACTGGCTGTTTCATCAGTGTGTGTGTGTGTGTGTGTGTGTGTGTGTGTGTGTGTGTGTGTGTGTGTGTGTGTGTGTGTGTGTGTGTGTGTGTGTGTCAAACTTGTTCCTGGAGTAGGTGAAGAGAACAGTGGATCTCTGGGGACCTGGACTTTACATCTCCATCTCTCCCTCGTCTCTCTCGCTCTCTCCTCATCCCTCCCCAATGTGACTGTCCACCCCTTCCCTTCTCTCTCCCTCCTCTTTTGTCTCTCCTTCTCCCTTCTCTCTTCTTTCTTGTCTCTCCCTCCTCTCTTGTCTCTCCTTCTCCCTTCGCTCTTCTTTCTTGTCTCTTCCTCTTCTCTTGTCTGTCCTTCTCTCTTGTCTCTGTCTCTCTCTCTTGTCTCTCCTTCTCCCTTGTCTCTCCCTCTTCTTTCTTGTCTCCCCCTCCTCTCTTGTCTCTCTCTCTCCTCTCCTCCTCCCTTGCCACTTCTCTTCTCCTCTCTTGTCTCCCCCACTTCCTCTCCGATTTCTCTCTCCTCCCTTCTCCTCCACTCACCTGTCCGGCTCTGGCCTTTCCCTCCGTTCCTCTGGGTTCTCCCTCCTCTCTTCACTCTCCTCTCCCCTCCTTGACCCCCCCTTCCTCTTCTTCTCTCTTCTTCCTCCCTCACTCCTCTCTCTCTCCTCTCTTTCCTCCCCCTCTCCCCTGTCTTCCTCTGGCCTTTCCCTTCGCTCCTCTGGGATCTGGAGCCCTTTTGTTCCAGCACAAAAGGGTTTAACAGTGACACCTGAAGAAGACTTAAGACCAAGTTTAGCGGCTCCTGTCATGGAGGATTACAAATGTGTAATTAGCATCAAAACACCAACACCAGAGTCACGAGTTAGCGCTGTGATGCTAATGCTAAATAACACTACCACAAATTAGCTTCATTCATTGTTATTTGCTTTTTAAAGGAACTGTATGTGAGAATCATTTACAATTTTGGAGTTTCTGTCTATAAACTGACCAAAAAAGAAACTAAACCATTATGTAATTTCACTAAAACACGCTTAACATCATTAGATATCATTTAATTTAGCTAAAAATCTTAAAACTCTTTTTCAAGTTTGCCATTTTTAAGGTTTAAATATGCACTTCCTGGTTGGAAATCATGACGTCACACTGGGAATTTCCATAAGTAGTCCAAAACTCCTCTAATCTCTAATGTCACAGAAATATTTGACAAATATAAGAAAACAGATGTTCAAAGTATCAGAAAAAATGTTTTTTTTGTGTAAATTTTTCCAAAGTTGTTTAGTATTAACTGAAAGGACGAGATCGTGGATACAAGCGGCCGAAATGAGTTTCCTCCGCAGAGTGGCTGGGCACTCCCTTAGAGATAGGGTGAGGAGCTCAGTCACACGGGAGGAGCTCGGAGTAGAGCTGCTGCTCCTCCACGTCGAGGGGAGCCAGCTGAGGTGGCTCGGGCATCTGTTCCGGATGCCTCCTGGTCGCCTCAGGAGGTGTTCTGGGCATGTCCCACCGGGAGGAGGCCCCGGGGAAGACCCAGGACACACTGGAGGGACTATGTCTCTCGGCTGGCCTGGGAACACCTTGGAGTCCCCCCGGAGGAGCTGGAGGAAGTGTCCAGGGTGAAGGAAATCTGGGAGTCCCTGCTTAGACTGTTGCCCCCGCGACCCGGCCCCGGATAAGTGGAAGAAAATGGATGAATGTTGTTTAGGCCCTATTCACACTTGCCGGAAGGCGTTTGGAAACATGCAGATGACGACTTCCGGTGTAGTTCCCGACACTGGGCATGTGATAAAACCGTGGATTCAGCAGCAGCGGTCAAAGCTTTTCATGGGGGACAAGACTCTAATTATGTCTTCAGTGTCACTTACAGACAGCTGGTTGGAACTGTTGATCTGCCGAACCTAACGGAACGCTAAAATTACTTTTTTTTTTAAACGTTAGACAAATTATAATACACAAATTAATAGACAATTTATAAAAAGAAAAACGAAAGAATACAATGACTCTAGATGAAGAAAAAAGGGCCATTTTCTCAGTTTTCCCAGATTTTGTCAGAGTTACAGAGTTACCTCCCTGAAGTCGTCAACCGTATGTTTCCAAACGTCTTCTGGTTTTGTGACATAAGCGTGAATAGAGCCCATTCTCCCAGTGTGATGTCATCTTTACGGAACTCTCCACTTCTTGTCATTTTCAACTTATTTTTCAACTCACAAATTGCTTCTTGATTGGTGTAAAACTATTATTAATATTTACAATAGTTATTATCCCACCAAATTACGTCAAAATTGGAGAATCACCGAAACCGTTATATGCACATAAACAGACTGTATACATTTGCAACATTACAGAGCCTAATATTTGCTAATATTTTAATTCTTTTCAACCATAAAGTGTGATATGACTCCAAACAAGTAGAAAAAGACCGGACTAGAGAACTGAATGAGACCTTTCCGTTTACCAGTTGTGCTGTGTTAATTCTCCCTCTTGAGCTTTGGAGAGAGATGAACATTTGGAGATGTTTGCACAGTCAGACTCGAGTCTCTTCATCCAAACACTGTGTTCCGGTGCCAGGTTCTGTTAGATGAATTATCTTTGTTTACTGAGCTGTTCTAATTCGGAAATCGTTTAATTACAGTTGCTCCATGTGAAACTGAAGCAACATCTGCCACCTGTTTGATTAATAGATACAAGTCGAAAAGATGAGCTGTTGTATTTGTTTTTCTATAACCAACAGTTAGTCGGGATACAGATGTTTGGATTTCTTTTTCCGTGTATAAATAAGTCCCGTGTGTACTGTCTGAATCTCATTTTAAGAGGCCCATATTACGCTGTTTTCTGATCTACAGTATGTTCTAATGTGGTTTCCTCATCACAAACACACCTGGAGTTGTGTTTCATTCACACATGTTTAACACACAAACCCTGCAGATTTAGGCTCTCAAACAGAAAACACTCGATTTCAGGTAATTATTTCAGCCCCAATTGCCAATCTCTACTAAACAAAAGGTAAAAGGTAGCTGTTAAATTGAAAACTACCACTACATGACATCACGAGGTGGAACAGAGCATTTTGAGCTTTGGAGATGTAAACAGACTAATAATAAACAACTCCAGGTATGTCTTTGATGAGGTAACATGACTTAAAGCTTGCATGAGTCAAATTTCTCTAATATAGGACCTTTGAAGCATTTTATTGTCTTTGAATCAGTGCGTGGTTAGCTAACTAGTTGTTTTTAGTTTAACCGTGGCTGCAAAAACAGATTTTTAGGCACCAGAAATGCTTACGAGTCTTAAAAAGTGCAGAGTTTCTACTTTTGACGCCCCAATCCTGGGCAATTTCAAATGCAGTGTTTTGAAATAGCTCCGACTTACTGCACAGGATTCATTAAACAAGAATCTGTGACACAAAACACATCTCCAGGAACATGTTTGATGAGGTAACAATATTATAAGTCAATTATTGTCACTTGTAGTCTGAAAAATTCAATCATTTTAAATCAATATTGCAATTTAAAATGTCCAAAATATAAAATAATGATCCTTGGGAGACACAGACACTTTCAGAATGCTTCTCATATAGTGAAGTGTCTTGTATAATCCAGGTAGAACACGCTCTGCTGTCTCTCTCCCCACGCTCTCCTCTCTCCCACACCGGTGTCTGAAGCCTGTATCAAAGCACCTGTTCTCCCCTGGTCCCCTGTTCACCTGGCAGAGAGGATTGTGGGTGATGTGGGAAACTCGTCAAAGAGCAGCAGACGAGAGAGGAGACCCTGTTATGTTCAGGTGTATGTGTGGAGAGAGGGAGGAGAAGAAGTGAAGAGGCTGCTGAGGAGCTAGGACGTAGGAGCTAGGACACAGGAGCTAGGGTGTACGAGCTAGGACACAGGAGCGAGGGCATAGGAACTAGGGTGTGGGAGCTAGGACACAGGAACTAGGACACAGGATCTAGGGCATGGGAGCTAGGACACAGGAGTTAGGACACAGGGGCTAGGGTGTAGGAGCTAGGAGACAGGATATAGGAGTTAGGATGTAGGAGCTAGGACGCAGGAACTAGGACACAGGTGATAGAGTGTAGGAGCTATGACACAGGAGTTAGGATGTAGGAGGTAGGACACAGGAGCTAGGATGTAGGATCTAGGACGCAGGAGCTAGGACACAGGAGCTAGGGTGTAGAAGCTAGGATGCAGGAGCTAGGGCATAGGAGCTAGGACACAGGAGCTGCGATGTAGGAGCTAGGACACAGAAGTTAGGATGTAGGAGTTAGGATGCAGGAGCTAAGACACAGGACATAGGGTGTAGGAGCTAGGGTATATGAGCTAGGACACAGGCACTAGGATGTAGGAGCTAGAACACAGGAGCTAGGACACAGGAGCTAGGATACAGGAGCTAGGCCATAGGAGCTAGGAGCTAGGATACAGGAGCTAGAACACAGGAGCTAGGATACAGGAGCTAGGATGTAGGAGCTACAACACAGGAGCGAGTGTACACAGAAGCTGCCTGGTGCACTTTTTGGAACAGGCTTCACAACGTTGTGCTCGGTTATTTTTAGCGTTTGCAGTTTCCAGAATGTGGGATGAAAATCTGATGCAAAAATAGACTTGGAACAGTTCAGTGTGTGAAAACAGAACTGGAAAATGAGACGCTATTACTTGAATTTAGCAACAAAAAAACGGGGGTCAAAATAAGTCCGCCGTGAACTGTCTGCATGTAATTATAAATCAAGAAGTGCTCTGTTAACATGCTAGTCCTCAGATTTGCCCCAAACTAACAAAAACAAGCCTCTTACCTTCTCCAGACTGAAGCAGAGTGTTTCCTCTATCCACTGTCCTGTTGGCTCTGTCTCAAAAAGTGGATTATTGTCCAATATGAAGAGATGAAACTGGTCCAAGTCCCGGTCTAGTCAGGTCCACAACGCAAGGTCCAGGAGCCGAGTGCCCGAGCTGGTCGTAAAACTAGTCTTAATCCTACTTCCCACTTAAATCTGAACGTTACACCAGTCCATATTACGACTAGGTGGACTGCAGCCCTGAAACAGCAGCGAGCGAGTGCCCCGGGTCCCGGCGGTGGGTCTGTGTCAGTGTGTCCCCTGCTCTGGGTCTGATTAACGTGTCTCTCCCTCGCGTGTGTGTCTCCCGTGTGGAGGTTTAGGTTAAAGTAGCCGCCACTACCCAGTGTGTGAATCAAAATAAGAGCCGTAGGATTTCACCGCAGCCAATGCACTCAGTCCAGCTTAATTCTTCTTTACGTGCTTGGCAGAAGGGCCCTGCAGAAGAGAAGACACATTACTCCCTAAAAACTCTTACTCTGACTCACTTTGACTTGAAGTTGTGCTCCGTATCTCGTGTAGCACGTGGCTCTGTTGTTCCATTCATGAGCCTGTAGCAGGAACATGGTCCAGTGGAGAGTTGGGGCTGGGCAGGACAGAACGAGCAGATGAATCGCAGAAGGTCGAGTGTGTGATAAACGTTTATGAAAACCAGTCACTTGATTTGATCCACCCCCACCCTGACCCCCAAGTACGCTTCAGGGCTGTGATGTGAAGTAATGAGCAGAAGCAACGCACTGACGTCAAATTTTTCTCCAAACTTCCATAAAACTCCATTAAGTCGCTCCGACTTCGCAAACTCAAAGGCCAAACACATGAATCAAATAAAGTGACACATGATAAAAATATGTCTATACAGATACACTTTCAGTTTTAAACAAAATATGAAACATAAAGCCTAATACAAAATAACTTTATAAATTTTTTTTATCTAGGTGAAGTTGGGGAGTGCGGCTCACTTGCGCCCTCTACTGACCAGCTGATTCTCCTTCATTTCAATGATCAGAACATTCTGCCCTGGCCTCCCCTGTTTCCTTTCTCACTATCACTCAGCGCTAACGACGCTAACGACACAAACACTAAAGGAGCTAACAGCGCTGTAGCTAACGGCGCCAGGTTTCTAATGCGGCGGTGATTACGGCCGGGGCTCTATTTGTTCTGATTTAGCCGGGCCCCGGGGCCTCGGCGCGTAATGGACACACGCTGATGTGTTCTGCACTGTTAAAATTCTACTTCTATTCATCCTGGTGAGGAGCTAGGACACAGGGGGGACATAAAGAGACAAGAGGAGACAGAGAGAGAGACGTAAAGGGACATGAGGAGACAGAGGGGTCAGAGAGAGGGGCATAAAGAGACATGAAGAGACAGAGAGAGGAATGTAAAGGGACATGAGAACACAGAGGGGTCAGAGAGAGAGACATAAAGGGACATGAGGAGACAGAGGGGTCAGAGAGAGGGGCATAAAGAGACATGAAGAGAGAGAGGGGACAGAGAGAGGGGCATAAAGAGACATGAGGAGACAGAGGGGATATAAAGAGACATGAGGCAGAGGAGACATAAGGAGGGACAGAGAGAGGGGCATAAAGAGACATGAGACAGAGGGGACAGAGAGAGGGACATAAAGAGACATGAAGAGACAGAGAAAGGGATGTAAAGGGACATAAGGAGACAGAGGGGACATGAGAACACAGAGGGCACAGAGACAGGGACATAAAGAGGCAAGAGGAGGCAGCGAGAGGGACATAAAGAGACATGAGGAGACAGAGGGGATAGAGAGAGGGACATAAAGAGATGGAGAGAGGGATGTAAAGGGACATGAGGAGACAGAGGGGACGTGAGAACACAGTGGGGACAGAGACAGGGACATAAAGAGGCAATAGGGGGCAGAGAGAGGGACATAAAGAGACATGAAGAGACAGAGGGGACAGAGAGAGGGACATAAAGAGACATGAAGAGACAGAGGGGACAGAGAGAGGGACATAAAGAGACATGAGGAGACAGAGAGGACTTAAGGACACAGGGGGACAAAAGGGAGAGGAGAAGTAGGAGACAAAGCAAGAGTTGATAGGTGGACGGTGTGGACAGAAGGAGGACAACAATCCCCAAAAACCCAAATTAACAATAATAACAAAAATATAGAAAAACACATGAAAATACATGGTACAACATGACCATGTCTCTGCGCCACACAACCAGGAAAAATAATATGGATAATTTAGTTTGGGAAATGATATTTTTACGGTGACGCCAAATGAAGTTTTTTGGAGGACGGTAAATATAGTGGCGGACGGGGAGCGGGAAACGGAGCGGAATGAATGAAACTTGTTTGGGCGCACTTTGGTTAGCGCGGGTTTGACGGGTTTACTGCGTCACACTGGGCCCTTTAAAGCCATTCCCTGGAACATTACATTTAAAGCAATAATGTTTCTATGGAGAGGAGTAGATGTAGATCCTTCGCCCAAAAAGTTCCATAATGCGTCTTTAAGTGAGAGTAAAAGTATAGTTGTACCTTGTGAAGTACATTTTGATTAAACAGTGTCTGGAGTAAATGTACTACAGTAATTTCTCCATCCAGGATTTGAGTTCCAAAATAGAAAGTTTTGCACTTCTCCTTTTGGACGAGTTTGTGTCTTCAGAGTCCCAGAGCGTTACATAAGCTCTGTGTCATACTGCGCTGATTAAACCCAGAGATCGCACAAATACATCCACACAACAACGCAGTGTGTGACCTGAGTTATGTCAGAGAGAGAGAGAGAAGAGAGGGAAGAGAGGAGAGAGGGAGGAGAGAGGAAAGAGGAGAGAGAGAGAGAGAGAGGGAGAGGGAGAGACACAAAAGAGACAGAAGAGACAGAGATCGCACAAATACATCCACACAACAACGCAGTGTGTGACCTGAGTTATGTCAGAGAGAGAGAGAAGAGGGAAGAGAGGAGAGAGGGAGGAGAGAGAGAGGAGAGAGGGATGGAGGGACAGAAGAGAGAGAGAGAAAGAGACACAAAAGAGACAGAAGTCATAGAGAGAGAGAGAGGAGAGGGAGTTGAGAGGATAGAGGGAGGGAGGAGAGAGGGGGAGGGATGAGAGAGGGAGAGACAGTTGAGACAGAAGCGATAGAGAGAGAGAGAGAGAGAGGGAGGAGAGAGGGAGGGACAGAAGAGACAAGAGATAGATAGAGAGAGGGAGAGGAGAGAGGGACAGATGAGACAGAGAGAGAGGGAAGAGGGAGAGGAGGAGGAAGGGAGGAGGGAAGGAGGGAGAAGAGAGAGGGAGAGATGCAGGGAGGAGAGAGAGAGGAGAGACAAAGAGAAAGTGGATAGAGGGAGATAGACAGTGTAGAGAGAGAAAGGAGGTGAGAGAGAAAGGAGGTGAGAGAAAGAGAGAGGATGAGAGACAGCATAAGAGAGAGAGAGAGAGAGAGGAGAAAGACAGAAGAGACAGAGAAAGTGAGAGGGGAGAGAAAAGGGTATAGAGTGAAAGAGATGGAGAGAGAGAGATTGAAAGAGGAGTGTAGAATGAAAGGGGGGGGGTGTGTAGAGTGAGATTCGAAGAGAGAGCCCGAAGGAGAGAGAGGTACAGAATGAAAGAGAGGGAGGGAGAAGGAGAGAGAGGAGTGTAGAGCGAAAGAGAGAGAGCAAAAGGAGATGAAAAAACAGAGAAGGGTAAAATGATAAAGAGAGGAAGAGAGAGAGAGTGAGAGATGGAGAGAGAGAAGAGCAAGAGGAGATGGGAGAGAGAGAGAGGAGATAAAGAAGAGTGTGTGTGTGTGAGAGAGAGAGAGAGAGAGGAGAGGAATGAGCAAGAGAGAGTGTGTGTGTTGGAAGAAGGGGGTGGATAGAGTGAAAGGAGTGACAGGGAGAGAGAGAAAAGTGAGAGAAAAGACAGTGAAAGAAAGAACAGAAAAAAACAAAAAAGGAATGAATGAGAGCGAAGTGAGAGAGCGAGAGGACAGAGAGAAAGAAGGACAGGAGTGAAAAAGAGAAAAAGGAGATTAAAGCGATTAGAGAAAGAGTGAAAGAGAGAGGGAGAGAGAAAGAGGTGAAGAGAGAGTGCATTTCCTGTTTACAAATGTCCTGACAGGTGATTGGTCGAGAGGCGACGGGAACAGGCTGTGATTGGCCGAGGCAGAGAATACAACTTCCTGTTTACGCAAACGCTACTTAATGCTAATCGCTAATTCCAACCAGACCTTCTGTGCGTTTGGTTTTGAAAACCTCAGCGCTAAAGCTCTACTGCGGAACATTCTCCACGGTCAGCAGATAGACGGCTGGACCCGGGCTGTGCGCAGGGCCCGGCTGCTTCCTCCCCCTGAAGATACACGGAAAAATACTCAGCACAAGTTCAGTTTTCAGGTGGGAAAAGGGACGAGAAAAGCTGAGGTTTTCAAAGAGCCTGTGCGCGTGAGGGCCAAACGTCACCATCAGCACCACTTTGATTCACACACAAAGACACGTTCTTTTACACACACGAATGAACCTTTCACGTCGGGAAAATTCATTACAAACCGTTTTCATCTCGTGTCTGTGTAATGTGAGCCTGCCCACTCTAGAATGAAGGTTTCAAATACATTGTGACATGAAGTTCACATAGTTTAAAGTTGACTTTGCTGAGCTTTTACACTTGTTTGGTGAATCGTTGTTTAGTTAAGTACGATCCGTCTGAGCCTCGTAAACACATCAGTGAAATGAAACAAGTAAAAGTTCATCGTTTTTTAGTTCATAAATCTAAATCTGAGCATTTCTGCTGTTCACAGTATTAAAGAGCACCAATAGAGACTCAGGGGGTCTATTGTTAGTAAAGAGCTTTTATTTTAACTTATAAAACATGCAATGCCAAAGCAAAAGTACTGAAGAGTAGATGGAACTGAAGTAAGGACTTGACTCGACACTAACATACCGATACCGATACCAATACCAATACCACAATGAAGATAAAACATGCTTCTTTTCTTCGTAATATGAGGTCTTACACTTGTTCTGATAAAGCTCAAAAATCACACTAAACCTGTTGAGGAAAGCTCACAGTCTGACCTGTTGATTTGACTCTGCAGTAATAGAAGTGTTTACCACTCGAGATCCCACAGTTTGTCGACTTTTAAAGATAAAACTCGTGCATCTTTATTGAAGTTTTTGGCGTTTGATCCTGAGCGCTCTAAACGAGCTCCAGTGGAGTTAACTCCTCCTGCAGAGATAAGCCGACTCCTCAGAGCAGCGCCACAGCAGAAGAAGATGGAAAAACACATCCAAACTCTGTCCTCCTGACAGAACTGGGGCAGCACAGTGACACAGCAAAAAGGTCGTAGGTTCAACTCCCGGGCGGCATGAGGCGTTTCTGTGAGGAGTTTGCATGAGTTCTTACCATGTTTGTGTCGGTGCTTTGATTTCCTTTTCCTTTTCAATTTCAACTTTTTGGAGTTCCTTCATCAAAAACATGCCTGAAGGTTTTAGAGTCATCCATGCTTGAGTAATCTAGTGATCTCTCCTGGACCCTATTCTGTACAATCCTCCGCCCTCAAGCCTCCGTCACCCCTGCTCCCACATGACAATTCTTCAAAATATACAAAAACGTGATACAAAACAATAAATCTACAGCAGTAGTTTCATCAGAGGAATGCACTCTGATTGTGTTGTGGTAGTGCACTGAAGGGGGAGGGACTTAGGGACATGAGGAGCAAAGGAAGGGCAGACTCAGAGCATCAAGAACGACATGAAGTGAAACTTATTAAACATGTTAATACGTTGTTTTCGATGAGTATAGCATTTTTAAAACAATAAAAAGCAACATGGTGATCTAAACATGGTATGTGTCAGCAGTTAATACCCCCTTGGGCTTGATTGACAGGTGGATTAGCCAATCAGAGACAATCTTGGTCCGTTCTAATTAAACAAATATGGCGGTTTACAAGGAAAAAATAAATATATCAAAAGGGACTGATATTTGTGCAGAAGCATTAACTTAAAAATAACGAGTGACCAATGAGCTCGTTTGTTCCACATGCGTCGCTGAAATAAAGCGATCTGATTGGTCGGTGGTGTTTCCTCTTCAGTATTAGTGCAGTCGGCTGTAGAATGAGATGGAGAACAGTGTTGGCTGTGCTCTGCTTTGATCCTCACTCGTACACACACTGAATAACAACTACAGAACGGAGGAGAGGAGAGAGGGAGGAGAGAGAGGAGAGAGGGAGGAGAGAGGGGAGAGAGGGGAGGAGAGAGGGGAGGAGAGAGAGGGAGGAGAAAGAGGAGAGAGGGAAGAGAGGGGAGAGGAGGAGGAGAGGAGAGAGGGGAGAGAGGGGAGAGAGGGGAGGAGAGAGGGGAGGAGAGGAGAGAGGGAGGAAAGAGGGGAGGAGAGGAGAGAGGAGGAGAGGAGAGAGGAGAGAGGGAAGAGAGGGGAGAGGGAGAGAGGGGAGGAGAGAGAGGGAGGAGAGAGGGAAGAGGAGAGAGGGAAGAGAGGGGAGAGGAGGAGGAGAGGAGAGAGGGAGGAGAGGGAGGAGAGGGAGGAGAGAGGGGAGAGGAGGAGGAGAGGAGAGAGGAGAGGAGAGAGGGAAGAGAGGGGAGAGGAGGAGGAGAGGAGAGAGGGAGGAGAGGAGAGAGGGAGGAGAGGAGAGAGGGAGGAGAGAGAGGAGAGAGGGAGGAGAGGAGAGAGGGAGGAGAGAGGGGAGGAGAGAGAGGGAGGAGAGAGAGGAGAGAGGGGAGGAGAGAGAGGGAGGAGAGAGGGAAGAGAGGGGAGAGGAGGAGGAGAGGAGAGAGGGAGGAGAGAGAGGGAGGAGAGGAGAGAGGGAGGAGAGAGGAGAGGAGAGAGAGGGAGGAGAGAGAGGAGAGAGGGGAGGAGAGAGAGGGAGGAGAGAGGGAAGAGAGGGGAGAGGAGGAGGAGAGGAGAGAGAGGAGAGAGGGGAGGAGAGAGAGGGAAGAGAGGGGAGAGGAGGAGGAGAGGAGAGAGGGAGGAGAGAGAGGGAGGAGAGGAGAGAGGGAGGAGAGAGGAGAGGAGAGAGAGGGAGGAGGAGGACAGGAGAGAGGGGAGAGGGGAGAGAGGGGAGGAGAGAGGGAGGAGAGAGGGGAGAGAGGGGAGGAGAGAGGGAAGAGAGGGGAGAGGAGGAGGAGAGGAGAGAGGGAGGAGAGGAGAGAGGGAGGAGAGAGGGGAGAGAGGGGAGGAGAGAGGGAAGAGAGGGGAGAGGAGGAGGAGAGAGAGGGAGGAGAGGAGAGAGGGAGGAGAGAGGGGAGAGAGGGGAGGAGAGAGGGAAGAGAGGGGAGAGGAGGAGGAGAGGAGAGAGGGAGGAGAGGAGAGAGGGAGGAGAGAGGGGAGAGAGGGGAGGAGAGAGGGAGAGAGGGGAGGAGAGAGGGGAGAGAGGGAGGAGAGGAGAGAGGGAGGAGAGAGGGGAGGTGAGAGGGGAGGAGAGAGAGGAGAGAGGGGAGGAGAGAGGGGAGAGAGGGGAGAGGGGAGAGGAGGAGGAGAGGAGGAGGAGAGGAGAGAGGGAGGAGAGAGGGAGAGAGGGGAGGAGAGAGGAGAAAGGGGAGAGAGGGAAGAGAGGGGAGAGGAGGAGGAGAGGAGAGAGGGGAGAGGGAAGAGAGAGGGGAGGAGGAGGAGAGAGGGGAGAGGGAGGAGAGAGGGGAGGAGGAGGAGAGAGGGGAGAGGGAGGAGAGAGGGGAGGAGGAGGAGAGAGGGGAGAGGGAGGAGAGAGGGGAGAGAGGAGAGGAGGAGACAGAAGAGAGGAGGAGAGAGGGGAGTGGAGAGGGGAGGAGGAGGAGAGGAAGAGGAGAGAAGAGAACAGACAGAAGTGAGGAGGAAAGAGGAGTGGAGAGAGAAGAGAGAAGGAGAGAAGAAAGGAGACAGAAAAGAGGAGGAGGAAAGAAGGGAGGGGAGGAGGAGACAGAAGAGAGGAGACAGAAGAGAGGAAGAGATGCAGGAAAAGAGTAAAAGAGGGGAGGAGATGAGAGAAAAAGAGAGGAGTGGAGATGAAGAGAGGAGAGAGAAGAGGAGGGGAGAGAGAAGAGAGGACAGAGGAGAGGAGAGAGGAGAGGAGACAGAAGAGTGAAGGAGATGTAGAAAGAGAGTATATGAGGGGAGGAGATGAGAGAAAAAGAGGAGCGGAGACGAGAAGAGGAGAGATGAGAGGTGGAGGAGAGGGAAGAGGTTGTGAAAGAATGTGTGGAGAAGAGAGGAAGTAAGGAGAGGAGAGAGAGAATCTCGAAGAAGAAAGGAAAGTAGAGGAGGTGGAAGAGAGGAGAGAGAGAATGTTGAGGAGGAGAGGAGGTGGAGAAGAGAAGTAGAAATGGGAAGGAAGAGGGGGTGAAAGGAGGTGCAGAGAGATGGAGAGAGAATTCTAAGGAGGAGAGTAGGGGATGAGAGGAGGCGGAGAAAAGAAAAAGAGAAAAGGAAGTAGAGGAGAGGGGAAAGGAGGAGGAGAGAGGAGAAGATGAGAGAGAAGAACGAGAAGCACCACGATAAGCTCTCAAACAGACTGTAATATAACAGGTGAACAGTATGTCTGAAGACAGAACAAAACGCCCGGTAACATCTTCTCCAAAAGCCCCGAAGAACCAAAACCACAGCAAGTCCTTCTCTGAACCCTGTGGAGCAAAAACCAGCGTCTGGTCTCTGTGAAGCTCGGGCTCTGAACTTTTATCTCCTGCTTCTGATTCATCTGTAAACCTTTACTAACACGCACGATCAGATGGACGATCCATAAAGAAATGACTGGACTAAAGACTAAACCTGCTGATCGACTGGTGGTCTAAAAACGAGGCGTGGCGTGAAAAAAACATTATGTATTTGTGTATCTGACTGTAGTGGACCAAACAAAAAAAGGCAAAGACAAGATATAAAAAATATGTTTAAATTTAATAAAGTCAAATAAAAATGTAATTTAACAAAGGCTCAAATTAAGTAAATCATTAACAAAAAGTCAGGCCCAACTGGGGAAACTTAAATCCAACAAAACAGAACAAAAACAGGAGCGTTTAAATAGACGAGGGCGACTAAACTGAACACAAGAGAGGGGGAAATTACATTAAATAATTAACTAAAGCTGCTAATTTAAAGTAACAAAAAGGCAAATACTTATAATACAGAAAATAAGCGATAGTAAAGTGACCTCAAACAAACTAACTTAGCAAAATTAACTAAAAAGTGCTCCCCCCATTTGTTCGGAGTCAAACAAAAAAAAAAAAGCAAGTGTAAGTAATAATTCAGACTTATATGAACTAAAATGTGTGCACCCAAAATTAGAAAATATAAGTAAAAATAAAGGATTAAATTCAACCATGTGCTATAATTAATGAAAATGTAAATGAAATGAAATACTAACACTGTGGAGCGGTGGCAGACGTGTCCACCACACTGACCCAAGCTGCACTTACAAGACTACACCTGCAGGGGGAGCTCATGCAAAAACTAATATTTACGTAGAAAAGCTACAAAGAAACAATAACAGATTAAAGAGCCCAAACTGCGCTATTTTCTGATCCATGTTCTAATGTTTTTTCCTCATCACAAACAGACCTGGAGTTGTGTTTCGTTTCATTCGCACATGTTCTCAAGCAGAAAATTGGACGTCATGTAATACAGGAAGTGCTCCACTGTGTTTTTAAGCTCCACGCACCTTCACTAGAATCATTTGGATGATTTCAGCCCTGGAATTGCCAAACTCTATTGAGCTAAAAGGTAAAAGGAGCTGTTCACTTGAAAACTACAGCTTCATGACATCACAAGGTGGAATGGAGCATTCTAAGCTCTGGAGATGTTGACAGACTAATAATAAAGTGTTACTCAAACATGTGTGAATGAAACAAAACACAACTCCAGGGCTGTTTTTGAGGCAGCAACAACATTACAACATTCCTAAAAGCTCACAAGAGTCCATTTGGCGTAATATATGATCTTTAAACTTGTGAATCATGAGCTTAATCTGCATTTATTTTATTTTATTCATGCCTTTTTTGGCTGCGTATTCATTTATTCAGTCTTGACAATCCCTGACGAGGTTGAAAGCAATATGTCTAAAAGATTGGGCTTTTAATAAAGGTAAATTATGTAACTTTTCTGCCTGCGTTTTACAGAACTGTCAGTCAGGCAAAGCAATCTCCAACATCACCAGAAGTTACAGAGTTACAGTTGTATTTCAGCAAAGTTCTTCTTGCCCCAGTTCACATACACTGTGAAAACATGTCAGTCTGCATGTAATTATAAAGCATTTTTTGGTCAGGAAGTGTGTAGTAGCATGCTAGGTGTTGTTAGATTACAATGATGGCAAAACTCTGGTCTCTGTTCTATAAAAAGTATAAAAGTTGTGTAAAGTGCTTAATAAACTCAACATTGTGAATAGTTAGGATAGTTCGTTATGTAAAATTTTGACACTTGTGAGCTTTAAACCGTGTTATAACGTTGTTACTTCATCAAAAACATTCCTGGAGTTGTGTTTTGTTTCATTCACATGTTTGAGGAACTCTTTATTATTAGTCTGTCTACATCTCCAAAGCTCCAAATGCTCTGCTCCACCTTGTGATGTCATGAAGTGGTAGTTTTCAAGTGAACAGCTCCTTTTACCTTTAGTCAGTAGATATAGGCCAGGGGTGTCCAAACTTTTTTCATCAAGGGCCACATTTCTAAACACAGACGAAGCAGAGGGCCGATCGAGGGCCACAGACTGGGGCTCAGTACAGTGAATAATTGAAATATTCATGTTTAACACGTTAGAATGAGCGATCAGTCCTTTATTCATGCAAAGATCCACAAAACCACAACAGTAAATATTAAATATTGTCTTATCAAGGTAGATTTTCAAAAAATTTACAGCCAAAACTGCTCAAGGTAATTTGGGCCAATTCACCTGGAAGCCTGAGGGCCAAGAAAAATTCGTCTGAGGGCCACATTTGGCCCACGGGCCATAGTTTGGGCATGCCTGATATAGCAATTCCAGGGCTGAAATAATCTAAATGATTCTAGTGAAGGTGTAAGTTTAAAAACACAGTGGAGCACTTCTTGTATTACCACATGACATCACAAGATGGAACAGGGTGTTTTCTGTTTGAGAGAAGAACTCAGTCGAAATCTGCAGAGTTTGTGTGTTAAACATGTGCGAATGAAACAACAACAAAAACACAACTCCAGGTGTGTTTGTGACGAGGAAACTACATCAGAACATCAACATGGGCCTGGTAGTTCAAATCAGGTACAGCGCCTTTAAATGGAAAAGTCTAAATGGAAACTGTGATTAATCTTGAATCTGAATTTGAAATGTAATCAGGAAAGCTGGATCCAATTAGCCCATCACAGCCTGAACCTTTACCACAACCAATCACCCCAACTATGACCCCCACCCACTGTGCAAGCAGAGGGACCAGGAGGGACCTGGAGGGACTGGTGGAGGGACCAGTGGAGGGACCAGTGGAGGGACCACTGGAGGGACCTGGAGGGACCAGTGGAGGGACCAGTGGAGGAACCTGGAGGGACCAGTGGGGGGACCAGGAGGGACCTGGACGGACCAGTGGAGGGACGAGTGGAGGGACCAGTGGAGGGACCAGTGGAGGGACCTGGAGGGACCTGGAGGGACTGGTGGAGGGACCGGTGGAGGGACCAGTGGAGGGACCTGGAGGGACCGGTGGAGGGAACAGTGGAGGGACCAGTGGAGGGACCTGGAGGGACTGGTGGAGGGACCAGTGGAGGGACCAGTGGAGGGACCTGCAGGACAGACTCAGGAAATGTACCCCGATCCCAGACTGAACGGACAGTGATGGAAAATATCTTAGCATTTGGTTTGGACAAAAATGGGTGAAACGCTGGTGAATTCACATTTTGAGAAGCCATAGTTCCAAAAAGTAGTGCTAGAACAGCGAAAATGAATAAGAAATTGTAAGGGCTAAAATTGTGAACTGAACAATTTTATTATAATAAATTTTGTTAAAATCTTGTTTTGTCTCATTCTGGTGGTACGGTCTGGTGATGGTACAGTCCTGTGGTGGTACAGTGTGGTGCTGTACAGTGGGTGGTGGTACAGTCCGGTGGTGGTACAGTCCTGTGGTGGTGGTGGTACAGTCCTGTGGTGGTAGTGGTACAGTGAGTGGTGGTACAGTCCAGTGGTGGTACAGTCCGGTGGTGGTGCTGGTGGAGGTGCTGCAGTGCTCTAGATTCATTTCTGCCAGACACTGGAGCCGACCACAGCCGACCGCAGCCTTTTAGACTAAGGCTTTAAACTTTACGGATCCACAAGGGAAATTACTTGGACACAGAGGCTCACACATCACAATATAATTTAATAACAACGAGCAAACATATAAATGCAATAATTAATTCTAAATAAATAGCAAAATAACAGGAGACCTTAATAAATGGACACGTGGTCTGTGCAGCTTCAAACGCACCACAACAGAACAGTTATTTTTAGTTCAAATGTAAAGTCCACAGAGAACAGCAAAAGAGCCGACATCTGAAACAAGAGACATTCTGTAAAGGAGGACGAGGGACAGGGACATAAACAAGAGGACAAACACAAGAGAGACAGGTGCAGGACAGGTGCAGGACAACCACAAGAAGGACAGGTGCAGGACAACCACAAGAGGGACAGGTGCAGGACAGGTGCAGGACAACCACAAGAAGGACAGGTGCAGGACAACCACAAGAGGGACAGGTGCACGACAACCACAAGAAGGACAGGTGCAGGACAACCACAAGAGGGACAGGTGCAGGACAGGTGCAGGACAACCACAAGAAGGACAGGTGCAGGACAACCACAAGAGGGACAGGTGCAGGACAGGTGCAGGACAACCACAAGAAGGACAGGTGCAGGACAACCACAAGAGGGACAGGTTTAGGACAGGTGCAGGACAACCACAAGAAGGACAGGTGCAGGACAACCACAAGAGGGACAGGTGCAGGACAAACACAAGAGAGACAGGTGCAGGACAACCACAAGAAGGACAGGTGCAGGACAACCACAAGAGGGACAGGTGCAGGACAAACACAAGAGAGACAGGTGCAGGACAACCACAAGAGGGACAGGTGCAGGACAAACACAAGAGAGACAGGTGCAGGACAACCACAAGAAGGACAGGTGCAGGACAACCACAAGAAGGACAAGTGCAGGACAAACACAAGAGGGACAAGTGCAGGACAAACACAAGAGGGACAGGTGCAGGACAGGTGCAGGACAACCACAAGAAGGACAGGTGCAGGACAACCACAAGAGGGACAGGTGTAGGACAGGTGCAGGACAACCACAAGAAGGACAGGTGCAGGACAACCACAAGAAGGACAGGTGCAGGACAAACACAAGAGGGACAAGTGCAGGACAAACACAAGAGGGACAGGTGCAGGACAGGTGCAGGACAACCACAAGAAGGACAGGTGCAGGACAACCACAAGAGGGACAGGTGTAGGACAGGTGCAGGACAACCACAAGAAGGACAGGTGCAGGACAACCACAAGAAGGACAGGTGCAGGACAACCACAAGAGGGACAGGTGCAGGACAAACACAAGAGAGACAGGTGCAGGACAACCACAAGAAGGACAGGTGCAGGACAACCACAAGAAGGACAGGTGCAGGACAAACAACAAGAGGGACAGGTGCAGGACAAACCACAAGAGAGACAGGTGCAGGACAGGTGCAGGACATCAAAGAGAGGGACAGGTGCAGGACAGGTGCAGGACATCCACGAGAGAGACAGGTGCAGGACAGGTGCAGGACAACCACAAGAGGGACAGGTGCAGGACAAACCACAAGAGAGACAGGTGCAGGACAGGTGCAGGACATCCACGAGAGGGACAGGTGCATGACAGGTGCAGGACATCCACGAGAGGGACAGGTGCAGGACAGGTGCAGGACAGGTGCAGGACATCCACGAGAGGGACAGGTGCAGGACAGGAGCCTAAATGACTGAGCTGATTCTGAATACTTTCTGCAGCGTTGTATTTGTTGTATTCGTTGTATTCGCTGTATTTGAATATTTCTTGTACTTTTAATACTAGGCTGTATGTTCTTCTCTTTCTCTTTCTCTTTTTTCTTTGGCCACACTGTTGTGATATAATTTTTAGTTATTACTGTAACAAAAGTGAACTACGTCTTAAAAGAGTCCAGTACAGATGGACAAATGTCTCAAGACATATAGGATTTCGTGAGCTGTATTGGATTTTAATACCCTATAAAATATCTCACAATAGGACGAAAAATTGGATTTGACAAACAGAAAAGAAAAGGATTCTGAAACCTTTTTTTATCCTAAAGCTGCATTGTGTAACTTTTCTAGTTAAGGGTCCGGCAAATGCTTTTCTTCATTCAATTCAATTCAATTCAATTCAATTTCTCTTTATTGTCACATGTGCATATACATACAAAATATATAGCACAGATGAAATTGCTGTCCTCTCCCACCTCAAACATTTAAATATGCCAAACAGACAAACGAAAATCATGGAGATGTTATTACTTTTGTCTGGAATATTTCACCGTATGGTATTAAACCTTTCTATCTTCACGGAGTCCAAACCAAACCAAGTTACAGGTCAGATCTGTGGAGAGGTAACCCCACTCACAGTAGCTGTTTTTGTAGATATTTTTGAGCTATAAAACCCTTTATAATGGAATAAATGTAAGGTAGAGCTGTTTAAAGTTTAAATACTGTGCATCTTTTATGAATTCTTATAGTAGTTTTATATTGTCAAATTTAACAAGACTTTTTGACAGGGGGACAGACAGGTGCTCAAACTAATTAAGAAGACCAGTTTACTCTCAGAGATGCTTTTTCAAACACACATAAACACTGCCAAACTACTTTTTTTTCTGAATTTGTGTCTTCTGAACGTTTCTGCAGTGGTCTCTTCTTCTGCGCTGTGCTGGAGCTCTTATGTAAGACGCTGCGGTCCGCTGGTGTGTGACTGTAATTACAGTGTGGACGTGTGCAGCATACAGCACACAACGGTCTGCGGACTCTGGACTCACAAACACACTTTTATTACATTCTACTGTCAGCTCGGCTCTCTCCTGCCAATGTTTAATGGGGAATATTTCACTCAGACCTATAGTGCCGTATATGAAATGAAATGGTTTATAACTTAAAGCCACAGTACGTAACATTTTTGACAAAAATAAAAGCATATATATATATATGTATTTTTTATTTTGGTTGGTTTGGCTCTGCAAAACCTAGAAAATGTATCTTTATTGTGAGCGAGCTTGCATCGCCACAGATCTGACTCTTACTTGGTCTGGAGAAGAGCCTCCTCCTGCTTGCTTTCCTGGAAATGTTGTTCCTTTGGTTATAATATTCCCCACAGAATGTGGCATAAGTAGTGAGGATTCAGATCAAAGGGAGTCCTTTTAGGTCTAAACCAACTGGATTTCAGCTTTCAAACTGGCAACCCAAATGAGCGAGAGAGAGATTATTTATTGATCCTGAGCAGCAACATTTCCGCTGCGTGTCTCAGTCCCTTTGTGTCTCAGTCAAAGGTCTCAGGTCAGTTTAACAGGAGGACGGGTCAGGGAGGGTCAGCAGATCCTGTGTCGGGGCAGTTTGAGCAGAGGAAGAGCCAAAAGTGCCCCTCCTCTGTGTCCTGCAACATCATAGCAGCCTCCAGGGGGCGCCAGGTGAACACAACAGGAAAGGCCTTGTTCTTACTCCGCTCTGGTGTTTCGGTTGATGACAAAATGGTCCATTCCCTGAAAGTGTTTCCTCTGGAAGGTCTCGGAGTATTCCCTATGGAAGGTCTTCTGCCACATTTACTGCCACATTTGGTGTAAAAAGCCTGTAGCATCTCAAATGTCCATAGCTAGCTCCTTAGCTAGCCTCTGGCTCAGTCTCCATGGATAAGGGAAAAGGAAACAGTTCATTTCACAGAATCCAACAGTCCCTTCCTCGTGTCCTTTGACCTGCACATGCTGCACTTTTTAGTTGGTTAAAATCCCATGATACGATGTTAAAAACTGAACTCAGTTTCAAAAGTTTCAAAAACTGTTCAATCTATGAGGCAGGTCACCATAAAAGCAGCCAACCTTTTCCATGGGATCAAAAAATGAGACTCGTGAAGCTCATTCTGCTTTCTGATTGGACAATCAGTAAATTGGATCAAACATTTGCACAGAATTCTCCCAGTGTGACGTCATCAATGTGGAACTCCCGACTTCCTGTAAATGTCAAAATGTTTTTCAACTTTTCTTCACAAATTTCTTCATGATTGGTGTAAAACTATTATTTATGTTTACAACAGGTATTATCCATCAAAAAACTTTTTTTTTTTTTTTTTTTTTTTCATTTTTTTTATTGGTGCACAAACGTGATAGAACAAACATGGCTGTGCGTCGTCAGCATTTACATGTCTGGATGAGGGAACATAAACACATCATGTCATATAATAACAAAGATTGTAATAAAACAACATCAAAGTGCATTTACAAAGTTAAAAAAAGAAAAAGAAATGATTGTAAGGGGAGTAGAGTTCATTCAGCCTGAGTCCATGGAGTCCAAGGGAATTTCACACATGTAGGAATTCACTTTTCCACCAAATGAACTCAAAATGAAAGAATCATGAGAACCTTTCATATTCTCACTCGTATCTGGGGCACACACAGGTCAAGTTTATGCACTTTAAACCTGCACATTTCCTTTAAAAGAGGCTTAGTGTTTCTGAAGTGCACGTGGACAGAAGGACACAGGAAACAATGCTCTGACATCACACAAGAATGGGACGCGGCCGAGCGCAGCAGATGGCGGCAAATCCACTGGCAGAAAGGTCGCGACCCCAGGAAGAGGAAAGATCTGCAGCAGTTAAAAACCACATGTTAATCTCTGCTCGTGTGTTTACAGAAAGGTTTAGCTGGTTATTATACTAATTTGATTTCAAGTGGTAGTTTTTGTTGAACTTTTGAGTTGCAATGTTGCTTGAAAGGGAAAAAAAAATTTGTCGTGGAAGAAGTACTCAGTTTTGTTAGTAAAAGTACAGATACCGGAGTAAAAAAAATACTAGTAAGAATGAAAGTATCACATGGAAAAATCTAAAAAGTAAAAGTATTTCGCACAGATTTTGAGGTTTGAGTTTACAGGGCTTCAAATGTACTGATTTTGCTGCAGATTTGTGCTGAATTTTCAACTGAATCTGTAGTTTTATTCTAGCTGTTTTTATTTGTATATTGTTCAAAAATGTATTGGAGTAGAAAGTATCTTCTCTCAAATGTAGTGAAGAAGTAAAAGTATCCACTTCAAAATGTATTTAAGTAAAATACAGATACCAGACACCAGCGCAGATACTAATTCTAGGTCTGTTATTTAAATTTACTTTTTTTATTTTACTTCTTTGGAGTATTAACTGTAACATGTAACATCTTTAGATCACCATGTTACCTTTATTGTTTTAAAACGCCATATTCGCCAAAAACAACATGTTTAGTCAGTTCTTTGAGTCTCCCTTCCCTTTGCTCTCCACACTAAGTCACCCCCCTTCAGAGCGCTAATCAGATCAGGTTTGTTAAGTTGCCGTGTACAGTTTTGTATCATGTTTTTGTATTTTTACAGAGAATTGTCGTGTGGGCGACATGGGCGACGTAGGCTCGTGGGCGGAGCCTCGTACAGAATCTTACAGCTGAGAGTAAGGAGGGATTGAATAGGGCCCAGAAGAGATCACTAGATTACTCAAACATGCATGGATGACATATAAAAAAAAGATAGATAGATAGATACATAATGGGTCAAGAAATAAGTTTTAGCTGGTTTTATGTTGTTTATACTAATTTAATTTCTTCTTTTTTGCTGAGTTGAAATTTTGACTGTCAACGCTGCTTGAAATAATAAAAAAAAAAAAAAAAAACATCTTCTAAAAAGTGATTGAGTTTTCAGGTCCATTTTCATGCAGATGGGGAAACAGACATTGATGGATGGATAGATGATGGGTGGATGGATGGATGGGTAGATAGATGAATGGATAAGTAGATGCATGGTTAGATGGATGGATCAATAGATAAATGGCTAGATAGATAGATGGATGGGTGGATGACAGCTGAATAGATGGATAAACGGATGGATGGATGATTTTTTTTTCCCAGTCAGAGGTATAGTGACCCCTTGTGGTCGACTTGTATTTTTACCTGATGATCATTGGACGGATTTTAGATTTAAAAAGAAACAGAACGTCATTTACATCTAAAATGTTAATAAGAGGTTAAAGGTTACAGAGTGCTAGAAGTGTGAGAGATAAATGGATGGATGGATGGATAAATAGATTGACAGATAGATGGATGGATAAATGAGTGGACGGATAGATGGATGGACGGATAGATAGATAGATAGATAGACGGACGGACGGACGGACGGACGGACGGACGGACGGACGGACAGACAGACAGACAGACAGACAGACAGACAGACAGACAGATAGACAGACAGACAGATAGATAGATAGATAGATAGATAGATAGATAGATAGATATATGAGTAGATAGACAGATGGATGGATGGATGGATGGATGGATGGATGGATGGATGGATGGATGGATGGATGGATGGATGGATGGATGGATGGATGGATAGATAGATAGATAGATAGATAGATAGATAGATAGATAGATAGATAGATAGATGGATGGATGGCTAGAGGGATAGCTAGATATTTGGACACATGAGTAGATAGATGGATAGATAGATAGATAGATAGATAGATAGATAGATAGATAGATAGATAGATAAAAGATAGATAGATAGATAAAAGATAGATAGATAGATAGATAGATAGATAGATAGATAGATAGATAGATAGATAGATAGATAGATAGATAGATAGATAGATAGATAGATAGATAGATAGATATATGAGTAGATAGACAGATGGATGGATGGATGGATGGATGGATGGATGGATGGATGGATGGATGGATGGATGGATGGATGGATGGATAGATAGATAGATAGATAGATAGATGAGTAGATGGATGGATGGCTAGAGGGATAGCTAGATATTTGGACACATGAGTAGATAGATAGATAGATAGATAGATAGATAGATAGATAGATAGATAGATAGATAGATAGATAGATAAAAGATAGATAGATAGATAGATAGATAGATAGATAGATAGATAGATAGATAGATAGATAAATAGATATAGATAGATACATACATAGATACATAGATACATAGCTAGATAGATATATGAGTAGATAGACAGATGGATGGATGGATGGATAGATAGATAGATGAGTAGATGGATGGATGGATAGAGTGATATATATTACCATTTTTTATATGGTCATTTATTATTCTATTAAACACCAAACTCTTTACTGAAATCCTACATTTGCTGCTCCGAGTACGACAATGAATCCTTTAACCCTCGAGTAAATAACCAGGATTACTGTGTGAGTTATGTTAGAAGGTATAATCCTCATCTATACACACGCAGAATCGCAAATATACATATAAGTCCTGTGTAATCCGTTTGGTCACATGATCCGGTCACATGGTCCACAGATGTACTTAACATGAGGCAGATCTCGTCCGGTGTTATGGATATGATTGTGTGTACGGTGCATTACGCTGAGAGGCCCGGCATAAAATATTCATGTGTGTGAACAGAACGGTCCGAGTACGAGGCACTCTTCATCAAATATGCAAAACAGCTCTGAAAGAGGAGATCAGGGAGATATTAGGATGACTGATGCAATTCTACCGCAATAAATGATTCAGATTTAAGAGTGATTCCATGTTTGAAGGATCAGATTTATTTGTATTTCAATCAGGAGAGACGACAGCTGGAACTTTTTGGAGGATAATGTAGTTTCTTCATCAAAACCGCACCTGGAGTTTGATTTTGTTATTCAGACACTGCCCCCTTGTGTCACCTTGTGGTATTCTAGTTCTTCCATGTTTTAAATTCCACTACAGACAGTAGTTTAAAAAAAAACAAAACGGTTCTATTACAGAAGTACAGCTAAAGTTATGGTTTAGTTTTGATTTAGACCTTGTAATGTCCTCATTTATACCTGGGTACTCACTTTAGTCCGGGTTTAGTCCAAGTTCACTCCTCATATACCATATAGGTTAGCCTTGGTTTAGTCCTGGTTTGGACCTACTTGAGTCCTTGTTTAGACCTGGTTTAGTCCAAGTTCACTCCTCATATACATATCATATAGGTCAACCCTGGTTTAGTCCTAGTTTAGACCCAGTTGAGTCCTTGTTTAGACCTTGTTTAGTCCATGCTCACTCCTCTTATACAGTAGGTCAGCCCTGGTTTAGTCCTGGTTTAGGCCTAGTTGAATCCTTGTTTAATCCTGGTTTAGACCTAGTTGAATCCTTGTTTAGACCTGGTTTAGTCCAAGTTCACTCCTCATATATATATCATATAGGGCAGCCCTGATTTAGTCCTGGTTTAGACCGAGTTCAGTCTCGTGTTTTGTCTTGTTTTAGCCACTTCACTTGTGAGAGCTAACAGAGAGTCAGAGGAGTTCAGAAATATGCTCCCACAAAAATATTGCATCACGTTAGCAGTTACGCAACTGTACTGGATTTTAATTAAAAGACATCATCTCAGCCGAAAGTCACCTTAAAGTTGTTCAAAAGGGCCTGAAATTCTGAGTACGAAGATAATAGGGGTAATTATTTCAGCTAAAGCAATGAAAAAGGCCTCTGGTGCTATTAGCTAATAATAACAACCGAATGCGTGACAACATCTGATGCTTGTATAAGAATGGGTCTCTAGGGGGCGCCGCAGTATCTGGACTTCTACCTCAGGGTTTTGACGGTGATGAAAAGCAGAATGTGGATGATTCTATGGCTGAAGGGAAAGTGAACAGGGAAAGTTGTTGTCACAATACAAACATTCCAAACTTGATTTCGAGGAAGACACTCAATAATCAGTACAGATAATAATAAAACCTCTTTATTTAGGTAACAGAATGTGATTTTCAACATGAAATCGTAGTATTTTCTTTTCTTACATCTGTGTAATCCCTCAGCGGTCCAAGTACCGTATTTTCTGGACTATAAGTCGCATTTTTAAGGGGGGAATTTATTTTATAAAATCAGAGCCCAAGAAAAGACATTTCATCTTGAAAGGCAAGTTATAGTAATAAGAATAGAATAGAACAACAGGCTGAATATGTGTCTGGTTTGTTAACGTAACATATGAACAGTTATTCAGATAAATAAAGCATAACAACATAACAGAACAAGTTTACCAAACTCTGGATCTCACTCCAAATCACTAAACCCATTGAATTCTTCATCCTTGGTGTCACTTCTGACCAACACCGCCAACTCTAGCTAAATCGAGCTTTTAGCCCGCGATGAGCTTTTTTGTTTTCTACATTGCAGTTCCTCCACTTTTCATCAGTCCTTCACAAGTTTCTCGCTCACTCCAAACTTTCTTTCCGCTGCTCGATTACTGTTTTCGGCTGCATATTTCACAACTTGCAGCTTGTAATCTGCAGAATATGATGAACAGTTTATCGCCGTGTGATAAAATAAGTTCTGCTGCTGAATGAACATTAGTGAGTGGGACACGTCTTAATGACTCGTATGTGTTAAATGCAGGTGGTGCTTAAATGACGAGAAGAAATGTCTCAAACTTCAGTAGCTGGACATCCACTCATACCTGATCAATACACCTATCCCCGCCCCCAGGACATCCACTCATACCTGATTGATACACCTATCCCCGCCCCCTGGACATCCACTCATACCTGATCGATACACCTATCCCCGCCCCCGGGAGAGCCTGAAATCTGCTGAAATCCTACGAGACACTGACATGATCCCAGACAGGACAGCGGCTCTTTCTGCAGCCGACATGTGCAGCAGAGCGCCAAGTGCGAGTGGTACAGGAGTAATAGCGTGATAGGAGTAGCAGATACTGGCACACAAGCCTAGAGCGCCCTCTAGCGGCTGTCAGTGTGAAAATAACAAACATGTGAAATTATATATTGTAATATATAAGTCGCACCTGAGTATAAGTCGCAGGACCATCCAAACCATGAAAAAAAGTGCGACTTATAGTGAAAAATACGGTAGGTTCCATAGTGGTCCCTGGGCGTATACTAGTCTGTGTGCTCTTAAACTTGTTCTGGTACAGCTCAAGATCCATCTAAAACTATTCAGGAAAGCTTCAATTTTTGTTCTCAGTATCGATACCTGCTCAAATAATTATGTATTTTCTATACTAGTTTTAGTATTGATTAGTATATGATTTTAATGTGTGGATCCTGGCCTGATGTTTATGTTGCTTCTGAAAGAATTATTCAAGAGAACTGTGGAGAGAAATGGGCCGTGCTTTGCTGCAGTCATTTATGTTATTAAATCTGCAGACCCATTAGTGCATTGGTTTTGTGTGTTTGTAATTCTGTGACGAAGAGGCGGCTTGATAAAAATGGGAAGGGATGTAGAGCTGTACAGTGTTAATGACCAGGCTCAGTTCACCCTTCATTTGTCTACGGTGCCACAGGCCGGGTCTTAAAGCGGCCCCACTCTGCAAAATGGACTTTTCAGAGCTTTTAACCATGGCATGTTATTTTTACTGTAAATTTCTGTCATTTATATCTATACACTGCAAAAAGTAAAGTCTAGGTTAAAGGTGCATTGTGTAACTTTTCTGGGGGAGGGTCCGTCAAAAGCTTTTCTACATGGAGATGTTATTGATTTGTCTGGAATGTTGTGAGTGTACAGTTGTTGTGGCGTACAGTTGTTGTGGCGTACAGTTGTTGTGGCGTACAGTTGTTGTGGCGTACAGTTGTTGTGGCGTACAGTTGTTGTGGCGTACAGTTGTTGTGGCGTACAGTTGTTGTGGCGTACAGTTGTTGTGGCGTACAGTTGTTGTGGCGTACAGTTGTTGTGGCGTACAGATAAGAAAAACAACAACTCTTTGCATTAAAATAAGAAAGTAAATCAAATGTTGCTTGAATTAAGAAAAACACTTATTCCATTGTTAGATTTTTTGACTCAAACTCAAAATTTTTGAGTTGAATCGACTCAAATAAAGTCAAATATTCTTAAATTAAGTCATTTCTAGTTACCTAGAGCTTTTTGCAGTGTGAATAGTTACTTCATCATCCAGTTACTAACTACTTCGGGGGATAGTATAGTGAACCATAGTATAGTAGCTGTAAATAATTACTTTTTTTTGAAGGATTCTGCCCAACGCTGTGGATGACCCTTCAGATTTGTGAAGTTGTAGTGTACAGTTTTGTATCATGTTTTTGTATATTTATGGAGAATTGTCGTGTGGGAGCGTGGGTGATGAAGGCTTGTGGGCGGAAACGAGATAAGGAAGGTTCAAAAAGGGCCCAGGAGAGATCACTAGATTTGTTAAATATACATGGATGAGATCTAAAACCTCTTCAGACATGTTTTTGACGAGGGAACAACATTATAAAATTGTGAAAAGCTCACAGAAGTTGATTTTGCATAACACCCTCTTTTTAATCTATTTATTTTTGAGTTCAAGAGGGTTTCATAACTTGTTTGTTTGGAAAAGGCAATTATTTTATCCATCACCTGAATTGTAGCCTTTGTGTGAACAGAGTCTGAGGTGAAGCACTGCCCACTCAGATCACAGGGACATTTCTACAGCGCTTACGAAATCTAATATTAACATCAAAATAAACTCATCACCGAGAAAGCTCACAAGTCATCCGCTGTTTTATTAAAGGTGTTACGCAAGTGTCACGGTGAAACAGAAGCGCCTATATTTGTCCGCTTCTTGTCTGTGATTCAGGATATTAGCATAACAAAAATACAAAAAGCAACATGAGGTGGAATATTTAAAGAGGCGGTATGATGTAAATTTAACTTTTTGGAGCTTTTGACCATGTTATAACGTTGTTTCCTCATCAGAAACATGAGGTTTTAGATGCCATCCATGCATATTTGAGGAATTTAGCGACCTCTCCCGGGCCCTGTTCGAACTTTCCTTACGGTTAGCTGTAAGATTCTGTTCGAGGCTCCGCCCACAAGCCTACGTCACCCATGATCCCACAGGACAATTCTCCATAAAAATACAAAAACATGATACAAAACTGTACAAACCTGATGCCATGTGCTGTAGTTTAATTACCAAAATGCATGTTGATTGTAATGTGATCGCGCTGTGAAGGGGGAGTGACTTAGCGTGAAGAGCAAACATGAAACTGAAACACATATAACACATGTTAATACGTTGTTTTCGATGAATATAGCATTTTCAAAACAATAAAAGGCAACGTGGTGATCTAAATATGTTACGTGTTAGTGGTTTAATGCCTCATGGAAGTAAAATACCTTCTCTTTAAAGCAGACCCAGGCATTTTAAAGGTTGCTTGGAATTAAGAAAATAAAACCTACTTTCAAAATTGTACATAACGCGTGGACTAAAACCAGTGCTTTTACTTTGAAGCCTCTGTTAAAGCTCAACAGAGGCTCGATTTCTCTCACTGAACAAGAAAAAAACACTAAAACATGTGAACTTTGACTTTTTTCTGCACAGTTTGGCAGTTGGACATAAATTGTGTGACATACAGTATCTTGTATTATATTATTTGACATACAAAGACATTGTGGTGTCTCAATAGAAAGTTAAGAAAGTTAAACTCAGAAAGCATTATGGGGTTAATGTGACTTACAAATGTTTCACGTTTACCATTGTTTTGAATAATTTGTAAAACAGCCTCACTCTCTCATTACCTCATAATAACACAGACTCTTACCAGCTTCTGTAAACAAAGCCATTTACTGATTTCAACGTAGAAATAAAATTAATAACCACAGTAGACTTCAAACTTTTGGCCCGGCCCTCCACAATATTTTTTGCTTCTCATTTGGCCCCTGGGGAAAAAGAATTGCCCACCCCTGCTTTAAAGGAACCATTTTTCTAACTTCACTTTTTGGAGCTCGTGGACATGATGTTACTTGTTAAAAACACACCTGGGGTTGTTTAAGTCACGCACTTTCGAGTAATCTTGCATATGCAGTTGGCTCTTTTTCCTCCAAAACAAAAAAACAATCCGTTTCAACTGGTGATGTCATTAGGTAAACCAGGAAGTGCAGATAAATTTTCTGAAGTCGCCAGATTTATGAATTAGATCTGTGGCGAGACGACCCCGCTCACAGTAAGAAAGTGTAATGGAAAATCAAATATTGTGTTTTATTTTATGTTTAGAATAATTTTGGTTTGTAGACATTCTAGAAAATCGATCTGCTTTTTATTTCATCACTCACAAGGCTTCAGAAATTGATTATTGTAAATAAATTCCACAACAAAAGCATACTTTTTGAGCATAAATGTTTAAAAATAAATAGATGTGTTTAATGCCATAATGTGGAATATCCCAGGTAAACCAATAACCAATAACAAGGAGATGGCAAACCCTTCCTAAGAAAAGTTGCATTGTAGTGACTGAATAATTTTGCCTTGGTTTAGACCTAGTTTAGTCCAGTTTTCATCCTGTTTTTAGTTACTTAGCAGAGAGACAATGGGGTTAAAATATACCAGCACCAAAACGTTGCATCACGTTAGCCATTACTCAGTGGAACGGGAGTTTAATTAAGAGAGCTGATCCCAGCAGAAATTAAACATAAAATTATTCAAAAACATGAAATTTTATTCACATTTTAGGGGTTATTATTTTGGCTAAATCTGGCATATTTAGTCAGTCTTCCTCCTCAGAGCTCATTTCGTGGTCCTGGTGGTTTAGACTCATTCTTAAAAAAAACAAAAAAACAAAACAAAAAAAAAAAATCACTTTTTAAATTCTGTTCTGAAAACAGCAGATGTTGTTGCTTAAAGGATGTAGCCTGCAGTTTACAATCACATCTAAAGCTGTGTCCCCAGAGCCGTCACCTGCAGATAGAAACACATCCAGGTTTGTCTCACGGTGGTTTTCAGACTTGGTCCTTTCAGCCATTCAGACGAACTCAGACCGATGGCTCAGCATTTTCTGCGCTTACGTGAACGCTCCAACCGCACCCAAACCCTCTGAAATGAACCGTACTGAGACCTTTCTCAGGAGGGTCTCAGTACGGCTCGCTAAAAAGTCAGCGGTACAGTTCACCTAATCTGTGCATTGTGAACACAAAGTGCACCGGGTTCTGTGACGGGGTTCTAATCCTACGTAATGACGATGTTGTAGTCAGAAGGATGTTTTTGATTATTTAATCCCAAAAAGAAAAGTTTGAAGAGTGCTATATACAAGACAGTGAAACAAAAAGGTATTTACAACATGTACACACAACAGCAGAAATATTCTTCATAAGAGCTATAGGTTGTTACCTTCTGTGTACAACTCCTGGCCCAGACTGACTGCGGGAGGGAGAGTGGCCCCCTTTTATCCACCCAGGCTCCTCCCCCAAGCCAATTAACACAAAAATACTGGTTTTCAACACTAAAACCAGAATTAACAGTAATAACAAAAATACAAAAAAATACTTGAAAATACACTGTGCAACATGGCCATGTCTCTGCGCCTGTAGCAGAACCAGAAAGAATAATATGGATAATTTAGTGCCGCAAATTATATTTCGTGATGACGTCACTATGACGTCAGACGCCAACGATGACTGAAACAGGAAGTGCGTGAGGCGCTCAGTTTGACAGTGCGGCTCGTGAACGGGAGATGGAGACTGGTTTGAAGTTTGTTGGAAAACAGAATTATGGACATGGATGGTTTAACAGTGACTCGTGTGCACCCGAGACGACTGTGGTGGTGGACGGACCGTAAATATAGCGGAGAACGGAGCGGACGGACGGGGAGCGGGAAATAGAGCAGAATGAACGAAACCAGGTAAGTGGCTAGCGCGGGTTTGTTTGGGCTACTTCGGTTAGCGCGGCTTTGACGGGGCTACTCCGTCACAGGTTCACTTCGCCTTTTTCAGTGTATTGTAACCTCCTTCGCTTGCCGTAGATTTGTCACGTGACTGTAACCGGGAACACTCAGCTGTAAACATGGCTGGTCGTGGTCGTTGCCAACGCAAATACAAATATGTCATATGTAATCTGGATAGTTCTATTTTCCCAGTGAATCTGAGCAAATTTCATCAAAAAACACAGGAGGACAAGCATCGCAGCAGACATTTTGTTTCAAGTGATAATTACCCAGAATTCCCAATGTACCCAGAATTCGGTGCATTGGGGGACTGAGCGCTCTAGAGGACCTGGTGTGAACAGAAAGGGGACCGGGGCCCCATCAAAGCTCAAGTGGACCAGAAAGAGAACCTGGTCCTCTTTGTAATAAACTCACAATCTGAACACAAAATCAACTTAGTTCTTTTTCTGTTGGTTCACTTTTTGGTCCATTTACAGAGGACTGAGTTTGGTTGACTTAAAGGAGACGATGTGAAAATGCCCTCAGTCTCAGTATATGGACCAGGCTCATGTGAAGCTCGGAACCTCCAGAATTCCCTCCCTGAGCTGCAGAAGCTGCACTAGCACTGATTCAGGATTGGCTGCAGGTGCTGGGGTTTAGGTAGTGACCGTTTAGATCAGAGAGAGGCATTTTAGGTTTAAACCAACTGGATTTCAGCATTGAAACTGGAAACCCAAATGAGAGACTCATGTGAAGCTCATTCTGCGTTCTGTTTGGAGAATAATCTTGAGAACCACAACATAAAATTATAACATAAACATATGGAACATCAGGTCCGGTGTTTTCGCAATTCAGAGTAAATCAGCATTACAGGTGTTATCAGTAAAAGCAATATTTGATTTGGAAAGGAAAGGTATACCTCATATCTGAGGACACAGATGGTTCTGTCTGTGTCTGTCTGTTTTTGTATTTCAAATCACAACTTTACATCTGCTTCCTGTAACTCCTCAGTATGGAAGAGTACGGCGCCATCTACTGGTGACCATGGCATTTCTGAAGACTCGGTGATCCCAGCCAAATGACTTGTTTTCCAGTTGCACTATTTATCTTTTTGGTGGAAATTTACACTGAAATTTGTCTTAAAATGTGAAAAACAGAACTAGTTCCTTTTAAACCGTCTGCAGTGGTCCAAAGTTATTCCTCACTTACCTTACGCATTCATGCTAACCACAAACTTCCTGCTTCTTGGATAATAAAAAGCTTTATAATTAAATGCAAACAGTACTCAGAGGACTGGGGCAAGACACGTTTTGCTCAAATACATGGAAAAAAAAGTCTAATTTAAACTTGTTTTAATGTAAGACGTGTATAATTTCCATGTTCTGGTTGTGGACTGGTGGAGGTCTGCTAGCCAAAGTAGTAGGATTTTGGGAACATGGTGCTGCCAGAGACACTGCCAACATTGTTACTAAACCAGGAAGTGCTGTCGCCCACACGGACCACCCACCCGCCCCTCCACAGAGCCGCCGTACGATGACACAGCACTGTATTTTTACCCAGAGATCAGAGCGGTGAGGGGGGCAGGTGGTGAGTGTGCACGCTGCTCTACAGAATCATACGTGTCTGGTACAGTTCCAGTTTAGTCACGACGCAGAGCTGGTTTAGTCCTTTAGTCTAGTTTAGACCTGGTTTAGAACTGGTTTAGACTAGGTTTGGTCCGGGTTTATTCTAGAGACTGTTTCTTGTTGTAAGTCTAAATCTAAATTAAGAGTTACATTAGTAATTACCTGGTTTATTAGTTCTCATTTAAATTTGGTTTAGTCCTGGTTTCATCCTGGTTCTGGTTCAGTTCTAGTTTGGACCTGGTTTAGTCCTAGTTTGAACCAGGCTTAGACCAAGTTTAGACCTCTTTAGGCCTAGTTTAGTCCTGACATGGTTTGGATTAGTTCTGGTTTAATCCAGTTTCTGGTTTAGTCCTAGTTTAGTCCTGACATGGTTTAGTCCTTGTATAGACCTGGTTTATGGAGTTCTCATTTAGATTTGATTTAGTCCTGATTTAAACCTGGTTTTGGTTCAGTACTAGTTTAGTCCTAGTTTAGACGGTGATTAGACCAGGTTTAGACCTCTTCAGTCCTAGTTTAGACCTGTTTTGGACTTGTTTTAGACTTCTTTAGTTCCACTTTAGTCCTGACATAGTTAAGTCCTGGTGTAGACCTGGTTTAGTCCTAGTATTTTGTTTCAGTCCTTTAAGAGCTGGTTTAGCCTCAGAAGAGTCCTTGTTTAGATTATGGTTCAGTTCAGTCTAGGTTTAGACCTGTTTGATCCTGGTTTATTCTAGAGGAGACCTACTTATGCTTTTTGATTTATATAGCATTTTATGGACACTAAAGGTGCTTTATTGTGCATTATTCATGCACTATTTATTTATTTTGTTTGTTTATGAGACAGAAACAGTGCATGATATACATTAGTTAAGAGGAGAGATGCATTCTGCCAGGTTGTAGCGTTAAAGCTAATTTCCACCTGTAGTCCCTGTAATCCCTGTAGTCCCTGAAGTCCCTGAAGTCCCTGAAGTCCCTGTAGTCTCTGTAGTCCCTGTAGTCCCTGTAGTCCCTGAAGTCCCTGAAGTCCCTGTAATCCCTGTAGTCCCTGTAGTCCCTGGTGCATGTTTTTTAGGTTCATAGTTCTATTCAATGTCTATTCAGTGTCCCTCTGACCATCACCAGCGCTCCCACGCCACATTCAGACTAGGCAATCTGGGGGAAGTGTCTTGCCTAAGGACACAACATCAGGAGTTTCCACTGCCTGTCTTTGTGGTCTCTCAAACGATTACTGACCAGGCCCAGCCCGAGATCAGGCTTTGACAGGGAGGTCAGGTCATGATGCCAGTTTAGTCCTCATTTAGACTTGGTTTAGTTCTGCTATAATCTTAGTTAAACCCGTGTTTGGACCTTGTTCAGTCTTGATTAAAGTGATGACTATGGATTTTTTCTTTTTAACTGATACCAGTATTTACAAATACGAATATTTAGCTTCTAAAATCCACAGCAAGGCCCACAAATTTATGTTAAATTGAAGAAAAGATCACTAACTTTTCACTTTTACAATACAACACTTCGATTTCCATGTTTACTCACTTGTCTGTTCAAAAAGGGCACTCTGAAAATGTCACAATACCAAAAAAAAAAAAAAAAAAAAATACTGATATTGGATTATTATTTATTTATTTATTTATTGTGGATCCATAGACCTACATCCTGACTTGGTTTTGTTACCCCATTCAGTCCTGATTCAGTCCTGATCTAGACTTGTCTTTGAGCCCAGTTTAGTCCTGATATAGATCTGGTTTAGTCCTGTTTTTGTCTAGATTTTCAGTTCTGGGTTAGGTTTTTCATCCCCTCCTTTTGCAGAAGTTTGGAAGCACACTGAGATCGTCTGTGGCCCAGTTATCACAGCTATTTTTCACTGCTCCTCTGGGAAATTGGAAAGTCCGGCGCACAGAACAGACTTTGAGAGGAGCTGGCAGTTTGGGAGCAGAGCCCACCACCACAAAAACAAAATTATTAATACGACTAGGAGAAACTTAAAGGGGCGGGAGACATTTATCTTTCCACAGCACAGATATATTGTACCATTGACTCTTATGGTCAATATGAGGCCGCTGTGTGCTGTCTGCATCGATTTATAAGAGATATATAGCATTTTTATCCTCTATGAACCAGGAAGTAGCACTGTTGGCATGCTAATTGTTGTTGTTAGCATTGCTGTGATGAAAAAGTCTGCTCTGGTCTCTGAAAGTTGTGAAACGCTTTTAAAAACTCAAATCAAGTAGTTGTTTTTCACATTTTTAATACAGTAAAAATATGGTACAGCGCCTTCAAGCGGTCATGGACAAACTAGCAACTACCAAAACTAGTATCAAAAGTAGATACTCATTTGAGCAGGTATTGATACTAAAAAAAAGTACTATTCACAGGACAGAAATTGACCTTTCCTGAAAGCTTTAGAACGATCTCGAGCTGTATCAGAACAAGTATAAGAGCACAGAGACTAAAATACGCCCAGGGACCACGATGGAACCTTCCTGGACCACTGAGGGCTTACACAGATATAAGGAAACATGGGAATAGAAAAGAAAATACTATGATTTAATGTGGAAAATCACAGTATATTGTTGTGACAGAGTAATCCCGTCAGCCCAAGCGGGGAGGCCATGGTGCGATACACATGCACACGTGGACCGGCGTTTCACTTACGCGGCCGTTTACCACTATCCCCGAGTTTCCTCACATAACCATTGCTACAGTCAGGGGTCACACTTGATTCCTGCGTAAACATTCCTCTTGCCACAGCCGTTGTTTCATCCCCAAACTTTCCTCCATTTTCGCCGCCCCTCAGTGCACGTGTCAATTGGCCAACTCAAGCGTCGTGGTCTTCCGCATTTTGTTGCGTCACGCAGGGCGCGCATGTGACGTCACCAGGAACGTCAGGTGCCTTTTTTGCTTCGTGAATATATAATGTATATATTTTTTCTCTACCTGTGCTGGGAGATTATTATTAAAGTACTTTTGTTTGTGGTAATGTTTATGATTTTTCTGTATTAAAGGGAGATGTATGTGTTTCTATATGTGGAGAAAAAGACGTTTTTCGTCGTTAATTGGTTTGGGGGAGGAGCCTCGTACTTTAAAAAGGGCCCCCCGTCTTCACAGAGGCAGTGTGTGTGTTTGGGTTAGAGCTCCGAAGCTGTTTAAACACTGCTACAGACTGTATATATATTTTTCCCCATTTTCACTATTTTGCGCACTTCTGTAAATAAAATCACTAACACTATTTTGACTACGCCATATTATTTATTTTTCGTAATAAAAGAGGTAATAAAATGATTATCGGTATCGGTGTTGAGTATTGAGTCTTAGTCTTAGTATCAAAATGGAGTTTGAAATGTTTGAGTCGTCCTCTTGGTGGTGAAGAGGACATGGACAGGCTGAGGAGGCTGGTGGTTATGCTGCTACGGTGGATATTAATGTTGTCACGATACTAAAATTTCAAACTTGATGTCGATACTAAGGAACAGACTCAATACTCAATTATTTTCTTTTATTTTATTTTAAAGGGACAATGCATATTCATGAACAAATACTTGTAAATACACTAGAATTATCCTGAAGGTAGTTTACATCTGTGGTCCTCGCAGGTCAGAGAGATAGAAACAACATAAGACAACTTCACACAACAAACATGATAGAAACAACACAATAAGACACAATCATGACATACAACACTGACATTTACACAGAAGCAGAACATTAGTGATGACAGATCTGATTTCTCTTAAGCTGTTTCAGTTTGGTTTTAAATGTTCTGAATGTGGTCGAGTCTCTTATTGCAGCTGGATGTTGTTCCAGATTTCTGTTTCCTGGACTGAAAACACCTGCTGACTGAATGTTGTGCGTCTGTAAGGTGTTACACACTCGCCTCCGGTAGAGCCTCTTGTTACTCTACCACTAGTATTGAATTTGGGCAAAATTAACTCACCCAAAGGCGCTGGAGCGAGTCCATTTAAGACCTTATATACTGTTCTAAAACTTAAAATATTATATTTCTGAAGTATGAGACAATGATGAAAAGATAAAGATTTTCTGTCAAATATGTTTAAAGCTTTTTTAAAAAGTTATTCTGTTGCTTTTAAGCTTGTCATACTTGTCAGTGACCAGTTAGTAATGCAGGATTCAGTGTGAGAAAAAAATCACACTGTGGAGAAACATTTTAGCTGCATTTTCTGGAAATGAGGATCTAATTTGCCTAAAGTTATGAATATTAAAATTAAGAATTTTTTATATGTTTTTTTAAACATGTTTTTTAAAAGTTTATGTGAAGTCCAAGGTAACACCAAGAATTACGATTCTGTTACCACGATGAGAATAAAAACACTTTCTTTAGACAATATACTGTGATTTTCAACATTAAATCAAAGTACTTTTTTTTCTATTCCCATGTCATCATTCTAGATCATTCTAAAGACATTCAGGAAAGCTTCATTTCTGTCCTGTGAAGGTATTGATTTTTTTAGTATCGATACCTGCTTAAGTATCTAGTTTCGATACTAGATTTAGTATCAGTAAGTATCTCATTTTCGATACGACAACCCCTGTGTGTGCTACTACTCTACTACTCTTAAAAGTGCATTGTGTAACTTTTCTGGTGGAGGGTCCGTCAGAAGCTTAGAGGTTATTGCTTTGTTTGGAATTAAACCTTTCTATTGTCACAGAGACCAAACCAGACCGAGTTACAGGTCAGATCTGTGGAGAGGCGACGCTGCTCACAGTCAGAATTCCTGTTTTTCTAGGTTTTTTGCGCTATAAAACCACCTGTAATTAAATAAACCTAAAGTAGAGCTGTTTAATGTCACACTGTGGACCATTCTAAGCAGAGCAGTGACATATCCATAGAAACAAGAAGGTGACGGGCCCCCCAATCGAAAAGTTACACAGTGCAGCTTTAAAAACAGTTTTGATGAAAAGCATTCATGACTCTAATTACCTGATTCACGGGGTTGGAATATAGATTTCCAATGGATGTAAACAGAAGTAAAGCGCCGCAAACACCTGTCCCCTCCTCTCCTCCCTTCTTCCTCCTCTCCTCTTCCTCTTCTCCTCCTCTTCCTCACCTCCTCCTCTTCTCTCCGTCCCATAGAGTTGTGGATCATGCTGACTGTGCACACCTGGATCAGAGCTGACAACTGCACCTGCAAAACACCCCAGCCTCTATCTCCCTCTATCTCCTTTTCTCTTCCTTTCTCTCCCTCCGTCTCTCCTCCTTGTCTGCCAGGGCTCTTCCCATCTTCAGCTCTCCCTTCTCACCCAGTTCTCGCTCCACCTTTATCTCTGTCTTTCTTTCTCTCTCTCTGGAAATGAAACAGGGCACTCACTCCCCCAATTCTATCTCTCTATCACCTCTTTTTCCTTCCCTCCTTCCCTCCCTTTTCTCCCCAGCTCTGCCTTCCTCATTTCTCTCATTTCTCTCTCTCTCTCTCCAAGCTCTCCCTTGTTCTTCACGCATGTCTCTCTCTCCATTAACCCTTTCTCTCCCTCACTTCTCTCTCCTCCTCTCTCTAAACTGCCAGGGCTCTTCCTATCTTCCATCTCATCCGTCTTTAACCCCATGTCTCTCTCCTCCTCTTTTCTCTTTCTCTCTCTCTCCCTTTCCCTTCACACATTTCTCTCTCTTCCCCTGTCTCTCTCTCTCCCTTCACACATCTCTCTTCCCCTATCTTTCTCCCTCTTTTCACACACATCTCTCTCTCCTCTCCTCTCCTCTCTCCCTTATTTCTCTTTCGCCTTCTCTCTTCACACACATCTCTCTCTCTCTCTCCCTTTACTCTCTCCCTTATCTCTCTCTCTCTCCCTCTTTCTTTACACACATCTCTCCCTTTATGCTCTCTCCCTCTCTTTACACACATCTCTCTCCCTTTACTCTCTCCCTTATCTCTCTCTCTCTCCCTCTTTCTTTACACACATCTCTCCCTTTATGCTCTCTCCCTCTCTTTACACACATCTCTCTCCCTTTACTCTCTCCCTTATCTCTCTCTCCCCCCTTCTTTACACACATCTCTCTCTCTCCCTTTCTCTTTACACACGTCTCTCCCTCTCCTCCCCTCTCTCCTTTCTCTCTCTCTCTTTCTCTTTACACACGTCTCTCCCTCTCCTCCCCTCTCTCCTTTATCTCTCTCTCTCTTTACACACGTTTCTTCCTCTCCTCCCCTCTCTCCTTTATCTCTCTCTCTCTTTACACACGTTTCTTCCTCTCCTCCCCTCTCTCCTTTATCATTCTCTCTCTCTTTACACACGTTTCTTCCTCTCCTCCCCTCTCTCCTTTATCTCTCTCTCTCTTTACACACGTTTCTTCCTCTCCTCCCCTCTCTCCTTTATCATTCTCTCTCTCTTTACACACGTTTCTTCCTCTCCTCCCCTCTCTCCTTTATCTCTCTCTCTCTTTACACACGTTTCTTCCTCTCCTCCCCTCTCTCCTTTATCATTCTCTCTCTCTTTACACACGTTTCTTCCTCTCCTCCCCTCTCTCCTTTATCATTCTCTCTCTCTTTACACACGTCTCTCTCTCTCTCTCTTTACACACGTTTCTTCCTCTCCTCCCCTCTCTCCTTTATCTCTCTCTCTCTTTACACACGTTTCTTCCTCTCCTCCCCTCTCTCCTTTATCATTCTCTCTCTCTTTACACACGTTTCTTCCTCTCCTCCCCTCTCTCCTTTATCATTCTCTCTCTCTTTACACACGTTTCTTCCTCTCCTCCCCTCTCTCCTTTATCTCTCTCTCTCTTTACACACGTTTCTTCCTCTCCTCCCCTCTCTCCTTTATCATTCTCTCTCTCTTTACACACGTTTCTTCCTCTCCTCCCCTCTCTCCTTTATCATTCTCTCTCTCTTTACACACGTTTCTTCCTCTCCTCCCCTCTCTCCTTTATCTCTCTCTCTCTTTACACACGTTTCTTCCTCTCCTCCCCTCTCTCCTTTATCTCTCTCTCTCTTTACACACGTTTCTTCCTCTCCTCCCCTCTCTCCTTTATCATTCTCTCTCTCTTTACACACGTTTCTTCCTCTCCTCCCCTCTCTCCTTTATCTCTCTCTCTCTTTACACACGTTTCTTCCTCTCCTCCCCTCTCTCCTTTATCATTCTCTCTCTCTTTACACACGTCTCTCCCTCTCCTCCCCTCTCTCCTTTATCATTCTCTCTCTCTTTACACACGTCTCTCTCTCTCTCTCTTTACACAGGACTAAGGGCGTACACTGACAGAGGAGGTCAAAGCGTTCCACAGACTCCACTGGCTGCTGCTTCCTAATCTGGGACACAAAATGTTCCCTGTTACATCTTTATTTTCCTGTAAAGCCTTTATCGCTCTGCTGCTGTTTGTACTCTTCTCCTCTGCACACACCGCAAGCTTGTTTATCACAGCATTATAGAACATGCCAGAAGAATAAATGTACAAGTGCATTAAAGGGCCCATTTTACGCTATTTTCTGATCTATGTTCTAATGCTGTTTCCTCATCACAAGCGTGTTTGAGTGTTCGTTATTCTCCCGTAGTCAAGACGAGGCTCTTTTTTGTGATGACGTTTACAGCGACGTCAGCTCCCACTGGGCACCGCAGATATCAGCAGACTTGTTTCGTTTATGAAGTTGGTTTAGATCAATATTGTGATTAAAATGTCCAGAATATAACATAATTATCCACAGGTATCATACATTATACTACAGACACGAGCACAATAGGTCTTTTTAAAATGAGTTAGCGTTTAAAAATGTTAAGTGACAGTTCAATCAAAAACATGTCCTGCCTATAGTTGTTTTGTTTCTTTCTCGCTTACTTAAAGTGCATACACTAAAAGACTCATAACTCATACTCATAATATTTTACGTTATTTATGTGATAAAAAAATAGTGTGTGTTTCTTTTCTTTAGTGTAATAAGATCTTGTTCCATTGGTAGATCACTGTTCTTGTAAAGTGAAAGTTAACTCAAGATAAAACTTAAGTCATTTTGACTTGGCTCCATTTTACTGTTTGACGTCCATTTGTTTTTGTAATTCGTTCACAGTCCAGTAGAGGGGGCTGTGGCGCTCTGAGCTCACAGTCACTTCAAACGCTCCTGTTGTTCTGAGCCGAGGCAGGAAGTAGGACAATCCTCACATAATATCACATATTCTGTTTTATGATGACTAATATTTACTGTTGTAAACAGACGTTACACCCTGAGCCACACAAGAGACGATATTTGCAGAATGACTTGAGTGTACGGCATGTTCACTGTTTTACTGTTAGCCTGGAGCTAATATCGTGATATGAGCTTCAAGTACATAGTATGCGGCCAGACATCATTCTTAAAAACAGCCAGGATTTACTTGATTTTGTGTTCATGTTTTACCGTCTTTGGTGTGTTTTGTATCATTGCAATTAGTACTTTTATGACACGAAAAATGTAGTGTGCTAATGCTAGTGCTAGCTGCTATTTAAATAGCTAATGTGGTAAATGCTCTTATCATGTAACTGATAAGACACGAGACACGCCCCCTCTGTCTGTCTGCATGTGACATTGACTAGTGGCCACTCCAGGTATTGCAGTTCCCAGCAGCTCCGGCACAGAAAGAATTCTCCCATAGAGCGCAATGCAATTTGGGAAATCAAACTGCAACAGGACATCGACAGCTTTCACAAAGGACGGATTTTGTGATTTTGTAGGGATTCTTCTGCATTTTAATTCAATTCAATTCAATTCAATTTATTTTTGTATAGCCCAAAATCACAACAAGAGTTATCTCGCTGGACTTCACAAAATTGTTGATTTTTACAATATAAACTTTAAAAACATTTTTAAATCATCAAAGCGCCTGAAAGTGATCTTTGTAAGACTTAGCCTCGCCCCGCTCTGAGCCGCGCCCCGCTGAGCTGCGCCCCGCTCTGAGCCGCGCCCCGCTGAGCTGCGCCCCGCTCTGAGCCGCGCCCCGCTCTGAGCCGCGCCCCGCTCTGAGCCGCGCCCCGCTCTGAGCCGCGCCCCGCTGAGCTGCGCCCCGCTCTGAGCCGCGCCCCGCTCTGAGCCGCGCCCCGCTCTGAGCCGCGCCCCGCTCTGAGCCGCGCCCCGCTGAGCTGCGCCCCGCTCTGAGCCGCGCCCCGCTCTGAGCCGCGCCCCGCTCTAGGCCTCGCCCCGCTCTGAGCCTCGCTCCGCTCTGAGCCGCGCCCCGCACTGAGCCACGCCCCGCTCTGAGCAGCTCTCGCTCTGATTGGTCAGAACTGTACGTTTCTGATGTCACAGGTTTGGCGGTGTGAGGCCAGTATTCAGGAAGTATCTGAATCTTTTTTGGCACGATGCGCCAATGAGCACAAGCCATTAAAAACAATACAACGCCATCTTGGATTCATCTTCCAGATCCAGATCCAGATTTGATTTAGATTTAGAGTTCTATGGCTCTTATTTCAGCCTGGGTTAGCCTGACCTTTGAGTAAGCACCTGCTCCTGCACTGCAAAGAATTTATTTTCAAAGAAATCCTGCCATGGTACATGAAAGTGCATTTAAAGCCACAAAGAGATGGTTATAGTTGTAAAATCATGCATTATGTGTAATTATTGTAAATAATTCAGTTTATTAAATGTTGAATTCACTTTAAAGTCCTCAAGGTTAAAATGGATGATAAATAATTCATGCTGAAAAAGGGAGTTTTTCATTTGTTAGAACAGTAGAGGTTTATGTGGTAGCTGTGTGTTTAAAGGTGGTAGTTCATAACTTCATAAGCTGACACACTTAGCACACACTAAAGCGATGCAAAAATCAGGTGCAGTTTTGGTTTGTGTCTCTCTAAAGACCGCAGTGGAATATTTGAAACGGAGAAAATGCAAGTCACCGTCTGTAATGGACACAGCCTGTTTTACTATGACCAGAAGGGCAAAACAGCGTGAAAATGTAGTACGTTTGAGAAGCAGGAGTTAAGTTTTGTGCAGGTAACATCACAGCCATTTTAGCACGAGCAGAGCTTTAGAAAAAAATATGCAAAGGGTAAAAATTCATAAAGTTAAATAATGGCGTGTGACATGACATAAACACACTTTACATTTTACCTACACTTTTACTGATGCTTTGGGTTCACACGTATCCACAAACGAGTGCCTCGCAGCAGCTGTCTGCTCCATCAAACTGTACGTGTTCCAACGCCCTGAGAGCGAACAGTGAGCGGTCCACATGGAGGCCGTAGTATCATCCTGTGTGTGGCTCTGGCTCATACGCCGCGCACAGGGGAGCTTTTATAATCCCACTTCAAATGCACTGAGTAGAGAAGTGGAATCCATCCCAGACTCCACAGCACTGCTAAGGCTACACTTTAAACTTTTCACAAGTCCACGTGCCCCAAAGCGTCACACTCGGCTGTGGATGTGAGTCTGTGGAGTGACGAGGATTCTGCGCCTTCACGATACGGCCAAAATTAGCTTTAGATTTTTGATGGTTTACTGACAGTCTCTCAGTTTTTCTTTATATCAAGTCTTTTTAAGAATAAACTACAACTAAACTGTACAGAAATTAACCATTATATACTGTATCCTCTAACAGGCACTGCAGTGATATTATTGTACAAGCAGCACTTTTGCACCCGCTGTATACTCGTGTACATGTTAGTTTTGCAGTAGAAATATACACACACAATACACACACAACAACTCGCCCACAAACTGCATACACCACTGTTTAGTTTGTACACGCAGTTTTGCACCTGGATTGATCCATGGTGTAATAATAACCACTGTGTAAATGAGATGAGCTTTGGGTCTTGTTTACATTATGGTTGAACCGTTCTTTTCTCTGCATGAAGTAAAATTATTACATTTACCAAAAATGAACCACGGAAAAATAAGGTTTTAACGAAATCTTTATAGAGCTTATGTTACGCTAATCTCTGATTTCTGTTCCTCATCACAAACATAGTTGTGTTTTGTTTCATTCACATGTTTAACACACAAACTCTGTAAATTTAAGCTGAGTTCTTCTCTCAAACAAAAAAACACCACCTTGTGATGTCATGTGGTAATACAGGAAGTGCTCCACTGTGGTTTTAAACACCTACACCTTCACCACAGTCATTTGGATAATTTTAGATCTGTAATTTCCAATCTCTACTGAACAAAAGGTAAAACTGTTCACTTGAAAACTACTACTTGATGACATCACAAGGTGGAACAGAGCATTTTGTGGTTTGGAGATGTAGACAGACTAATGATAAAGGATTACTCAAACATGTGTGAGTAATCCCAGGCACGTCCCACCCCAGGGAAGACCCAGGACACGCCGGAGGGACTATGTCTCTGGGCTGGCCAGGGAACGCCTCGGAATCCCTCCGGAAGAGCTGGAGGAAGTGTGTGTGGAGAGGGAAGTCTGGGCCTCCCTGCTCAGACTACAGCCTCCGCTTTATCCGGCCCTGGATAAAGTGGAAGAAAATGGATGGATGGTGTGAATGAAACAAACCCTTTCTTGCCAGTGGATAAAATTTAGATTACGCACAGTCCCGTGGCAATTTGATCTCAATCTCATCCCATCCCTACTTTATTCTTGTCCAGCTCTTCCGTTGGTTAAATGTCTCTGCTTGACAAAATTAATCATCAGTTCTGGCCTTTTCATTTCCTCTGGACACTACAAGTTCTGTTCTTAAAATTAGTAGTGCGCTAATAATTGTGATGTAACAGTATTGCTGCTGGCACGTTTAGGATTTCCGTCTGCGTTAACCTGATTTGACACACTGGTTCACTGAGCGGCTCCTGTGATCCACCGTTGTATTGGATATTCTCATTCACATCACAAACAATGTCTGCGTGTTCATAATTGAATTTCATAAGTGAATCGTATTCCTAACAGCTTTTTACTCAGCTCTGATTTGTGTTACGATCAGTGGATTTTCTGCTTTGGGCCTGATTGTTCTTCTCAGTCGAATGGAGAGCTCACGCAGCTGTAGTCTTCATCTGAGTGGGAGTAGCTCAGCTGGGGAAGGTGTTTGCAGATTTGCTTTTGTTCTTTGCTACGTCACATGTACACAGTAGTGGCTGGTAGTGTTGTCATGATACTAAAATTTACAATACTAAGGACTAGACTCCATACTCAATACCGATTCCAATACCACGATGATAATTTAAATAAAAGCTTTTTCTTAATATTGTTTTTTATAGTTTCTGTGATACAACAATCTTAGTCAACCATACAGAACATCAACACAACAATAAACACAAATAAAAACAATAACAATATTCAACAAAAGATTACAACCAAAGATTAAACCATGTTCACAAAAAATAAAGCAAAATTTAACAAAATAAAAATAGGTAATCCATAAAGAGACAAAACACACAAACAGAACAGAAAAAATTTAGACAATAGATGTGATTTTCAACATAAAATCATAATATTTGCTTTTATATTACCATGTTTGTCTTGGTCGTCCAGGTCGGTTCCATCGTGGTCCATGGGCGTATACTTGTTCTGATACAGCTTAAGATCATTCTAAAGATATTCAGGAAAGCTTCATTTCTGTCTTAAGAATGTCACTTTTTTTAGTATCTATACTTATTCAAATGGTTATCTAGTTTCGATACTTTTATCAACCCTACCTCAACCCTCGAGTACATGACGATACATGATTACCAGGCCTGGACGGGTAATCCTAGGGGCCGATGCTGTTGTTTGTTTTGTTTTTTTACTTAGAGACCAGCCCTTTGGTCCATCTTCAATATAGACAGTGGACTAAACCAATCAGGATACAGTATCTTACGAGAGCGGTCCCACCCCTTTCTCTGCACTGATCCCTCCAGTTTTATAGTGTTGAGCTGGAAACATGGAGAAGCGGAAGAACAAGGGTGCGGAGAAGTCGCGGGCTAAAAGATTAAAAAATCTCGTTATAGACGCTGCAGAATGTTCTAAAATAACAGACATATTCTCTGGAGGGGCTGCTGGATCCTCCACGTCCTCTGCAGCCCAGGGTGAAGGTGGACAGGGACAGGAGCAGCCAGAGACTGTGGACAGGGACCTGAGGGACAGAGTGACCAGGGAACAGGGAACCCGAGGGACAGAGTGACAAGGGAACAGGGAACCCGAGGGACAGAGTGACAAGGGAACAGGGAACCCGAGGGACAGAGTGACCAGGGAACAGGGAACCCGAGGGACAGAGTGACCAGGGAACAGGGAACCCGAGGGACAGAGTGACCAGGGAACAGGGAACCCGAGGGACAGAGGGACCAGGGAACCCGAGGGACAGAGGGACGAGGGAACAGGGAACCCGAGGGACAGAGTGACAAGGGAACAGGGAACCCGAGGGACAGAGTGACCAGGGAACAGGGAACTCGAAGGACAGAGTGACCAGGGAACCCGAGGGACAGAGTGACCAGGGAACAGAGAACCCGAGGGACAGAGTGACAAGGGAACAGGGAACCCGAGGGACAGAGTGACAAGGGAACAGGGAACCCGAGGGACAGAGTGACCAGGGAACAGAGAACCCGAGGGACAGAGTGACCAGAGAAGTGGACACAGGCAGGTAGGATTGTTAGGATAATACCGGAACTTTTAGGTGATGGACAGGCATGAAAATCGCTCACTTTTCAGCGAGCAGCCCTGATGATTACTCAAACACACCAATACATACAAACTAATAAAGAAGAAAAACTTTGGTACATGACTAAAAGCTTCTGTAAGTAAATTCTGCAATATGTCTCCAGTGAATAGCCAAAATGAGAGTGAAATATTTTGTTTCCAGTAGAGAAAATTGGCAGAGAGCGAGCAGTACTCCAGAGCCAAGGCGTTGTATATTAACCATGGGGAAGGCCAGATTTCTCACATATTGATACTAATTCAACTAAGAATGTCATTGCACCTTTCCTTTTATACTTGTCTGTATAATCCAGATATTCCTAAAACTGCTTGATGTAAATGTAAATGAAAAAATAGGATTACTTTACTTACTTCAATGCAACTGAATCTAAAGTCTAGTCTAAGTGGATTCGATTAAAGGTGTAAGTAACCGTAGTGTAAAAGTGGTATGTACAGATTTTGTAGTCGTAGATTTTCTCACTGGATTGCTCTTGATTAGGATTTAAAAGAGAATATAATGCAGTAGTAGCAGCAACAGCAGCAGTAGTAGTAGTCGTCATTGTCGTTTTTCTCCTCCTAGTTACTCTTGGCTGAGATTTTTTTTTAAGTAGTAGTAGTAGTAGTAGTAGTAGTAGTAGTAGTAGTAATATTCATTGTTTTTCTCACTTCCTAGTTACTCATTTTTTTAAAGTAGTAGTAGTAGTAATAGTAGTAGCAGCAGCAGTAGGGCATTATTTGTATAACAGTACTAGTGGTAGTCGTTTTTCTCACTGGGTTACTCCTGGCTATGATTAAAAAAATAGTAGTAGTAGTAGTAGTAACAGCAGCAGTAATAGTAGCAGCAGTAGCAGTAGGAGTAGTAGTGTAGTAGTACAGTTTCACTAGAGAGAGCAGTAGTCGTACAAGTGAGATTGCAATACCTTATAGTAGTCGTGGTGGTGATAACAGTTTTTGTATCATCACACATTTTGGCCTTGTGTATCTGTTCTTCATTGATAGTTTTAGCTTCATACGACATGTTTGCACAGAGGATATTGAGCATTAGTGAAGGAGGCAGCAGGACGAGAGCAAAGGACCAGTTTCACACAGTTACATCATGAGCCTATTATCACCTCACTCACAAACCGGCACTGTCAATACTCGTCGGGACGGCACTGCCGAGGCTCCGAGGAGAGGGCAGCAAAGTACTAGTCCAGTATTTTACATTTCAAGTTCAAGTACCGTATTTTTTGGACTATAAGTCGCACTTTTTTCATGGTTTGGATGGTCCTGCGACTTATACTCAGGTGCGACTTATATATTACAATATATAATTTCACATGTTTGTTATTTTCACACTGACAGCCGCTAGAGGGCGCTCTAGGCTTGTGTGCCAGTATCTGCTACTCCTATCACGCTATTACTCCTGTACCACTGGCACTTGGCGCTCTACCCCACATGTCTCCTGCAGAAAGAGCCGCTGTCCTGTCTGGGATCATGTCAGTGTCTCGTAGGATTTTAGCAGATTTCAGGCTCTCCAGGGGGCGGGGCTAGGTGTATCGATCAGGTATGAGTGGATGTCCTGGGGGCGGGGCTAGGTGTATCAATCAGGTATGAGTGGATGTCCTGGGGGCGGGGATAGGTGTATCGATCAGGTATGAGTGGATGTCCTGGGGGCGGGGATAGGTGTATCGATCAGGTATGAGTGGATGTCCTGGGGGGCGGGGATAGGTGTATTGCTCAGGTATGAGTGGATGTTCGGCTGCTGAAGTTTGAGACATTTCTTCTCGTCATTTAAGCACCACCTGCATTTAACACATACGAGTCATTAAGACGTGTCCCACTCACTAATGTTCATTCAGCAGCAGAACTTATTTTATCACACGGCGATAAACTGTTCATCATATTCTGCAGATTACAAGCTGCAAGTTGTGAAATCTGCAGCCGAAAACAGTAATCGAGCAGCGGAAAGAAAGTTTGGAGTGAGCGAGAAACTTGTGAAGGACTGGTGAAAAGTGGAGGATCCTCGAACTGAAATGAAGAAAACAAAAAAAGCTCATCGCGGGCTGAAGGCTCGATTTAGCTAGAGTTGGCGGTGTTGGTCAGAAGTGACACCGAGGATGAAGAATTCAATGGATTTAGTGATTTGGAGTGAGATCCAGAGTTTGGTAAACTTGTTCTGTTGTTTATGCTCTAGTTCTCTGAATAACTGTTCATATGTTACGTTAACAAACCAGACACATATTCAGCCTGTTGTTCTATTCTATTGGTATTACTTTAACTTGCCTTTCAAGATGAAATGTCTTTTCTTGGGCTCTGATTTTATAAAATAAATTTCCCCCAAACAAGTCCAGTGCGACTTGTATATGTTTTTTTTTTCTGATGATGATGATGCATTTTTTAGCTGGTGCGACTTGTACTCCGGAGCGACTTATTGTCCGGAAAATACGGTACTATTACAAAAAACAAAAGTACTCAAGTGGAATTGGAAAGCTTGCCTTAAAGAGGGGGTATTATTTTAACATTTCCTCAGTTTAAACATACCCAAAGAGGTTTTAGATGTTATCCATGCATGTTTGAGTAATTTAGCTATCTCTCCTGGGCCCTGTTCGAACCCTCCTTACGGTTAGCTGTAAGATTCTGTCCACAATCCTATGTCATCCATGCTCCCACATGACAATTCTCCATAAATATACAAAAACATGATACAACAACTTCACAAACCTGATGTGATGTGGGGTAGTTTAAAAAGTGGGATGCGCTCTGAAGGGGGAGTGACTTTGCAAGTTATGTTAAAAGCATTTTCAAAAAAATACAAGGTAACATGGTGATCCAATTTGTTATATCTCAACTTTGAAGTTACATTATTCTATTAACTCAACTTTTTTGAGTTTTTAACCATGTAATATCAGTGTTTCCTTATCATTAGTTTATTTAAGAGTTATAGTTAGATAGTTTGATTAATCCTATGTTGTCCTGCATGTGACAGAACATTTTTATGGTCACCAACTCCCTATTCCCGCCCACAACTCTGAACTTTCTTGCAATTCTTTGATAGAAATCGAATTACGGTAATACACAAATGTTCTAAAATAACATGTAGCCATTTTTCAAAAATAAAAACCTGCCTGCCACAACCACAAGTTAGTGAAAATGCCACAATGAAGAGTTTGTAAGATCAGTGTCACTAATAAAATGTAAAATAAAATGACTAATGTGATTTTATTACCTACTACCAGGGCAGTAGGGGGGTCTGTTGTTGTCCCAGGCCCCAGGATTTCAGAGGCCCAGAATTGGACTCTCTTCTTATTAATTCATGTTAGAGGGGGGCCCATGTGAGGCTTCTTGCCCCGAGCCCCCAAATTTCTGTCGACGGACCTGCTTACTAATAGTTATTTATGCCGCAAAAAATTATAAAATAAAAATGCTCTTGTTTGTCTGCCTGATTACATTAACTCTAAATCGGTAGTTCTACATACTCATAAGTCCAAACAGTTTTTCACCAAAATAAATATTTTTACTTTGAAGTTACGGTAATCTTACTCTAAAAATGTCTGTTAAGCTTCAACACAATACTTTGTACTTTGAGGTAAATATTCATTATAATTTTACATAAGTGTCAGTTTGTGAAGAAATTTAGACAACAAAAACAGGATCCCTCTAACTATGACATCAGTTCTATCCAAAATGCAGGGACAATTTACAAAGGAGGCATTTTTCATTTATTTTTATTTGTCAAATCATACCTATTTTGGCCCTTGTTAACTTTGTCTATGGCTGTCTGAATGTCCACACTATTCCCTACTTAGGGCATTATTTAGGGGTCACGCCATTTTTATTTGTGTCTGAATGTCCAGTTGGCGAAAAAGTAGTGCACTCAAAATTTTCCACAATGGAAGTAGTGTCTAGTGTAGTGTCAATATATACCACAAAGTGTTATAAAGACCACAGGTGTTTAACTGGACACAACATGACTGAATGAAGCAAATAAAAGAGCTGTTTTAACCCACCATTGATCCATGATTATGAATTAAACACTCTTAAATAATAAATAATAGTGTTAGCAGCTTACCTTAGTTCGAACTGTTAAAAGAGCGATAATTTCCAAATAGCAGACAAAAACCTGATAAATCCAACCTGTTCACGTGAGATCTTAAATATAATCAAGTTAACTATGTTTAAATTTAGAGAAATAAGTCGTCTAACCTGTCATATTCACTTTAAATATATAGAAATGACATAAAAGTCCTCATTTACCCGCTCATTTATTTGAGCTGCCATGACATAGCAGGGAGCTGTAGAATCTTGTAGAAACTCTTGGAGCTTGTTAACAGTTTGACACAAGCAGCGCAGGCCTGTTCAACAAAGCAGAACCACTGTACAAGCCATCTGCTGAGATACAAGCGCACTTCATGAGTAATAAATGCAAGAACACTTCGACAACCTGGTCTGGTCTGGTCCCTGTTTGTTTCTCTTATAAGACCTCAACAACATGGCAGCTTTGTCGCACTGAAGACATGGTTCAAAATGTAAATTCTGCAGATATTGATAAAAAGATGTCAGTATTTGTGCCATAAATTAACGAAACAAAATCTAAAATTAGGTCTAAAATGTGCTAGTGACTTTTTAACCTCTTTTAGCCTCTTACGAACGGATGTCTTTTAATCTGTCAGATCAAACCTTAGCCTACAGAAAAAAATGGAAAGCCTATTTGGATTATGTTAATTGTAACAGTGGAGAAAACTGAACTGTATGAAGTGTGGAGTAACTATAATATAAAATGTAAAGGATTTCAGTGGTTTTCTATTTAAACAGACTACTGAAACCCTGAAAACTTGTGCTCTTGAACAACTGTATGAATATGTAATCCAACTGCTTCTGTACTTTTTTTTTTTTTTGGATTCTGTTCTGTATTTATTTATTCATTTAATTATTTTTTCATTTATTATTATTATTATTATTATTATTATTATTATTATTTATTAATTTTTTAAATTGTTTTATTTTTTATGCATCTTTACATTATTATCAATTTTATGTGTAAAAAAAAAAGTGCAAATACATTGTAACTTATGTGGAGTAAAAAAAAGAAAGCACGGAATAAATTGCAAATTAAAAAAAAAAAAAAAAAAAGACTTTTTACAAGGTACATTGCCACAACTTTTTTTTTTTTTTTTTTTTTTAAACAAACCCAAAGCTTAATATGCGCATCTTCTAAACATCCATTTTTATATTATCTTGTTGAAGAAAATGAATACTCACTAAAATACTGACATGATTATTGAGTGACCGCTGTAATTCTCTTGTATTTTGACATTTCTACCACAACTTTGTCTGGTTCCAAGTCTTCAACTCAATAACCATCCAACTTCTTCTACAGTACAACGTTACTGTAAACCTCAAGACAAATCTCCCTCTACTGTGCTGTTTTGCAGTATATACAATTAACTTGCAAATGGAGCCAAAAATGTACACTTTTTATTCAGTTTACTCTTGAAGCTTCATGAGAATTAAAACTTACTAACCTGTTATTTAAGCTTCTTTGCTCAATCAATCAATCAATCAATCAATCAAACTTTATTTGTATAGCATTTTTCATACATACATGACGTTGCACAAAGTGTTTCACACAGAAACATTATCAACAGAAAACAAACAAAAAAAAACCTTACAGTTACAAAAATTACAAAAGCTCTGCAGAGACTTCAGCTGCAGAGTTTTGGAGATGTTGCAAAGGTGCAGTTGTTTTCTATTTGTATTTAAATTTCTGCACTGGCTTGAGAGAGAAATGTTCTGACTTTGGCAATATTTTTTAGATGATAAAAACCAGCATTAGTGACCAACCTAATGTGTGGCTCAAAGTTAAGCTCGCTGTCAAAAATTACACCTAAACTTTTGACCTTTTCACTAGGGTTCGGTGAAAAGGTTTGGAGCTTTGAGCCTCTCTCTGAGCTTCAGGACCGATGATTAAAACTTCAGTTTTGCATTGCTATATAAATGTGACCTTTTACCATTTCTTTACAGCCAAAAAACTAAATTCTATTTATTTATTTATTTTTTTCTGTAGCCAACAGTCAACAACAAACTGATTTTAACATGTTTACATCATCTCAGGCAGTGGGTATTATATGACATTATAAACTGCACTTGATAACATTTCATATTGGTTAATATAGTTTGTTTTATATTCATTTGCAAGCGTTAAGTATAGTTTTTTTGTGATACTAAAGAAAAATAAAATAAACCCATAAAAAAGAGTGAATTAATGTATTACCACATTCCCTTCATATACAGTTACTGCAGCTCGCATTTCACTGTCAGTATGGTTAAGTTAAGCATAGCTCTATTGGAAGTTTTTTTTTTTTTTTTTTTTTCTTTTGCTGTATAACATGTGTTAAATTTTATTGTCTGTTTGGCTACATGTTGTACAATTCCTCCAAACTTGCGATAGCTTCTTCTTTGCTGAACTTTCTCCATTCACTGGGGATTTCTCCTCTATCCGTAAATTTCCTTTCATAATAATCTTCTAATTGTTTTTGAAAATGACATGTAAACCATTTCCAGTAGGCCAGCTTGGATCCATCAGGAGTGATTTGCCATTCAGCATATTTCCCTCCAGCTGTCTGGTATTGTTTGTAGGGAACAGACCTCTCAGAAGAATCAGGATGAAATGATTTATTACTGGCAACTGATGTTGTACAGAAGTCAATAACCAGCTCCACGGTGCCTCTTATATCCATTCCTGTAATCCCTGAAGGACGATGATAGGGCACACAGTGTTTGTCAGGACTGTGATCTTTGACTGTGTTGGTGCAAACTGCTAAACAGAATGGACATTTTTCCCAGCAGCAGCTGTTACACAGCTGATCAATCAGCATCTGGTCTGGCTTCATTCTGGCTTTATTGATTTCATTCAGTGAGAGTTTTTCCAAGTCCTGAATAATTGGGACAAGACCTTTGTGTATGGTGTCTTTAAGAAAGTCAAATTTGTTCACGTCACTGAAATTTTCAGGTGAAATTGAAACAACAGTAAACTTCTTTTTAATCAAGTTGTCAAACTCTTGAAGCCAGATGGTTACATCTCCTTCCTGCCCCTTTTCTGTCGCTTGATCTAAAGTTACACAAACACACAAACATTTCTATATCTTTAACATTTTTCTTTATCAGTAGAGGCACATTTTTCTCTCCCTTCATATACTCCTGGACCTTCTTTCGGATGAATGTCTCAGTATGTGTTTTTGGCATGTGGATGTAGTTGACGTAACTTGCAAAGTCTTCTTCCTCTGCCAGTGCCTTTAACACATGCTTCTCTAAGTTGAGCCTGTTCTCATTAAAAGCTGGATAATTTTCCCTCATGTGTCCTGCGATGTCAATGGCAGTTCTGTTGCACACAGCCTCAGTCATGCAGGACTTCAGTTTCTCACAAATTACCTCAGCAAGAACAACAGCTGAGGAGCTTCCTCTGCAGAAGCTCCTGAAGACAGTGTAGTACTCGTTTCTCTTACTCTCCAAATATGTGCGAGCATCATTGTTTTTAATGTACTGAGCAAGTGATTTTGAAATCCAATCCTCTACCCTGTGAAACACGTACAGTATCAGATCAACTGTGAACTCCTTTGTCAATGAGTGTTTCCAGTGTGCTTCAAAGTCTGCCACTCTTGTGATTACATATGTTGCTACTTCACACAGGTAAGTGGAGCTGTAACCTCGTGTGGCCACAGGATTCTTTTTCATCAGAGCTAAAGCCTCTTTTTCAACAGCAAGGATATGAGCTCGAATCTCATTTTCTTCTTGTGGAGGGCCTTTAAATTTAGTCACAATCTTTTTCCCCCATTCCCACACTACAAAACTTTTTTGCTTTTCAGTTTCTTGTTTAGTTTTTTTATGTCTCTCATAAGGAGAATAATCTCCACATATTGGCATTTTTTCGTATGCTTTTGAGGTTTGAGATTTGTGGATTAAAGGCGATTCAAAACCAAGTTGTTGGAGTACATTGTGCACATCATTAGTGATGATTACATTCTTTATAGGCTTGGTACCTTGAGTCAGTTCACTAACCCAGCCTTCCCAAACTCGATTGAAGTGTATTTTAAGTTCATCTTCATCCTTTGCTTTGTCCTTCAGTTGATGAGCAAGTTCCTTGCTCTTCTGGAGCAGTGTGTTCTCAAACATTGTTTTCGTCTCATCCAGCCTTTTACTCGCTTTCTTTTGTTCAATGAGATCATTCAATTTTCTTTGAAGACCACAAACTAGTTCATCATAAAAATATTTAATTTTGAGATCAAAAGGACCTCTCCATTGAGCTAACATTTCTTTGTCTTTGTCACAATCAAAGTGCGTTTGAAAGTCATTTGTGACTTCACTGTATTTTTTACTCATTTCTCCATGAAGATAACTGAGATTGACCTGGTCAAGTGATCCATTTTCTATTCTGGTGTATAGATGTTCTTCAATCCTCAGCATCTCCTGTCTCAGGCTCCAAGTCCATTTTGAGTAGTTAGCCTCAAGTTTCCTGTAAACTGCAATTTCAAGTGTGTTTCTAAAGCTGAACACAAAGTTTTCATTTAAAAGGGCACCCCACAAATCCTTTACTTTAGTTTTGAACTCAGAGAGAGTGACTCCAGAAGATTTCGCAGCTTTGGAGAGAATGAAGCTTTTAAGCTCCTGAACACTTTCACTGTATCCTGGATTTGGAGGAGCCATCGGAGGACTTCCCTCCCACAGCTGAGCAAAGTATTTCACATCTTTTTGAACATCAAATTCAATGATGTCAGTGAAACATTCAGCAGCACTAACCTCTTCTTTTGCTGCTAGTTGTACCATCTGGTCCAGTTTTTCCTGCAGTTTTCTTTTTCCATCCATGTTTTTCTCAGCAGCTCCAACATCTGTCACATTTTGATGAACAAAGACACAACTTGGTGAAAGTTTTACTTCCTTCATCCTCATGAAAGCCTGAACCACAATCTGCAAAACGTCCTGCATCTCAGAGGGGTTCTCCCCAAAGATGTTCACCAAAGTCATGTTTCCTAAACCAACAACAAACGTCGCCAATTCATTATCATGGTGTATGGTTGCATTTCCTTCTAACTCTAGAGCTCGCAGCCCCTCTGTGTCCACCACAAGGATATAGTCCCACTGAAAACCTCTCCTGATGTCTTCTGACAGTTTGACCAGCTGCATAAAGGCCCCTCTGGTGCATCTGCCTGCACTGACTGCAAATTGAAGACCAAACATGGCATTGAGCATAGTGGACTTCCCACTGCTTTGTATGCCCAAAACTGACAGAACAAAGACCCTTTTGTCCCCCAGTTTGTGGATGATCTGATCAATAAGACTTGAGATCCATATTATGGGGACCTGGGCTGCATCTCCATCCATCAGCTCCATGGGGTGTCCTGATATCATCAACTCTGCTGCCAGCTCAGGGTATTTAGACCAGTCAGCCTGCTCATTCTTAGATCGTTTCTTTAGAGACTTGTGTGCTTCATAAATCTGACACATTTCTCTGAAGATGTGCTCCAGACCACATGTTGCAGACTGGAGGTTCTTTGAGATGTCATTAAGTTCTTTTTGTTTGGACTCTAAATCATGCAGTTTGTCAGGTTTCTTCTTCAGGTCTAAGACCTCAGACCACACATGATTGTAGCTTTGTAAGATATCAGAAAGGAAATCTGTAGCTTGAGCATCCATTAAGATTTCTGTCCATTTGAGGAAATACTCCCTCTCAATTGATGACAAAGATGAGAGGTGTCTGATAAAAGCCTTAACCAAATCACTACAGGAAGCCGTGCACTGATCTTTTCTTAGTTTTTCCATTTGTGACTGTTTGTGACTTTTTTCTTTCTCAATATCATTAATATTAAGACGAAACTGTTCTTTGTTTAATCTCCCCCAGTTATGCCACAATTCACCCTGACAGGGAAGAAATGTGTTTTTTATTTTGGAAACCTCTGTTTTTTCAATGGTCTTTATCACATCCTCTGCAGCAAAGAAACCCTTTTTACAAGAGGTGTCATTTTCGTCTACTCTGATTCCTGTGTCCATGGTTCTCGTCGATTTTATATTCTTTTCAAGCTGAAAAACAATGTCTGTACCGGAAAATGTGTCTCTAATGATTTTTTGCAGTTCTTCTGAAACATCTGGAAGGCTTCTCTCTTTGAGGCCAACTCTGTATTTGTTATTTTTCATTAGTTTTGAACCCTCTGCTTCATCTTCAATGAGAACAATAAGAGGTTTTGGTGACTTTAGAAGGGCTGAAATCACAGGATCTTTTTTCAGTGTTTTCACAAAAACCACATTGACCGAGGACTTGTCCCCCATTATGTTCAGCTGTTTGTCATAAGTGAGACCATCCCCATGAAGGTTACAGAAAGCCACACAGTCAGTGAAGGTATCACTAGGTCTTCCAGCAGGACAGTACCAGGCAATTTCGACTACTCCATCAAACAGAAGACGAGTTTTGGTGCTGCCAGGACAGTTTTTGTGGAAGAAGGTGCTGTGGCGGTCATTGATCAAAGTGTTGATGAGCTGAGACTTGGACACAGACAGAGAGCCCAGGCGGAAACAAAACACCATTGGCGTCTTTGCTTTGCAGATGGACATTGACTCCATAGTAACAACTTTTGAGGTGTCTGTGGTTTCCGTTTTTTTCCAGGTTTTCTTAATCTGTCTGAACGTCCACAGAGGACAGATTATGTCCTCTGTAAAAGGGTCAGGCACCAGCAGAGGTAAGGCGTACTGACACTGGGACAGTTTAGTAATTATCTTTTGCTTTAGAAAGTCATCGGAACAGTGAAACACTGCCATCTGGAGGTCTAGAGGATGGATGTTAGATTGTTGAGACTGAGCTACACTGTCCACTTTATCAAAGAAAAAGTCACAGTCATCATCATCATCATCATCATCATCATCATCTTGTCCTGTCCTTGTCATGTCCTGTTGCTGTTTAAGAAGCTTTTCACCAGAGGGTTCTTGTTTTGCCTGAACATATCTGGCCCTGTAGTCTAACATTAAAAGTTTATACAGATAGACAGAGATAAGATCACTCTCACAAATTTTTTGATCATGTATTTGAAGAAACTCTGCTGAGGTCATCTTTTGCTCCAGTCTGTCCTGAAGGTTTAGTCTGCTTAGTAATGCATCTCTCTGCAAAATAACAAGAAGAATGTAAAAAAGATTTTGGTAAAACAAGAATTGGTTAACCCTCAGGCTTCTCTCATCCTTAATACCTGTAAGGACATAAATGCCCACTTACAAAAACAGCTGTAAAATCTTCATAGATTTTTTTTTTTCAGCTAAATCCAAACATCTAACCCTGCCCTGAACAAAAAGATATATATATTTTTTAATTAAATCCTTAAAATTAATGGAAGTTTGAAAACTTAGATTTGACATGTAGTGCATACATTTGCTCTAAATTGAGATATCTTTCAGAAACCTATAAGAAAGTTACAATGGGGTTCAACAACAACAACAAAAAACTTAGGATCCTAAGTATCCAATCAAATTGAAAGTTTTATCCCTGCCATAATCAAAACTGCAAGCAGTGATAAAGAGCGTTTGCAAATCTTATGACCATGGAAGGGCCTGCTTCAGTGGAAGGGCTGCATATCAACCCTGACATGTGATCTAGTATCTCCCATTTTAACTTTTCACAGTGCGCGGGAGAGATATTTTTAAATAAATAGAAAGTTTTGTGAAATAGTTGTAGATAAAGGCATGTGCTCATTATGTTTTTTTCTTCAGTGTGGCAATAAGGATGTCCGTACCAAATTTCAAATGTCTACGACAAACTTTTTTTTTTCCCCATCCAAATGTTCGGGAGCGCTGTAGAGCAATATACCACAGCCACATGAATTGTATATCATTATGTTCAGGTTTTCATTGTGTAAAACATGTATATTAATGCCGAGTAAGAGGAAACACATCACTTGTTTAGAGCTCCACGCCCCACGAATTCCGGTGGCAAGATACGACCCACAATCTGTATCGAAATACGTAGGCTTATCAAAAGACTTTTTAAAACTTTGTCACAGTAAGTTTTTATACTACAAGCACGGCCATTTTCACTGTTTGTGAGCGTTTGAGGCCTCTTCTTGAGGAGCACCTGTTCAGTATTTTTCACTTTGAGAATCCTCTGAAAGCTCTCACTTTTCCTGTTTTTTTTTTTTTTTTTTTTTAAACAGATGGATGTTCTCATTGGTGTTTTTGTTGAGTCTGATGTGGAGAATATGTGTTAGCCAAAGGAATGTACCCTCGCTGGCTTTAAAACTGCACGCAGTGATAAAGGGCCCTCACATTTTGGACGACTCAAGTTTGAACAAATACCTCCGATGCACTGTGTGCCTGTGTATCTCGAGATGCTTTATGTACCTGTTTAGTTTTATGTGTTCACAATGATAAAGAAAAGTCTCCCCTCCTCCTATGTCGTAATTAAGCCTGAGCCGTAAAAGTCTGAAACTCTGGCCAAAAAATAGATCTTGTTCTAAAATGTAAAAAAATGTGTTATGGCCCCACCCTTCTTGGCTATATTAGATCTAACCAGGGACCGACAAAATTGCACTCTGACATACTTTTAACATCTCCAACTGTTTTAATCAAAAACACTTCAAACTAGGCCAAAAGAGACAATTAGATCAATTAGATCTGTAATACATTGTTGGGAATTTTCCATTTTTGATTGGAAAAAACTAATAAAGCTTAAAATGCACATGTGTGAGCTAGACACAACCAAGCAGCTATTTAAGAAAATGGTTCTAAAGCACCCTCTCTAAGTAAAAAAAAGTAATTAATTTGTTGAATCATGGAAAAAAAAAAAAATCAGAGAGCTCCTTTGTGATGGGGAACAATGTGATAAGAATTTAAAGAAAAGAGATTCAGTTTTTCCTCCGAGGTCCGCGGTCACTCTGAGCCCCGACTTCGCCGCAGACACAAAGCAGCCCCGGGTCAGAGGCAGAGAGCAGACGACACATGTTTACATATACGGACTTCTTTTAGGTTTTGGTGGAATGATATTTGAGCAAAACCGCTTTGTACCAGCCCCACGACACAAGGGGATACAGGCTTCTAACATTTAATCTAACTAGTCATCTAAAAGTTTTCACTGCAGTGATGAGTGAAAACACGAGGCAACCCCGACAGGCGGCCAAGACTGTGACAGTCCATGCATTTATGCGGAGGCATGACACTGATGCTATCAAGCTCGGACTAACTGAGGATCAAGTTGTATTTTAGTTATCTTTAGTGCGCTACGTGTGACCAATGCAGACAGACTTTGTACAGGACAGTCTGTCTCCACTAATGTTTTATTCACTGTCTATATGGAGCTCAACAGTGACAGACTGCTCCAGTTCCAAAAGTAACTTTTCCATTCATTTTTCCCATAGACTTTTCGAAAAATGTATAGAGGCTATGCCTTTATTTGATAACTAATATCCGCAACGCCGTTGTCTTAAGTCCAAAAAGCCCTTTTAATGTTTTAATAACTTTAGACTATGCCTGAGCAGAATCCATTTTGTTCAGCTCCAGCCAAATCTTTTACAAGTGATAGGTCCCGAGACCTATGACCAATCACAGAGCAGCATCGTGCTATTATCAGAAACCAGTGCCAGTCCAAACAAACATGGTGACGGTGACATACTTAAGCATATTTTAGTGGATATATTATATATTTATTTATATATATATATTGTTTTTGAAGAGAAGGGCTTTGTGCATTTTTGGACGGGTAAAACGTCTATGCTTTTCTCTCAACTAAAGTTACATTTTTCGGCTTGTTCCGCTGTTGTGATGCTTTGATCAGTGTGAAGTCCGAATGCTGATCAATGGATTCAGCAAGAGCGAGGGATATGCAGAATTATTTAGTGGGCGACACATGTCAATATGGCCATTTTGCTGAAACATCACCATGACCACGCCCAACCTTCTGTTTAAAATCCGATAATCTGTTTTGACCAGGAGATGAGGTCAAAAGATTCTGATGTGTGATTTTGTCGGGTTTGATCCAATATGGCCGACGTCCTGTAGGGTTTAGAGTGGGGCCATAATACAGTTTTTCACATGTCCTGACATGATCTGTTTGTTTGTTTTGAGGTAGCGCCACTGAGCTGTCATTCAGTATTTTTTTCTTCACTCAAAATGACTTAACTCAAATTTTTGATACTAGTTACTTCTCTGTATGTTATTGTGTAAGACTTGATTTTTGTGATTTTATGTTCAGGCCCTAAAAAAATCAACCTTTTATGAGTTTGTAAACTGACACTACACAAAAAGTAAAAATACTGCAACCTTCCCATTGACTATAATGGGACCTACTGAAAATGCCCTTTATTTTTAAATCTTTTCCGAGATTTTCCAAATTATATATAAGGGATCTATAAAAGGAAGAAGACCGAAATCCAAGTTGTTTTTTTGTTTGCTGCTCAGGGCTTCTATAGTTTGTCTGAAGTAGTTTTTCAGTAAAACAGTGAAACTCACCTTCGATGTGAGTTCGATTTTTTTCTTGTTCTTTGTGAGTTGTTCTGCAAAAAAAAAAAAAAAAAAAAATCTAGGTCATCATTGGACATTTTTTAAACCTTTATCTGTTTTTAAGACTCACCTGTGTCTTGTACGCTCTGATCTGATCTTGGTCCGCCCATTGCAGATCCGCCCTTTGCAAGTCTTTTCCTCTTTTCGTGTACTGCAATAAAAAAAAACAAAAAAAAAAAAACAATTAACCCCTAGGCTCCCCTTTCAAAAAAGTCACACTTAGAAAAACAGCTTAAAAATCATCATAGATTCATATTTTTCATACTTTTTTCAACTAAATCCGGAGCTCTATCCCTGCTCTAATCAAAAATATATTTTGTTGAAAAAGCAATATACAGTATATTTAACTCTTTAAATGCTGGTTTGAAAACTTGGATTTCACATGTAACGTAAAGATTGCCTTTAAAATTGAAATTTCTTGTAACTGTCACGGCCGAGACATGAATATAGCTGGTGTAAATCAAACACGGATCTACTGAAATCAAAGTATTGTTTACATTTGTCGGCATGTTTGAACCAGTAAACACGCAAAACTGTGAGTTTAATCGAATGTGTAAGTTATTATTAGGAAACAGCGTCATTATGAAATTGTGCGTTTTCAGCGTTTAAAACAGATCGACAAAGCACAATTGTTTAATGGAGAAGCAGGTATGGATTAATATTTTTTCATACTTTTTTGACTAAATCTAAAGACCCAGCTCTGCTCTAATAAATATATCAACTGTATAAAAATCCTCTTAATTGCGCGTTTGAAAACTGGAATTTCATATGTAGTGAAAAAAATGACCTCTAAAATGTAGGTATTTTCCAGAAAACAGAAGCCAGGGTATAATGGGGTACATTTTTATTTGGGTTGTTCCAATGGGGCTCTGGCTATGAAATTTATACCGCTAGAGGTGCTGCGAGCGTAGAGACCGGAAGTGTCGTTGCACAATACAGAAGCGCCATTGATTTTGTACCGTCACGCTTCATTAAATTCAACATATACTAATAATTTCTAATAATATGTCTAATAATATGTCTAATAATATGTCTAATAATAATGCTTTCAAGGTATGATGTAATACGGCTCATTGGCATTTTCGGGATCTTGGTTGAAGCATGTATATCACTGTAAGTCGTAAAATCTGGTAGTGTCATCCAGTATTCTCTTGCAGTTTCATCATCGGCCTCTGTAACACCCATTTGGTCCAGTGCTTCGAGTCTGCAAAGTGTGTACCCGTGTACTAGAAGCAAACAAATATACAGTATTAAATATACACAAAGATAAGCATGCCTTTCAATAAGTTGGCATTTTCGGCCGGACACCAACTTTCCCCTTCTCTTCAACTCCTCCTTTAATAAAACTAACGTCCACGACCCATATTTTGAAGCCATTTTCCCGTGAAGTATTTGTCATTGAAGTAAATGGCAATGGAGGGACACGAAGTTCACTTCCGGTCGCTATGCTCGCAGCGCCCCTAGCGGATTTTTTGTCGACAGTACCTCATACAGATACCGGCAGTGGCAAAAGCTCTGATACCGCACGTCTTTCAGGTATCGGTATCGGCGAGTACTCAGACCTGCTGCAGTGAGCCATGTCATTTTGGTTTTACTCTGTCTGCAGCCGGTCAGATCAGCGGACATGTCAATGCAACAATCACGTAAAAGAGACAAAAGCAACCAAGAAGACTCCTGACCGAGAAGTGACAGATCACGACAATCACAACGCTGGAGTTTATAGTGCGGCCGATCCGGAAATAGGCAATGTTGAACACTGCATTTGAGAATGTGTGACTCATTTGATTTATTTATTTAGATATTTATTACTACATTTGTACATTTGAGAATTTATTTAATTTAATCAACTCTAGAAAAAAAAATCAGTTTGATTTTATTTAATAGACCTTAAAACCAGCTACAATTTCCCCAAATGATGGAACTTAAAAAAAAAAAAAAATCCACTTTACAGTAATGATTGTGAATGGCTATAGCCTATATATATTAAGTACCACGCACAAGTCTACAGGCTAAACTTTCGAGAACAGACCACAGACTGCTTGGACCAGAATTCGAAGAAACAGAATAAGAGATATGGGACAACAGGAGACGAACAGAGACACAATGAGGACCTTTCCTGCCTAGTCCACTACCTTCTTTTGCCTCCTGTTGTCTTCATTTGTAGGTTTATGGTTCGACAGTATCGTTCGGACAGGGAACGGCTCATTAGAGGCGTCAGATCAATACGGCTTAATCCACCCCGTAGCCGACCTGTATCTATCTTAAATTTGTTCAGAAATGTCCTTCTTATTGGTTTTAATAGAGCTGTTTTTGTGGACATTTATGTCTTTAAGGTCCTAAGTGTGACTTGTTTTTCTTATCTGCTCCTACACAAAACTACAAAAGCCACAAAATTCAAATTTTAGACAAAACCGAAGCTTCCTAGGACAACTATAAAAACGTGCCCCATTTTACCCTGACTGGGTTTTAGAGGCCACTTTTTCACCACAAATGAAATCCAAGTTTTCAAACCAGCATTTAAAGGGTTAAATGTATATTGATTTTTTTTAAATAATATTTTTGATTAGAGCAGGGGTAGATATTTGGACTTAATCGAAAAATGCATAAAAAATATACATTTATGATGATTTTACAGCTGTTTTTGTAAGTGGACATTTATGCCCTACCTGTGTGTTCAAATACAGTAGCAAAAAATTTCAGGGGACTAACAAGAATTAGGCCTTTCTACAAATTTTGGTGTATTTAGCATTAACTGAATTTAAATAGTGGGCCGACTTAGTTTGAGGAAATTGCAAAATGGACAAAAATGTCCATCTCAGAGAAGCCTGGGGGTTAAACAACTTTCTCTCATAAGTGGAAAGTTACAACACACAATGACTTAAATGTATTTCATAAGAGAATATTTAAACCTTCAGCCCATACTGTGCTGGAGAGCGGAAAAAGGAAGAAAATAATAGAAGACGGGAATATATATAATAGATATTAATATGAATCCTTTCCTATAGTTTATAAATATTAGAACATTTTATCCAGTTTTTCATAATTTTAGTTATTTTTTCTCTGAAGAGCACCAGTGTGAAACATTTGAAAAGACTTGTGCAGCATTCCAGTAGCTTTTTGGAAGTTAAAGCAAAATTACATCAACGATAATGATTGTTAGAACTTTAAACTATTGCAAAGACTGAAAACAAAACAGAATTCAGCGAAAAAGTTCAAAGGAGAAGGTAATGAAATGCTGTATTAATGTAGCTTACCAACTGCATGATCATCTGTGCTTTCAATCTGTTTCTTTTTTTGGTCTTTTATAGCCTGAAATAAACACAAACTTCAGCATGGTAACGCACAAGCACACACACAGTATCAGTAGGTCTGTTTAAATACCCTGGCCTTAGCTTTATCTTCCAACAACCCACGTTCTGTAAAAACAAATCAGTACATCAAATCAGTAAATTACTAATAAGGAAAAAAAAATAAAAATCCAAATAATCACTATAATTTATTAGTACCTTTGTCATCAGAAGGATTAACAGGCTTGTTTTCTGCCCGTGCTCCCCCCACTGCTGTTTGTTTTTTATTTTTTGACTCCATTTCACATTGGCGTCATTCTGCGCAGAATTCTGAATAGAAGCAATTTTACATAATTATATAATAGATTAAAAAAAAAAAAAAGATCTATTTGTTTGTTATTGTACTTGATTATAAAAAGACATTTTCAAACTCACCTTTGTCTTGAGTTTTTCTGCTGCTCTGCCACTCTGAGATCCTGAAGAAAATTAACGTTGTGCATGGCTTTAAATAGTTTCTGAGGACAGCGATTACAAAAACCCCGCCCTAAACAACTTGCATTAGAAACCATGTGACTTACCAGAAGATGAAAGTAGAAAAATAGAAACTTTTAAAATCATTCTATACCAGTATGTTCCCCACAGCTTTACAGCTCCCACGTTATTACCGTTTTAAAAAGTAATACTGATACTACTAACACTACTAATTCCAGTAATATTGAACAAGCACAATTTGACGTTGTCCCAGCTTTTTTCCGATTGTTCCTCATTTTGGGCACAAAGAAGCCTTATTATTTGTACTTTTAATAAGAAAAACTTGAGAAAAACGTATGCAACTTTTTCCTATAGAATAAACCTGTTACTGTATGAGAACTAGTCTAGAGATACAGATCCAGGCCTTCTCAAGCGCTTCTTTACTACTACTACTACTACTACTACTACTGCTACTACTACTACTACCAATATGATAAAAAGTTACTAGGAGACTTTGTCACATTGTTCTTGATTATTAATAACAAATATACTCAAATATACTCTCTGTACATTTTTTTTTTGAAGGGGGCGCTATAGAGCCGTCTTAAAAGAGCCAGTATTTACATATCATTAAAACTGACATTTTGCTGAAAAATCACGATGGCTTCGCCCAACTTTTTGTTTAAAATCTAACTGATAATCTTTTATTGCACATGAGTTTAGTGCCTTTTGGCCAAGTTTGAAGTGTTTTTGATGAAAACTCTTTTTTTGATGAGATGTCAAGATGATGTGTAATTTTGTCAATTCCAGATTTGACAAATCCTGTCATCAAAGTCAGTAACGAGAATAGAGGTGCACAGAGCTCTGTCAGCAGAGTTTATGTAAATTAGCCAAGTGGCTTTAAGTTTCTATAAATGTAAACAAATGTGCAGAAATCTTCTCTTATGTTATTATGTAGTCTTCAAATAAAACATTGTGATGATCCCCAAAAGCTTAATAATAATAATAATAATAATAATAATAATAATAATAATAATAATAATAATAATAATAATAATTAGTCTGGCCTAAATAATAAAATCCAATAGCAGTACTTGCTGATACTGATAACAGCCTGACACCGCAGTGAAGAGTGAAGACGTAGACTACGGCCACTCAATTTTGTTACCTGCCCTTCTCTACCCAGCATGCCATTCTCCCTTCCTGACAGCCAGGCCACCCCATTTCCTTAGTGAAGTGTGCCAATTTACTTGCACTGGTGTGGTCCAGGGCATTGAACCAGCAACCTCAACCCAGCCTGCAGGAGGAAGTCTCTATATAAATTTATCTGACACGTCCCCAGCTCTCAGACACCATTTAGTGCATCATTAATATTCACATTCAGGAATGTTTGGGTGTGTGCACGGCTTTAGAATTTTCTCTTTTCACATAAATACATATCTAAAATCTACCCAGGAAGCAAAGGGTTGATTTGTAATGCTTTCTGTTTTCCCCATCTATACAAACATTTTTACACAAGTGTCACTTGGCTCTGACAAAAAAATGCAGAAATGTGTCTTTGTCATGTGAGTTCCTACGCTTCATGACACTGCAGTTCAGTTATACAGTTCAAATGTCAAAATATCCAAACTTTCCACTTTTCCAAAGAGCCTCCGTGCTGCAAGGACCTTGGTTGCCATGACAGCAGGCCGCAGTTTCTTTTGTTTTTTACTTTTTAATTGTAGAAAAAAAAGAACAACTGGATTAGAGTATGGCCCATAGCGAATTTATATTATTAGTTTAGTTTGTATTTGAACTTGACATTGGTTGTAGAATGTTTGGGTGTGTTTTTGGGTCGTTTTTCACTTTTTCACACAGCTATAACTTCACCTTATGATGGCAAGTAGCATGTGCGTGGAGCCTTGCAAAATCACCTCTGCAAACATGTTTACCTCCACAAAAGTATCTGGTATCAGTCTGTCCACACTGTGCCACTTCCATAAGCCCCCAGTTAGCATTAGCCCATTAGTTTGATTAGCCTCTGTTCTTCTATTAGCTTTGTGATAAATCAAATAACACTGTGCAGACAAAAAATAAATGCCTAAGACAAAGCACAATAACGTGTGTGTGTGTGTGTGTGTGTATATATATATATATATATATTTTTTTTTTTCTTTTCATTTTTTGTGTGAGATGGTGTTGAGATAAAAGATAAAATGTTCCTATAGTAAAAACATTTGAGGTTTAAGATGGAAGTGATTGCAGATGTGATTTTGTGCGTGTCTAGACTCACAGCTTCATAAAATACTGGAGAAGTGTGCCAGGCAACAAGTAAATGTGTAACATTTATTTGACCACAAATCACAGACATATAAACTTTATGAACAAAACATGTTTCAAATGGCCATTGATCAAGTTTGACTAAAGCTGCATTACTTGATTCTCAAAGGAGGAAGTGTAAATAAATCCGCTCGTCTCCAACTCTCCCAAACATTTGGCACATCATTAATCACATTCAGGAATTTTTGGGTGTGTGCACGGCTTTAGAACAATGCACTTCCAAACATATAACTAATAAAACAGCCTGTTAACACCTGCAAATAGTCATTAAACTGTACATTTGCAAACGGTCCCTCTCATGTCTCAAGCCAGAACAGAGCCGTATTTGTGGTTGATATGGATGGCCCATGGGTCTCCCTGATTGGCTAATCTACCTGTCAGTCAAGCCCATCTGAACAGAGATTCAGTGGTGACTTAACCTGGTTCACTCCATGATACGTGCTCTCTCACAGCATTCTGAAAAACACCAAAGGTCATGGTTGTTGTTAGATTTTTGCGTCCCCTGCATAGTCTTAGCAAGGACACCTCCAGTTCATTGTTGACATTTCTCTGTGGTTAGCGCTGGCGTCATCCAACTATTACAGAATTTTTTTGCTCGTCTCACAGAAGAGAAAGGAGGAAGTGTAAATAAATCTACTTGTCTCCAACTGTCCCAAACATTTAGCACTTCATTCATATTCACATTCAGGATTGTTTGGGTGTGTGCACGGCTTTAGTACAACTTTTCAGTGAAACTGGGGCAAACTGCCAAATTTCTGTCAATTATAATGATTGTGATCGCTAAAACAGATAAATACAGTACATATCTAAAATCTACACAGGAAGCAAAGGGTTGATTTGTAATGCTTTCTGTTTTCCCCTGTCTATACAAACATTTTTACACAAGTGTCACTTGGCTCTGACAGAAAAATGCAGAAATGTGTCTTTGTCTTGTGAGTTCCTAAGCTTCATGACCCTGGGTCACTGACACTCGTAAGACACTGTTCACTGTAACACTGTAAGTGTTGTTTCTGGTCCAGAGAAGGCAAAGGAAGAGTTCCTGGAGACCAGGCATCACTCAGTCTCTGAAACAGTCAGTGTGTTCAGTGACACATGTACCTTGGCTGCCATGACAGCAGGCCGCAGTTTCTTTAGTTTTTTAATTGTAGGAAAAAAAGAACAACTGGATTAGAGTATGGCCCGTAGCAAATTTATATTATTTAGTTTAGTTTGTATTTGACATTGGTTGTAGAGACATTTTTAATGCACAATGCATAGAGAAAAAGAAAGAAAAAAGCCCAAATCACAAACATGAATTACAGGAGGTAAAATTCAGATATTTTCACTTAGGACTAGAAACACAGATGACATTCATAATTATTTCAATTTACCAGGGCACTCTAGGTGTAACTTTTCCCGTCTGAATAGGGCTTTAGCCACTTATCATATGTGATAGTTTTGTAGTCTCATATTTTTATTCTACTTGGACGTTTTTGTATTTTGTATAAATCTGGCGTTATCTATTCTGGTGAATGCTTCGCTTGCTAGTCTGCATGGCGATGGCATCAATCAATATCACTTTTTTGTCCCAAGGGGAAATTTAAGCAGAGTGAGGAGTAAAATACAATAGTAATGAAGAACTCAAACAAAAGTCTCTCTGCAGCTCAAGACAAAAGCGTCCCTCCTCTGTGTCCTCTTTGTCCTACAGTCGGGGTATCGCAGCCTCCCAGCCTCCAGGGGGAGCAGGTGAACTCTGAAATCTCTTTTCTGCATCACTCTCACACTGCTCTGTTGTTTCGGTCGTTGATGTGCAATTTTCCAGCCCAATAGAATCCCCAACATTCAACCCTCTGTTTGCCAAAATTACATCTCCAGGAGTCAGATTTTCAAGGAACCCTCAGTTATTTGGGGGAGTTATGCCAATCACATATTTCATAGTGTTATGACATTTGTACTGTGAATATGTCTGGGCTCTTGCTTTCAGGTATGCTCTATAAAAACCTTCAAAACAATCAATAATAATGAAATGATAAAGGCATTGACAATCACAGTTGTTCCCATTCTGGCCAAATTACTAATAGTACTAAACGCCTTTGTACTCTGAATGTACGAGACGCTGTAGCTCTGGAGATACAAATGAGCCAAAAACTGAAAGGGAAGATCCAATTATGGTTTCAAACACTTAAGAAAGACTGGATAGTTGTTAATATTGCCAAAACTTGTTAGTCCAGTGAAATCTTTTACTTTAGAGTCATTGTTTTTGAATGAATCAGTGTCAAACACTTTTACCTCTTCACGCACCATCTGACACTCGGAGAAGAGGAACTCCCGGCTACACTCAGAGTTCTGTCCCACAACTTCATTGTCTCATCATCTTCTTCATTTCTTTCTTTCGTTTCTTCTCCCAGAAAGGCATCACAGTCCTCCTCTCTCAGGTCTACAACATCCTCACCCTCTTCTTCATCATCTTTTCCTGTATTTAGTACAAAACAAACATAAGACACAAACAAAAAATATTAGCAAAGACTAAGGGGAGAAATGTAAAACCGCAGCATGAAATACCCTCGTTGGGATGTCGATTGGTACATCTAAAGGCACAACAGGAATGTACCACATGTTTTTTCACGGCGAAAAGCGAGTGCTGACAGCCAACGTGAAAGTTACATGATCAGTGACGAAAGCTGAGAATGGTCTATATCTAACTGTGTGAATTTCACTGTTTTTGAAAGAAATATCTAAACTTATGATGTTTTTGTTTTGGGTTGTCATGTTAATCTTAGTTTAAAGTCCTTTCAACTGAAAATAATCCCATCTTTTGTGCTGAATAATGACATCACTTTCTGGAGCTACTGTGAACAGATAATGTAACTTTTATTTGCTGTGACAAAGTAAACTTGGATTCCCCTTTGTGCCAGTTTTTGTTTTGTGTGGATAGGCCTTTTCCATGTTGATCACACTGGCAGAGGTATTTCATTTTAGAACTCACCACGACTTCCTGTATTCTTGTGCTGTGATGAAAACATCAAACCTGTCATATGAGCTTCAGACTCTAGGGATTCTAAAATACAGCCTGTTTTAATTCTGAAGTCTTTGTGCTCTTCTACAGTGCCGTCCTTCTGGGGTTTGGTCAACTCAGCGTGGAACCTGTGCGCCATCGGAAAGAGGCAGTCCCCCATCGACGTGGAGACCAGTCACATGATCTTTGACCCCTACCTGACCCCGATCAATGTCAACACTGGGGGACGCAAGGTAGGACCCTGCTGTTATAGTCATGGAAACTCATGGTATTTGTACGAACTGTCATTTATTGTGAAGGTAGAAGAGAAAATGATAAGGTGGAATTTTGGAGAACTTCTGGCTAGTTTAACCTGTTCTTTTGGAGTGATTGTTACTGATAAGAATCACATTACAGTTGCTTATGAAACGTCTGCACATCACATCAGGTTTGTGAAGTTGTAGTTTGCTGACGCCGTCTCTTCCTCCGACTCAGCCAAACCAAGCCACTATTAACTTCTTGGGTTCTTTTTTAAAGACAATACAGTAACGTGTACTTACCTTGTTGACATGTTTCGGCTGCTGCTCCTGCATCTTCAGAACTGTCCCCAGTGTTGGTGGTGACGTGTCGTGTATCAGCTGTTGTTACTTCCTGTAGGCGTGGTCAGCTGTTGTTACTTCCTGTAGGCGTGGTCACCTGTTGTTACTTCCTGTGGGCGTGGTCACCTGTTGTTACTTCCTGTAGGCGTGGTCACCTATTGTTACTTCCTGTAGGCGTGGTCAGCCTGATGGACCTGGCAGGTCGCTCAGACTGACCCTGCCTCCCGTCGCCCGGTGCTCTCTGGAGGAGGGTGTCCCAGGTGTGTGAAAGGAGGAACGGTCCATCATCACAGTTGATGCTGTCCGTGCCTCGTTTCCTGATTTCTCTGTCCTCCCTGATCCAGCGTTTGAACTTGTTGTTTTCCGATCCAATGACCCGAGCCCCGTCCCAATCCATAATGTGGTTATTTCTTTTACACTGGTCTGATACGGCGGATTTTAGTTTTTCCTGCTCTGCTTTTTCTTTTTGTGTTCTGGTGAGTCTCCCTGATGTTTCCTTTTCACATTCCTTTTGGTGTTCCTTTTTTTGGATGTGAAAAGCCCCTGTTTCCACTATGTATGATTTATTCCATGAATTGCATTGGATTTCGTAGATGGCGTTGCATTTTTGTTCTTGTGGGATTTTATCTTTGGGGTGTACTAGCTGTTGGCGGAGTTTTGTGTGTGGTTTGACTACAGTGCTTATGTTGTGTTTTTTCATGGCTCTCTGGATGGGTTCACTTATTCCTCTAACGTATGGTAAGTGTAAGTGTGAGCCACTATTTCCTGGTACTTGAAATAGGTGGTGTTGATCATGTGATGTGCATTATGTAACCCAATTTTTACGCACTATTAAGACCTTATTTTTGTGACTTAATGTACATTATTACTGTTTAGTAAATGAAGAATATACCACACGGGTTTATTATGAAATTGTTTATTTATATTATGATTTCTATATGTTGCTCAATGGGAGGAGCAAGTGGGATATAAAGAGGAGCTGTTTCTGGCTGTCAGTCAGAGTCGGTTACAGAGCCGGTAACGTCGGTGAGAAGCTGAACTTTAAGGGGACCTGAGTTAAAGTTGAACTTGACCCATTTTCTTTTGCTGTAAATACTTATTTTGCTCGCTGTTTTTGGCACTTTGGACATTGGCACAATAAATCCACCTGCACTTGGAAATTTGATCTTGCCTGAGTTTTTAATAGAGCTCCGCCACACACACGTGTTATTGTATAAAAGTCAAATCACATCTGACAGTGCAGATCAGGACCACTCGCATATTTGAGCAGTTTTTAGACTTGGACTTAGACAAACTTTATTGATCCACAAGGGAAATGATTGTTTGTGAAGATTTACTTTGCTGACGTTTGTTTACGTTAAGTAGAACCAATATGGCCGCCGGTGGCATAGCCCGATACCCGCTCTTTATCTCTTTATTTTGACTACTAACTGGAGACATGCACATCTTTGCTTTAATTTAACTGAACTTATTGTGCCGAAAAGTCTGTTAAAATGTCGTAATAATATCGTTATCTCAATACAAAACTTGAATATTGTGTATTTTTCTGATATGGTGCAGCCGTAGAGTTGAATCCCTGATAAATCCTGTATTTCTGTTTTCATCTTTTAACATTTGATCAGCACGCCCCGGTAATGACTGCACCTGTCACACTCCTGAACGATTCTCACAGACTCACATGGGCCCATCTGATATGAACTGTTTATGACCCGCTGCTCTGATCAAAATTAAGATTCATTTTTCCACTGCACATTTCCATCAGAATTCCATTAGGCGCAGTGTGTGTTTGTGTCCGTGTGCGTGTGTGTGTTTGTCTGTGTGCGTGTGTGTGTGCATGTATGTGTTTGTAGGAGCCCTGATAATAAGCCCTTCAAATATAAAGCAGGTTTTATCAGATGAGAGAGAGAGCTGCTTTCATCCGAGCAAACAACAGAATAATCAGGATAATGTTGCAGGTACATACAGGGCTTGGACAACACATGGGTTAGGTAAAAAAACACAATCCCTTTGTAAATTTAAACAAATATACACTATATAGGCTAGTATTATGATTACTGACCTCTTTAGCTGTCTAATATCAGCTAACCTACCGTGGTTGTATAAGTGTCAAACTTCCCGGCAGTTACAGGGCCAAACGTGGTGTTCCAGATTTAGAATTCCAACTAAAGAGCCATCCAAGGCAACCAAAGAGCCAATCCGGAGCGAGGCAGTTGACCACGCCCATGCTCACTTCCTATTCGGAACATATTTTTAATTTATATTAAATTCCTCAAAGTATTCAATTCCTCAAATTGCCAATCTCTACTGAACTAAAGGTAAAAGGCGCTATTACCTTGAAAACTACCTCTTCATGACATCACAGGGTGAAACAGAGCAACTCTCTGGCTCTGGCATTCTAGCCCCGGCTCTTTGGTTCTCACTCTGGCTCTCTGGCTCTGGCTCTCTGGCTCTGGCTCTCTGGCTCTGGCTCTGGCTCTCACAGTCCAGTGTGACAGAGGGATTATTCTGGATGACACGAGCTGTGAACAGGACCCCGGGGATAAAACTGACCTCATACCAGATTTAGAAACTCCTGCTCCTGCTGCACTGGACATGATCCGTTTAAAGTGGACTGAGGATTCTTATGGTCAAACCCACAGTGAGGTTTAGGCCTGTGGTCCAGAAGTCTTGGTTGACTTAAGACATGTCCTTCTACAGTATGTGTCTGACCCAAAGTGCACTCACAAGACTCCACCTGCAGGGGAAGCTCACGCAAAATTACTATTTCTGCAGAAGAAAAGTACTACAAAACAATGTATTCGTATAAAGACACATTGAACTTGTGAATCACTGGTATAATCTGCATTTTTACAAAGAAACACCAAAATATACCAAATACTCACTCACTTCTGCTTTCTGCTCTTGTCCCATAGAACTCCTTAATGTTCTCCACCGACTAATCAACAAAACGACTAAAGACCTACAGCCCTGGTGAGGTTACATGCAAGTTAGGGATGCAGACTTCAGACAGTTCCATTCTTGTTACACCTCAGGCCTCAGAAAAAACGTTTATATTTACGAGTCTGGAACTGGACCATAGAGCATGAAAACCCTCCGAAACGTCCATATTTGAGATCCAACCACAGCTGCTAATTTGTAGCACGTGGCCCTCAAATGTGGAAAACATCTTTTTTCTTTTCTTTTTATTTAAAAGGGACAATGCATATTCATGAACATACACTTGTAAATACACCAGAATTAGCCTGAAGGTATTTTACATCTGTAGTCCTCAGCAGGTCAGAGAGACAGAAACAACATAAGACAACTTCACACAATAGACAAACTGTCAATGACAATTCATAGGACAAATATGATAGAAACAGCACAATAAGACACAATCATGACATACAACACTGACATTTACACAGAAGCATAACATTAGTGATGACAGATCTGATTTCTCTTAAGCTGTTTCAGTTTGATTTTAAATGTTCTGAATGTGGTCGAGTCTCTTACTGCAGCTGGATGTTGTTCCAGATTTCTCCTCTCCAAAATTCTCATAACATTCAGAACAAAAATATATCACATCATCTTCTTTTACCTGAAATAAGTCATAGTTTGGTGCTTTGATTGTTGATTCTGTAAAAATCCGCGCTGTTTCTCTGTTCTTTATGTAGATTTTTTATATGTAAGCAGCTGTGTTTGTTTTTGACGCAAACGGAGCAGGCCTCTCTCTGATTGGTTAATCCGCCTGTCAATCACGCCCTCTGAAATCAGTGAGACGGGACACAGCTCCAGATCCACTCGTCTTCGTAAAGTTTTGTCAAAGCGTGTGGGCCTGGCGTGTCAGGTAAATATATTTGATAAACATTAACCATATCTCTTTTGCTCAAAAATACCGTGTGTTCTTGCTACGAGCGGGTCACCTCTTCACAGATCTGACCTATGACTTGACCCAGAGGCGTCGCCTGGTCGTCTCCATGGGAACAGCTATGTTTTGTGCCATACTGTGGAACATCCCAGCCTTATCAATAACATCTCTATGGAAACCAGAGAAGTTACGCAGTGCACCTTTATATTACTTTCTAATTGATTCGTTCTCATGCAGAAGCCAAAACTTTGCCTCTCTTTCACAAACCTATTATTATCAGCAGGAATTCTGTCACTTTTGTAGTATTTTATATTTTGTTTATTTCTTTTGATGAATGAGTCGGAGGAGCAGGAGACTAAAAACTTGAATAACAATCAGTCAAAATATGTTTTTTTTTTCCGATCTCAAGGATGAATGAACGTGTGGTTACAAACTGTGATTTACGAGGCCTCCATAATGACTCTATCTGTGCGCTGCGTAATCTGTATGTACAAATGAATATTTTAAAGTCGCAGTACTGGTACACCTGATTCACTGCAGGACTGAAGGTACGGTATATTAAACTATAAATCAGTCCGCATTTGAAATTAAAAAACTGTCGACGTTTGCGAAGCAGCGGTGTTATGTTTAGAGGTGGAACGGTCGCTGTGATAATGTTGATAATGGAGGATTTCGATACTTTGCAGCAGATTTCATCCACATTCCCTGGGGGTGCGGTGCTAACTGGAGGTACTGCTCTGTCTAAAGCGCTGTTACTCAAGTTCGACTTTAATCCGAACTGTGTTTTACACAGTCTGACCAGAAAGAACTGACTGAGCTGAAACTAGAACAAGTGAGTTCCTAAAATCCTGAGTTTTAAGACAGTCTAAAAACTTTTTCGGTAGTTATGTTGCTAATGTGTCCATTGTGTCACCGTGGTAACTACTGAACATTCCGCTGTAGACATACATGCAGAACACCCCCAGCGTCACTGCAAAGTATCAATAGCCGCATATTCAAAGCAGAATTCATCCACAAACTTTTCTGTGACTTTTCCGGGGGCGGTCCAAGCATACATTGTTGTTGTGGTCAGGGTCACATCTCCATAGATCTGACCCGTAAGCTGGACTGGACGCGTCACCTGTTTGTCGTACCGTAGAGACGATCAGGCGGCGGACCTTCCATCATGAGCAGAATACTTGTGGAAAACTTTGTGGAAAAACTACTGGCAGTTTCTTCTACAGCTTGGAAATATTCTTAAATGAACTCTTTGTAACCTCCTACTGGTGGAAAAAGGTACTACAATCACATTTGAACCTTGGTTGTCAGGAAAGGCAAAAGCTTTCAAAACTATTATTTATATCGCTATATATCTGACCCAAACTGCACTCACAAGACTACACCTGCAGGGGGAGCTCATGCAAAAACTAATATTTATGCAGGAAAATGTACTAGAAAACAACGTATTTATATAAAGACATGAGTTTAATCTGCATTTTTATATATAAATACCAAATCTTCAGCGAACTCACTCACCAACTTCTGTCTCTAGTGTGGTTACAGCGAAGTTACACATCTCAGTTTATGGACAGGCTCATGTGAAAGTTCAGAACCTCCAGAATTCCCTCTCTGAGCTGCAGAGGCTGCACTAGCACTGATTCAGGATTGGCTACAGGTGCTGAGGTTTGGGTATTGACCGTTCAGATCAGAGAGAGACATTTTAGGTTTAAACTAACTGGATTTCAGCGTTGAAACTGGAAACTCAAAGTGCGCATATCTGATTCTGCTTTCTGATTGGAAATTTGTCTTGAGAATCAAAACACCACATGACAACATCAATCATTAGGCATCATGTACTATGTTTGTTTTTTGTTTTATTTTTATCTATATATCTGCGTCCTATATCACACAAAATTGCCTCTTGTGAGCTTTAAAACATGTTATAATATTGTTCCTCCTCAAAAACACACCTGGAGTTGTGTTTGTTTCATTCACACGTTTGAGTAACACTTTATTATCAGTCTGTCCACATCTCCAAAGCTCAAAATGCTCTGTTCCACCTTGTGATGTCACGAAACAGTAGTTTTCAAGTGAACTAAAGCTCCTTTTACCTTTACTTCAGCAGAGATCGGCAATTCCAGGGCTGAAATCATCCACATGATTCTAGTGAAGGTGTGTGGAGTTTAAAAACACAGTGGAGCACTTCCTGTATCACCACATGACATCACAGAGAAAATATGCAGAGTTTTTGTGCGTTAAACATAAAAAAACACAACTCCAGGTTTGTTTGTGATGAGGAAACATTAGAACAGACCAGAAAACGACGTAATATCAGCCCTTTAAGTTAAAAATAAATCAAGATTATCATTACATTTAAAAGCATATCTGGGGACATAGGTCATGTTTATGAAATTTTAAATAAAAAAAATCGTATTTACCCCACCTTTTAAATGCACATATCAGCCTCTCCATCACCACCACCAGTGACTAGACCTCCGTGTAATATTTTCCCTCCAAATTCTATCTGTGCGTCCCTTCTCCACATCACTGACGTCTCCATCACAAGGAAAAAAAAAGACCTTGTAGGGCACCAGCTTTTTGACACTTTCGCATCAAATTTTCATGGAATCCTTATCTGGCCTCAACCTCAATTTCAAACTGCAGATGTTATGAGATTATACCAGCCTGTTAGGATTTCGTTATACAGTATTTACAAGGCCAAAACCTTTTAGCACATACTGTCCCCGGGCGCTGGTTTGTCCTAGTCAGACTGTAGGAGAGTGAGTTTCCATCAGGAGAGAGGATATTATGGGATGTGGGCAGTATTAGTAGTAGTAGTAGTAGTAGTAGTAGTAGTAGTAGTAGGAGGAGGAGGAGGAGGAGGAGGAGGAGGAGGAGGAGGAGGAGGAGGAGGAGGAGGAGGAGGAGGACTAGGATTTTGTAGTAGGAGGAGTAAGTAGTAGGAGTAGTAGCATTTGTAGTAGTTGTAGTAAGCAGGAGGAGGAGTAGGAAGAGTTGTAGTATTAGAAGTAGTAGTAGGAGTAGTAATAGTGGTAGTAGAATAGTAGTAGAGTAGTAGAAGTAGTAGTAGTTGTAGTAGGAGTAGTAGTAAGCAGGTGGAAGCGTAATGTAGTAGTCAGAGGAGAGAGGATATTATGAGATGTAGGCACAGGAGTAGTAGGAGTAGTAGTAGGACTAGGAGTTTGTAGTAGTAGGACTAGGGGTTTGTAGTAGTAGGAGTAGTAGTGCACAGTACAATTAAATTTAAAATAATAATAATAATAATAAAACAATTAAAAATAAAATACAATAAAAATGGAGAGCTAATATTAGAGACTAAGTAAAATAATAATAATTAAATTTAAAATAAGTAAAAGTTTCAATTAAAAGACAGATTAAAGAAAGGCACTCGCAGCAGACCTTAGATCCTCAGGTGGACTGTTCTGCAAACGAGGGCTGTAAAAACTGAATGAAGCCTCACCGTGAGTTTTAATTTGGACTCGTGGGACAGTTAAAAGATGATGAGAACCTGAGAGTCCGAGAGGGCTGATATGATAAAAGCAGATCAGATAAATGAATAGGACTAAGACCATTAAGAGCTTTATAAACCAATAAAAGAACTTTAAAATCTGTCCTGAAGCTCACAGGAAGCCAGTGCAGAGACTTTAGTACAGGTAAAGGTCAAGGTTTATTTATATAGCACATTTAAAAACAGACTGTAATGCCCTAAAGTGCTTAACAAAACAGATAAAACGCAAAATAAGAATAAGTAAACACAATAAAACAAGGTTAAGAACATAGATAAAACTATAGAAAATCAACTTGTGTAAAAAAGTGCGTTTTCAGCAGCGATTAAAAACTCTCCAGGGAAGTAACAGCTCTAATGTGTAACAGGAGGACGTTCCACAGTTTAGAGTCCTATCTCAAAGGCTCTATCTCCTCTAGTTTTGAATCTTGGCAGTCTAGAAGCAGCTGGTTCAGTGACCTGAGTGTTCTGCCCAGAGTGTGCAAAGTAAGCAAGTCACATAAATTTGAAGGTGCCAGATCATGAAGAGATTTAAAAACAACTTAAACTTAAACTGGCCTGAATTTTGGACCAGCTGTAGACGGTGAATGGAGCACTGGTCAAGGCCAATGTTCCCCCTAATTTTTCATGTGTCTGAGCAAACACACTAACTCCTGTGAGCAACATCCGACGTGCACACTGTGGCCACCCCAGTATCACACCTGAGATCATCGCAGTTACAGTTTATTCATCAAATTACTGCAGTTATTTCTGTTAGATTACTTTTAATATAACAGATTTTTTTGGCCCACTTAGAATGACAAAAACAAAAATCGTGTTGTTCATGAGCTTTGTGTATGTTGTATGTCAGCGTGAGGGTCCTGCTGTGGTCAGTGAAACATTGAACGTTATAATATTTTGAAAAATAACCTCATAAATAAAATTAAACTATAGCGTAGAAACCTATAGAATCACATGAAGAGAGATTTTTTCAGATTGATAAATATAGCCTGTATATAGCGGCAGATTTTTTTTAGGGATTGTAGAACCTATAGGCAACTTTAAGATGTGTCATCTTTCCCAAAATAATGATCTACATAATAATCATTAGCCTATTTAAGTAATTTTGTGTGAGTGACAGAGCTCTGTGGTAAAACGCTCTGGGGAGAGGCTTCACACTTTGGGAAAGTTTTGTTTTTTTGGCTCACAAAAAACTATGGCTTGGACAGAAACAAAGCAAACAGGCGAGGATTACATTATGGCTCTACCTGTCTCCTCTTCTGTTCTTCCCTCCATGGAATGTGTGCAGGCAGCGCTCCCGTCGCCTGGTGCGGACCTGCCGCTCTGAGCAGCGGCAGCTCCAGCGATGTCCACAACAACTATAGTCATACTGAAGGAAGCGAGCGAAATGCAGTCAAAATGTATCTGTTTGTAGTTGGCTTGTCCCTAATGCGTCTTCATTCACGTGTGCAACCTGAATCTATCAGATTGGTCGTTCCGTGCATCAAACCACCGCTGTGTTTATCAGTTCAGGTTAGATTTTATTTTATGCGCATTAGAGGGAACATTGTTCAAAGCTGTAATACAGTGAGTTGTCCGTGTGATGTAATCAGTACCAACAGGGTCTGAAGCAGGACTAAACCAGGTCTAAAACAGATTTAAACAAAGACTAATCCAGAAACTAGTACAATCCCAGAATAAACCAAGTCTAAACCAGGACTAACTAAACCAGTAAACAAGAGAAAATATTTGAATATTTAAAGGTCCTCAGGTTGAATAGGCCTTCTACGCTGGACTGTGGTGTAGTGATGTTCATGATCGAATACATTTTCTGAGCTGTTACCCATGTTAAAACCAAGTCCTCTCATCAAAACACAAATCTAAACCCTAGGGATGGGACAAGATCTCATGCCACAAGATCTCGCGAGACAAAAAAGGACTAAAAAAGAGCTAAGAGCTGGTGTTATACAATTTGAGAACCTGTAGTTCCAAAAAGCAGCACAGTAATGATCACTTAAGTATTACATAAAATAAATGAAGCCAACCTTGTGAATTGGATTGCACTGCTAATTTATTAAAAATTATGTCAAAATCTCATGTCGTTCTTGTGGACCCAATCTTGTGGTGTCTTGTCCCACCCCACTAAACACCATGCTACATTAGACATTATTTTAAAGAGGAGGTGCAGAATTGACGTTTTGGAGCTTTTTACCATGTTTTAATGTTGTTCCTTCATCAAAACATATCTGAAGTTTTACATGTCATTCATAAAAATAAAAAAACAGCATACAAAACACGTTTTGTTTTTTGTTTTTTTTTCTTAAAAAACCCCCCCAAAAAACAGAAAAACCAGTGGCTTGCCCTCTTCGGGTGGGTGGAGCGTCCTTGCCTCAGGTGGAGAAGTTCTCGGGGTCTTGTTCACGAGTGAGGTGAGGATGGAGCGTGAGATTGACAGGTGGATCGGTGCAGCGTCTGCAGTGATTGTGTCGCTGTATCGGACCGTTGTGGTGAAGCGGGAGCTGAGCCGAAAGGCAAAGCTCTCGATTTACCGTCAGTCTACGTTCCTCCCCTCAACTATGGTCATGAGCTTTGGGTAATGACCAAAAGGACAAGATTGCGGATACAAGCGGCCAAAATGAGTTTCCTCTGCAGAGTGGCTGGGTGCACCCTTAGAGATAGGGTGAGGAGCTCAGTCACACGGGAGGAGCTTGGAGTAGAGCCGCTGCTTCTCCACGTCGAGAGGAACAGCTGAGGTGGCTCGGGCATCTGTTCCGGATGCCTCCTGGACGCCTCCCTCAGGAGGTGTTCCGGGCATGTCCCACCGGGAGTAGGCCCTGGGGAAGACCCAGGACACGCTGGAGGGACTATGTCTCTCGGCTGGCTTGAGAACGCCTTGGGGTCCCCTCGGAGGAGTTGGAGGAAGTGTCCGGGGTGAAGGAAGTCTGGGAGTCCCTGCTTAGACTGTTGCCCCTGTGACCCGGCCCCGGATAAGCGTAAGAAAATGGATGGATGGATGACATACAAAACAATACACTACAGCTTCACAAACCCTTCTGCGTTAGAAAACTGCGGTGCCCAGTGTGAGTCTGCACCTCCCATGGACAGATCACACTACTTTAATGAGCATAATCTGCGGCTTGTAGTCATTTGTACCAAAATGACAACGCCACGCTGCTGACTCCAGCACGTATCACAGATTAAGAAAATAAAATTGGAGAACAAAGTAAGTAGAGCGCAGTGGGTGTATGCCTGTGGAGGTGAAAACAGGAGTTGTGCATGAATCACTCCAAATACAACTTGGTGAAGAGAAACCACTATAGCACGGTTTAAAGCTCTGAAAAGTTGATTTGGCAGAATAGCTCTAATTTAAGTTGGAATCGGTGAAATACTAATGACAATGGTGACAAAAAACGTGTTTAAAAAGGAAGGAACAGAAGGAACAACACAACATAATCACAGACAACACAAGCAAAGATATCTGGCACGATAAATTAGCTGACATTTCAATGGGTAAACACCAGTGCTAAGTTTGGATTGTTTTAATCAAATCTGGCATTCTCTCAGTTTTCTAAAATGAGTTATCAGACTGCCTTCTTAAAACTGCACCATCCGATTTTTTCTGTTAAATCCTAGTTTGAACTCTACACAAGTTTTTTTCCTAACGTCAATCTGGCGTGTGAGAATGCAGCCCGGTCACCACACTGTTCTGTCGGGTCAGTAACATCACCATCTGCCCATCTCGCTCGCAAGCCCTGACCTGCTGATGCTCACAGCCACTGGCGATTCATAAGACCAGACATGAAACAGAGCAGTCTCAAAGCTACACCATTTTGCCAAGGATCTCAGGCTGGGTGTGTTCTACATATATGTCTATGGCAGAATGATGAGAAGTGAAATCAAATGAAACAGAAAACGCACACCAAAGTTCTTGTACAGGTGCAAATGCAAGGAACAGCAAGTGACAAAATTGCATAGCACATTCAGATGGCTGATGTTCAAAAGTTGTTGTTTTTTTTTTATTGTTAAATTATGTTTCGGCAAAAAGCCTTCGGGACTTCCTCAGATCATTTTTCTTGCTTTGGACCAGGAATGATTGGAAGTTTCCATGGTGACACAATGCACACTTTACCAAACACAGCCATAAAAGTTTTAAGATTGTCTTCACACAAAATGGATTTAAACTCATTTTCAGGAGCCTGTTTAGATGTTTGATTTTCAACAAAACGGTGAGAGTGACTAACTGAAAAACTGTTGGCTAAATCTCGCTAGCTTGTGACTGTATTTGATGTGCGATGGACTTGTTTAACGGCACAAAATCATCTCACCTGTTGTAGTTCCAGCTAAATCAGTTCTTTCTGCTCAGACTGAGATTCAGTTAAAGCTCAGATTAAAGTCTAATTTGAGTAACAGAGCTTCAGACAGAGCAGTGTGTACAGTTAGCATCACACCCCCAGGGAATGTCGATGACACGAGCTGCAAAGTATCAACAGTTTGCCTTGTCCTTAGTTTAAAACGGCGCTGGTAGAATTTGCCTAAAGATGTTTTGTCGTGTTTTAAATGGTCAATATCTCTGTAACGACCGGGCCTCTCCATATGAAACAAAAACTGGCACAAAATTCAACATTTTCTCCATCAGAATATTTGGTATTCAGAATCTACACTTTATGAAGATGTGAGTCTGGTCACCGGTGAATCTTCTCAACCTCAGATGGGCGTGATTGAACAGTGGGCAAAATCGTGAAGGCTCCTAAACAGCCTTCCCGGTATTGCCCACTTACAGGTACACGACCAGTCAAAAGTTTGGACGCACGTTTTCAATCATGTTTCTTCTTTATTTTCAGGATTATTTCCATTGTAGATTTTTACTGAAGGCATACAAAACAATTAATGGGCAAGCAAACAAAAAATAAACTCAAAATAACCCCAAACTTCTTTTAGATTTGAAAAAATATCACCGTGAAGCTCACTGAGAGAAGGCCAAGGGTTTGCAGCTGTTGACAAAGCAAAGGATTTGAATTAAAAATATACAAAAAATATTTAGTTGAGTTATTTCACTTTTTTCTTTTCAACTCCAACTTCAATTCCATATGTCTTGCTTCATATATTTAAAGGTGCATTGTGTCTGGAATGTATCACAGTATGGCATTAAACATTTCTATCTTCATGGAGACCAAACCAGAATCAGAATCCACACTTTATGAAGATGTGAGTCTGGTCAGCGGCGAATCTTCTCAACTTCAGATGGGAGTGATTGACAGGTGCCATGGTCCGTCCATATCGGAAAATATATCCCACATATCCCAGGGGACGATATGTGACGATATGAGCTCCTTTCTTTCACACGTGTCATCGAAAACAAAACAAAAAACACAAATCTGATTGGAGGATCATGAGGGGTGACGGAGGTGGCGTCCAGATCGATATCCCTCTGTAGAGCAACAACAGCTTCAGAAAGTGGAGCTATTATTCAACCCCGAAGACATTATTGTGTTGTTTGTGTAGCAGTTACCATGGTGACACAATGCAATACCATGGGTGACACAAAAAATTAAAATTGTCTGAAAAAAACAAACAAACAAAAAAATAGATTTAAAGAGAACATTTTTAGGTGGCTGTGATCAGTATGAGCGTTCATGGTCCTGTTTAGATGTTGGGTTTTCAACAAAAACGTGAGAGAGACTAACTGAAAAACTGACCAGACGTCCCTATTTACCCAGGACAGTCCCAGGTTGGAGCCCTGTGTCCCCTGTCCCAGTGGATTTATCCAAAACCATTGATTTGTCCCGGTTTTATGCAAGAAATGTCCCAGGTGTCCCTATTTTTTACCAATTGGGTACCTGCCAACAGTAAAATACAGAACAGCATTATTAAAATTTGCCAGTTTCCTTAATTACACATTCATTTCACATTTTTATTATTACCAAACACCCCAAACTGGTGGTCTCAGTTTTTTATTTTGAAAATATGGTCACCTTATACTTGAGACCCCACATCAAACCAGTTCTTTCTAGTGAGACTGGGTTAAAACAAAAAAAAAAAAAAAAAAAAGCTCAGATTAAAGTCTAATTTGAGTAACAGAGCTTCTAACAAAGTAGTGCTTTTAGTTAGCTTCACACCCCCGGGGAATGTTGATGACCTCAGCTGAATCCAGCCTTTGGAACTATTAGCACCTGAGCCGCAGTGACTCCCTACAGATTTTTGGGGTTGTTTTTCATTTTTATTTGGCATTATTTTGTTAGGTGTTTATGCTGCTGTGTGGAGCTGCTCGGAGGATGTGTCGGGACAAAGCAAAGGATTATGGGACGGTAGATTCTTTTGTAAACTGTCTCAGACGTTCGAAAGGCTTTTTCCTGCTCCGATCAGTATTTCCACGTTGAAGCCACATTTTTTTCTCACTTAACTTTGTTTGCAGGAATAATTACTTTGTCTCCTTCTGCAGATCTTGTTGTAATAAACCACCAGGGTTGTTTAAAATAAATGAGGAAAACAAACAAATAAATAAGCAAACACACAAAAAAGCCCAGTCTATATAAATGCATAGAGGTTCAGGTGCTTTTTGTGTCATCCCAAGACATCCACACAATATGATAGTAATCCTGTAAATGTCACGGCTGCAGTTCAGGCATCACTCAAAACATGAACGGACAGTAAAAATAACCACAAAAGTGCAGTGCTTTTCTCTTACTTGAAAGGTTACAAGTTTTATTTTGAGTGCTATCAGTTCTTTTGCAGCCTTTTATTTGTTCGTTTTTACCTTAAACTATAATGTCGCCGTTGTAATTTTGCGCATCTCCTGAACAGCCTTCGCGGTATTGCCCACTTACGCACGTTTTGAGTCATGTTTCTTCTTTATTTTTCAGGATTATTTCCATTGTAGATTTTCACTGAAGGCATCGAAAACAATTAATGGGCAAGCAAACAAAAAATAAACTCAAAATACCTCCAAAGTTCTTTTAGATTTTAAAAAATATCACCGTGAAGCTCACTGAGAGAAGGCCTAGGGTTTGCAGCTGTTGGATACTTTCAGGATTTGAATTAAAAATATACAAAATATTTAGTCGAGTTATTTCACTTTTTTCTTTTCAACATAATTCCATATATCTTGCTTTATATATTTAAAGGTGCACTGTGTAACTTTTCTGGTGGAGGAACCATCAAATGCTTTGTCTGGAACATTTCAATCTTCACAGAGACCAAAGCAGACCAAGTTACAGGTCAGATCTGTGGAGAGACAGCCCAACTTGCATTCAGAATACCTGTTTTTCTATGTATTTTTGAGCCGTCAAACCACCTGTAATTGAGTAAATGTGAAGTAGAGCCGTTTAACGTCATACTGTGGAACATTCCAGGCAGAGTGATGACGTATCCATAGAAACAAGCACTAGAAAAGTCACAGAATGCACCTTTACTGTCTAATGTATGTATCTAAAATGTAGAAAGTAGTACACATTAAGAAACTTTTGACTGGTAGCGTACCTCCTATACGTCTGTCATGTTTAGTGTTATGGCCATGTTGTTTTTCTTTCTTTCCCTCGCCGTTTCTCTCCGTTCTCTCGCTCTCCAGGCAAACGGCAGGTCTCTCCCTCTCCTCCCTCTTTCTCTCTCTGTATGAGTGTTAACAGGTGGGGGATAGACCAGGGTGCTGCGTGGATCAGAGCCCAGGAGAGACAGAGAGATCCCGCTGAGCTCCAGATTGAACACTCCTCGCTCGCCCACAGATATTAGCTCCAATCACACGGCTATTTGTGGACTGCGCCTGGGCCATCACAAACGCATTAAAAGACGAGGAAATGTTATGTGGAATTGAATTTTTGGGAGTTTTGAATGATGTTATAGTGTTGTTCTCTCATCAAAGGCGTAGCTGGAGTTGTATTTCGCTTCTTTGGCGCTTGTTTATGTCTCGGGGCCGGACGTTCTTGTCAAAACCCGATCTGTGGCGTCTGTGGGTTCGTCTGGTTAGGACTAGGATGGGAGAGCGCGGAGAACACCAGGAGCCACAGGGGGCGCCTTAAGCAGTGGTAGAAGAAGCACTCAATTTTGTTACTACAAATTTTTATCTGTATTTTACTTAATTACATTTTTAAGTGGATACTTTTTACTTTTACTTCACTTACTTCACTATGGATATGTCATATGTCTGTTTGGAATTTTCCACAGTGTGACATTAAACAGCTCAACTTTACATTTATTAAATTCCAGGTGGTTTTATAGCTCAAAAATACCAAGAAAAACAAGAATTCTGACAGTGAGCGGGTTTGCCTCTGCACAGATCTGACCTGTCACGTGGTTTGGTTTTCCCTGAATTTTCCCTGAATTGTTACGTCATAGATAAGAAACTCAAAAATCGTCTGCAAAGTCCATAAACAGCTCCACAACAGCTCTACCTTGTATTTTTATACCTCAAAAATATCTAGAAAAACAGGAATTCTGACTGTGAGCGACGTTGCTGCTCCACCGATCTGACCTGTAACTTACAGAAACGCCTAATAAGACAAATTTGTAAAAAGCTAAATAGCTTATTTACCTGACATGTTTGAGCGATAGTACTTCCACCTATCTAGAAAAACAGGCATTCTGACAGTGAGTGGGGTTGCCTCTGCACAGATCTGACCTGTAACGTTGTCTGGTTTTCCCTGAATTTTCCCTGAATTGTTACGTCATAGATAAGAAACTCCAAAATCTTCTGCAAAGTTTTCCATAAAGTCCATAAATTATCACTTATTCTGTGTTCAGATTGTATTCACAGCACACGTACGGCTCTGTTACCATAGCAACCACGTTACCGACTTCATTTATTTGTTTTTCCATTGTTTGTTCACACTGCTGACAACAGAGGGCGCTCCAATACCTCAGAGAAGCTGCATAGTCCATCTTTAATTTGATATCTGAAATATTCGGTTTGTGACAAGACAACAAAATGCATATTCAGAGTCAACTTTTTAAATTAATCTATTCATCATTTTGACTAATTTTGCATCATAACAGGTTCTGAAGTGCAACTGTAATTGATGTCACGAGGGAGGAACTACACTGTCTCACAAATAGAATCCCAATAACCTTAATCTAGTCCCATCCATCACCCTCTCAACAAAACCCCTGCAATATCCTGCCTTATATAAATCATCTCACTTCCTCCCCACTCTATTCCAGGAAATAAACCGACCAATCACGTTCGCGCTCTCAACTCTGACCTCACAGCTTTGGCCAATCAGCCGCCCCGCCCCGCCCCTCCCTCCCGTGTTGGCGCTCTGAAAAGGCCACGCGTCTCGCCATCGCAGACGGACAGTGCCCTTCAGATCCGCGGCTAAGTGATGCTATGCGAACCGCTAACGCTAACGTCGCGCTATGACAAATGACGGTGTGCAGGCTGACGTTTGGATAATAGAGAGCACAAGTGGACGATGTGTTCAGGGACTTGGGATCTGTCAGCGCGGTGCGTTTGGGTGACAGGCGATTTGTCAGCACCAAAGCAGGAAAGTTAGTATTGAAAGGATGTGTTCACATAATTTAGTAGTGTGAGAAAATGCAAGATGTAAAGTGGAGGACTAGTGGAGATGTAAAGGGGTCTGGAAGATTAAAGGGGAGAGTGAGGGAGAGGAGGTGCAGGGACTAAAGGACTAAAGGGGAGAGTTGAGGGAGAGGAGGTGCTGGAACTAAAGGGGAGAGTAAGGGAGAGGAGGTGCTGGGACTAAAGGGGAGAGTGAGGGAGAGGAGGTGCAGGGACTAAAGGACTAAAGGGGAGAGTGAGGGAGAGGAGGTGCTGGGACTAAAGGACTAAAGGGGAGAGTTGAGGGAGAGGAGGTGCTGGGACTAAAGGACTAAAGGGGAGAGTGAGAGAGAGGAGGTGCTGGAACTAAAGGGGAGAGTAAGGGAGAGGAGGTGCTGGGACTAAAGGGGAGAGTGAGGGAGAGGAGGTGCAGGGACTAAAGGACTAAAGGGGAGAGTGAAGGAGAGGAGGTGCTGGGACTAAAGGACTAAAGGGGAGAGTGAGGGAGAGGAGGTGCTGGGACTAAAGGACGAAAGAGGAGAGTGAGGGAGAGGAGGTGCTGGGACTAAAGGGGAGAGTGAGGGAGAGGAGGTGCTGGGACTATAGGGGAGAGTGAGGGAAGGGGTCTGGAAGACTAAAGGGGAGAGTGAGGGAAGGGGTCTGGAGGATTAAAGGGGAGAGTGAGGAAAGGGGTCTGGAGGATTAAAGGGGAGAGTGAGAGAGAGGAGGTGCTGGGACTAAAGAGGAGAGTGAGGGAAGGGGTCTGGAAGACTAAAGGGGAGAGTGAGGGAAGGGGTCTGGAGGATTAAAGGGGAGAGTGAGGAAAGGGGTCTGGAGGATTAAAGGGGAGAGTGAGAGAGAGGAGGTGCTGGGACTAAAGAGGAGAGTGAGGGAAGGGGTCTGGAAGACTAAAGGGGAGAGTGAGAGAGAGGAGGTGCAGGATCTGGGGGGCCTGGTGGACTAGAGGGGGGATTGGGACGATTTTGACCAATGAGGAATAATTTGGTTTGTATTTTTTTTGCTCCTTCCCTGCAGGTGTGATTGAACCTCATGACAGGTGTGTGATGTGATGTGTGAGTCATTAAAATTCTGTGGAAGAGTTCAGCCATCGTTAGCAGCATACACTTGTTTTTTGACTGGTTTAGAGCACAAAGCTATAAATGAATCGGTGTAGTATTTATTAGCTAATTGACGCTGAGATTAAATTTACAAGAAAAGTTAGCACCAAACAAACATTAGTAGTTGTTCATATAAGATGAGATGAATCAGATTTGATTAAAAATGACAGCTGAAACCAATGAGCTCCTTCATTTCACGTGTGTCACTGAAATAAACAAATTTGATTGTGATTGCACCAGCGTGTTGGGAGTTTGTCTTAAGGTGCAATGGAGGGAAGAGTGAGCAGACTGTATCAGAGAGATCATTCTGGACCTGTCAGATGAACCTGTCAAATGAACCTAGTTTGAATTAAAATGCCTTCGAAAACTTTTACACAGTTAAAATCCCCCCCAAAAAAACCTAAGTGAATGTTTGGACCCACTTTATTCTTTTATTGCTCAAAATACATTCTTACTATGAGCTATGTCGACTCTTTCCATGTTCTGACTTCATAAACGCCACGTTATTCCAGAAGTTGCCATCTGCCATCATCATTCAGGTTGTATTATTTTGTATGGGTCTGCCGATCCTCACAGGTAATAAGTTCAATCCGGACTACAAAACTGTTTTAAAGCCTCAGAGAATCGGTGCAGTGTGACTTGTTGGTCACTTGAACATTGAACATTTTACACAAATGAACCGACTTTATGCCATGTTTAAGATGCTAAACTTTTCCCAAATTCTCACTGACATGAATGGGATCTCCGTTTAACCAGAAGGGCCACAACCATTTAGAGACAAAAGTGGGCGGGGCGGAATAAGGGGAATAAGTAAAAACACCTTCGGAGTGGTTGGTGACATCACTAACATCCCAACAGGGTTTATTGAGAACTGCAAATGTCAATGGTGAGCAGTTAAACATTTTTACAACCACAGCTCACTAAATACTTGAAGCATGTTGGTGACAAAGGTTTGTAATGCTCACAAAATGGACTCTTGTGAGTTTTTAGCCATGTTAGAAAGTTACCTCCTCAAAAAGATGCCTGGAGCTGTGATTTGTTTCATTCACACATGTTTGAGTAACTCTTTATTATTAGTCTGTCTGTCTCAAAAAATGCCATGTATTGGTAGTTTAGAATACATTTTTCAAGTTTTACCTTCAGTTCTGTAGAGATTTTCACTTCCAGATGAATCCATTGAAGATGTATGGGGTTTAAAAACACAGTGGAGCACTTCCTGTATTACATCACAAGGTGGAACAGAGCGTTTTCAGTTTGAGAGAAGAGAGGTTAATGTGTTAAACATGTGTGAATGAAATAAAACGCAACTTGTCTAAATTGCAAAATAAAACACAAAACTTTTATTTTGTTAAATCAATGCTTTTGGGTGTTGATGAAAGCGACATTTTAGAACTACTTCCTGTGTTTTTGTACTTTCCTTTTCAGCCTTTTTTCCCACTTCGTAAAATTGTGACAAATATTTACCACAGGTACTATTCCAACAAATCAAATAAACATTACAAAAATCTGAAAACCTGTCATATGCACTCAAATCGAACCAGAGATACAGAAATTACCGCAGTTCTAGACCACTTCACGTAACACAACTCCAGGTCTGTTTGTCAGAGGAAACTAAATTAGAACGGAGATCAGAAAATAGCATAATACGGGCCCTTGAAGCGTGCTGGTGACAAAGGCGTGTATGGAATGTTCTCTTAACAGGTCCTGACGGTGCAGTGTTGTGCGGAGTGTTGTGAGGCTGCAGATGCTGGAGTGGAGTGGACCGAGCCTGAATACAGAACAGAGGGGCAGACGTGAGATCAGCTGCAGTGTTAAGCAGGAGAGACAGCTCAGCGAGTCAAAGGAGAAAAGACGTGGTACTTTACAAATACACGGCGCCACACCTCCTCTGCGCCTCGTCTAGGTTAATCGCTCCATTTTTCATGAGAAATTCACAGAGAGAATTTTATCTGGCTCTTTATCACGAAGGCCGCGCATTGTGCTCTCCGAAAATAGAAAGCTGAAGGAGAGTGAGAGAGGAGAGGAAGAGGAAAGAGAGGAAGAGTGGAGGAGGAGAGATCTACTCCCATGGTCTAAAACAGAGGTGAACCAGGGTTAAACTAACCAGGAAACAGGACTAAATCAGGACTGGACAAGGTCTCAACCAGGAATAAACCAGCTCTAAACCCAGACTAATCAAGGACTAAACAAGGACTGAACCAGGACTAAACCAGGACTGGACAAGGACTCAACCAGGACTAAACCAGCTCTAAACCAGGACTAAACAAGGACTAAACAAGGACTGAACCAGAACTAAACCAGGACTGAACCAGAACTAAACCAGGACAGAACCAGAACTAAACCAGGACTAAATCGGGCCTAATACAGGACTGAACCAAGACTAAACGAGGACAGAACCCTTTTGAGATTATTTTTGCTGTCCGTTTGCCTCGTTTATTTATTACTTTAGTCAGTCAACACTCACAGACACTCTCTTTTAAATCAGTTTTGAATGCACAGAATTCACAAACGGACAGAAATCAGGACAGAATTTGTTTGATATTATTAGTTATATCTTATCTTATCAGTTATTAAAGAAGTCTGTGACACCTGTGGATCATAATGTTATAATTTGGACAATTTAAATCACAATATTCATCTAAAACAACTTATAAATAATTAATAAAATTGGAGAATACAGTTCGTATGTCACAGTCGGCATGTAACGGTGGCGGTACAGGGGTATTTCACCAATTTCTAAGCCCTGGGTACAAATCATCTTAGACTACATGTCGTCTAATGAAAAATGCACATTACGGGTTTCGTGGGGGGCCCCTCTTTGCACTGGTCCCTGGGTAAACCGTACCCTTTACCCCCCCAAGTCCGACGCCCCTGAACATGCATGAAAAACGCTAAATACAACTTTGAAAAGGTACTCGACAAGCGGAAACTACACAATACCATGGTTACAGGCGCTAAAACTTTGATTTTGTGCGATAAGTCCGCTTTAAATGTAGAATTTCCATGCTCAAGTTTGTAAAAGTGTGGAAAATAGACACTGTACAATTTGTGACATTAAAGATTTCTTCATGTTTGTGCTTATAAAACAGGTGAAGGCTGAAACCTGCGGCAGAACATGGGAGTTTGACCTCAGGATTTCAATGCCTCTTTTGTACAAGTAATATAACATTTGATATCTCCGTATGGCGTTAATTCAACTGATGACAAAATGAAAAATCAACTTTTCTTTGAACCGTAAATTCGCCACTATGGTACAGTAGGTTCTGTGTAAATCCTGGAACATACAAGATGGAGGTGTTTGGGGTTAACCTACGGAGCTTCATTATTATCGTCGGTATTTGACATTTAAAGGGCCCTGATTAGGCATTTTTCTGGTCTGTTCTAATGTTTCTTCATCACAAACAGACCTGGAGTTGTGTTTTGTTTCATTCACACATGTTTAACGCACAAACCCTGCACATTTGAGATGAGTTCTTCTCAGGAAGTACGCCACTGTGTTTTAAAACTCCATATACCTTCATTACAATCGTTTGGACAGTTTCAGCTCTGGAATTGCGAATAACTACTGAATTAAAAGTAAAAGGAGCTGTTAACATGAAAACAACATGACATCACAAGGTGGAACAGAGCATTTTGAGCTTTGGAGATGTAGACAGAATAAAAATAAAGCGTTCCTCAAACATGTGAATGAAAGAAAACACAACTCCAGGTCTGTTTTTGAGGAGGAACAACATTATAACATGGATTAAAGCTCAGAAGAGTCAGTTTTGCGTAATATAGGACCTTTAAAAGTGCATTATGTAACTTTCTGGTTTGGGGTCCGTCACCTGCTTGTTTCTATGGATATGTCATTGCTCTGCCTAGAATGTTCCACAGTGTGACATTAATTAAACAGCTCTACTTTACATTTACCTTCACTAGAGTCAGTTGTATGATCAGACCTAAACTAATATTACTTCTACTAAACAAAAATTAAAAGGTGGATGTTAACTTTACATTCATGTTGTGTCATGTTTGTCCATTAACATGCTCTGTCCCAATCAAATAAATAAATAAATAAATAAACTTGAAAATTACTGCATCATGACATCACAAGGTGGACAACAGAGTGTTTTGAGTTTTGGGGATCTAGACAGACTCCAGGTGTGTTTTTGAGGAGGTAACAGCATTATAACACGACTAAAAGCTCATGGGAGTCAATATTGCGTAAAAGTGGTAGTTTGTGAAAGGAAGTTGGAAAAAAAAAAAAAAAAAGGACAGAATGCTGAGTTCTAAAACAGAAAAATTGATTTTATTAGTCTAATCAAAACTATTGTATAATTTAGACACGTTTTGACCCATGTTAACATTATAGTTGCTAGGTAACCAGGAAGTAGCCAATCAGAGCGCTGCTTTATTATACTATATCATTAGCTGCAGGTATGCTGTCTTTATGGGACATGTATATAATTGTGCTAGTTTAACTTAGTTTTCATAGTTTCATCTTAAAAGTAAATAAACGTTTGAAAGCTGCATGTCATCGCTTTCCCTGGAATATTCCGCAGTATGGCATTAAGTTGATCTACCTCTATGGAGATGAGCAGGCGACGCGAACAGGCCTAGTTACATGTCAGATCTGTGGAGAGGCCGCCCTGTTCACTGTAGAATGCATGGTTTTACATTTGTTTGGATATGTAATGTAATTTTAATAATTTAAATTTGATTTTTTAAATTTATTTTTGCAATGTAAATTATTTAGTTGCACAATTACCTGAGAGTAAACTTGTTTCATCTTTTTTTTTTTTTTTTTAAGATTTTGTCATTGCTTTCCCTGGAATATTCCGCAGTATGGCATTAAATTGATCTACTTCTATAAAAAGTCAGATCTGTGGAAAGGCGACTCTGCTCACTTTACGAATGCATGTTTTCAGCGATAAAAACACCAGACATTAAATAAATACAAAAGATACTTTTAACTCCTCGCTGTTTCAAAACTCCAGGCAAAGAGAAATAAGATCTCCATGGAGACAGGGATGTTACACAGTGGACTTTTATAAAAACGGAACAAATTGCCCTCAGTGGAAGTTCAGTTCTCTGCAGTTGACAAGTTGTATTCAGATTTTTTCCCATTTGTGCTTTAACTAGCGTCGTTTCCCTCACAGCCACAACACTCATTATTTAAACAGCTAGAATGGCAAACCGCGCACCTCCTGAGATCGCTTTGGAACGACCATTAGGTGACGTCAGCCCCATCGTTTAGTCATTTTTACGTTCCAAATCGGATTGTGCGGGGTTTAAAATACTCAGGCGTGTTTAAACAGGATTACACGGTGAATTTGAGGATTAATAGAAGCAGAGTTATAATAAACAGGATTTAAACAGCCAAGGTGCACAAACGAAGACGAGCTCTAATTCTGCATAATGAAGAAGTACATTTAAATATAGAAGGATTGAAATCGAAACACTGTTAACTAGAACATTAGCAGTGCATTGGGAAAGAAGTCGGGACTCCCATATAACAGCGAGGTTGAGGGTTCCATTCCCGGGTCATTGGGGCTTTTCTGTGTGGAGTTTGAACGCACAGTCCTGGTACTCTTTCCCACTTTGACCCGTCTTACTGTAAAAAGCAGAGTAAAATAACACCCCAGGTAGGTACTCCGACCGATAAACAAACTCAGAATTTAGAGAGATGAAGAGGAAACGAACCCCTGCACAGGTAGAACGTGCAACAACACAACAAAACGTCCTCCCACCTTAAAAGTTAAACAGCTTAATGCAATTTTTTAGAGCTGGGTGATGGCCAAAAAATTAAATATTGATTTATTTATTTTTTATGATTTTCAGTCAGAGCAGGGACTTCCAGGCCTTCAAACAGGGGAAGCGCTTTACTTTTTTAGTGTTCCCGTTATTTAACCAATTGTAAACGTCGTAAAATTACGTTTGAACAAATATCAAATTTTATTTGAAAGTGCATTGTGTAACTGTGTCAAATGCTTTTTTTCCGTGTAGATATTGTTGCTTTCTCTGGAATGTTTCACAGTGTGGCATTAAACCTTTCTAGCTTCATGGAGACTAAACCAGACCAAGTTACAGGTCAGATCTGTGGAGAGGCGACCCCGCTCACAGTCAGAACGCCTGTTTTTCTAGGTATTTTTGAGCTATAAAATCACCAGTAATTGAGTAAATGTGAAGTAGAGCTGTTTAATGTCACACTGTGGAACATTCCAGGCAGAGCAATGACGTCTCCATAGAAACAAGCAGGTGATAGACCCCCAGTCAAAAGTTACATAGTGCAACTTTAAATTAAGATTAGATTTTTTTTTTTTTTGCAATGTCAATTATTTAGTTTAGTTGCACAATTATCCAAGAGTAAGAGTCATAAATATCTCGAGTTTATAATTTTGCAATTTTTCTAAATCTTGTTATGAAAAACATTAATTAATCAAATTAACTTGATTAATTGCTCAGCCCTACTATTGTTCTTGCTGTTTCAGAGTTCATTAGAAAAACTATTATTTGGGTAAAAGTTTTGATTCTGAATTCAAGTCATTAAAGTTGCACTATGTATATTTTTGGTTGAGGGTCCATCACCTGCTTGTTTCTATGGATATGTCTATGGAATGTTCCACAGTGTGACTTTAAACAGCTCAGCTTTACATTTATTTAATTACAGGTGGTTTTATAGCTCAAAAATACCAAGAAAAACAGGCGTTCTGACTGTGAGCGGGGTCACCTCTCCACAGATCTGACCTGTACCTTGGTCTGGTTTGGTCTCCATGAAGATATAAATATAAATGTTTTATGCCGTACTGTGAAACATTCTAAACAAAGCTATAATATCTCCATGGAGAAAAGAACTTGACGGACCCTCCACCAGAAAAGTTACACAATGTACTTTAACTGTTAGTAAGTATTCCCACTTTGCAATTCACAGGTGTCGTAGGAAGGACAGGGCAACGTTTTTCGTTGTATTGATCAAAAAAGAAAAACGTAATTATAATTTTCAAGAAAATGGTTGATTTCTTCGTTCTTTTGTGGTCACACCTTCTGAATATAGAGCTCTCCCAGCTCCCACCAGGTTTATACGGTGGTGTTCTGAGCTACTGGGAAAAAAAAGGAGTTTGATATTGTTCTCTCGCGCTGGTATCCAAGTCAAAACCGCAAGAACTGATTGTGAGATCAAGACTGAAAAAGAAATGTGTGCTACAAATAACTTTTTTATGTTAAATGTTCTATATTATGTGGAACTCTAATGAGCTTTAAGCCGTATTATAACAAAAACACACCTGGAGTTGTGTTTTGTTTCATTCACACATGTTTGAGTAACGCTTTATTATTAGTGTGTCTACATCTCCAAAGCTCAAAATGCTCTGTTCCACCTTGTGATGTCATGAAGTGGTAGTTTTCAAGCTGACAGCTCCTTTTACCTTTAGTTCAGTAGAGATCGGCAATTCAAACGGCTGAATTCATCCAAATGATTCTAGTGAAGGTGTGTGGAGTGTGTGAATGAAACAAAACAACAAAACCCAACTCCAGGTGTGTTTGTGATGAGGAAACAACAGAACACAGATCAGAAAATAGCGTAATATGGGCCCTTTAAGGTTAAGGTACATTTAAATGATCCTCTTGACTGAACTTCATTCTCTGCATTTAGCCCATCTGTCAGGAGCAGTAAGTTGGTCTTGGTCAGGATTACTTTACTTTAGCTGGAGGATCTGACCTGTTGTACATATTGTGGACTTTGGCAAAAAGAGAAAATCGATTTGTCAGCTGGACAGAGTTTATTTGGTCGAATACGTTTCTCAGCTCATCCAAGCTGCTTCTTCAGTTCTGGTCAGACGCTGGTGGACACTGCCTTATATCTGCCTGAAGGGAGCGAACTACAATGAAATTACTCTGAGACTACCACACCTACAGTTTACAGTTTCTGTTTGTTAGGTGGGCCCATTAAATATGCAGTGAGTGTGGGGTGTTGTTAGCAGAACCATTCAGGGCCATAATGGTGTTTTCACACCTCTGGACCTGACCTGGCTGTCCTATTGTTTTCTTTGTTTTGATTTAGGTTTGAGGATAGAGTTATAAATGGGAGACAAATGATGCCTGAGACCTCCATTTCTGTTCAAGGAAGGATTCTCTTTCTTGACAAAAATAGCCTCTTTAACTCCTCCTCTTAAACCAGTTCTTTTCTCTGGCCAAGATCTGGACCTCGCTGTCCTCAAAGGAGTGGCCTGTGGCTTTTAGGTGGAGATGTACGGCAGACTGAGGTCCTTTTAGGTGGAGATGTACGGCAGACTGAGGTCCTTTTAGGTGGAGATGTACGGCAGACTGAGGTCCTTTTAGGTGGAGATGTACGGCAGACTGAGGTCCTTTTAGGTGGAGATGTACGGCAGACTGAGGTCCTTTTAGGTGGAGATGTACGGCAGACTGAGGTCCTTTTAGGTGGAGATGTACGGCAGACTGAGGTCCTTTTAGGTGGAGATGAACGGCAGACTGAGGTCCTTTTAGGTGGAGATGTACGGCAGACTGAGGTCCTTTTAGGTGGAGATGTACGGCAGACTGAGGTCCTTTTAGGTGGAGATGTACGGTGGTTGTCTCAGAATAATTTCATTGTAGATCGCTCCTCCATTCAGACAGATATAAAGCAGTGTCCGCCAGCATCTGACCAGAACTGAAGAAGCAGCTTGGATGAGCTGCGAAACGTATTCGACCAAATAAACTTTGTCCAGTTGACAAATTGAATTTCTCCTTTTGTCATGGATTCTACCTGGACGACTGAGGGATTCTACACACATATTGTGGACTGATGATGTAGAACATGTAAACTCCACACAGAAACATCCAGTCCTCTTGCTGTGAAGCTCGATCTAGCCACTCGTGCAGCCGTGCAGCCACATATATATGAACTAATCCAATTCTAACTTCCCTTCCCTGCCCTCTACTTGACCCTGTCTGAGGAGAGTGGACTTGTATAGTGTACACTACAGACTGCAGTTATCCTCCTCTCCACCTCTCTGTGTGTAGTGACTTAAAGGTCAGAGAGTACTGTGGAATTGCCCAGAGTGTGCCATTAAAAACTAACTTTCTTGTTTTTTTAAGAACTGTTCATTTTCCCACCGTCTGTACTTTTGCTCTTGTGCGGTCATTTGTCTTTCACTCTCCATTTGAACACTTGGAGCCTCTGATTGCCCTCTGCTGGCAACAATGGAGAGTGAAGTATTTTGAAGTGAGAAATTAGTAGTCAAGCTAAAGCGTGAATTTTTAACTAATGTGAACTTGAGCTCCTGACCTGCCAGGGACGACAGGTGGAAAATAGCCAATGGGCGAAATCTGGGATATTTACAGATTGGCTATAATGTTCTTCCCACTCCTTTTTTGGGCAGATTTTGATTTTTTTTTGTTGTTGTTCTTGTTTCTGTTTGTATGGATAGTACTATATTCCATTGTAAAAGAATGTAAAATGTGTACTTTCCCCAAATAAAAACATAAATTAATCAAAATCTTCCACAGTATAAAATTAAACACATCTGTCTCCATGGCAATAGAAGTATGGAAGTAGGTTTTAACTTTAGATTTCCATGGAATCAACCAGATGACGTGCCACCTCCAGAAAGTTCAAGTTCAGTTTCTGCTGCATTCATACGTGTGTGTGTGTGTCTCAGCTTCAGCAGAGTTTAGACGTGTTTCAACATCATCAGCAAACTGGAAATAAGACGAGATGTTTGTCGTATTAAACACGCTTCAAAAAATCTTATCTCCGGTTCAAAGTTCCAAGACTGCAGCTTCATTAAAACTACTGTTATGGTTTTTAAGTCATCGTGTATCGCTGCACTCACTCTCACCCCTCTCTCTCGACTGCTCCGCACGAGAACACGCACACGCACAAACACACGCACAAACACACACACACAGACAGAAAAGACTTGTGTGACACCGCAGTGAGACAGAGGAGAGACGAGGACATTAGCGCTCGTTCTAATCACTTTTAGCTCTGTGCTTTGCTGTTGTCGTTAACACGGAGAACAGAAGCTAATGTGCTTCAGACACAACTTGTTTGCATTAAAGCAGCAGCTCTGCATTCGTCACAGAAAAGAATTACATTCATTTGAGAAGCTGTACAATAACACATTTTGACTTTATGTTTAATCACTGCAATACAAAATGAATTAGTCCTGAATGATATTGAGCAGGCCTAATATTTAACGCTAACAGGCTCGATGTTTTTTAGCAACAGATGGAAATCAAATCAAACTTTATTGTCCCAGAGGGAGATGTGTCCAGGGCAAAGTGTCCACAGCTGCAGAACACACAAGGACGACAGGAGCTCAGCTGGAGTGTTTGTCGACTGATCTGAAACTTGGACTGGTTTGAATCTCGACATAAATATCACTGATAGAGCAGGTGATCCGTGCCATTCCAGCTCCCACAGATCAATACTGTGGCTGTGTTGTGTCTTTGGGCAAGACACTTAATCCACCTCACTCCCAGTGTGTGCGTACACTGGTGTGTGAATGGGTGGGCGGTTCCTTCATGTAAAGAGCTTTGAGAGCCTCGAAGGTGGAAAAGCGCTGTGGAAAAATGTGATTTACATTTACCGTTTATCAATAAGGACAATACAGACACGACATACAGTGTTAGAAATACACAAGTTTACCTAAAAACATTTCTAAATTCATAATAATCATTAGCAGAAAAACTTGCAGTTAAATTACATAAACTTGAATTACTATGTTTATTAGTGTTGTCACAATACAAACATTTTTAACCTGATTTTGATACTAAGGAATAGACTCGATATGGATTCTGATACCACAGTGATATTTAAAACACTCTGTATTTTGATAATATAATGTGATTTTCAACATTAAATCATAGTACTTTCTTTTCTATTCCCATGTGGTCTTATATCTGTGTAATCCTCAGTGGTCCATGGGCATATACTTGTCTATGTGCTCTTATACTTGTTCTGATCCAGCTCAAAATTATTGTAAAACTATTCAGGAAACATCCATTTCTGTCCTGTTGATGTGACAAGTGAACTTTTTACCTTTGATAAAAAAAATTAATAAAATTTTCATTTACAAACTGATCCGTAAAGCTGGACACGTGATCGACTGTGAGCTGGAGACATTTGTCACAGTGAGGGACAGGAGGACAGATAATACTCCCTACAACTGTACAACAACTCACCCACTGCACCAGACTATAGAGGGACAGAGGAGATAATACTCCCTACAACTGTACAACAACTCACCCACTGCACCAGACTATAGAGGGACAGAGGAGATAATACTCCCTACAACTGTACAACAACTCACCCACTGCACCAGACTATAGAGGGACAGAGGAGATAATACTCCCTACAACTGTACAACAACTCACCCACTGCACCAGACTATAGAGGGACAGAGGAGATAATACTCCCTACAACTGTACAACAACTCACCCACTGCACCAGACTATAGAGGGACAGAGGAGATAATACTCCCTACAACTGTACAACAACTCACCCACTGCACCAGACTATAGAGGGACAGAGGAGATAATACTCCCTACAACTGTACAACAACTCACCCACTGCACCAGACTATAGAGGGACAGAGGAGATAATACTCCCTACAACTGTACAACAACTCACCCACTGCACCAGACTATAGAGGGACAGAGGAGCTCATTCTCCACAGGCTCCTACAGCTCCGCTCAAATATACAGGACTACATTCACACTATAATACTCCCTACAACTGTACAACTCAATCTTAAGTAACGGATAACCTTATGCCCTGTCAATCAGCAGAGTATTTGCACTGTCGTTCTTGTCTCTTGTTTATAGCTGTGATTTTATAGTTTATTACTTATTTTTCTATTTTTATTTTGACTTGTACATATACATTTATTTTTATAATTTTGTCTCATTTGACACGTGTCTCTTGCTCTTTTTTGCTATACCATCTATTTTTGTTACTCTCTGTTATTATATTATATTGTGATGTTTGAGCGACTGTGTCCAAATAATTTCCCTTGTGGATCAATAAAGTTTGTCTAAGTATACTTTTTTTAATATTTGTTTTCTTTACTATTTTCCTTTCCAACATCCTTAATCTGTAAAAGTATGTGTAAGGTTCCATGGTTACATTGATACAACCCATTAGTCTTGAACATTTATGGCTAATCCTCCAGCTAGGCACTGTGGAGATGGGCCCGTGTTGCTCCTCCCACTCCACAGCCCACCAGACGCTGGTTAGGATCAGTTGATTTTGCTAGACGTGTGACTGATGCGTTTCATTTAGTCGTAGAATGTAACGCCAAATGAATGGGTTTAATATAAGGCTCTGGTGACATCCATAGATCTGTGTGTGGATCCAAATGAGGTGCTGACAATGAAGCTCGAGTCGAGTTCACGGCCAAGAGAAAAGACGTGTGGGTGGAGCTGCTCAGGGAGAAGTTTATCAGAAGTGGTTTGCAGTAAAATAGAAGTGTAATTATATATTAGATCGATACGGTGGGGTTCTGGGGGTTATGGAGCTTGTTTAAGGTCCTGAGTCCAGGTCTGCACCCACTACAGATCCTTCTTGAGGCTTCCATCCCAGCAGACCACAGCGTTGAAGAGAACTGTCTGGTAGAACATCAGCAGGAGCTTCTGGCAGATGTTAAAGGACTTCAGCTTTCTGAGAAAGTACAGCCTGCTCTGTCCCTTTCTGTAGAGCAGATCTGTATTCTCCGATCAGTCCAGTCTGTGGTTGAGGTGAACGCCCAAATACTTATAACTCTCTACAACCTCCACGGTGTCCCCCTCAGTGGTCACAGGTTGCAGCTGCGGCCTGCTCCTCCGAAAGTCCAACACCATCTCTTCGGTCTGTGCAGTGTTCTTTTTTTTATTTTATTTTATTTTTAATTATCCTTTATTATCCCTGTAGGGAAATTATCCTCAGCATTTCACCCATCCTTTCAGGAGCAGTGGGCAGCACATGAAGGCGCCCGGGGATTTTTTCTTTCTTTTTTTTTTTTTTATAGTCTGGTTATAGTCCCGGTTCTCGTCCGGACTCACATCTGATGTCGAGGGGGTTGAGTCCTGTTATAGTCCTGTTATAGTCTGGTTATAGTCCCGGTTCTCGTCCGGACTCACATCTGATGTCGAGGGGGTTGAGTCCTGTTATAGTCCTGTTATAGTCTGGTTATAGTCCCGGTTCTCGTCTGGACTCACATCTGATGTCGAGGGGGTTGAGTCCTGTTATAGTCCTGTTATAGTCTGGTTATAGTCCCGGTTCTCGTCTGGACTCACATCTGATGTCGAGGGGGTTGAGTCCTGTTATAGTCCTGTTATAGTCTGGTTATAGTCCCGGTTCTCGTCTGGACTCACATCTGATGTCGGGGTGGTTTAGTCCTGTTATAGTCTTTTTTTTTTTTTTTTTTTTTACTGTAGTCTGGTTATAGTCCCCGTTCTCATCTGATGTCGGGGGGTTTAGTCCTGTTATAGTCTGGTTATAGTCCCGGTTCTTGTCCGGACTCACATATGATGTCGGTGGGGTTTAGTCCTGTTATAGTCTAGTAGTTAGCCCTGCACCAAACTACAATGTCCTCAACAACAAAACATCCATCATTAATCTGCTCATGTTGAACCAGATGGTGGTTGTCTAGAAGACTGGCAATACAACTCATGTATATACGGCATTCGACTGGGCGACAGTAGCTCAGTTGGCGGAGTGTTTGTCCACTGACCTGAAGGTTGCCAGTTCGAATCCCGTTCTCAACATAAACATCATTGGTAGCGCGGTCAGATCCACTGACCCGCAGGTTGGCGATGTGCTTCCACAGATGAAAGCTGTTGTTGTGTCCTTGGCCAAGACACTTACCCCAGTGTCTGTGTACACTGGTGTATGAATGTGTGATTGGGTGAGTGGTTCCTTGATGTTAAACGCTTTTAGCAACTTGAAAGTGGAAAAGTGCTGTATAAAAATGTGATCGTTGTCCCATTGTGCAAGACACTTCACCCATTTGCCTAAATTAGTGTCAGTGTCAGTTGGTGGTTGTCGGTGAGGCAGTTAGAACAAATTGGCAAACACGTGTTGGCACTGAATAAGACGAGAAACATACATATAGGATGTTTGATGTGTGTTAAAGGAACTGTATGTCGCCTGAGCTCTTAGGGTTATGAAAAAGATTCAACAATCACAACCGAACCTGTGTCTCCAGAGTCTTAACCTGCAGGTAGAAACATGTCCAAGTTTGTCTCATTCTCAGTTTATGGACAGGCTCATGTGAAGCTCAGAACCTCCAGAATTCCCTCCCCGAGCTGCAGAGGCTGCACTAGCACTGATTCAGGATTGGCTGCAGGTGCCGGGGTTTAGGTAGTGACCGTTCAGATCAGAGAGAGGACTTTTAGGTTTAAACCAACTGGATTTCAGCATTGAAACTAGCAACACAAACGTGAAACTCATGTGAGGCTTGTTGTAGAATTATAAACACTTAAAGAACAGATCAAAAATAAGCTGAGAGAGTTGTAATGTTCCAAGGTGAATTTATTTATAATTACGCACAGATATAAAGCCTAACTATCTCTATGTCCATGTCGATTCTGTCCTTATCTGAGACAATGCAATGAGAACACAATATCTATACTCAGAGAAAGGTTATACACATAAGATCAACAAAAACACTTTAGACTCGTATAAGGACAAGGCCAGAACACTCTCACCCAGGAGAAACGGTGTCGGTGTACATCAGAGCACATTCTTCTGTGAGTTACTGAATCTGATGTCAAACTGTTATGATGTAGTTAAACTGTTAAGATACAAAAGACCAAGAGCGGAGGAGTTACTGGAGTCAGGAGCTCAAGATGCCATTTCATAGCATTACCCATCAGCCTGTATGACCCGTCCAAATGACCTAAAACACTGTACGTAAAGATTTCCATAACAGGCTCATTCTGCTTTCTTTTTTTGTCAGTCACTTTTACCATGTATAAAGACATTAAAAATAGACAACATCCAAACAGTAACAACACAAAACAAAACAAAACAGTGGAGATAGGGTTACAGACAAAGCTACGTCATACAAAGTTGGGTCTTTTTGTCGATACATACTTCAACCATTTTGACCAATAGGTTTCAAATATATCACTCTCTAGCTTCAACGTAAATGTAATCCTTTCTATTTTAAAAATGTTATACACCAAGTCAGTCCAGTCATTTATGTGGAGTTAATATGATTAACTTAGATTCAGGAGCAGGACCACGCCTCAACCTCCTCGCCAGCCAACCACAGCTCATTTCGACCACGACTTCAGTTACCCAGAAGCCCTATTTATACGGCCTATCCCGACAACACCGTCCATGTCAGCTCTTTCGACCCTAACCCTAACCCCGTGTTTCTCGTCCATCCTTCAGCCCGAAGACATCATCCTTAAGGAGGGGGGGTTCTGAATCAGCTCGGTGACCGTTTTGAATTGGAGACGGAGCCCTCACCCTGAGTCTCCCCAGCCGTCACATCCACCCACCGTCAATAAATATCTTTATCGTATTTCATTGTCGTGGCGTGGTCCTTGCTGGTGAACATAGGTGCTTCCTGTCTAAGCCATTTTCGAGTTATTCCTTTTTTGGCGGACACCAATAATACTCTCGTTAAGTGTAAGTCTGCTTTTGAGAGGTGCAATGAAACTAAATCTCTAAAATACATTATATTAAAATTATATCTTCTTTATTAAAATTATATCTTCCTTTTAAAGACCACCTCCAGAACCCCATGAACTCGTCTCCAAATGGAGCCACAGAGGGACAACTCCAAAAAATATGAAAATGGTTAGCTCATTCTGCTTTCTGATTGGATAATCGTCTTGGAAGCAAAACACTAAATTACAATATTTATTAGTAGAAACTATATTTGATTTGAACAGTCATGGAACGTAAGAAAATAAAAGTAGTAAAGTACTGTCATTAAGTATAAATGTTAGGTATCTGTACTTTACTTAAGTACATTTTAAAGTGGATACTTTTTATTTTTACTTCACTACATTTGAAAGCAGGTATCTCTACTTTCTACTCCACTACATTTTTAAACAGGATTGAAAAGTAAAAATATTTTTTGAATAGTTTGAGACCTGCAGAAAAGGCTGAGGGTTTAATTTGAACACATTTATAATTTGAGCAAACAAAAACAGCAACAACAACAAAATTTAAAAACTCATGATAATTTAACTTTTAGTATTTATTTATTTTTTGGTCCAATATCTCTACTTTTACTTAAGTAATCAAACTGAGTACTTCTTTCATTGCTGGATTTGAACATGTTTACCTCGTATCTGAGGTTAGCTCACGTTTATGAAAAAATCGAAATCTCCCAATGTCATGTGAACTCCAGAAATACTTTTCACCTCGTCTTCTTACCCCATGTGTAACGTTGGTTGTGTTGTTGTTACAGATCGGAGGCACCATGTACAACACGGGGAAGCACGTGTCCCTGCGCCCGGACAAGGCCCACCTGGTGAACATCTCTGGAGGTCCTCTGGGATACTCGTACAGGCTGGAGGAGCTCAGGGTGCACTTTGGCAGCGAGGACGACAGCGGCTCTGAGCACACACTCAACGGACAGGGCTTCCCCGGAGAGGTATTTAAAGGTGTATTGTGTAACTTTTCTGGTGGAGGATCCGTCATATGCTTGTTGGAGATAAGATAAGATAATCCTTTATTTGTCCCACAATGGGGAAATTGCAGTGTCACAACGCAACGCAGATGTTGTTGCTTTGTCTAGAATGTTTCACAGTACGGCATTAAACCTTTCTACCTTTATGGAGCCCAAACCAGACCAAGTTACAGGTCAGAATACAGTCCAGAATACCAGTTTTTCTACGAATTTTTGAGCTATAAAACCACCTGTAATTATACACTGCAATAAATGTAAGGCAGAGCTGTTTAATGTCATACTGTGGAACATTCCAGGCAGGACAATGACATCTCCATAGAAACAAGCAAATGACGGACCCCTAACCAAAAAAAAGTTACACAATGCACGATTTTTACACAAGGCAAAGACACGTCTTGCCCCAGTACAGATATATTTCTATAAGCCGCACTTGAGGTTAAAATATGTCCACTGTGTGCTTCCTGCGTCTGATTATAAAGCCTTTTATTGTCCAATAATCAGAAAGTGTGTGGTAGCATGCTAGTTGATGTTTATATTGTTAAAATCGGACCCAAAAAAAATCATGATCTCCTTCAAAGCCCAATATATATTAACTGCAGCATCTTGTCGTTTCTCGTCAGTGAAGTTTTGTTTTGTTTCACTCCTGCGTGTTACAGTAATTCTTCTTCATATTCAGTCCATCACCTTCACCATACCTTGTAACACTCCACCTTGTGATGTCATGAGGTGTTGCCCCCTCCTCCACCAAGCAGTCCTTGCAAATTTTCTTCATTAATCCATTTCGGTCTACCTATAACTATGACATGTACATAAAAAGGATAATAGTGTAAGACTCATTTTTAAGTCTTGGCTAATATTAAAGTGTTACCGTAGACCAACAGGTCGTGGGGGTGAATAAAGTCCACCAGGAGACGGACTGCTCCAGAGGATGGCAATTTTATCGTCTTGCCCACTGGAGCGCCAACAGCTCTGTGACAAAGTGGATCTTCGTCCCATTTAAATCCATTCATTTAATTTCACGCGTTTGTTCACTTCCCACAATTTGCCATGTCGAACTAAATAACTGGACATAACACTGGGTTCTTGTTTTGTTAAATTATTTAAATTAACAAGCACGCATTGTTAATTTAAATATACTTTATTTGTTGATTCATTTCAGTTACATCCATATTCACTTTACTTACCTGCCGCTCCACATGGTCAAAAAAGAGGACGTGTCCCATGTCGGCCATTGTTTTTGTGTATTTTGGTTTAAGTATTTCATTGTTTATAGTTTATTTTTTGGTTTAGGGGGCTCATGTTAAGGAAAAGGTCAGCTTTAGTTTTAAAGTTACCTGTGTACCTGTGACTTGAAAAAACAAAGCTGGTACTTACTTGGGGGGAGTTACTTCCTGCCAGGGAGTATAAAAAGTAGTCGGGTTAGTCAACTGGAGAGACTTCTGTGTAGTTGGGTGCACATGGTTGTTGCATTTGATTTAATTTAAGTCACTCATCTTCAGTTTATTTGTTTTTTGTGGTTAAGTTATTTTATATTAACAATGGAAGTCTGTTTTAATACATTTTTGTTTAGTAAGACTCTTTTTGTTAAGTCCACATCAGGCCAGCTTCCCCACAAACTGCTCTACCGTTTTGACCTCATCACATGACTGTATCAGTGCACCAAAAAGTAGTTCCAAAATCCTGCAATTGCTATAGTAACTAACTGTAAAATGTATGTATATATTTTATACTTTTATAGACTACATGTTTAAATTTCTAGCAATTCCAGGTGCTTGTAAAACGCCATAAAACCGTTTATTCAAAAGGAAATGATTCACACTTTGTATTTAGTCCAGTGTGTGTGTGTGTTTCAGCTTTGATTACAGAGAGTTATAATTGCAAACTTGTGCTAATAGGCCCTAATCACGCTTATCGGAAGACGTTTGGAAACATGCGGATGACGACTTCTGGTGGAGTTACTGACACTGGGCATGTGATAAAACTGTGGATTCAGCAGCAGCGTCTTCACAACCTGCCAAAGCTTTACATGGGGGATGTGAGTCTAATCGGGTGTCTGGTTGGAACTGTTGATCTGCCGAACATAACGGAACGCTACAGTGGCATTTTATTTATTTATTTATCTTTTATTAAGTTAGAAAAAATATAATACACAAATAGTAGCCAATTTATAAAAGGAAAACGGGCTATTTTCTCACTTACTATCACCAGCAGAGCCCAAAGAAAGTCGTTATCTGCAAACTGTTTCCAAACAACTTCCGGTTTTGTGACATAAGCGTGAACAGAGCCCACTGTGACCAAAACAGATTTTTCAGCATATTAATATTAATAAAACCAATAAAAGGTTAAAACTTATATATATTTTTTTAAATCGTAATAATAATAATTATATTGGAATATCACACAATATGTTATTTTTTATAAACATTAGGAACATACAACATAAAATGACCAATTAATTCCATATTGTTTAAAAAGTCTGCACCAAAATAAATCACTCTGTCCAAAGGTAAACAACAGGAAAATACTGCAGTGGACCAATTACAGGTGTGAAATATGGATCGAGAATACTGCATAGACTTGGGTGCAGTAAACATTTTATTTGCTCATAATATTTTCCAATATTTGTTTCCACCCTGGTCCCATGGGAGTGTGTAAAGTAGTAGTAGTATTTTTTATATTGTTATAGATTAAAATTTAAACTTTGTACATTACTAGTTGCATGCAAAAACAGCCGAAAAATCCCATATTTGAGAGGAAACGGTTCACATTTTGTAATTAGTCATCGAGTGCTCCAGCTTTGATTACAGAGTGTTATAATTGTGTTTTTCAGGCAAGTATTGTGATTAAAACGGAATCAGTAATTTTTAATGATTCAGTTCACAATATGCATTTCAAAAAAGGAGCATTAAAAGTGCATTGCGTAACTTTTCTCTCCGTGAAGGTTAGTGTTGTCGCGATACTGAAATTTCAAACTTGATTTCGATACTAAGGAAAAGACTTGATACTCAATACTGATTGCAATACCACAATGATAATATAAATACTCTTTCTTTAGACAATATACTGTGATTTTCAACATTAAATCATAGTACTTTCTTTTCTATTCCCATGTGGTCTTGTATCTGTGTAATCCTCAGTGGTCCATGGGTTTATACTAGTCTATACTAGTCTTATACTTGTTCTGATACAGCTCAAGATCATTCTAAAGACATTCAGGAAAGCTTCCTTTCTGTCCAGTCAATGGAACTTTTTAGTATCTAAAAATATGTATCTAGTTTCGATCAGTGGTGGAAGAAGTGCTCAATTTTAGAAGCAAAGTAATACTCAAGTAAAAGTGGAAGTATCAAATGAAAAAAATCAACTTTAAGGTGCATTGTGTAACTGGAAGAGGGTTTGCCAACTGCTTGTCTTCATGGTGAATAAAGCCTCGGGACGGGATGGAACTGCACGGACCCTGCGTGTTTCCTGTGCGTAAAGGGATCTGTACCGCCTCTTTTAGAGGTCCAAAGCACAGGGTGCAGATGTTCACTTACCGGTAAAACAGAAGAGCTGAAGAAACAGTATGAAACATATCCATCCGAAAAGTCTCCAGTGCAGGACGTTTACAGTTTCAGTGTGTTGTGCGTAATAATAACCCCACATTGAGTCAAAGTCTGCTGTGTCCGTGTAAAGTTGAAGACAAACTGAAAACATGAATCGAATTCAGCCAACATCCTCCTCCTTGGTTCTGGCAAAAGCGTAAATCCCAAATGTGGTGCATAGATCCAATGTGGAGCGTGTGTTAAAGACGCAGCGAACAAGACCAGTATCCGCGTGGTAAAACAGTTACGTTTTTTATCAAGACAACAGCATGTGCTCTGGCGAGGTCTTTGCGTAGACGGAGAAAAGTGAAACTTAAGCACATGTCGGTCCATGTGAGGATCAGCTGTGCGCTCTGGTTCATTTGAATGCCCGTTTGATTTGAGTTATATTTCAACATCGATCAGTGATGCTCCGTTAGCTTCGGTCTTTTGACAGCAGTCCACCGGCTCGTGGTGCAGGTCTACGTCACGCCACTGTGTGTGTCTAGACCTGTGTAATGCCCAAAGTGACCTGGGCCCATCGTCATGGAAACGCTCCCCGGGTGGGGGTGGCCCCCTCCTAACTGTTCTGTGCCAAGGCGGCCCCAAGTGAACCGTGCCAGTGGAAACGAGGCTTAATACTGCTTTTCCTGAATGTTTCACAGTCTGGCGTTCAGCTTTTCTATCTCCATGGAGACAAGCAGGTAATGCCACCAGGCAGAGTTATGGGTCAGATCTGTGGCAAGGCAAGCCCAACCTAAAAAGTAAGTAGTGTTTTTAGAGCAATAAAAACACATGGAATTGAATAAATGTTTGATAGATAAGTTTAATGCCATATTGTGGAACATTCCTGGCAACGCTAACCCATACAAACTGATAACATGCAGTAGTGTAACCACAACCAGAAAAGATGCACTGTGCACCTTTAAATAAATGTAATGAAGTACTTGTTTAAAAATGTACCTAAAGAGTGAAAAGTATTTCGTAGCTGTTTTTATTTGTATATTTTTGTTTGCTCAGACTATGAACGTGTTAAAAATAATCCCCCAGCCTTTTCTGCAGGTCTCACACACTGATAAAAAATACTTTACTTTTCAGTCCTGTTCAAAAGTGTAGTGGAGTAAAAAGTACAGATACTTGCTCTCAGATGTAGTGAAGTAAAAATAAAACGTATCCACTTAAAGGTGCATTGTTGTGTCATTGCTCTGCCTGGAATGTTCCACAGTGTGACATTAAACAGCTCTACTTTACATTTATTCAATTACAGGTGGTTTTACTGCTCAAAAATACAGAGAAAAACAGGCGTTCTGACTGTGAGCGAGGTCGCCTCTCCACAGATCTGACCTGTAACTTGGTCTGGTTTGGTCTCCATGAAGATTGGAAGGTTTAATGCCATACTGTGAAACATTCCAGACAAAGCAATAACATCTCCATGGAGAAAAGCATTTGACAGACCCTCCAGCAGAAAAGTTACACAATGCACCTTTAAGTAATGCACTAAACATTTTATAGTACACTTTACTACTTTTACTTCATTATGTTCCACCACTGGTATCGATACTAGTTTTAGTATCGATTAGTATTTCAATATTTTTACAGCCCTATAGAGGAGATGTTATTACTTTGCCTGGAATATTCCACGGTATAATTTATTACCGCTAATACTGAGGATATGTGTTTTCATGTTTGAGAATAATAAAAGCAATCGTAATGAAATGGATGTTAGATAAATACTTTCAATGCCATACTGCCGTCCCAGGCAATGCAATAACATCTCCATGGAAACAGGCCTCCATCAGCCCGCCAGCAGCAAAGTTACACAGTGCAGTCTTTCAATTTAGAGAAGACTAAAATAAGAACTACTGAGCTAAAACCAAGAACCCCATTTATATAAGTCATGTTTGGAGACGTCTAAACTAAAGAATGAGCGGCTTTTACACGGACACAGGAAGCTTCGATTCTTTAAAACTTAAGAAACTGCCGTCTTCATAACTCGTGAATGGTGACAAAAACATGCTAATATGAATAAAAAGATTACATGTACAATTTGACTTAATTGAAAGGACAGCTTTCCCTGTCTAGTATAGTGGCACTGACGCCCTCTGCTGGTAACAGTGGGGAGTGAAGCATTTTGAAAAGACAAATTAGCAGCATCAACTGTCACAAGGTGAGCTTTAAGTCGTGTTAGAATGCTGTTCCCAAAAACATACCTTGAGTTGTGTTTTGTTTGAGTAATCCTTTATTAGTCTGTCTACATCTCCAAAGCTCAAAATGCTCTGTTCCAGCTTGTGATGTCATGAAGTGGTAGTTTTCCTTTTACCTTTAGTTCACAAAATACACACATTTTCTGGTGGAGGGTCTGTCACACGCTTTTCTCCATGGAGATGTTATTGTTTTGTCTGGAATGTTTCGCAGTGTGGTCTTCAACTATTCTATCTTCATGGAGACCAAACCACACCAAGATACAGGTCAGATCTGCGGAGAGGCGACCCTGCTCACAGTCAGAATGCCTGTTTTTCTAGGTATTTTTATGCTATAAAACCACCAGTAACTGAATCAATATACGGTAGAGCTGTTTAATGTCATACTGGGGAACATTCTAAGCAGAGCAATGACGTATCCATAGAAACAAGCAAGTAACGGACCTCCAACCAAAAAAAGTTACACAATACACCTTTAAAGATGGGATATTATGCAAAATAGATTATTTTTTGTTAGCTTTCTACCATATTATAGCATTGTTCCCTCATCAAAAACATGCCTGAAGAGGTTTTAGATGTCATCCATGCATGTTTGAGTAATTTAGTGATCCCTGGGCCCTATTCAAAGCCTCTTTACGGTTAGCTGCAAGATTCTGTGCAACGCTCTGCCCACAAGCCTACGTCACCCATGCTCCCACATGACAATTCTCCATAAATATACAAAATACAGCATTTTCAAAACAAAAAGAAGTATAAGTAACATGATGATCTTAAATGGTATGTGTTAGCAGTTAATACTCCGTAAAAGTACAATTCACCCTCTTTAATGAGTTGTATGTAGTGGTTTTTCTGACAACCATTTCCAGGAGAACCATCTGCCTCCTCAGCCTCCCCATCGCCTCCTCTTCACCACCTGTGCCAAAACCAAAGCCTATATTTTCCCTGATAAACCCATCACCTCACGTCCCGCAGTCTGTTTTGTACAATTCAAAAACTCAATAGTTCGGGTTCCTTCGTCGGTCTGTCCTGGTTGGAGTATTCAGTGATTGATGGCTATAACCTTTTTGAATCTCAGGACTTAATTAAAGCGTATGTGGCAGGTTTTTATGCTTTTCTTATTATTACTTTGATTGGTGGGTTAATACCCGTGACAGTTTGTGAAGGAAAGTTTCAAACAAAAAGTTGAAGAATTGCAGGAAGTAGCGCTGTGTTCTAATAAGGGATCCCTTTATCTATGACATCAAAAAGCAAGGACTCATTATACTCAAGGAACATGTTTTTCTGAAAGTTTAAAGAGGGAGTATGATGCAGAATTGACTTTTTGGAGCTTTCTGCCATGTTAAATCGTTGTTCCCTCATCAGAAACATGCCTGAAGAGGTTGTAGATGTCATCCACGCATGTTTGAGTAATTTTGCGATCTCTCCCGGGCACTATTCAAACTCTCGTTATGGTTCGCTGTAACTTAAACTTTTCTTACCTACTTCGATTCGATGTAAGATTCTGTTCGATGCTCCGCCCACAAGCCTTCGTCACCCACGCCTCCACACGACAATTCTCCATAAATATACAAAAACGTGCTACAATACAATACAACTGCACAAACCTGATGCGATGTGCGGTAGTTTCATTAGCGGGACGCACGCTGATCGAATTTGTGATAGCATTCTGAAGGGGGAGTGAGCAAAGGGAGAGGGGACTCAGAGCATCAAAAACAAAAGTGAAAATAATAAAACGTGGTAATATGTTGGTTTCGAATACAGCATTTTCAAAACAACAAAAGGTAACATGGTGATTTAAATATGTTATGTGTTAGCAGTTAATACTACATGGAAGAAAAGTACCTGTTTTTTACAAAATAATGGTGTTGTCAAGCCTTTTCAGTCCTCAACTTACAACTACTGTATATATCTATCTTTGCTCCTTGTTTACAGTTAATACTTGTTACGTCTGCTGCCCATGTCCAACCAGGAAATACAATTATCAAAAACGAGTTCCTAACAGTTTTGCAGTGGTCCAAAGTTATTCTTCGCTTACCTTGCGCATTCAGAGCATGCTACAGCTAGCACGTTATGATTCGATGCAGAAAGTACACGCCAAACTCAAGAGCTGCTTATATAAGACCGGGACAGGACAAATTTTGCTCAAATCACACACTCTACATATAAATGGACAATGCTAACAGGAAGTGAGTATGGGTGCACTTCCCACTCCATCGACTCTGGCTCCAATTGACTTTACATTTCATTTTGGTCTTAAAGTGTTCGTATTAACCCGCTCCTATAACCCTGTTTTTTTGGGGGTTTTTTTTGTTATTTTATCCGTAAATAAATTCCTATTCCTAATATGGAACTCGCGTTCAAATTCTCTCCTGTAACTGCTAGCCTCGTGAGCTTCATTTGACGCTACGGGTGACGTCGCACTCCCTTAGTCCGCTTCTTTATACAGTCTATGGTTCAAAAGCATCGGGAAAAAATCGGGTACAGGCGGGTTTTTAATTTCTTTGAAATATTCCGATGTTTGTGTTTCCAGGTTCAGCTGATCCACTACAACCAGGATCTGTACGCCAACTACACGGAAGCAGCCAAGAGCCCCCACGGAATCGCAGTGGTCTCCCTCTTTGTCAAGGTCCGAATCTCTTAACTGTTTATATACGCTGTAAATTAGCGATGGGAATTTTGGCGCTTTTTGGAGTACGCAGTGCACCTTTAAACTTGTGATGTTATTTTTTGACCAATGAACAATTAAAAGCAGTAAAGTAATGCATCTTAAATTTTTTTTGCTAAAAGCATTTGGCATTGCTTCTCTTCAAATGAGTCTTTCTCTCGCCTAATTAATAGACTAATCAGCAATACACGATCCTAATGCAGTTTTTGAATCATTATTTTGAGGCAGTGGTTAAATAATTACCAAATAAACACTCAAAAGTCAATGCAAAAATAATGCTGTAGTTTAATTAATGTAACACATTTTACCGCTTTAAATTCAGAATAATTTGAGGATCCCATTGTCCAACCTTAATCCTCACTCTCTAAAACTTGGATAAGGTGCGTTCATTGAGTTGGGAGTTGGGAATTCTCCACCACTGCTCCTGCCCGTTGGGAGCTGGATGGTGCAGGCTGGAATTAATGAAGTCTAAATGGGGGAGTGAGGGAAAAGGAGGAAGGGATTAAGAGGAGTGTGGGGGAGGAGGGGCGGGGTCTAGAGGGTGAGATCTGGAGGACTAAAGGGAAGGGTGAGGTGGGAGGGTCTGGAGAACTAAAGGGGAAGCTGAGGGGGAAGAGGGACGGCATCTGGAGGACTAAAGGAGAAAGTGAGGGGTGAGGAGAGAGGGTTCCGGAGGTCTAAAGGGGAGAATGAGGGGGAGGAGGGGTGAGATCTGGAGGACTAAAGGGGAGAGTGAGGGGGAGGATGGGAGTCTGGAGGTCTAAAGGGGAGAATGAGAGGGTAGAAGGGGTGGAGTCTGGAGGAGTAAAGGGCAGAGTAAAGGGCAGAATGAGGACGAAGGATGAGGTCTGGAGGACTAAAGAGGAGAGTGAGGGGGAAGAGGGAGGGTTCTGGAGGTCTAAAGGGGAGAGTAAGGAGGAGAAAGGGGATCTGGAGAACTAAAGGGGAGAGTGAGGGGGGAGGAGAGAGGGTTCTGGAAGTCTAAAGGGGAGAGGGAGGGGAAGGAGTGGTGAGATCTGGAGGACTAAAGGGAAGAGTGTGGAGAATAGGCAGTGTTTGGAGGACTAAAGAGGGAAATGAGGGGGAAGGAAGGGGGAGTCTAGAGGACTAAAGAGGAGAGTGAGGCGGAGAAGAGGCCATGTCTAGAGGACTAAAGGGGAGTGTGAGGGAGAAGGGGTTTTTTAATAATAATTTCTGTCAGTTTCAGTGTTTTCTTTCCTGTCCATCCATTCGTATCTCACCAATAGGAGTGGGTGATATTGACAAAAACGAATAGCTCCTTATTTTTGGAACTATTTCAGAGAATATTTTAACAATGCTTCAGGAATGTAGTCAAATGTGCCTGTAAATTGGCTCGTGTTCAAGTAGCACAAAAGGTGAGAGATGTTACTTTATAATTTCTGAGATTACATTTTTGACTCTTTTAGGTCATTTTTAATACTTTTAATTATAGACGATATACTTGATATTCAAATTTTGCAAATCTCCAAAACAATTATTGCAATATTCTCCATTGTTCAGTCTGTATCTCTTCCTCCTCACACACGGCAGTTGTATACACACTCACACACACACTCACACACACTGATGCAGATTTGATGAGGCTTTCTTCTGTTTGTGCTGCAGCTGTCGGAGAACTCCAACACGTTCCTGAATCGCATGCTCAACAGGGACACCATCACCAGGATCAACTACAAACGTGAGGGACGCACACACACACACACTCATACACACACATACAAAACACACACACGCCTACACACCCGCCCACAAACACACACTCATACACACACATACAAACCACACATGCATAAACACGCACACTGTCTCATACAACACACACACACATACACACGCATGCACATATACATACAAAAACACACACACAGTCTCATACACACACACACACACATACTCTCTTTATGATGATTTATGCTCATTTCTTTAATTCATTATGGATGAATTAATAAATAAAATATATTGAGAAACAAGAATCTCCTTCAGAAGAAAACAGAATAAATACCGGAAGGTAATGAAGAGTTACCTTCATTGAATGCATTGAGTTGAATAGATTTTGTTGTGTACACCTCAGCATGTACAAGCACGTTGTGTGAGTGTGAGGGCTGTCCACCGTAGCAGCAGAAACGATAGCCTCTTCAGACTCTCCATTTCCTCTTTCTCACAGCTGGGAGATTCACTGATGCATTTTATCATTTTTGGTTCACGATATCAGGAAGCGAGTGGCTGATATTGAAATGAAATTCAATACATTAAACATTTACTAAATATGTTAGGTGAAAGTATAAAACATTTTTATCTTAGATAAAGAAATATAAGATAAAGAATTAAATGTTATATTTTAAAGTATAAATATACTTTTTTTTTTTTTTTGCTTTTAAGCGTGTCATACCGCTGTTCCCTCATCAAATACATGCCTGTATTTTGTATTTTGCTTCATTCTTGTTTGTTTCCTTAATTTAAAGTTGTCTCTGAGCGCTCAAAAATTCTCCGTTAGCATTTTTCACAGGTTATTACGTAAACCTGAACTTTTCCTGCACAGTTTTTAAGTCCATAAACCATCTCGGAGCTTGTTCTGTGGACAAAGTGTGGCTCTGTTAGCGAAGCATTCACAAGTGTTTGTTTGCAGATGATGCGTTTTTACTGATGGGTCTGAACATCGCTGAGCTGTACCCGGACACCACCCGCTACATCACCTACGAGGGCTCCATCACTGTTCCCCCCTGCTACGAGACGGCCACCTGGATCCTCATCAACAAGCCCATCTACGTCACACAGATGCAGGTACAGGACTACAGCCCGGCACGCTGCTCCATAACATAACACAACATGACACAACACAACATAACATGACATAAGACAACATGACACAACACAACACAACATAACATGACACAACACAACATGACACAACACAACATAACATGACATAACACAACATGACACAACACAACATAACATGACATAACATAACACAACATGACATAACATAACACAACATAACATAATATAACGCAACATAACACAACATAACACATTACACAACACTCTAGTCCATTTGAAGCTTTTAGTTCAGTATCGCTCCTCTCATTTAGCATTTAGCTCTGATGCCATTTATACAACCTAATTAAAGGTGATCTATGGAACTTATCTGTTTCCATGGAGACAAGCAGATGAGCGCACCGAGTCAAGTTACAGGTCAGTTCTGTGTTGAGGTGAACCTGCTCAAATAAGAATGCATGTTTTTCATTCTTTGTGAGTTTGCCACCAGTTTTACAGTTTCACTTTTATTACCAGTTAGTCAGAGCAACTTCAACTGCAGCATTATTTGGGTCAAAGCCATTGGCAAAGCACATAAACAAACACAAACAGTCCCATTTTAATATCTTGGAAATCCACGCAGAGGGAAGTGCTTTGTGGCTTTTCTTTCAACTGGTTTTAACAAAAGTTTGATTTCTCTGCTGAAACTTCACCTCAATCAACTTGGAGTAATTGTCTTTTCCCAATCACTCCAAGCAAGAGCTGGAGTGCCCTAAGATTGATAATGTCTAAAACTCAATTCAGAGTGCTACACTTTTCAATCTGACTTCTGCCAGGTTAGAGGGGACAAATTACGACCAGAAAAAAAGACACAGTGCACCTTTCGTATACAGGTAAAAGACTCTTCATGCATACTTTCTTCCAGGTGGTGCTGCAAGTTTATAATTGTAGCAATCCCATAAGACTTTGCCAACAATAATAATATGTGTATACATTCCATTGCCTCCATTGTATTAGAAGTGTGTAAGTGGCTTGTCCTGATCAAACAGAAGCGAGTCTTTTCCACAGCGGGTGAGCAGTGAGCTGTGACACAACAGAGAGACACAGGATTAAACATGAGCCTGCTGCTGTACACCAGCCTCTCCACATGTACACGAGACGGGTACAATGACCGACAAGCGCTCACAATCACATTCTCCGGGATTTGTGGAGGGATTCAGCTGAACACAAGAGCTCTGTTTGAGTTGGGAATTTAGTTGGAAAGAACAGAAAGTGGCTTCTCTGTTGATAAACATTTCTATCATGAAAGACAAATATGATTGGCTGAACGTGGATCTCAAGTAAAGGCATCAGTGCGAAAGGAGAGAGTGATTACTTAGTTACTTAGTGCTCCAGCGAAGGGGGGGGGTGTCCCATCCCCGTGCGTTGAGCCGACCAGATAAACCAGTTTTTTCCAGTGCCAGCGGTCTTGGGCCAGCTGCTCTGCGTCCTCCACGGTGACACCAAGTTGTTGGAGGTCGCCCGCGATGACGTCAAGCCATCGGGTGCGGGGCTTGCCTCATGGTCGTTTCCAGCCTGCTGCCTTTCGATCAAACTGGAGGATGGCTCTCGTGGGATGGTCAGCAGGAAGGCGGAGGACATGACCAAACGAGCGGGTGCGGCGTTGTGCAGCCAGGCAAGATGCTCTGGGCTGGCGCGTGCGAGCTCTGAGCACCTGGTTGGAAACTCGCTGGGGCCACCTGATGTTTTCGATGGTGCGGAGAGCTCTTCTGTCGAAGCCATCTACTCTGGCAGCCAGAGTCTTGTTCAGGGGCCATGTCTCCGAGCCATACAGCAGGATGGAGAGTACGGCGGAATTGTATATCCGGAGCTTCGTCATGCGTGAGATGGTAGAATGTCGCCAGAGTGGTTTCCAGAGGGACTGCAGGGCTGATGCTGCCAGGGCTCTTCTGCGGTTGATCTCTGGATTTAGGTCTCCGTTGTCGGTCACTATGGACCCCAGGTACACAAAGCACTTGACAGGCTCTACAATATCATTGCCAAGCTGCAGGGGGGGTGAATCCGGCCCATCACCGACATGCATAAATTTGGTCTTGGCCCAGCTCACTTGGAGGCCAAGCTTCCCTGCCTCTTCACTGTATATGCCCAGAGCGTCTCTCAGCTGGCTGTAGGATGTGCTGAACAGAGTGGTGTCGTCAGCGTACTCCAGGTCAGTCAGGTGGTAGTCGCCAAAGGACACTCCAGGGACCCGCTCACAGACCTTGAGCATCAAGTGATCAATGATGCAGTTGAAGAGGTCGGGAGCAGCCATGCAGCCCTGACGAACGCCACTGGAGATGGGTAACCAGTCAGAGTCTTTGCCGTTAACGCGGACACAACTAGCGTTGCTGTAAAGCAGCTTGAGTAGGGTGACGATCTTGGGTGGTGCTCCAAGGGCCTGTAGGATACTCCACAGTGAAGCATGGCAGACGGTGTCAAAGGCAGCCTTCAGATCTATGAACCCGATGTAGAGATGTCGGTCTTTGCGGAATTCATAGGTCTTCTCTATCAGCAGACGAACAGCGGAGATGTGGTCTGTTGATGAAGCTGTGCTGCAGGAGGAGGCTGAAGTGCTCTTTCCAGCATTCGAGGCAGGTTGCCTCAGTTGTTAAGAGGCGGCCATTAGAATCTTTCACCAGGGCTGTCTTAATGCGTGGACCATTACGGGCTTGGCGCAGCAGACTAAAGACCCGGCACATGTTGTTGTTGTTGGCCGCGGACTCTAGGTGTTCCGCTTCTGCCTTCCAGAACCTCTCACGGTCCTCGGCTATAGCCACATTGCGCAGATGGTTCAGCCGCCGGTACTCCGACAGGTCGCCCCGGAGTCAGGCCTCGGAGTTGGGCCTCGCGCCGGCGGTCGATGATGTCAAGTGTCCTCTCCGATATCCAAGGCTTTTTCGGAGAAGGTCGTGAGCATCCGAGGACATTGTGAGCTGACTGAATGACGCTCTCCTTAAAGGTTGTCCAGTCGGTCACTTTGTCCAGGGCCAGGGCATCGAAGGTACGGCGGACAGAGCGGCTGAAGTCTGCGGTGATGTTTGGATCAGTGAGTAGGGAGGAATCCAGGCGAGGCGGGGTCTTGGTGTGCTGGTTGGCTCGCAGCTTTAGCTTAAGCTGGGCCACCGACAGGCAGTGGTCGGTGTTGCCAAGCTCTGCTCCTCTGTAAACACGGCAGTTGGTGACAAACGACTTCCAGCGTTGCGATATGAGGATGTGGTCCAGCGATTTCCTGGTTCTGCCATCTGGGCTGTACCAAGTCCAGTGATGGATGAGTTTCCGAGGAAACCAGGTGTCAGCAACACAGAGGTTGTTATGGTGGCAGAGAAGGAGAAGGCGGTTACCATTGTCGTTTGTGGTCTTGTCAGCAAAAATTGTGCCAACAGGTGAGCCTGCAGGCCGGTCGCAGCTAGATAGAGTGGCGTTGGCGTCCGTGAGGATGATGGTGATGTCGTGTGGTGGGGCTTGGTTGGCAGCCTGATGGAGTTGGTCGAAAAAGGCATCCTTCGCATCCTCGTCAGCAGCATCGGTGGGCGCATAGGCAACAATTACTGTTATCTTGCCATTCTGATGGAGAAAGCGGGCGGACAACAGTCTGTTGTTCAGAGGTGTCCAGCTGATGAGGCACTTACGGAGGGCCTTTGGGATGGCGAGAGCCACGCCATAAAGGCCTGTCCGTCTCTCGGGGCCATGCCAGATGTAACAGTGGTTGCCTGCTGTTGTTTCGCCACTGCCTTGCCATCGGACTTCGCAGAGTCCTGCAGGGGTGATGTTGTAGCGGCAGAGCTCTCGGGACAGCAGGGTGGCGTCTCCGGAGCGAAGGAGCGTCTGGACATTCCATGTTGCGACACGGGTCCTACGACGAAGGTTGATTCGTACTCGTTGGTCGGGGGCGGGCTGGGGTCCGTTACCGTTTTGGGCAGTCCGGCTTCTTTCTCTGGTCAGTTTCGTAACAAAAGGATTTCTCCTGGGTGGGTTGTTAGCCCTCCGCAGGATAGTCGGTTGGTGGGGCTGCCAGCTTACAGCGTACCGACACGCTGGGGTCTATGTTCGTCTGGAACCTACCCTGGAGACTGGCCCGCCTAGGGTGACCCTACCAGGAGCAAGCTCCCGACGGTATTGCTCTCCAAGGTCCCGGGAACGCACAAGCTCCCTCGCCACGTCAAGGCCAGACCCAAGAGGGAGAGAGAGTGATGGATGCATGAAATATCTGGAAAATGACATTAAACTTCCTGCATTCTTACATTTATTTAAAAGCAGGTGTTTTAATGCTATTTGTTGTTTGTTTTTTTTACTTGACCTCTGACCTGTAACTTGGCCTGCACCTACTGCACCTACTGGGAACCATACTGTAGAACATTCCAGGCTAGGACATTACATCTCTAGTTACATAATTCACCTTTAAAATAAGTTATATTAAATGAAAAGAGTGTTTAACAACATCTGTAATTTACAAAGACACCAATTCTATTACTAATGAAGGAACCCATCACCATATTTGGAAATGCAGGGTAATATTCTGAAAATAAATTCCAGGCCAATTGATCAAGGTTTCCGCATGTTTAAAGATGGGGTATTATGCAAAATCACTTTCTTGAGCTTTCTCCCATGTTATAACGTTGTTCCCTCATCAGAAACATGTTTGAAGAGGTTTTAGACGTTATCCGTGCATGTTTGGGTAATTAACAATCTCTCCAGGCTTTATAGATGGAAGTGCCCTGCTGTAGGTTTGCGAAACTTCCGGTTAATGGTTTTCTATGTCTGGAAATGTCTCGCGTATTCTCCACCAGCTTCATAAATCTGCCCCATCTCCAAATCTTTAACCAACAAGGTCCACAAAGGATAAACATTCTTCATGAAGAATTTATCCACAACTATCAAGGTAAGAAAGACGAAAGCTTAAAGGCGAAAAACAACGATCATTAGTGAACTGCTGAGCAAAACTAATGTTGTGGTCATGAATAAAACATAAGTAGCTTGTTAACTCAGACTGATTCTAGAATTAAAATAAAAAATCGATTTCATGATGTCGATATAAGCATAGGTAGACAGATTTGTGCAGTTCGAATGCTAAACATCTCTAGCATACCATAACACTAGTTTTGCTCAGTAGTTCTCTCTAATGCTAGTCGTTAAGTTTTCGTCTTTCTTACCTTGATAGTTGTGGATAAATATTTATCCTTTGTGGACCTTGTTGGTTGAACATTTGGTGATGGGGCAGGCAGATTTATGAAGCTGGTGAAGAGTAGACGAGACATTTTCACAGACATTTTGCCACAGAAAACCATTAACCAGAAGTTCCGCGAACCCACAGCAGGGCACTTTCGGCCGTTGTGAAAAAGGTCTATTCAAACCCTCCGCCCACAAGCCTACATCATCCACGCTCCCACACGACAATTCTCCATAAATATACAAAAGCATGATACAAAACAATACACTACAACTTCACAAACCTGCTGTGATGTGCAGTAGTTTCGTTAGCGGGATGCGCGCTGATTGTGTTGTGATGGCGCTCTGAAGGGGGAGGGACTGAGGAGAGCAAAGAGAGCGGGGAACTTTAAGCGTCAAAATGAAAGTGAAACTTGTATAACATTTTAATACAATGTTTACGGAAATTCTGCATTTTTAAAACAATCAAAGGTAACAGGTGATCTAAATATGTTATAATATATTTCATGTTTTTCATTATCACTTTATTTAGTGGGATATTATCTGTAGTAAATATATTAATAGTTAAGAAGCAGCTGTGGAGAAAAACTGTTGAAAAGAGAAGTATAAAAGAAAATACATGTAGAAGTAGTGGAGAGTTCTAAAACAGAATACCTCTGCTTATGTCAGCAACACTGAAATTTCATCTAAAACTATTTATGCATGCAAGGAACACATTCTTCTCGGAGTTTAAACATCCACTTTAGACAGGTTTTGACCCTCGTTAGCCTGACCTGCAATTTACTTTCTTTTTAAAAACTGTGGCCCCTCTCTCTGTAACTGCTGCTGTCAGACTCCTCATTTTTTGGTCTTAAAATGTTCGTATTAACTCTACATGAACCTGTTTTTTTTCGCTATTTTATCTGTAAATCAAGATATGAACAATAATGACAGACCAATCCGGTGCTTGCTTTCCCTAAGGTTGCTCCTGCTAGCGTTAGCAATAGGTTGATTGACAGCGTCCACCCCATATCAAACCAACAGTGCGGGCAGGAAGGGGCGTGCGTCTTCCTCCGATTAGCTCTTTGGTTTTGCGCTTGGATTTCCAAATCTGGTCCCTGGTTACAGATGAGCTGCTGTAACTGCTATCTTCGATGAGCTTCATTTGGTGGCAAGTGAATGCTATTGGTGGTCACACTCTCTTAGTTCATTTCTTTATACAGTCTATGGTAAAGGTCTCCAACCGTTTTCTTCCATTGAGCTACCTTTACAAAACAAAAATTCCAGAGAGCTAATCACTTTAGTGGTTGCATGAAACTGAGTAAATATAAAAGCCGCAGTAATCCTTAGATGAGTCCAGTTAGAGGCCTATGAAACATAAACCATTATTCATTTATTAGTGCTCAGAGTTAGACATCAAAATTATACTTTAACTTCTTGCGTTCTTTTTTTAAGACAATACAGTAATGTGTATTTACCTTGTTGACATGTTTCGGCTGCTGCTGCTGCGTCTTCAGAACTGTCACCGGTGTTGGTGGTGACGTGTCGTATATCAGCTGTTGTTACTTCCCGTGGGCGTGGTCAGCTGTTGTTACTTCCCGTGGGCGTGGTCAGCTGTTGTTACTTCCTGTGGGCGTGGTCAGCTGTTGTTACTTCCTGTGGGCGTGGTCAGCCTGATGGATCTGGCAGGTCGCTCAGATTGACCACGCCTACTGTCGCCCGGTGCTCTCTGGAAGAGGATGTCCCAGGTGTCCTCCAGAGAGCACCGGGCGACAGGAGGCGTGGTCAGTCTGAGCCGAAACATGTCAACAAGGTAAATAAACTTTATTGTATTGTCTTTAAAAAGAATCCAAGAAGTTAAAGTACATAAGAAGACAAAATGAACATCTTTGGTTTATCAAAATTATACATTTACGCACAATACGAATCATTCAGAAATCCCTTGGCGAGCTATTTGGAGGGGGCTGGAGAGCTACCGACTGCTCCCGAGCTACAGGTTGGAAACCCCTGCTGTGTCCAACCAGGAAGTTAAATTCTAAACTTCACCAAAATTAAAAAGTCGAAAAAACTAGGCAAGAATATTAGTCAAATCTGAAATATAAGCGAAAGAAAATGGATGGATGGATGAAATATAATAATGGTAAGTAAGTTTTAGTGAAAGGAGGAAGTCTAATCTGTCATATGCACGTTAATGATGACATCTCGGACCTGATCTTTAATCAGCAGTAAATCCGTGGAACAGTGGTGTCTGCTCCTGCGGGGAATCCTGTCTGTCTTTGTCTTTCAGCCACACACAAACACGCACACAGAGACAGCTTTGAGCCATAATTTTTCTCTCCACGAGCGGTACCTGAATGCCCCAGCTCCTTTAAAGTGACACCAGTGAAAGTATATGTAATGGATCAAAGTCAATTCTGTGCACACAAAACACTACTGCTGTAAAGTGAAATCGGTCGACCAAACTTTTTATTAACTACTAAATATTTGATTGGAATGAAAAAGAGGTACTATACAGCATGGAAGAGAAGTATCTAGACAGCATGGAGAGCATTAAAAAGAGGTCTCTAGACAGCATGGAGAGCAGTATGTGGAGCTGAGGGAGTGATATGGGAGTTTATACTGCCTTTTTACAACCAAATATGTACTTACTTACCCGTATGTTTCTTTCTTATCAGTAGGGCTGCACAATATCTTAAAAATATCAAGCAAGCACATGGGCTGGTGTGACCATTTTGCTGGAAAAGCCATGTATAAACCCATTACAAGGAAAATTGTGTAGTTATTTTAATAATTTACTTCACACTGTATCAAGATTATTTGCTGTGAGCCCATGTTTTCATCTTTGAGCGACCCGAAGTAGCCTGTGCCAAGTGCCCAGCAAAAGGTCATCTATTCCCGGCCAGGGCCAGGAGACCGGGTGCACTGCAGAGCCAAAGGTGCTTCACTCTCCATTTGGACTAAACCAGCTCCATGGACAGAGTAACACAGATAGACACTTTGCACGTAGTCATTCTTATGGGATTTGTGTGGATATCTCGCCTTTTTGTCTTTTTTACAACATTCACAAGTTAAAGAGCAAATGGGGCTGTGGAGAATGTGGATCTGTCCTGACCTGCTGGAGAAAGGCTTTTGCAAGAAAATGCCCATGTGCTTGGATGGCAAGGGCAGATTCAGAGTTAACTATAAAACCCACAATTATGACTTTTAAAGTCTTAATTATGACTTTTAACCTCATAATTATGACTTTAAAACTCGTACTTATTACTTTAAAACTTGTAATTATGAGTTTTAAACTCATAATTATGACTTTTATTTTTTTATTTCCTGGCGGATTTATGGGCTTCTATAAATCTCACACAGTCACAAGCTAGCTAGCATTAGCCAAAAGTTTTTCAGTTAGTCGCTTTCACCTTTTGGTTGGAAATCAAACTTCTAAACAGGACCATGAACACTTATCACAGGCTCGTGAAAATGAATTGTTTAAATACATATTGTATTTCTGCCAGTATTTTCTAATGTGTGCATTGTGTCTCCATGGTAATTTCTGAACATTCCACCATAGAGATACATGTAAAACACCCCCAGCGTGATGTCACTGGAAAGTATCAATATTGGAAGTTCTCACCTGATTAAAATGCTTTTTTAAAAAATGGTTATGTTAAATAAAGCTGATTTTAATCATACTTTTCCTTATTAAATTCAAAATTAAGTTTTTATTTTGACTAGTAAATTACACAGTGTGTATTTTTGTTTTATTATAACTGAAATTATTGTGTCAAAAACTGTATTTAAGTATCGGAATAATATCGATACCACAGTTCTTAACAGCCATATCGCATATCATGCAGCTCTACTTGTCAGTGCATATTGTGATAAATATACACTTATACACTCAGCCTCTTAGGCCTCATAGCACAATGTATGTCACAGGGCTTGAATAAAATGTCCAAGGTGCACTGGTTACAAAAATAAAAATGGGACACCAACACGTTTCTACCTATAAGGTCTATAAGGTCTGACTTAAACCTCACGTGTACATTTGGTGCTATGACAGTAAGAGGCTGAGTGTATGTAGTGTTTTTAATGCTTGTCCTGGAGAAACACCTGTTTTTACACTTAAAGGATCCACTGATGCCCAAAGCCTACTTGTTTTATGCAGTGGTTTAAACTGTTCAAATAAGGTTAAAAACACTAGCTGTAATGTGTTATTGAGATGTATTTTGTTCAATGAAAATGTATAGATCTTGTTGCCCAGTCCTGATTCCAGATGTGTTTGTCCCAGATGCACTCTCTGCGTCTGCTGAGCCAGAACGAGCCCTACAAGATCTTCTCCAGCATGAGTGACAACACCCGGCCCACTCAGCCCCTGCTCCAGCGCTGCATCCGCACCAACATCAACTTCAGCAAACAGGGGAGGGACTGCCCCAACAACCGGGCCCTGCGCCCCCAGTACAGAGGTATGTCCCCACATCGGAGCCCCAACAACTGAGCTCTGCGCCCCCAGAAGAGGTATAATAATAATAATAATAATAATAATAATAATAATAATAATAATAATAATAATAATAATAGTAATAATAATAATAGAAATACATTGGTTTTATATAGCGCTTTTCACAGTAACACAAAGACGCTTCACAGTAAAGTAACACTAAAACAAGGACGGGATGGACAGTAAAGAGGAGCAGTCGTGTGGGGGCTGTAGGCTGTGAGAAAAAGGTGTGTTTTGAGCAGTTTTTTTGAAGGTGTTTAGTGAGTCTGAGTTTCTGATGTGAAGGGGGAGCGAGTTCCAGAGGGTGGGAACTCCATGGTAAAGACTCGGTCCCCCTCGGTCCCGTGCTTTGATTTAACTGTGGGAGTGTGAAGATTAGAGTCGGCTGATCGGAGGCGGCGGGAGGGACGGTGGGGCTGGACGAGGTCTCTGAGGTCTGGAGGAGCCTGGTTATGGAGAGCTTTGTAGGTGATCAGGAGGATCTTGAAATTGATGCGCTGTTACATGGGGAGCCATTGGAGATGTTGCAGAACAGAGGTGATATGGTTTCGTGAGCAGTTGTGGGTGAGGAAGCCGGCGGCAGAGTTTTGAACATATTGAAGTTTTTGAAGGTCAGTGGAGGGAAGTCTGTAGAGGAGGCTATTGCAGTAATCGAGTCTGGAGGTGATGAAGGCATGGACGAGCAGGGGAGGGGGAGAGGGAGGGGCGAAGGCGGGCGATGTTTCGAAGGTGGAAAAAGGCAGTCTTGGTGATGTGGCGGATGTGTGGTCTGAAGGAGAGGGTGGGGCCAAAGTGAATCCAAGGTTTCTGATCTGATCTGAGGGGGTGACTGTGTGTCCGTCTATGGTGAGAGTAAAGTTCTGAACAGAGGGGAAGAGAGATTTGGGACCGATGATGATGATGATTTCAGACTTGTTGCAGCTGAGTTTGAGGAAATTGGTGGTCATCCAAGACTTAATGGCAGAGAGGCAATTTGAAAAGGTGGAGATGGTAGCAGAGGTGATTGTTTTGGTGGAGAGATAAAGCTGAGTGTCGTCGGCGTAGCAGTGAAATTTGAGTCCATGTTGGCAGATGATGACCAAGGGGAAGCATGTAGAGAATGAAGAGGAGCGGACCGAGCACCGAGCCTTGAGGGACTCCGTGAGTAACCGGTGTGATGTGACATGAACAGTTATTATTGGAAATGTAGTAGGACCGATTTGAGAGGTAAGAGGTGAACCGGGAAAGAGCTGAACTGGTGATGCCAGTAGAGTGAAGACGGTAGAGGAGAATGGAGTGATCAGTTGTGTTAAAGGCGGCGGAGAGGTCAAGGAGGAGGAGGATGGGCTGTTTTTGTGCTATGGTAGGTGCGAAAACCAGACTGGAAGGATCAAATGATTGGAGTGAAGGTAATCTTGAAGCTGCATGGATATGGAATGTTCAAGGTATGTCCCCACAACCGAGCTCTGCGCCCCCAGTACAGAGGTGAGTCCCTACAACCGAGCCCCCAAAACCGAGCCCTGCATCCCCAATAGAAGAACTTTGACTATCAACCCTGTAGATACCCATTAGTTTAAAAAAGAGCTGAAGACAGGTCAGAAATCGACGGTAGAATTTGCCGTTGAAGTGTCAGATGCAGATTTGTTGACCTGGTTTATGGTTCATATCTCTGTAATGTCTGGGAGCATCCACGTGAAATAAAAACTAATTCCTTCCTGATTCGAACAATTTTCGAGGAATCTTTCCACATTCAAACAATATAAATATTTTGATTGGAATGACGTTATCGCTATGGCAACTGAAAACCATCCATTGCCTGAAATCCTTTAATGAGCGAAGAAAACCTCCATAAAGATGTCAATACCACTCGGCCTCGTGCTGTCGACTGTCGCTCAAATCACATGTTATATTGATACTTTGCCGTCGAGGTCATCAACATTCCCTGGGAGTGTGATGCTAACTGTAGGCATGGCTCTGTCTGAGGCTTTGTTAGACTTTAACCCGAGCTTTGTTTTAACACAGTCTGACCATAAAGAACTGACATAGATGGAACTACAACAAAGATTATTTGTACTGTTAAACAACTCTCTCACACATTACATTACAGTCACAAGCTAGCTAGCATTAGCCAACAGTTGTTCAGTTCGTCACGCTCACCTTTTTTGTTGAAAATTCCTACCCCGGACCATGAAAACTAAATTTTATCGCAGGCTGCCAAAAATGCATTGTTTGAATCCAATTTGTATTTTTTCCGACCATCTACGTTTGCTAATGTGTGCTTTGCGTCACCGCGGCAAATGCTGAACACTCTGCCATAGACACACAACAGCACACCCCCAGCAAGCAACAATATTCACACGTCAAACCCGAATCTTTCTTTTAAGTTTTCAAATCAACACATTCTGGGGAAGGTTTGTGAGCGATTGCAACATTTCTACCCTTCGGCGATCTCTCTCCAAGTTTCCATGATTAATAACTCATACTCGAGCTAATTGCGCATGCACGGACTCCTATTAATTAGAAGCTTCACTTTCATTTTTCACTCCCCAACCGAATTACATTAACTCCAAATATTCAGCTCAGCCTTTGCCACACGCAAAAACACAACCCTAACCTGCAGCTCTTACAACTGAGTAAATCTTACAGAAACTTTAGCTATATTTTCATTCATAATTCAGTTGTAGAATGATATGGGTGTAACAGTTTTTAATGTAAATAATTTAGCATTGGCAGAGCGAAAACGGCAATGTTGCTAAAAGTGTGTTTTGCCAGCTCCCTGTGTCCTCCATCTTTGCTCTCATGAATAATAATGACTCCGGTCTGAGGATAATTTTAAACCTACGCTCGGTGTGGGCTTTCCAAAACCTGCAATTCCAAAGAGAAAAGGAGATAATCAGCCATTCTTTCTCAAACCACAGGAGCGGCCCTCACTCTCTAATTAGGGAGTACAATATTCAAATATGGAGCCGTGCCAGTCCAAGGTTCTCATAATCCATAATAATAATAAGAGAAATGTATTAATCAGTGGAGATATTCGGTTACTGTGGTCTGGGTCGGGATTGGACTTGCTAACAGATTTACTATGAATCTCTTTCATAAAAACATTCTTACAAATTTGTACTTAAAGGGTCCATCTCGCACGATTTTCTGATCTCTGTTATAATGTCTCCTCATCATAAACAGACCTGGAGTTGTGTTTCATGCACACAAACTACGTATTTAGGCAGAGTTCTTCTCTCAAACAGAAAGCACTCATTGTTCACTGTTCCACTTTGTGATGTCATGTGGTAATACAGGAAGTCCACACACCTTCACTAGAATCATTTGGATTATTTCAGACATGGAATTACCAATCTCTACTGAACTAAAGGTAAAAAGTAACTGTTAACTTGAAAACTACTGCTACATGACATCACAAAGTGGAACAGAGCATTTTGAGCTTTGTAGACTAATAATAAAAGGTGAATGTGTGAATGAAACAAAACTCAACTCCAGGTATGTTTTTGAGGCGGTAACAATATTCTAACATGCCTTAAAAAGCTCACAAATGTCAATGTTGTGAAATATAAGACCTTTAAGGACTTCTTACAGCCATTTTTGGTATTCACTAAATGTTTTCTTAACACTCGAACACGAGAAGAATTCAGCTGTTTCAGAATATTGTTACTCTTATGATGCAGTCAAAAATTCAAATATCTGCATAATAAATAAGTAAGTTTTATATTTGGACCAAAAAACAAGGATTAAATGCAAAGGCAGAAAAAGTGGCAACAGAATTTGAATCCAACATGGCCGCCTATCTGTTCATCAGCAGTGCTCCCGTTCAATTTTAGGCTTCATGGGAACTCTTATTACTGTTCTGAATTCCACGAGTCTAGTCCAAAATGTGCCTGTTCCCACTTCCACAGCGGTCTGCTTCTAGATAACTTATAATTTATATATTTTCTGACATTATTTCTTATAAATATACAAATATGAGGCGTTTTAAAGCGCATGTGGTCTGTTTGGTCTGATTTTATGCAGGCAGCCTCAGCGCGCACACACGGAGACAGCAGTGCTCTCCATATGGACCCTGCTCCTGGTCACCGGTCACAGGCCTCGACACCCCCGCACCCCGTCACCCCCACGGCCAGAGCAACCCCCACCCACGCCCCCCTCCCTCTCTGTTTACCGCGACTCGCTGCAAATGCAATAAAAACATATTTCAGTAAACGGGTGACTTAAAGGTCCACTGTGTAACATTCACTTTTCGCTTGTCTCGTGGTGATGTCAGTGCTTTGCCTGGAATGTTCCATCGAGCATTTATTTGTTAGGTGTTTTTATTGCTCAAAAATGCAGTAATTCCTTCTGTGAACAGGGGCAACTCTCCACAGATCTGAACTGTAATGTAGCGTAGTGCTGTAACCTGCTTGTTAATAGGTTTAATTATACCATGGAACATTTCAGACAAAGCAATAATATTTTCATGGAGACAAGCAGGTGGCGGACCCTCCTGTGGGGAAGCTGGCCAATGTGGTCTTAAGCAGGAGGCAGACTCTGAAAATACTCATTTGACCCAAAGGTTTATTCAAAATTTTCACCGTGGTATCGTGGCAAACACAAAAATAATACAGATTTACAAAAAAATAACTGTGCTCCAAATTAGGAATAAGCAACAGAAATTAATGAAACTAAGAAAACCCACGTGTACCCGGGTGCACTGATGTGACTCCCGGAGAGGCTGAACTGGTTTTATATTTCCCCCACAGGAAGCTCCTCCCTCCAGGTGAGTCCACGATCCCTCATCAGGTTGGATCTAAGGCAACTTCACTTTAGTCTAAAGTTAAACTGTCGATTTACTACGAGGGCCTAAGTCTGAAACATCCAAATCAAATATACAAAACCAAACAAACAAAAGGAACTGAAACCAATTCTCCTCCACATGGTCCAAAACCTCCCCCCAGAGGCTTTAAATATGTCCAGGGCACGTCCTCTTTTGTCTCCAGACCAGGTGGAGGAACAGGTGAGTAGAGAAGAGTCTGAAATGTTTAACTAAATTAAACAGATTTAACCAAATAAAATCTATTTAAATTAACTTGAGTGTGTTAAAGGAACTAAACAAAAACTAAATAAAACAAGCCCAGGATAGTTATATTTAGTAGTTTAGTTGATTATAAGAAATGAACAAATATGAAATTAAATTAAGGTGAGTTTAGAGGGACAAAGGCGCTCTTTGTCACACCTCCACTTTAAATCTACCCTGACTAAGTATGTCCATGTGTGTTTGGACTTCCTCATTCACTTTCCATTTCCTGACAAGCCCATATATGGGATTTCAGAGGGCGTTTCTTGGTAAACACATATTATTTTTTTATGTAAATGAGCGACGTGATGTTTGCAGCTGGATGTTGGTGAATTTGGCTGCTTAAGAACATGTTGTGAATTCTGTCAGCATCTTCTTAAAGTGGAAGATAACATTTTCTAAGGCCCGTTGACATTAGGGAGTTTGTTTTTTTTATTGATTTTAAATGTGTCTTTGCTTTTAAAGGGTATTATTTTGCATTCTCTTTCCTTTAGTCTTTAAATATAAGAAATAAAATTGTTCAACCAAATGTTCAATCTAATTTTAACAACTTAAAGGCACACTGTGTAAATATTCTAATAGGGGGTCCTTGAAATGTTCCACAGTATGGCGTTTAATTTAACTATCTCCATGGAAACAAGCAAGGACATCAGCAGACCAAGTTACAGGTCACAACTGTGGAGAAGTGGACCCAGTGACAGAAATAATAATGTTTTTGCAGTAGTTTTGACAAATAAAAACACCTGTGACCCTAACAAATACAAGATATATTTGTTTAATGCCGTACTGTGTAACATCTCATACAAAGTAATAAGATTACCATGGAGACAAGCGGATGGCAGACTCTCTACCAGAAAAGTTACACCGTGCGCCTTTAAATAATCATATAATCATCTTTAACTTCTTCAAGAGTTTCTTCCTAAAGGATTTTTATTATTAGTGACATCAAAATCCAGTCTTTCCGAGGTTAAAGCAGATGAACGCAAACAAATCCAAATCCTGACTTCATATCCCAGAATCCCGAGCAGCTGAGGACTACAGTATGTGATAGCAGCATAAATATTGTTCCCTGCTCCTGTTGCTCTTTAGTTAACACCCTAGCTGCTTTTTAATTAACACACTAGCTGTTTTTTAGTTGACATACTGTTTTTTAGTTAACACACTAGCTGTTTTTAGTTACACACTAGCTGTTTTTACACACTAGCTGTTTTAGTTAACGCACTAGCTGCTTTTTAGTTAACACACTATCTCTTTTTTTAATTAACACCCTAGCTGTTTTTTTTTTAGTTAACACACTAGCTAAAACACTTGCTGTTTTCTAGTTAACACACTAGCTGCGTTTTAGTTAACACACTAGTTTTTAGTTAACACACTAGCTGGTTTTCAGTTCACACACTAGCTTAAACACACTAGCTGTTTTTAGTTACACACTAGCTGCTTTTTAGTTAACATACTAGTTCACACACTAGTTGTTTTTAGTTAACACACTAGCTGGTTTTCAGTTCACACACTAGCTTAAACACACTAGCTGCTTTTTAGTTCACAACACTAGCTGGTCTTCAGTTCACACTAGCTGTTTTTAGTTACACACTAGCTGGTTTTAGTTACACACTAGCTGTTTTTAGTTACACACTAGCTGGTTTTAGTTACACACTAGTTCACACACTAGCTGGTTTTCAGTTCACACTAGCTGGTTTTAGTTACACACTAGCTGCTTTTTAGTTAACACACTAGTTGTTTTAGTTCACACACTAGTTTTTAGTTAACACACTAGCTGGTTTTCAGTTCACACACTAGCTTAAACACACTAGCTGGTTTTAGTTACACACTAGTTGCTTTCTAGTTAACACACTAGTTGGTTCTCATTGCTCTGTACTTGAACATGTCCAGTGCTGTGACAGTTCAGTGGAATCTCATTTAGTTTGGCAGAAACTTTCCTCATCTGGCCTGCAACAGAAACGCGTCATGAAAGACTGCTCTCATTTATTATAGAAAGATCCAATTAGAGCTGAAGGAAACGAGGAGCTGTCCACACGCTTTGGCGGAGAGGGAACAGTGGGTTTAGTCTGACAGTGTGGGGCTGCTCAGTGTCATACAAATGCACTGCAAAGAAGAAGGGAGGGACGGAGGGAGGGAGAGAGATACTTCACAGCGTGTTATTCTTTATACTTCAGGTTCCATTCATACACTAGTACATGGGTTTGAGAATGGTGAGGAATTAGGACCGTTACCAGAAGCTGCAAACTAAAACCTGTGAATAGATAATTATAATTTAATCTCCTTTTGCCATGGATCCTACCTGGACGACTGAGGTGCTTCCTAACTGAAAATGTTCTTCTGGAAGAACAAATCCTACAGACACTCAGTAAGAACCAATTATTACTCTGATAATGCAACCAAAAATCCAAATTCCTCCAGGTTTATAAATGACATAATTTACTTTAAAAATCTCGCAAATATGAGGAGTTTTACAGAGCACGTGGTCCGTTTGGGCGAACAGACTTTATATATTTACACAGGCTGCAGTCTCGTCTGTCCCAGCCTCATTGCTCTCCATATGGGCCACTGTTATGGTCACCTCAGGGGACTCAACACCCCCATCACCCCATCACCCCCACGACCAGAGCACACCCGTCTCCATGCTCCCGTGCCCACGCCGCGTCCATCGTCTCCATAAAAGACGACAGCTCTAAGAATGTAACTTAAACATTCCCTCACTGCGTTTCCTGTGAGTTTGGACATTTTGAATCTGAACATTTTGACTTCCTCACTCACCGTCTCGTGCTTTCTCATGTCATAACGCCGATACATTATCCATATATGAATGTTTAGAGGGTGTTTCTTATTAAATATGAATACGAATTTTATAAATATATTAATGAGTGTGGTGGCGTTTGTAGCTGGATGTTGGTGAATTAGGCACGGCTCTCATTTAAGAAGAAATGTGAAATGTGACTGCTTAAGAACAAGCTGGTGAAGTTTTTTCTCTGCATCTTCTTAAAGTGAAAGTTTCAAATATTTTTGAAGAAAACATGAATGGAGCCCAATAATGTTGGCTCAAATTCCTGTCAACACTCACATCTTTGGGGCTGAACAATAGCACCACTTTTTGAAAAAAAATGTGAAAAGATACTTCAGTTTTCTTTATTTGTGCTGAAAATTAAGACATTGAACTCTGCACCAGGTTTTGCTTCACATGGATAAGCCCAGTTTAGCGGTTTACCTCATTGTAAATGGTTTGAAACTACACATTTGGATAACTAAACATTTTCTGCGACATTTGCAACATTATTTGGTGCCCTTGTTCTAATGTTTTTTGTTGTTGTTTTTTTTCACAGTGAACCAATGGCTTCTCAAGTAAGGACTACAAACATGTCTGCTTTGAGTGGCCTCCAGAATAAAGACTACAAACATGTCCGCCGCTGCACACGGATCCGAACTCTGCAAAATCAAGCAATCTGGACTGAACATGCAGGGGCCTATGACGAAGACCTGTGAAAGACTACAAACACAGAAGTTCAGAGGTCATGAAGAGGTCACACAGACTGGTTTCTCTGTGGATCTTTGAAGACTTTTTCGTGTGAGTTTTTGGAGTGAAATTTGGTCTTGATTTTGAGCTTGGAACTACAAAAGAACAATTCTCCGGACTTATGGCTGAATTTATTTAAATGTGAATGAATTTATTTGTTATGGGATAAAGTGACTATAACTATTAATGTTTCTTTAAAAAATAAATAAATAGCGTTATTTGTATGTTTTATGTGTGTTATTTTAATGAAACACACACATACTACACAGTTACTACTTGTCTAACCTTAACCTAAACCCTTTCCTTCACTTACTTTAACCATTATCTGAACTTTAAAGGTCCTATATTATACAAAATCATGTCCAGTCATGCTAGAATGCTGTTAGCTCATCAAAAACAATGTACAAATCAGATCTGTGGAGCTGTGGAGAGGTGACTCCACTCAAATGTCTTAAAGCAGACATATTGTACTTGTGTTTTTGCTATATAGCTATAATCTGTGACACCCGTGGATCATAATGTTATAATTTGGACATTTTAAATCACAATATTGATCTAAACCGACTCAATAAAAGAACCTCTGCGTCAGAAAACCATGGTGCCCAATGGGAGCTGACGTCACCGTAAACGTCACCACAACAAAGAGTCGGCGTCTCCTGTGCAGAGCCGCACGTCACACTTGGACAGCAAAGAAAGTACAGAGTTGATTGGAAAATGGCGCATTGAAAATAAGCGATTAAATATGACTCAAACATGCACCAATCACTCCAAACACAACTTAAGAGGGTAAATGAGAAGAAACCACTATAAAAAGTCGACTGAAATAGGTTTCACTTCACAGCAAAGGGTGGCTGTCAAAAAAAAATTAAATTAAAAATAAGTGACATTTAGGGTTTTGAGAATCTGCAATGTAATTATATAAAAAAAACTTGAAAAATGTCCAAACCTTAACATAAAAGACATAATATAAGAACATGGGGCGCCTGAATGGCCACGTTTACATGTTTTTTTAATTCCAAATTAATTGTTTTGAATTAAATTATTCTCCTTCGAGTTTACATAGAAATAATAATTCTGAATTGAGGTTTACATGGAAAACATGTTAAATCGTCTTTTTTAAATTCCGCTCAATGTCTGGGGGTTGGGAAGGGTTTTGGACAGGAACACAAACGGATTTACGTCGACCGGAAGAAAACTCACTTCAGCTGCTACCGGATTTTTGTCATCTCGGTTTGGTTAGTGTTTTTCTGTTTTCCATCCGCTCTTTTCATTATTTGTAGTTTTTCTTCCAGCGAACTTTTTAAAATAATTGTTTCGGTTCGAGACCAACGTTTGCTCCGGGCGCCATCTCGCAGTGCGTCATCGCGTCAGAAGGACGACCCAACGAGTGCCAAACGACCGGAATTATTTTTAAGAAGAAAAAACGTTTACATGATCAAGGAATAAATTAATTCGGCTTTAAAATAATAAATATAAATAATAATAATAATAATAATAAATAAACCACCCACTTAATTCAGAATTAAGTTTAATTCTGGATAATAATTTTCATTAGGAAATAAGTGTTTACATGGTCTTTTTAAAGCGGAATTAATTTTAATTCGGAATTAAATAACTTTTAATCGGAATTAAAGCTCTCATGTAAACGTGCAAATGATACCCCAGCCTCACATACATAATTAAAGAACGTCCCATCAAAATAAATAGAATCATCTTGTAGAACTAGCGCTGAATTCCGACGGGGCATCAGTGTAACTGGAAAAACACAAGTCGCTGCTGTGATCTGTGAACATACTGACAAACCCAGACTGACATGTGCATTATTTATTCAGAGGGATGTCAGAGTCGTCCACACACCCTCCAGCACTTCCACACAGATCCACACAGAACCGGCCAATCAGATGTGTTTTTATTCTTTTATTTATCCGTGCGAAACGAAGGAGCTCATTGGTCACAGATTACTTTGAGCGAAATCAAACCTCCACTCAGATGAACAGGTTTAAGTGCTTTGCTCATTGGTTCTGCTGAAATCCGCCGCGTTTTTCAGTCCTTCGTGATCTTTTTTTCGTTTTTCTTCTGAAGCAGCCATGTTTGTTTTGTTCTGATGATGAGATATTCAAAGGCGTCCATCGTCTTGAAGTAATAATAACAATGAATCAGTTTTATATAGAGCTTTTTTTATGCTCAGTGACGCTTAACTTATAAATCTTCGTGAAGTATTGATACTTTGGGGTGTGGTGCTAACTGTAGGCTCTGCTATGTCTGAAGCTCTGTTCAACTCAAGTTAGATTTCATTCTGAGCTTTGTTTTAACGCATTCTGACCAGAAAGAACTGACTTGGCTGGAACTACAACAGGTGAGCTGAGTTCTGCTGTTAAACAAGTCTCTCACTCATAAAATAAAATTACAGTTACAGTAAAAGTTTTTCTTCTTTTGGTTGAAAATCAAACACCAAAACAGGACCACGAACACTCGGACTGATCCCAGGCTCCTGAAAATGTGCTGTTTCAATCCATTTTGTACTTTTTTCTTGAGTTTTCAGACTATCTTAAAACATTTTTGTTAAAACCGTATGTGCATTGTGTCACCACGGTAACTGCTGAACATTCTGCCAATAGAGACACATGTAGAACACCCTCAGCGTGACGTCGCTGCAAAGCTGGAGAGACCGGTTAGAGAAATGTGTATTCTGGATCCCAGGCAAGGAAACATACAATTTAAAAAGTTTCATATTTTTTTTTACTTTTAGAATGTTGGCAGCACAAAAATAAATAAATAAATAAATAAATAAATAAGTAAAAATACATAATCCTGTTTGCACCGACACACATCCAGTCGACTCTCACCCGAAACAGAACACAGTGACATACCAGGCTGGTCCTCTGACGCCCACATACACAAGTTTTATATTTAGATGAAGACGGCGACTCGGATTGTGATTCTTTTACAGTATAGTCTGTTGGGGACTACATATTTACTCATTATCAAGAAAAAAGTTGCTTACCGTGTCGCTTTAATTGACTTCTTTACAGTCTCAAAGTCCCGGTCTTAGGGGGAGTGTGGGACCTCTGCTTTAGTCATTGTGTGGTAAAATAAGTTATTTTCTGTGAAGGTGTGATCAGAATGCGTATTCTTCACATTTGAATACATTTGTTTAAGTTTTTTCCACATTTTCTAACTTCAAATAATGTAAACTTTTGTATTGTGTCTATTTGAGTGCTTTGATCAGGTGCTGGCAACAGTGGGCGGACTGATGTACGTTCAAAAGAAAAGTCCAAAAACCAAAGATGTTCATTTTGTCTTCTTATGTACTTTAACTTCTTAGGTTCTTTTTTAAAAACAATACAGTAAAGTGTATTTACCTTGTTGACATGTTTCGGCTGCTGCTGCTGCATCTTCAGGATTTCACCGGTATTGGCGGTGACGTGTCGTATATCAGCTGTTGTTATTTCCTGTGGGCGTGGTCAGCTGTTGTTACTGCCTGTAGGCGTGGTCAGCCTCCTCCAGAGAGAACCAGGCGATGAGAGGTGTGGTCAATTGTAGCAACCTGCCAGGTCAATCAGGCTGACCACGCCTACAGGAAGTAACAACAGCTGACCACGCCTACAGGAAGTAACAACAGCTGACCACGCCCACAGGAAGTAACAACAGCTGACCACGCCCACAGGAAGTAACAACAGCTGACCACGCCCACAGGAAGTAACAACAGCTGACCACGCCTACAGGAAGTAACAACAGCCGATATACGACACGTCTCCACCAACACCGGGGACAGTTCTGAAGATGCAGCAGCCGAAACATGTCAACAAGGTAAACACACTTTACTGTATTGCCTTTAAAAAAAGAACGCAAGAAGTAAAAGTCCAAAAACACGTCTATAGTCCAGTGAGGGAGGGTGGATCTGAAACCACTTCTTGACTTTAAATACTTTAAATACTTAGACGTGGGGATAGTTCAGAATCAGACTGCCCCAACAAACACAATGATCCTCATTTATCAGACTTCCGCACGGAAAAATAAGTTTGTATATCTGGTTTATGACCAAAACAAGGCTTTTTTAAACACATCATGAGGTCATTCCTTTAAGCATAAAGTAGTATATTTGCTGGTTCTGTGTGGGGAAAGTGAGACCAGAGCATAGGTGACAATAGATTGAGGTGGGTTAGGGGGTCCGCCGCCTATTCCGCCGTCCCTTCATTACGACCTGCCTCTATTTAGACGTGCCGGTTTTACGACACTTTTTAGTATCGCTATTCCAACACGTCATTTTTTTAGGGGCCCAGTGCGCATACTGTCAACTTTCATCATCATATGCAGGTCGTCAAATGTGTATTTTGGGCTGCGAGAGTGTCATCTCATTCTGGGGCAATGAACTTGATTGGTTATTTATTTAGGCTGTATAGTGTTCTCCGCAGATCGCCTACAAGACGGAATGAATGAAGCACAAAGGGCCCATCCAGCCTCCGTTTTAGATGAGATATTTTCCCGAAGGCCGGTCTATGGTCTTTTTTAAAATGTCTGTTTTCCACGGCTATCAGTTAGAACATTTTCCCACTGTCTCATATCCCATGTGGCCGAAGTATTCTCTGATCAAGTGTTTTGCACCGGCCCAAGCATCTTATGATATATGGGAGCGCAAAGTATAATAGACCATCACATTAATATTATTCATGTCGGAAAAGCGGAATGTTTGAAAAATAGTAAAGTGCCGCTACTCCGACAATGAAATTAAAAAAATGTCGAAGTAGTGGGACGCTTGAAAAATGATGTTTATGCCGCTACTCCGACAATTAGACGTCCATGTCTAAATAGCGGCATGTCGAAATAGCAGCGTGTAACCGCGGGTTGGCTGTTCTTTCCTCCGTGCCCAGAGGGAGCTGCTGATTCCCAGTTGGAGCAAAGATCCAAACAGAAGTTCAGGTTTGATTTGCTCCATCTTCCAGTGTCTGGGTTTGGATCTATAGTCCCACTGTAGCATTTCTCACACTTATCACATGCAGGACTATCGCTCTTACAATGATTTGGAAATGTAATTCATTCAATGTAATGCCATAACATGTTTATTAATGATTAAGTAACAAATGTAGGATATTGTTACGGTTCAAATTTCATTTTCTGCAATGATAAAGACCAAACGCCGTCTACCGTATGCAAAAATAAACACACAAATACACACCATTTTCACCACATTGTTAGTAAATAAGTTCTAATTGCTCAAACTTGGATGACTTCAGTCAAATAGTACTTCAGTCAAGTTTTTGAGGTGAAAACTTAATCTTAAGGTCTTATATTATGCTAAATTGACTCTTTTAGCCATCTTGAGTTGACTAACCCTTTAGTCTGTGCTCTGTTCCACCTTGTGATGTCATGTAGTGGAATCAGGTTTAACATTTTTCATGAGGATAATTCTTAAAAAAAGAAAAAAAAGAAAAAGAAAACATCATGTCGCCTGTTATACGACTGGGCCTACACATTCTGCGACTTAAAGGATTCTACACATTCTGCGACTCACTCAGTATGTGGCGATTTTACAGAACCAGAAATACTTAATTAAATTAGCCAGTTAGCCTTCGTTAGCCTTCGGGCAGTGCAGCTAATCTTGTATTCCTATTTGCAGTTATAGGCACAGTGGGGCTATATAATGTTTATTGAAGCTAATAAGCTAACGTCTCCTCTGCACTAAGACAAACGCAGCGGGGTGCAGATAGAGATGTGTGATCGTTCTAAAGGCAATCATCTCAGCTACGGCAAGTCCCTGGGTCCAATCAGGATAAACGCTGGATGTGTATCTGAGTGGAAGCTAGCAGCAGGAGGTACGTATTTAAAGGTGGAGAATGTTAGCATGTGGTCTAGTGCTGGTGGCTCAGCGGTTAGCGACTACAGATGTATGAATCAAAGTCATTCAGAGGGAGTGGATAGAAACACTGTGCTTCTTTTGAACGGCTGCCCTCATTGTAATGTGGACCAATACTCCCACTTGGTCCAGAACAAATCCTGGTTCAGATCTGGAGAATGGGACAGCTGGGTACTTCGGACCAAGATCCTGGTTTAGATCTTAAAAAGAGACCAGAAAGACCCTCGTGATCATGTGTCCTTAGTCTGAGTGTAGCCTTGCCCAGCCAGATGCATTCTGACAATATTTATGAGTGCCCAAACTGACAAGAGTCTCCCACTGCTTCAGAAGGGCCTGGACACGTTTTGGGCTGGAGTCTGGACCAATCACAGAGCAGAGGATGAACCGCTTCACCAACCAAAACATCAAGAGAAGTACTTTTTTGCAGAAATCCAGACTATTTAGTTTGTGATTGATGTGCAGAGGGAAGCACTTTTGGCATTTGTGGAGGAAAAGATGTTTTCTGGGTTGAATGTCCCGATAGGCCCTGATGCCCTTCAGTGACAGTCACCATAGACTGATAAGATGTGGAACTCTATTCAGAGTGGCACACATCAGTCTGGAGTGAGCCTGGTGCACTGAGCAGACTCCAAAAAACCGACTCTCATGTGGTTTGGAGGAGGACCTGTATTTATTTCCACGGAGAATGTTTCAAAGTATGGTTTTAACTTTCCGTTTCCTTGGAATCATGCAGGTGATGTGCCTTCTCCAGAAAGTACTTTAAAAGAGTACATGTTTTTTTTTTTGTTTCTTTTCATTAGTCTATAATAAATGACTTTCACTACACTGCTACAACTTGGTACCTCAGATAAAAGTCAGTAGAGGTTTCTGAAGTGCCAAGTCAATATAGCCGATAAACGATAATATAGAAACCAAAACCATAAAACAGAATTATCCACATCATAATTTGATAAAGTAAGTGTGGGATTTGGTTTCCACATGGTCTGAGGAAGAATGCTCAGTAACTTATTTAAACTCACACTGCGCAACTTTTCTGGTGGAGTACCTGCTTGTCTCCATGGAGATGTTCTTGCGCTGCCTGGAATGTTCCATGGTACAACATCAAACATATACCTATATTTCTAGGATTTACTCATTACAGGTGTTTCTATTGCTCAAAAATACTTCTGTGAACAGGGACGACTCTCCACAGATCTGAACTGTAATGTAGCGTAGTGCTGTAACCTGCTTGTCTCCCTCGTGATCGGTAAGTTCAATGTTTCCTGTCCATCCGGAACCACACACTCTGACAAAACTTTACAAAAATGAGCGGATCTGGAGCTGGGTCCTGTCTCCCTGATTTCAGAGGGCATGATTGACAGGTGGATTAGCCAATCAGAGAGACGCACGCTCCGTTCACGTCAAAAACAAACGTAAAAAAGAAGAAAAACTGGCATAAAAGACTGAGAAACAGAATCAACAATTGAAGCCCCAAACTACAATTTATCTCAGGTAAAAGAAGTTTTATATATTTTGTTCTTGTTTTATATATTTTCAAGAGACGTCCTCCAAATTTGAGAGACATGTACTACAAATGAGTGTCTGTGGTTGGACTGTCTCAAGTTTGGACGTTGGATTTTCACACTCTGTGGTCCAGGTCTAGTCCCTGGATTTGAACAGAAGTAGAAGGGACTTGGGCTGGTCATGGAAGTTTTAATCTACACCGCGGAACATTCTCGGCAAAGCAACAACATTTCCATGGAGACAAGCAGGTGGAAAATGTTACGCAGTGCACCTTTAAGCCTCCTCCCTAAAGTTCTCCACATAAGTCAGCTCTGGACTTGTTTGTGAACTGTCAAACTGAAGTCAAGACCACCTCCCTCACTCTTATATTTTCGATTATGTCTTTGAAACACAGTGTGGCAAAACAATCAGACTTTCGGACTTGTGTTCTGGATAAAGTCATTTATCAAAAGAATTGCCCCGCGACCAACGCAGCTATGGGGGGATTAACAATTATTGCAGACAATATAGACCATTTACAGAAAAAGGTGGTTAATTATTTAAGCTTTCCATTACACTTGATCAAATCACGCTAATCACTGTTCATTCTCAGTGGACAGCGGGTGCCCACTGCTCTTGACAGCGTGCAGGGTGCATGCTGGGACTGAACCACGAGCGAAAGGCAAATGATTCATTCCTCTACAAGGGCAATTAAAGTGTATCTTATTCACACCTTAGCCACATGAGAGCGTTTAGGCCACAATCTTCACATAGAGACAGTGAGGAGTCAAAGACGTCTATTATGCTGTTCTAATCTTTGTACTTTCTATATACAGAAATATTCCAGGGTGCTGCTGTTTCTGCCTGGATTTGAAGGGTTTTCTGATTGGCCAGGGCTTCTCAGAGTAGAAGGGGATAGTTCAAGTAGGTGGACATATCATAATTTTACAGAGAAACAGCACAATAAAAACAGTAATTGAAAAAAACACAACTCTAGGTATTTGTTTAAAAGTACTGTAGAGTTGTAGTGTCTAAAAGCAGACATATTTTGCTTGTGTGTGCTCTGTAGTTATAATCTGTGACACCTGTGGGTCATTGTGTTATAAATTGGACATTTTAAATTGCAATATTCATCTAAAACAACTTAATAAAAGAAACAAGAAAACTATGGTGTTCAGTGGGAGCTGACGTGGCCGTAAACGTTGTCACAACAAAGCGCCGTGTGCTGTGGGCCCCTCTTATGGCACATGATAACTGGACCGAAATGACTACGCAACACTGCTGAATCCTACTTGTATCACCGATTAAGAAAATAAACATGGAGAACAAAGTAAGTACAGAGCTGTAGGAGCAGTGACGTCTTGAATACAGGAGAAAAAAGACGACTCAGACACGCAAAAATCACTCCAAATACAACGTCAGAGGGTCAATGAGAAGGAAAACAAACATGGTTAAAAGCTCTGAAAAGTTTGCAGAAAAGGTCTGATTTAACCTGCACGTCCAAGTTCGTCTCATTCTCAGTTTATGGACAAGCCTCATGTGAAGCTCAGAACCTCCAGAATTCCCTCCCTGAGCTGCAGACGCTGCACTAGCACTGACTCAGGATTGGCTGCAGGTGCTGCGGTTTAGGGAGTGACCGTTTAGATCAGAGAGAGACATTTTACTTTTTATGGTGGGCGAAAACTCAATGCATTTCATTTAGTGTAACCAAAATGATAGAAAACCAAAACCAATGATAGAAATAACAATTCTTTAACTCTTGTGAGCTTTAAGCCATGTTAGAAATTACCTCCTCAAAAACAGACCTGAAGCTGTGTTTTGTTTCATTCACACATGTTTCAGTAACCCTTTATTATTACTTTGTCTACATTCAAAAGCTCAAAATGCTGCGCTCCACCTTGTGATGTCATGAAGGGCTAGTTTTCGACTTAACAGCTCCTTTTACCTTTTGTTCAGTAGAGATTGGAAATTCCAGGTCTGAAATGATTTTAGTGAAGGTGTATGGAGCTTAAAAACACAGTGGAGCACTTTTATGTATTACCACATGACATCACAAGGTGGAACACAGTTTTCAGTTTACAAGAAGAACACAGACTAATGCAGGGTTTGTGTGTTAAACGTGTGTGAATGAAACAAAACACGACTCCAGATCTGTTTGTGATACGAGCCCTTTAACACAAACTGATGTCAGGTTAAGTTTCCAGAATCCTCTAAATCGCCTGTCGCCCAAACGCACCGCACACCGACAGGTCCCAAGTCCCTGAACACGTCGTCCACTTGTGTTCTCTATTATCCAAATGTCAGCCTGCGCAGCGTCATTTGTCATTCGTTAGCGTTAGCATCATTTAGCTCTGAAGGGCAATTCTGTCTGTGATCCGAGCGCGTGGCCTTTTCAGACGACAAAGGCGGGAGGGAGGGAGGGGCGGGGCGGCGGATTGGCTAAAGCTCTGGCGTGAAAGGTGAGAGAGCGAACGTGATTGGTCGGTTTATTTCCTGGAAGAGAGTGGGGAGGAAGTGAGATGATTTATACAGGGGAGGATATTGCAGGGGGCTGGTTGTCACGGTGATGGATAGAGGCGTATTAGGAAGACTATTAGGATTCTTGTAGTTAGTTTCGGATAATAAGGTACAGCCAAAAACACACGGATACTGAAGTCCATCTTGGTTTTGGTTTCAATAGCTCTGGCACAGTTTTAGATCTAGATTAGTCCTGTTTTGGTTTCAACCTGGTTTAGTTCTGTTTTCGTCTTGGCTTCCTGATTTTGGCACTGACTTTTTAAATGAAAGCACAACCTTTTAAGCATGTTATAATGTTTCCTCATCAAAAACATACTTATATAGTTGTATTTTTGCTTCATTCACGCATGTTTCGTTGATCCATTAATTCAAGTTTTGTTTGCATTTTGCAAGGATTGTTGCATCACAGGTGACCAAACTCATTTTGTGGTCAAATTGTGATCACGACAAACACATGGCTCTGTTACTCTAGCATTCACAGGGGTTAAGGACTTCAATTGTTTATTTTCTCATTTTTCATTCCCGTTGCTGACAGCAGAGGGAGCTCCAACATTTAAATACCTCCATGGAAACGGAGGTGAAGTTTGTAAAGTGTGTTTTCCACATTTAGAAATGATTTAATTTAGAAAATGTGAAATATTTGTCTGAAATATCCAAAGATAACCAAAGGCTTGCTTAAAAGAGTGTTATTATTAGTGTGTCTACATTTCCAAAGCTTGAAATGCTCTGTTCCACCTTGTGATGTCACGAAGAGGTCAAAACTAAAACTAAAACTAAAACTAAACCCGTAGTATGTTTTAATGAGGAAAAACATTAAAACATAGATCCCGAAATAACGTAATATGGCCCTTTAATATCAGTGACACGTCTCGTCCGCCTCTATTAAGCCCTGGTCTGTCTGTGCCAGTCACAAAGCCCCACCAGCAGCATCATTGTCTTCACGGTGCATTTAGCCGCAGGTTAAAGACAAGACAACCACATGTAGCGCCTGGTTTAATCCTGATCCAGACCTCGACTCCACCCTGCTTCGTTCTGGGCAGACTGTACGTACTGTTCACTGTAGTGCGATTGTCCTGGTTTATGTTGTGTTCAGCTGTATTCAGTCTGCAGCTCAGTGGGATAAAGACTTCACTGATCCACAAAGCTCCATGCTCTATCCCCCACCTGTGAGCACATGCAGACCTACAGAGAGAGAGAAGGAGGGAGGGAAGGAAGGGGATAGGAGGGGTAAGAGTGAAGAGAGACAAAGAGATAGAGAGAGGTGGGAGAGATAGAGAGAGTAAAATGCATGGTCTGCAGAGAGAGAGAGAGAGAGATACAGAAAGGCAGAGAAAAGAAAGGCATGGGGTGGTAGAGAGAAAGTGAAAGAGATGCAAGAAAAGAGGAGAGAAAGAGTTAATCAGAAGACGAGCAGCCATGAAATAGAAATAAAATGATGGTAGAAATCAAATTATTCACTTACTTTGTCCCTGAGGGGCATTTTAAGCACACAGCAATAAAAAACAATAATAACAGAAACCTTAAACAAAAGTTTTAAACAAAAGTGTAGCTCAACAGGTCAAGTCATCAGATCCAGAGTCAAGGCAGTTTGAGGAGAGTAACAGTCCTCAGTACAAACGTGTGTCTCTTGGTGTCCTGTAACATCACCGCAGCCTCCAGGGGGCACCAGGTGAACCCTGGACAAACAAGATGTGTGTAGAATCCCTCAGTCGTCCAGGTAGAATCCACGGCAAAAGGAGAAATTTAATTTGTCAACTGGACAGAGTTTATTTGGTCGAATACGTTTCTCAGCTCATCCAAGCTGCTTCTTCAGTTCTGGTCAGACGCTGGTGGACACTGCTTTATATCTGCCTGAAGGGAGGAGCTAACTACAAGCTTTTGCTCTGGACAAACAAAAAAAAAGATTTTCTAAGCCTCTCTCTCTCTCCGCTCTGTTGTTTTGGTCGGTGATGAGACGGGACATTCCCTCTGGAACATCTTCTGCCATATTTGGTGTGGAAAGGCCATTGCGTTGTAGCTCTGAAATGCTACACATTTCTGGCAAGCATAGCCATCTCCACATAGGGTCGCATGAATACAGGAAAAACAAACTGCTAAAATCACAATCCAATTAAGTCTTTAACTTCCATCCGTTGAACTGCACAAGCTGCACCTCTTAGTTGGTCAAAATCCCCAAAATAAAGTTTCAAATGTAACATAAAAAAGTTTAACAACTGCTCAGTGTGCAGCCAAGAGCAGCCAACCATGTCAACCACGGATCACACAGAGAGAGATATGGGGGGCAGAGAGGAGAGAGGAGGTGGGAAAGAGAAACAAGGCATAGAAAAATAGATGAGAGGGAGTGTGAGATGGACAGAGAGAGGGACAGATGTGTGAGCAGATGTCCGGCAGCATTGCTAATCTGCTGCAGACTGGACTGTGGACCGTGGGGGGTTCCTCCAGGCTCCACTAGAAGTTCCAGCAGACCGACAGCTGGGCCTGGACACCACTTCACTACAGGCACAGAGCTGCGCTGCATGTGGTTTCTTTAAAGAGGGGGTATTATGCAAAATAGATTTCCTCATCAAAAACAAGCCCAAAGGTTTCAGATGTCATCCATGCATGTTGGAGTATTTCAGTCGTCTCTCCCGGGCCCTATTCAAATCCTCCTTATGGTTAGCTGTAAGATTCTGCCCACGAGTCTACATCACCCACGCTCCCACACGGCAAATCTCCATAAATATACAAAAATACGATACAAAACAGCAACCTGACAAACCTGCAGTAGTTTAATTAGCGGGATGCATGCTGATTGTGTTGTGATAGCGCTCTGAAGGGGGAGTGAACATGGGGAGCAAAGGGAGCGGGAGGGACTCAGAGTCAAAAACAAAAATGAAAAATGTTTTTGGCAAATATAGCATTTTCTAAAACGATAAAAGTTAACTAAATATGTTACATGTTAGCTCTGTACTTAGTGGCGAATATTCCAACTTCCCCATCGTACATGTAGGGTTAAAATATTGTATTGCATAAACTTTTTTCAACAATAAAAAAATATAAATGAAAATCTGCTGCTCACTACGTTGAGATCCTAGTACGAGGAGTGCTGTAGTTTTGAACGGGAAGATAAAGGACCAGTTCTATAAGGAATCCGCTTGAAATCAATACTGCGGTTTACAATGAACAAAGTGTTTATCCGGAAAACTGAAAACTATAACACGGCTGCCGTGGTTTGATCTAGTTCGATAGACTCATGTGGTCATTCATCCAGCAGAGGGCAGAAGCTGTGAGTCTGTTTACTTTCACCAACACGAGCCCTGTGAGTGAAGCGCCTGAGGGTGTGTTCTGTTTGAGCTGAGCCTCAGGCCCAGCGTCGTGTTGTCTCAAACGTGACTACGGCGTACATACACAACGCTGACACAGCCAAAAGTGAAGCTCTGGATCTTTCACTCCAACTCACGTCGCGTCTCCCATCACGGCATCTGTAAACATGGAGCTAAAAACTGTACTGACGAACCTTCTGGAAGAGGCACGTCACCTGCATGAGTCAACAGAAATAGAACGCTAAAACTACACTTCAGAACGTTCCCATTGGAGTTAGATATGTTTTATGCCATACTGCGGAATATTAAAGCCAAAGGAACAACATTTCCATGGAAACAAGCCGGCCAAAGTGTGTTTATTTTATATAATACACAACGGTGTTGCACATTAACAGGATTACACTAGTTATTGTTCACACATAACATCTTTAGATCACCATGTGGCGGCACGGTGGATGAATGGTTTCACAGCGAGAAGAGTCTTTCTGTGTGGAGTTTGCATGTTCTCCCTGTGTCTGTGTGGAGTTTGCATGTTCTCCCTGTGTCTGTGTGGAGTTTGCATGTTCTCCCTGTGTCTGTGTGGAGTTTGCATGTTCTCCCTGCGTCTGTGGAGTTTGCATGTTCTCCCTGCGTCTGTGTGGAGTTTGCATGTTCTCCCTGCGTCTGTGTGGAGTTTGCATGTTCTCCCTGCGTCTGTGTGGAGTTTGCATGTTCCTGTGTCTGTTTGGGTTTCCTCTGGGCACCCCAATTTCCTCATCAACCCAAAAACACGCACCAGAGGGCAAATCGTCCAGCTAAGATCGTCCTGACCAAGACTCAAGACACTCACGATCCGGAGATGGGTCCCTGAGTGTAGGACTGTGCGCCCACTGCTCCTGAGAACTTCAAAAGTACAAAAAGATTACGATGAGAAGTACTGCGTGGGTACATGTACTGCTCAGTATTGTAGACAGGTGCTCTTTGGAGAGGGCTGCTTTTTAACTTGAAAATAGCTGTCTGTAGGGTAAAACTCAAAAATACGTATAGAAAATCAGACAACAAAAAGCCCCAGGCAAAAGTTTAAAATCCTTTATTGCATTTTGGCAATTAAGGATAAAAACACACACACAAACACACAAACACACACCAGCACAGGCTTCATCAGGACCTTTATTCTCTTTAACAGTGAAGATACAACAAAGGACTTCAACTTTTTTTCTAAACAAAGTACCTTGTTTTTTTTGTCTGATTTTCTTTATGCATTTTTGAGATTCTACCCTACATACAACTACTTAAATTCAGGTTCATTGTGTAACTTTTCTGGTGGAACGTTCCAGGCAGAGCAATGACATATCCATAGAAACAAGCAGGTTACACAATGCACCTTTAAAGGTCCTATATTACACAATAGACTCTTGTGAGCTTTAAGCCATGTTAGAATGCTGTTTCGCTCACACACGTTTGAGTAATCCTGCATTATTAGTCTGTCTACAAAATGCTCTGTTCCACCTTGTGATGTCATGAAGCTGTAGTTTTCAAGTGAACAGCTCCTTTTACCTTTAGTTCAGTAGAAATCAACAATTCCAGGTCTGAAATCATCCAAACGATTCTAGTGAAGGTGTACGGAGTTTAAAAACATAGTGGAGCACTTCCTGTATTACCCTGTGACATCACGAAGTGGAACAGAGTGTTTTCAATTTGAGAGAAGAACTAAATCTGCAGGGTTTGTGCGTTAAACATGTGTAAATGAAACAAAACACAAATCCGGGTGCGTTTGTGATGACGAAACAACATTATAACAATAACATATGTCAGAAAATAGCGTAATGTCAATCCTTTAAATATTTTCTACTCTACAAAAGTACAGATACTTTAAAATATTACTCATTAGAAGTAAAAACTACTGTTATTGTTTGAGGCAACGTTTTATTAATTAGACTTACCCCAGCTGACAAACATTTCATAAGAAACCAGTGCACAGATTCTAGCACTTTAAAAGAACAGTCTCCCTGCATCAGACACATTAAACCCCATGGAAAGGTGCAGAGCAGGTTACGCGTTTTTCTCTCAGCTACTTTTTAAAATGAATTCAACAAAGACTGAGCTAACGTTATTTCTGTCCAGACAGTTTTTGAGTCATACTGGTGTCTGCATTTGGGGCTTTAAAGGGCTCGTATTGCTCTATTTTACGATAGTTCTAATGTAGTTTCCACATCACAAACTCACCTGGAGTTGTGTTTTGTTTCATTCACACAAATTTAACACACAAACCCTGCATGGTCATGTCGTACTACAGGAAGTGCTCCATTGTGTTTTTAAACTCCATACACTTTCTCTAGATCATTTCAAGTCCAGGAATTGTCATTTTCTACTAAACAAAATGCAAACGGTAGCTGTTAACGTGAAAACCACCGCTTCATGACATCACAATGTGGAACAGGTTGAGTTTGGAGGTGTATAATAAAGAGTTACTCAAACATGTGCCAATAAAACAAAATTCCCAACAACGCCAGGTCTGTTTTTGAGGAGGTAACAACATTATAACATGGCGTAAAGTTCACGAGAGCCCGTTTTGTGTAATATTAGAGGAGCTTTATGGACCGAGCTGTATAAAAAATGAATTACCTGACTCAGAGGCTGTTTACAGACCCGTAACACACACATGAGATAATGGAGCTAAAGTGTCTTGGGTCTTATGTAAGCAGATAATGACCAGTGCTTAAGTGAGTGGGTGCAGTCCAGTGTCCAAGCTGTGTGATACTGTTTACTGTTGTCATTTACATCTGATCTATGTTACAATGTTTGTTTCCTCATCACAAACACACCCGGAGTTGTGTTTTGTTTCATTCACACACGTTTAACGCACAAATCCCGCAGATTTGGGCATCTTCACTTGAAACATTTGGATGACTTCAGCCCTGGAACTGTCAATTTCTACTGAACAAAAGGTAAAAGGTAGTAACTTGAAAACTACCGCTTCATGACATCACAAGGTGGAACAGAGCATTTTGAGCTTTGGAGATGTAGACAGACTAATGTTAAAGGGTTACCCAAACATGTGAATGAAACAAAAAACAACTCCAGGTCTGTTTTTGAGGAGAAAACAACATTACAACATGAATTAAAGGTGTATTGTGTAACTTTTCTGGTGGAGGGTCCGTCAAAAACTTTTCTCCATGGAGACGTTATTGCTTTGTCTGGAATGTTTCACAGTATGGCATTAAACCTTTCTATCTTCATGGAGACCAAACCGGACCAAGTTACAGGTCAGATCTGTGGAGAGGCGACCCCACTCACAGTCAGAATACCTGTTTTTCTAGGTATTTTTGAGCTGTAAAATCACCTGTAACTGAATCAATGTAAGGTAGAGCTGTTTAATGTCACACTGTGGAACATTCTAGGTAGAGCAATGACATCTCCAGAGAAACAAGCAGGTGATGGACCCTCCACCAGAAAGTTGGAGAGATATTTCTATTGGTATTGATTGGAGTAGTGTATAAGAGGTGCTTTATGTAACTAGGGATGTTTATTTTGACCATGGACATTTTCTGTGCCTCATGTGAAGCTCAGAACCTCCAGAATTCCCTCCCTGAGCTGCAGAGGCCGCACTAGCACTGATTCAGGATTGGCTGCAGGTGCTGGGGTCTAGGTAGTGGTTTAAGTAAGACAAATGCATTGTTTCTGCTGTTCCGTGGGAAAGACAGACGCGTGTATGGAGGCGTGGGCTTGTGGTATCCTTGTGGTGCTTATGTAAGACTATAGGAGGTGTATAGGAGCGTGTGTGAGGATATAACACACTGTACACACTGAGACATGTTTGACAAACGCACCATCTCTATCTGGAGACGTCTGACAACACGGAACAGACTCTCAAACACAACGCAGGGTCATTTGTAGAAAACAATTTGTACATAAAGTGATTTAAAGGTCCTACATGGACTCTTGTGGCTTTAAAACATGTTATAATGCTGTTACCTCCTCAAAACATGCCTGGAGTTGTGTTTTGTTTCCTTTATTATTAGTCTGTCTACATCTTCAAAGCTCAAAATGCTCTGTTCCACCTTGTGATGTCATGAAGTGGTAGTTTTCGAGTTAACAGCTCCCTTTACCTTCAGTTCCATAGAGCTGGGCTGTGATTAACCAAATAATTCCAGTGAAGGTGTGTGGAGTTTAAAAACACAGTGGAGCACTTCTTGTATCATCACATGATGACATCACAATGTGGAACAAAGTGTTTACCGTTTGAGAAGAACTCAGGCTAAGGCTCAGGGTTTGTGTGTTAAACTTGTGTGAATGAAACAAAACACAACTCCAGGTTTGTTTGTGATGAGGAAACAACATTAGAACAGAGATCAGAAAATAACAAAACAACTTTAATGAGCCCGTATATTTTTCCTTTTAAGGTGCGATTTATAGTTTGCAGCTGATGTCATCAACATTCCATGAGGGTGTGTGGCACTGGTCTGTCTGGAGTTTTGTTACCCTTTAATCTCAGTTTTATTTTAACACAATCTGACCAGAAAGAACCGGCTTGGTTGGAACTACAACAGATGAGAACATTTGTGCGCTTCTCACGTAACATGACAGTCACAAGCTTAGCTAGCACTAGCCAATAGTTTTTCAGTAAATCACTCTCAGCTTTTTGTTGAAAATCAAACTCCTAAACATTTTATATTTAGTCAGGCCATCTGTAAACATATTCAGCAGTGTTTGTTAATGTGTAGATTGTGTCACTACGGTAACTGCTGAACATTCCACCATAGACATATATGAAGAACTCCCCCAGTGTGATTTCACTGCAAAGTATCAATATGTAAATTCTTAGGTGATGTTATTTTTTTGCCTGGAATGTTCCACATAGAAAAAAAAAAACCTTAGTAAATCCCCTTGGAGACCAGCAGGTGACTTTTTACCAAACCAAGTATTTTACCAATAAAAACATAATTTCTCTTTCTTTGCCTCGTCCAGTCCTCGATTCCTCAGTTGCTCCACAGGAGCCTCAGCACATAAGAAATGGACAAGAGCACTCCAGGCTTCCAATGAAGTTTTCATACGACAGCCAGCAGTTCTCTATGTGCAGGAATCCAAATCCTGGAGAAAATGCTGTTTTTTTGGTGTTTTAGTTGGGCTTTTTGAACCGTGTCCTGCACCTGCACCAAACACAGCTGTTTGTTTACGTGTGGCCCCGCAGTGTAACACTTTGTTTACGTGTGGCCCCGCAGTGTAACACTTTGTTTACGTGTGGCCCCGCAGTGTAACACTTTGTTTACATGTGGCCCCGCAGTGTAACACTTTGTTTGGCCCCGCAGTGTAACACTTTGTTTGTGTGGCCCCGCAGTGTAACACTTTGTTTGGCCCCACAGTGTAACACTTTGTTTGGCCCCACAGTGTAACACTGTTTGTGTGGCCCCGCAGTGTAACACTTTGTTTGTTTGGCCCCGCAGTGTAACACTTTGTTTGGCCCCGCAGTGTAACACTTTGTTTGTGTGGCCCCGCAGTGTAACACTTTGTTTGGCCCCACAGTGTAACACTTTGTTTGGCCCCACAGTGTAACACTGTTTGTGTGGCCCCGCAGTGTAACACTTTGTTTGTTTGGCCCCGCAGTGTAACACTTTGTTTGGCCCCGCAGTGTAACACTTTGTTTGTGTGGCCCCGCAGTGTAACACTTTGTTTGGCCCCACAGTGTAACACTTTGTTTGGCCCCACAGTGTAACACTGTTTGTGTGGCCCCGCAGTGTAACACTTTGTTTGGCCCCGCAGTGTAACACTGTTTGTTTGGCCCCGCAGTGTAACACTTTGTTTGGCCCCGCAGTGTAACACTTTGTTTGGCCCCGCAGTGTAACACTGTTTGTTTGGCCCCGCAGTGTAACACTGTTTGTGTGGCCCCGCAGTGTAACACTGTTTGTTTGGCCCCACAGTGTAACACTGTTTGTGTGGCCCCGCAGTGTAACACTGGAGGAGACATTAAGCCCAGCAGAGTGAGATTTCTCTGATATAGTGAGGCACATCTGAGTCCTGCTGTGATCTGCTCCTCTGTGAATTTATGATGAAACAACAGTGCAGAGCAGGAGGAGAAAAAGGAGATGATTCAAAACTTCTGTCTCTCTCCACAGTCCTATTCAAGGTAAGTGCAAATCTGCTGTAGGAGTGGAGTTTGCTCACTTGTTTCCTTTTTTATGAGTAACATGACAGCACACCTGACGGCACAGATTAAAGTCGTATGTGCGTGTATGTGAGAGAGAAATCACTAAAATACTCAAACATGCATGGATGACATCGAAAACCTCTTTTGGTGTGTTTTTTTTAATGAGGGAACAAAGTTATAACATGGTAGAAAAAAAACAAACAAACCCTGAGCCATTTTTCCCCCTCAACTTTTATTATTATTATTATTATTATTATTATTATTATTATTATTATTATTATTATTATTTATTTATTTATATTTTTTATTAGTGATATATTACAGTTATCTTTGTCTTTATGTTTACCACTTTGTACATTTTAAATACACATAAAGGACGTCAAATATATGAAGCAAGATAAATGGAATTATGTAGTAAAGAAAAGTTAAATAACTCAACTGAATATTTTTTATATTTTAGATTTAAATTCCTCAACGTATCCACCTTTTGCTTTGCTGACAGCACTGCAAACCCTTGGCCTTCTCTCACCGATGAAGTTTCCTGAAATGGTTTTCACTTCACAGCTGTGCCATGTCGGGGTCAAGAAATGCCAACTGTCAAAGCAAAGGGTTAAGGCTATTTTTTTGAGTTTATTTTTTGTTCACTACATTCTACAGTTTTGATGGTTTCAGAGAGAATCTACAGTGTTAATAATCATGGAAATAAAGAAAAAAACATGAATAAAAACTGCCAAAACTTGTGACTGGTCATGTAACTTGTGATAAATGACTCGTGTTTGGCGTTGAAGGACACATATTATGGATTCTTGTGACTTTAATTCATTCTCGTTTAAAAATACTTTTGGTCACCTTGGAATAAGTATTTCATATTTTCTAACTCAAAATAATGTCTGCATTTAAAATATGAACTACATCTCTGTTTCCAGTGAGGTATGTAGGTGTTGGAGCTCCCTCTGCTGTCAGCAACGGGAATGAGAAAATAAACAAATTAAGGCTGCGTCCCATTCCTCTGTCTTACCCCTTCGTCTTACCCCTACCCCTTGGTTTTGTGCGTTCATGTGAGGGCAAGGGGCGTCTCGATTCTAATTTTGATCACGGGCTAGGGCCACGACCTCAGGCTACATACCCCTTAAACGAAGTAAACTCTGGACTAGACCTGAAATGAAGGGGTCGGCCTACAAGCTCAGGCAGGTGTTGGGATCAGGATGGAGCGTCACATCGACCAGCCAAGGAGTCTCATAAATGTGAGTATTTTCAGCCGTTGTAAATATCAATTAACAGTTTAGCAGGTTTACAATTCTGACGCTTATGTTCTACGTTACTTTTAGTGAACTGTTGTTGCGGTTTTAATTGTAGTAATGTCTGTTTAGCCGACGTTATCGTTTTCATCGAACTTTCATGTATAAACAAACTAGTTTTGTCGAGCTGAGGTACCCAATAATCCTTGACATGGCACTTTTTAGGTGAAATCAGTGTGAAGTCAATTTGCTTAACAGAAGCAAACGGTAATCGAGTGGAGTCTCATTTCTTAGGGGAACATTCGTACCCCGAGCCCTCACAGCTCGGTATCGAGGGGCAAGACAAAGACGCAGATAAAAGTGGTAGGGGAAGGGGTAAGACAGAGGAATGGGACGCAGCCAAAGTCTTTAACTCCTATGAATGCTATGCTAATTCATTGTGAGGGTGTATGGTCTTAAAAACTGCACAGGAGAAGTCTCTATTTTTACCTGTGATGCAATAATACAGGAAAAATGCAAACAGCATTTTTCAGAAAACAACTTTGACGGGACAGTAATATGTAAAAAGCCTCGTGTTCCTTTAAAGGGCCCATATTACGCTATTTTCTCATCTGTTATAATGTTTCCTGGACTTGTGTTTTGTTTCATTCACACGTTTAACACACAAACCCTGCAGAGTTAGGCTGAGTTCTTCTCTCAAACAGAAAACACCCTGTTCCACCTTGTGATGTCATGTTGTCCACTGTGTTTTTAAACTCCACGCACCTTCACTAGAATCATTTGGATGATTTCAGACATGGAATTGCCAATCTCTACTGAACTAAAGGTAAAAGGAGCTGTTTACTTGAAAACTACCACTTCATGACATCACAAGGTGGAACAGAGCATTTTGAGCTTTGGAGATGTGGACAGACTCAAACATGTGGGAATTAAACAAAACACAACTCCAGATTTTAGAGTCATTTTGTGTAATATGAACCTTTTAAGATGCATATCCTGGTTCAATAAAATAAATAAAGTTATGTTAAAAGTGACCTTCTGTCTTCGGTTCTAGGTTAAGGCACTTTATTGTCTGTGTGGGAAAACATGTCTCAAAATGCAGCATTTGGATACATTTTTTAAATTTGCAAATACTTTTTTTACTTTACTTGAGTCAGTTCTTTGACCACTACTTTGTACTTCTACTTGAGCAATATTATTTTGAAGTAACAATACTCTTACTGGCTTTTACTTGTTTTATATATTTATAGCACAGGAAAATACAAATGGAAGAATAGAAAATACTGTTGTGCCCATATTCCAATTTCACACACGAAGAGTTAGTTGTCTGAGTGCACGATGGCTCAGTCTTTAGTGAATTGATAATTGTAAGTGCGACTGCTTTCTCCATTTTACCGCTCAAACTTATTCCAAACTTTCAGCAAAAAGTTTTATTCGTCGTGATGTAGAGAAGTGAAGTTAGGTGAATAGTCTTAGTAATTATGAGAACAAAAAGCAGGTAGATCACTGGAGTTAACAGAATGGTAGACTTCATATGAAACTGTGTCAGAGATACTGTAGAAATGAGGCTTGGTTAAATTAGATTCCAGATGGCAAAAAGTGAGAAGACATTTCCGAAACTGTATTCAACGCTCAGAGAAAGTTGGCGAATTCAACTTCTAATACATTGAGAAAGTTTAATTTGATTAAACCAGAAAATTGAAAATTGTGCATTCTTTGTAATAAACTTGCAGATGTGTAGATCATGTAGTTTAAGAAACACTTGGCTGTAATCAGGACAGTCTTGCATCCATCCATCCATTTTCTTCCACTTATCTGAGGCCGGGTCGCAGTCTAAGCAGGGACTCCCAGACTTCCTTCATCCCGGACACTTCCTCCAGCTCCTCCAGGGGGACCCCAAGGCGTTCCCAGGCCAGCTGAGAGACATAGTCCCTCCAGTGTGTCCTATGTCTTCCCTGGGGCCTCCTCCCGGTGGGACATGCCCGGAACGCCTACCGAGGGAGGCGTCCAGGAGGCATCCGGAACAGATGCCCGAGCTCAGCTGCACCTCTCGACATGGAGGAGCAGCGGCTCTACTCCGAGCTCCTACTGTGTGACTGAGCTCCTCACCCTATCTCTAAGGGAGCACCCAGCCACTCTGCAGAGGAAACTCATTTCGGCCGCTTGTATCCGTGATCTCGTCCTTTCCGTCATTACCCAAAGCTCATGACCGTAGGTGAGGGCAGGAACGTAGACTGATGGTAAATCAAGAGCTTTGCCTTTTGGCTCAGCTCCCTTGTCACCACAACGGTCCAGACGCTGAACCGATCCGCCTGTCAATCTCATGCTCCATCCTCCCCTCACTCGTGAACAAGACCCCGAGATACTTGAACTCCTCCACTTGAGGCAGGACTCTCCACCCACCCGGAGAGGACAAGCCGCCTTTTTCCGGTCAAGAACCATGGCCTCGGATTTGGAGGAGCTGATCCTCATCCCAGCCGCTTCACACTCGGCTGCCCCAGTGCATGTTGGAGATCCTGGTCTGTTGATGCCATCAGGACAACATCATCCGCAAACAGCAGAGGTGAGATCCTGTTGTTCCCAAACCGGACCCCCTCCGGCAAAAGGCCCTGAAGCCCATATTCCCAGAGCACTCCCCACAAAACACCACAAGGGACATGGTCGAATGCCTTCTCCAGATCCAAAAACCACACTGCTCCTCTTGAATCCGAGGTTCGACTATTGCTCGGATTCTTCTTTCCAGTACCCTGGAATAGACCTTACCAGGGAGGCTGAGGAGTGTGATTCCCCTGTAGTTGGAACACACCCTGGGTCCCCCTTCTTAAACAGAGGGACCACCACCCCAGTCGGCCAGCCCTCCACTCGCACTGTAAACAGTGTTGGTGAAGCACTGCTTCCTCCTCCTGAGGCTTCAGACAGTTTGCCAGGTCTAAAAGTGGACTATATCATTTCCACTGTAGGTCTAAACAAAAAATATTCAAATGAGGACAAAACGTGGATGAAATGAACCCATAAACTGAAGAGCTGCCCAAGGATCACCTGAAGGAGCTCGCGCACCACAGTTTGAGAAACAGTGGTGTAGCAGTAAAAATATTATTTATACGATACTTATGGCTTATTTGTACAGAGTTAAGAGATGTGTGAAGAGACAGTGTATGAAGTCTTTTTTTTTTTTTTTGCATAGTACCATTCCCCATGTTAGATGAACAGTCTTTAGCAGAGTCTGTAGTTTAGCTGTGGGGCACATTAAGTCACAAACTCATCATACTGTTTGTCAAGTACACAATACAAACTGCCACCTGAAGCTTGAAGTCAGTTGAGTTCAGAAAATTTGACATATCCCTGAAGAACAGTTCTGTCAGTCAGGGGAACTAACTCAGAGTCGTGGATTTGCTTCTTACTGATTGAAATATGAGCCTCTGATAGTTTCAATACAGATCACACAGGAACTGGCATGACTCAGCCAACAGGATTCAGGCAAGATGGGGGTCCAGCACCGGGGTACAGGTAGAGGCTATGCGAAACCCCCCAGATCTACATTTTTCATGGTTCATCTGTAAGTTTATGTGTTTTTTTTTCTTTTATAATAAAAAAGTAGCAGGGAGCGAGTTCTTTAGACACGAGAAATACTTTTTTTTTGACGGATTAAACATTGATTTAAAGTGGAACTAAACACCAAATCCACTTTTTGCAACTGAACTGTGTATTACATATACATATTATATAAATTATGTTTTAATAGCATTATCTACTGTTCCTAGTCATTTTTATTTTGGGAGAGGGGGAAAGGTTGCAGCGTTCTGGTCAAAGACACCTAAATCTAAGTATACACTGCCTTCAGTGGTTTCTGCAGTTAATTGATGACATCACATAGGACTGTCCTAGTGTTTCTGATACAAACATCTGGCTGCAGGGTCGGAGTCTGAAGTGTGGATATCCGTTAGACCAATCACGGGGTTCCTTATACCTCCAGACCCCGGCCCTCCTCGCCCCTCACTCTCCCCTTTCATCCTCCAGGTACTCCCCAGCTTTTCCCTGGCAAATTCAGACAAATTCAGGCAAATTCCAGGCAAATTCAGACTGATATCACTAATTTTATACAGATCAATATGAGTCTGGTCTCCACTCCCTCTGTCATGTCTCAAGCCCGGTCAAACATGCTTGTGCAGTAAGGTTTTTTTCAGTGACACGTGAAACAAAGGAGCTCACTGGTCTCCTATAATTTACAAATAAAATCTAACGCCTCTCACCTCAGTTGAGCAGAGTTTAGTGCTTTACTCACTGATTCTGCGGCAATCCTCCATGTTTTTCAGTCCTGTGTCATATTTTTGCAGATACAGACCACAGACCGTATAAAAAAGTGGACTAAGCGAGTGTGACGTCACCCATAGTGTTCAGCTCACTCAAATGAAGCTTGTGATGTTCACAATTACGAGCCAGACACAATATTATGAATAGGAGTTTTTTGATGGACAAAATAGCAAAAAACAAAACAAAAATTCACCGGTGCCCAGACTTACATCTTTGTTAAGTATTGCAGAAGTGTGTATTCTGGATCCCAGGAAAGCCAGAAAATGTGTGTTGTGGGCGGAGTTTAGATGTTTACACCCACTTTTTTCTCAATTTTCCCAATGTTTTAGTGAAATGAAGTTGTCTGACCTGTCAAATGCACTTCAAGTCAACTTCTTCCCCAGACCTTCCATAAACAGTGAGTTGTTTGCGTCTTGTATACGGATATAAATATTCTCCCTCTGAAGTGCAGGGCCAGTGCAGTCTGCAGCTTTGATTGACAGCTCTGACTGACGGCTCCTCTTCTGTTTGATCAATATTTTACTCGGAGTCCAGCCCCTGCACAAGAGCCCTCAGAACCTCTCTGCGCAGGCACTACGTTTATTTTCAATCATTAGCTGAACTCAAGTGAAAATGTGTGTGTGTCTGTTCTGTAGGTGCGAAAAGCAGCTCTTAGTGATCTTCACAGTAAACAAACAAAATGGAGTTCAAATGTAGCTTGACAAACATTTTAGCACAACTTGCCAAGAAAACTGTCGAAGTTGTGAAGAATGTTAAGGTTACTATTTGAAGTGGAGTCTTCTAATGTTGTAGATGTTTTAACCCGGTCTATGGTTAATTAAAGTGAACCTATTCCTCAAAATCCACTTTTCAGAGCTTTTAATCATGTTATATTTGTGTCCCCTCAAAATGTACTCACCTGAAGTTGTTTTTGGAGTGATTTGTGCATGTTTGAGCAATTTTTACTCACTTATTTCTTTTTTAAGGTGCCATTTTGCAGATCAACTCTTGTTTTCATGGCACCGGTTCATTCTCCAATAGTATTTTTTTAAATCAGTGATTCAGGTAGGATTCATCAGCGTTGCGTAGTCATTTACAAATGAAAAAAAAAATCAACAGTTTGCTAGCATGATTAGCAGCTATCCATACAAGGTTCCGACAGCATACAGCGCTTTGTTGTGATGTTTACGGCGACGTCAGGTCCCACTGGGCACCACAGTTTTCTAATTGTCAGTGGACTTGTTTCTATTATTAAGTTATTTTAGATGAATATTGAGATTTGTACAAATGATAATATAATGAGCCTCGCATAAATTATAATTATATAACAGACACAAACACAATGTCTTCTCTAAGGCGTATTTAATTACTGTAATTACTCTGTCAGTCAAACCTGTTGCTAATGCTGTAAGAGCGACCTCGGGGAAAGAAGGCACCTGATTGGTCTGTTAAGTTCATATCTTGATTTATGGACAAAACTGTGAAACACCAGGACCATAAACGGTGAGTTAAAAAGAACATCTTAAGGTCAGAATGACGAGCTTGACCGCAGCAGGTAGAGAGAGGCGACCAGACTCCATGGAACCATTTCGCGCCCATGCTCACTTTGGATCGTGGTGGCTAGCAGGTTAGCCGAGTCCATCTGTGGATACAGTTTAAGTGGGATCAGAACAGGGGCCTGCTGAAATGTATTGGCCATTGGAGACCTCAAAACATCAAAGTAGCCTAGTTTGCACTACAATGGCACAAAATTTCACACAGTTCAGTAGCAAACAAAGATGATTTAGTGTTTTGTTCCACTTTGAATGACCAATTAGTTTCTCAAAGAGTAAAAAACATCTCTTTGTCCAGATGAAAGACATTTTGGGCCGTTTGTCCACTTCGACAGATGATGTGAAGAGCTCAGAAAACTGCATCTGCTCTTGTTATTGCCATAGCAACCACCTCTGGAGATGAAATATGAAAAATGTGTTCACGTTCTAGAGTTTCATGTTGTCAACATGTTAGATGGTGGGCCTATGTAACTGTACGGGAGATTTACTGTTTTATGAAATATACAAACTTATGATTAACAAATTGATCGTTATCTATGTGGGATTGGCTCTACAAACTTGTTATATTCATGTTATGGTTTAAAGGTCCTATACAGTTCATCATGGCTGTGTCTGTGATAATCTCTCAAACGTATTCTGGATCACCTCGGGAGAGCACCTGGGGGAGTACCTGGGGAAGTACCTGGGGCTGCGCAGGGAGGCTGTGCACGTTCTGTTCATGCTGACAGAGAAGATGATAAACTTTGAGGTATTTTTGTTGTGGATAGGCCCAATAATTATGGAGATATGAACCATAAACCAGGTCAACAAATCTACAATCTGACAACTAAACAACAGATTGAATGTTGTGATGTCACATGAACACAACCTGTTCCAATGGGGCTAGAAAAAAAGTTATGGCACTACACAATATTTTTGTTAGTATAAGGGTAACTTCCACAGCAGACAGACACATACACATTGAACATACAGTCGATAGATACATAGATAGACAATTCATTCATAGATCATTATATTTCATTTTATTTATTATTATTATTATTATTATTTTTGTATTAACATAAAAGCATAAAAGCAGGCCATGGAAAACAGTAGCATGGACGAGTGCAAAACTCAAATGTTGGTTTTACTGGAGAGGTGGAAGACTGCAGAGAGCATCTGGCTGGAGAAGCATATCTGGAGGATGAAGTTGTGGCAGGTGAGATGGACCTGTCGTGGGTCGAGAGTGAGGGTAGTTGGATAGAGAAGGAGGTGTTCTTCAAACAGCAGGTGGAGGAGCTGTGGGGGGAAAGCTGGAGGGAGAGCCTAGCGAATACCTTGACCTCCTCCAGCTCCAGGTGCAGTTTAGTGACAGGGTGAGGCACTTGGACACCCAAAGTATCCAGTGGCTGCAGAAAGAGGCCTGGTACCGTAGGGGCAAGGACAACAGGCGCAGAACTCAACTCCAGGAGAGTAGGGTGGCTTGGTTCAAGAGGGAAAACGTCTCTCTGAGTAAAGAAATCCACAAGCTGCACTCTGAAGTTGTAGAGGTGATGCAAAGTGAGAAGGACTTCCAGATTCGCTGGAAGGACTTTGTAGTTGCGAACGAGGCAGAAAATAGCCAGTCTGACGGCTCAAGTCTGAGAGACAGCAGATTTGTTCCCATGTCAAAGCTGAAGCAGATCTCACTAAACATGAGATTTAGGGACTTGTAATGAGGCAAACAAGTCCAGGTGGAATTCATATAAAATTCCTTTAAATGTGTGAATTTTTGGGCTATTTTTTATTTATGTGTTTGGAGACAAACTTATCCAGACTCTTCTCAGAATGGCTGATTTAACTGAAAATAAATGGGTTACAGATTTCCATGAATGTTTACATGTGCTTGAGATTCAGAGTTCTCTTTTATCAGAAGCTGGACAAATAGAAGTGAATAAAAAAAAAGTACAAGGGGCCTTATCAGCCCCTTCGGAATTTTACGAGATTTTTAAACTAAATATTAGAATTTTTCAAAAGTCTATGGGGAAAATGAAGGGGACATTTACTGGAACGGCGTGGTGGGAAGTCACTGGTGAGCGCCATTGGTTGTGGGATTTTTTATTTGAAATGAATAAATAAATACAATATTTAATGAATACATTGCCATAATCAATGAAATAATAAAAGCTCTTTTTTACAGTGATGGTGTGCATGCTGACAGAGCACACGCACAGAAATGTAAAGAGTGTGTGCCGTAGCTGAGTGAATGAGCTACAGCAGTGATGTGTGTGGAAAACTTCTGTGTCGAAAAGAAAACCCACTTTTATTTATCTCTGGCTTTGAAAGGGTCCATCAAATGCTTTTCTATATGGAGATGTTATTACTCTGTCTGGAATGTTTCACGGTATGGTATTCTTTATGGAGACCAAAGTTTCAAGGTTAGATCTGTGGAGAAGTGACCAGAATGCCATTTTAAAACTTTTTTTTTAGGTATTTTTGAGCTATAAAACCACCTGTAATTGAATAAATGTCGAGCTCTTTAATGTCATACTGTGCTCATGCTGACGAGGACTTTACCCACCAATTTACACCAAAGCAGTAACAGCGCGTAAGTGCAGCAGCAAGCACACGTGGGTAACACTTTCCATTTTAACCGGTCGGACAATTTACACCAGCAGTGTCATACGCGCGTTCAACAGCTGTTGTTACGCTACGCACCACTCAAAATAGGTTGGAGTTCTAATTTTTTAGTGTCAAAAGAGAGTCTCCAGGCTTTTTAGCAGAGGCAAGACAGTAAATAAACACGTGGTGTGGCATCAGGAGCTCAGGGAATGACTCGTGATGGACTACGGAAAGTTTAGAGCAGCCCAGGATAAATATAAAACACTTCATGACATCAGACAGTAACTTTACAAGAACAACTTCTGAAGGAAAAGGTACATGAAGCAGACGGTCAAAGTTAAATGGTGAGTAGCTTTATTAATGCGAGCGCCTCAGATACGGCTCGTTATCACTGCAAATCACTGTCTCTCTTGTTGTCAACTTTTGTTTTGTGATTTAAAACATAATTCATCCAGTCAACAATGAACACATAAGCAAAGTGAAAAGTTTAGTGTTTAAATGTGAGAATCCACAGAGGCTGGCGTCACAGGAGCAGCTCTGCTGCTTCTGGTGTAAACTGAATCTTTTAAAAGTCGTGCGTATGCAGCTCTGCCGATGTTACGTGTTGTTGACTCTCCTGGTGTAAATTCCGGGTTGAGCTTTTGTTTAGGAAAAAGCAGCGTGAGCCACAGTGCGTCTCTTTAGGTCTCCTCACATGTTCACAAGTTTTGACTTAAATCTGCACAAAGTCCAGTCTCTCTCTCCCTCTGTGCGTCTACCTCTGTGTGTGCGCCTGCCTGTGTGTGTGCGCCTGCCTGTGTGTGTGCGCCTGCCTGTGTGTGTGCGTCTACCTCTGTGTGTGCGCCTGCCTGTGTGTGTGCGCCTGCCTGTGTGTTTGCGTCTACCTCTGTGTGTGCGCCTGCCTGTGTGTGTGCGCCTGCCTGTGTGTGTGCGCCTGCCTGTGTGTGTGCGTCTACCTCTGTGTGTGCGCCTGCCTGTGTGTGTGCGTCTACCTCTGTTTGTGCGCCTGCCTGTGTGTGTGCGCCTGCCTGTGTGTGTGCGCCTGCCTGTGTGTGTGCGTCTACCTCTGTGTGTGCGCCTGCCTCTGTGTGTGCGTCTACCTCTGTGTGTGCGCCTGCCTGTGTGTGTGCGTCTACCTCTGTGTGTGCGCCTGCCTCTGTGTGTGCGCCTGCCTGTGTGTGTGCGCCTGCCTGTGTGTGTGCGTCTACCTGTGTGTGCATCTCCCTCTTTCTGATCCAGCTGCAGCTCCTCACATTTTCTTCTCTTTCTCTCCTCTGGTTCTTCTCATCTTTATAATCCAAGTAACAAAAGTAAACGGCTTTTTTCTCACTGTTTGAGTAAAACTTAAGACCTTTATTATTTAATTATTATTATTTATTAAACATGTTAATACATTGTTTTCAGCAAATTTAGTATTTTCAAACCCATAAAAGGTGACATGGTAGCACTTTTTCAATACTAAACACCTAATTAAAGTTAGTGGCCTCTGCAGTTTCCAGTAGTTGGTGACATCACATAAAACTGCCCTGATTACTGCAGGGGTGGAGTATGAAATGAGGATTCTTGTTTGAATCCACACATTGGACTTTAAGTGCAGAAGAACAGAAAACACTCCTAATACTACTAATTATCTCTATATTAGTACAAGCTGCAGGGTACCAGTGCTCCAGTGTGCAGCTGGTTTTACAGAGCACAAATCTCACAGTTAGAAATGTGATCCTCTCAGGCTTCTGTAGACAGACATACCCTCAGGAGGATCAGTCCTTTAATATTAATAATTCAAACAGTGAGAGAGAAGTGAAAAGAAGAGCAGATGAAGGTTATGAAAGCCAAGAGATATTCATATTTTTCAAGCACAAGGACTGGAGACTTGAGGGATGCGCCAAGCATGAATTTAACAAAAGACACTGTTCAAAATGGGAATCTTTCAAAGTCAATAGAGAACAGAGGCAGCCAAAATGAAAAGAAAATTATTAAATTTAATCTTAGATGGGACTGATGATGCAGAGGAGAGGAACAGATGGAGCAGAGGATGAGAGGGGTCAGAGGATGGAGAGGAGAGGAACAGATGGAGCGGAGGATGCAGAAGAGAGGGTCGGAAGAGCAGAGGATGAGGAGAGGGGTCGGAAGAGCAGAGGAGAGGGTCAGATGAAGCAGAGGATAAAACTGTGATAAACCTGCATCAGAACAGTCTCCGTTCCTGTGTCCAAAGCTTGTCTGTGGGAGATGTTAGTGCACTCACTTGTTTACACAGTGAGCCATTAGCATACGGCTAACACATATTTGCATGGGACAGCAGCTGGTGTGCATTAGCCTGCTCTCTGTACAAAATGTTTAATTTGCCTAAAATGTTTATTTATAATGTACTCAAGCACTAATGCCTCATGCACTCTCAGTCAAAGCAGGTTTGGAACTGCGATGAGAATTTGACCAAGTGGGTTCACAAGAAAACTCAGAAGTACTCGTCTGATTACCTCAAAACCACTCCAGATCACTCCAGACTTCTGTGGCGTCCAAGTAACTGCATCTGGCTCACATTTAGTATAAACCTAGTATTATTTCTGCTATTGTGGCCGTTGTTTAGAGCCATGTGGTGTGCAGACAGACAGTGTGCATGCTCAATGAGGTGAGAATGCAACAAAGCATTCAGATTCACAGTAAACAGGCGCCTCGAGAGCGTTTCAAACAGGTGGCCTGTGAGCGGCTCCTCTTGCAGCGTATTTAACTACATGTGAAAGGGGTGAATAATGTCCAGTGCATGTGAACAAGAACTAATTGCATTTAACTGAAAGATGGAGTAATCATGAGTCATACATGTGTAATTGCCAATGATATGGTTGGGTTTTTAATGGAGAGTTCCACAGCCAATCCTCTGTGAGTGGAAGTGTGTGGTGTGGAGCAGGTGTTAAATGTCTGCGTCCATGTCCATCAGTACTAAAAGCCTTTTCATTTTGTTTGTGAAAAGACTAAATAAAATCTAGTCAAACATCGAGAACAATCAATATGAAAAAAAATTTAAAAGATTTGTAAGTCAACATGCAATTCTAGTGCGCACTGAGCCCACCCCACAGAGTAACGTCAAAGGGGCCTAAGAAAGTTGGGTGCATAGAGCTGACCCCAGAGCATTAGTCGCGCAGGTATCACTTTCCATTTTAACCGGTCAAACTGTTTACACCAGCAGTGTCATACGTGTGTCCAACGGCCGTCATTACGCCAATCGCCGCTCAATTTAGGTTGGATTTTTCAGCGTCAACAGAGAGTCTCCAGGCTTTTTAACAGGGGCATGGCAGGAAATAAGCTCGTGGTGTCAAAACAAACTGCCAATGCGCTTTCAAAATACATTCTCTAAAACCACTACAGTCTCGTAAACACCGTGCGTCGCATCAGGAGCTCGGGGAATGACTCGTGATGGACTACGGAAAGTTTAGAGCAGCGGAGGATAAATATAAAACACTTGACGACATCAGACAGCAACTTTACAAGAACAACTTCTGAAGGAAAAGGCAAGTGGTGCAGAGAATCAAAGTTAAATGGTGAGTATCTTAATTAATGCGAGCGCTGCAGATATCGGCTCATTATCACTGCAAATCACTGTCTCTCTTGTCAAGTTTTGTTTTGTCGTTTAAAACAATTCATACAATCAACGATGAATACATAAGCAATGTGAAAAGTTTAGTGTTTAAATGTGAGAATCCACAGAGGCTGGCGTCACAGCTTCAATTGGCGTCAATTGAAGCTTTTAAAAGTACTCGCGTTTGCACCTCTGCGTATGTTACGTGTCCCCCTCCCCACCATAATACACATGGATATGAGGATATGATGTATGAACATGAGAACAGCATTAGAGCAGCTTAATATGATGTTACACACTGTACATGATCTCACTGTCATGTGATACTACTGCACTGGTAGTACCCGACATCACAGTACTGCACTCTGTCCATGTATTGACTAGTTGTGTTCCTGATTTACTGCGTTGATATAATAGACCCACTATTGTTTCAGGAAAAATAAAGTTCCTGGTAGCGCTGACACCACATTAACCCACAGGATGTACTGCTGTAATTTGAGATTTTCTTTTGGGCTGGATCCTTGTTGCGTATGAAGACAATTCCATTATCTGATGCCACTCCATACCCAAAAGCACAGGCTGTATACAGAAGTGGACTAAGGATCATGTAGAGTGGGTTAATACGAACGTTTTAAGACCAAAGTGACGAGGCTCACAGCAGCAGTTACAGAGGGCAGGGCCACAGTATTCCAGTGCAAAGTCAATAGAAGCTAGGGTCAGTAGGAGTCGGAAGAGCCTGCGTGCGAACTTCCATCCATCCATTTTCTTCCGCTTATCCGGGGCTGGGTCGCGGGGGCAACAGTCTAAGCAGGGACTCCCAAACTTCCTTCACCCCAGACACTTCCTCCAGCTCCTCCGGGGGGACCCCAAGGCATTCCCAGGCCAGCCGAGAGACATAGTCCCTCCAGCGTATCCTGGGTCTTCCCTGGGACCTCCTCCCAGTGGGACATGCCGAGGGAGGTGTCCAGGAGGCATCCGGAACAGATGCCCGAGCCACCTCAGCTGGCTCCTCTCAACGTGGAAGAGCAGCGGCTCTATTCTGAGCTCCTCTCGTGTGGCTGAGCTCCTCACCCGATCTCTAAGGGAGCGCCCAGCCACTCTGCGAAGGCAACTCATTTCGCCCGCTTGTATCTGCGATCTTGTCCTTTTGGTCATTACCCAAAGCTCATGACCATAGGTGAGGGCAGGAACGTAGATTGATGGTAAAAAAAAGAGCTTTGCCTTTCGGCTCAGCTCCTTCTTCACCACAACGGTCCAGTACAGCAACCACATCACTGCTGACGCTGCACCGATCCGCCTGTCAATCTCACGCTCCATCCTCCCCTCACTGTGAACAAGACCCCGAGATACTTGAACTCCTCCACTTGAGGCATGCGACCTTCAAATTTGGAATGTGTCGTCTAGTCTGTTAGCTATGTCCATTTATATATACAGTCTATGGCCCCATTGCATTTTCCATGGGAGAGTTAGTTTTAGCTTCCAAACATCTTATAGAAAACAGGAAAAACCAGTGACAGAACAGTGTGAGAAACACCAGAGCCTCGTTACAAAACATCACCACGTATAAGCACTTTGACGTAGTAGATTATTAATGATGTTAGCCTCGTCATTTTGGCCTTAAAATGTACGTATTAACCCACTCTACTTGATACTGGTGTTTTTATTTCGCTATTTTGTCCTTAAATAAATTCGCATTCCTAATATGGAGCTCCAAATTCGGTCCTGTAACTGCTAGCCTCAGTGAGCTTCATTTGAGTGGAGCTGAATGCTATGGGTGACATCACACTCACTTTGTCCACTAATTTATACAGTCTATGATCGCTATTGACTTTTTATCAAATTTCTATGTGCATAAATTGCAATAATTTGAATCTTGAATTATCATAAATGCTAATCATCACGTAATAAACATTTCTCGAGTCTATCGTTTTGCTCGACACCAAAAATATAGCAGACCACAGTTTGACATTTTAGTTTTATTTCATCATGCACCACAAACCCTGCATAGGCCACATGAGTCACAAACTGGAGCTGGAAGTGAGATCCCGTTACATGATTATCTTCTTGGAGATGAACAAGTTAAATGCTATACTACGGAACATTTTAGGCAAATCAATAACATCTCCATGGAGTCAAGCAGGTAGCAGAACCAGTAAAGTCACATACTGTAGAGCGCATTTATGTACAATACTTCAACTTTTGTACTTTTCACCCCTGATACATTATTATGCATTTTCCTGCGAGCTGAACAGTGAGTTGAGAATACAGTAGTGACATCACTGACAGCCCTGGTCCGTGAGTGAGGCGATAATGGGCTCATGATGTAACTCTGTGAAATACGCCTGTGGTCTGTCTCCTGTGCTTCTGCTGACACTGCTCCACTAATACTCCTCTCCTCTGTGCTACCAGTCCAGTGTACTTTGTGTAGTGTGTTTGTAGCTAAAAATGTGTGTAGAATCCCTCAGTCGTCCAGGTAGAATCCATAGCAAAAGGAGAAATTCAATTTGTCACATGAAACATGAAATCCCAGCTTATTTCAAACCCACAAACACTTTAAGACAGAAACTGGTTCACCCAAAGGACAAAACACCGAGCCACAAACAAAGCAATGTGGTCTACTCCGTTCAGTGTAGTGAAGACTGCAGGGGGCGCTACACTGAAGAAACAAAACAGCCACTTCACAAGAAGATGTACCAACACAGACGAGAGAGCCAGAGTGGACCTCAGTCTGCCGTACATCTCCACCTAAAAGCCACGGGCCACTCCTTTGAGGACAGCGAGGTCCAGATCCCGGCCAGAGAAAAGAACTGGTTTGAGAGGAGGAGTTAAAGAGGCTATTTTTGTCAAGAAAGAGAATCCTTCCTTGAACAGAAATGGAGGTCTCAGACATCATTTGTCTCCATCTATAACTCTATCCTCAAACCTAAATCAAAACAAACAGAGAAAACAATAGGGCAGGTCCAGGTCAGGCCCAGAGGTGTGAAAACACCATTATGACCCTGAATGGTTCTGCTAACAACACTCCACATATTTAATAGACCCACCTAACAAACAGAAACTGTAAACTGTAAGTGTGGTACTCTCAGAGTAATTTCAGTGTAGTTAGCTCCTCTCTTCAGGCAGATATAAAGCAGTGTCCACCAGCGTCTGACCAGAACTGAAGAAGCAGCTTGGATGAGCTGAGAAACGTATTCGACCAAATAAACTTTTGTCCAGTTGAGAGTTTAAACAGTCTCAGGGTAATCATGGGGTAATAATGGAACTTGAACTTAAACAGCCACATCAAATCAATAACATCTTTTTACCATCTAAAAACAGCAAAAATCAAAGATATACTATCTAAAGCAGACTTGGAGAGACTTATCCATCGTGTTTGTCTCCAGTAGGTTAGACTACTGTAACGGTCTGTTCACTGACATCGCCAAACGAGCTGTGGGACAGCTGCAGAACATCCAGAACGCTGCAGCTCAGGTCCTGACTCGAACCAGGAAGTACGAGCACATGCGTCTTGTGCTCAGGTCTCCCTGTGGCTCAGAGAATAGACTTTAAAGTGGCTCTGCTTGTTTAAAAGTCTCTCCATGCCTCGCACCAAAGTACATCTCTGACATGTTAGTGCCACATGAACCATCTGCACTCTGAGGAGCTCAGGGACCAGCCTCCAGAGTCAGGACTAAGCACGTGGAGTCAGCGTTTCAGATTCATGCAGCTAAAACCTGGAACAGTCTTCCTGAAGATAAGATAAGATAAGATAAGATAAGATAAGATATGCCTTTATTAGTCCCACATGTGAGACGGGCCTCTGCTCTGACTCCGTTTAAATTCAGGCTCAAAACAGTTCTGTTTAGCTGCAACTGACTGAAAGGTTTCATTCTGCACTCTCTTTTAATGTTCATCTTATGATGATTATGTTCTGATTTGTTTGTATTGTAATTTTAATGTTTTTCTTATTCTGTAAAGCACTGAATTACTTTGTGTACGAACTGTGCGATACAAATAAACTTGCCTTGCTCTAACACAGGTGTGTCACTGCATGTGCTGAAACTTTTGACTAAACTGCTTCTTTAGACGTTTGTGGAGATAAAGCTAAAAAATAATCTTGACAGTTAGCCTGGTCCGACCAGGTTTGTTTCCGGGCGCTTGTTACTGCAGCAACTCAGCGCCACCTCTCGTTAGTCGGTGTGGTTTGTAGTTGGTGGAACGGAACTGAGGATTTGACAAGCCTGGATTGGCCAAATAAGAGGCTTTGGCTTTAGCTCGCTTCATGGAATACCCCCTATGTCTGCTATCTGACCCAAAATATTATAAGTGCTGGAGGAGGAGGGTCAGTTCTTCTCTTCTTGGAGTTTGGCCTCTTGCCCCCGGCTGCCGCTTCTGCCCTCCACTGGTCAGGAAAAATAGGTCTTCTGAGTTTTCTTCCCACAAGCAGTAATACTTCTGCAGTTTTTTGTAACATTTATTTTGTAACATTTCCAAACCTGTTGAAAATGTATTAAAATTTCTCTTGTGAGCTTTAAGTCATGTTATAATGTTCCCTCCTCAAAATCCCTCCTCAGAATGCCTGTTTTTCTATGTATTTTAAAGTTATAAAGCCACTTGCAACTGAATAAATGTAAGTCAGAGCTGTTTAATGTCACACTGTGGGACATTCCAGAAAGAGCAATGACATATCCATAGAAACAAGCAGGTAACCAAAAAGTTACACAGTGCACCTTCCAGTTTTCTTGTTGGCTGAGGATTTTGTTTTACGCTGAACGAGCCTCAGTTCTTAGTTTAGTTTTGAAAAATAAATCGTTTTTTATAATCTTCCATCCCTGCTGTAAAGTGGTGAGCTGTTCTGCAGTGAATAAGGGCTGAGTGAAAAAGAGCTGACGCAGTTACACCGAGGTGAGTTAAACGGATGAAATCAAACCTGTGGATATGATGAGTTTGAGAGAGTGCTTTTTGAGTAGTCATGAAAAACAAAGCCAAAAACGCTAAGGAGGAGATCTGGAAATTAAAGTCAGAATTTCAGATGGAGGACACCAGTTTATCCACATACCCTGGACTTAAAGGGCCACTAAACACCAAAATCACTTTTTTCTACTGATTAGTTGTGTAAATAAGTCTAAAATTGAAGTGCACACCTGTCCTTGGCCTTATTTTGGCGTTTTAGTTCATATTTGTTAAAAATCTGACTTTTGGGTCAAAGCCGTGTCTGTTCCAGCCTCTTTAGGATCAACTACAGCCGAACATTTGAATTTTCAGGTTGGATAAACAGCCGCCAGTGAGTCAGATGCTGTTCTGAGGTTATTACGTGACAAGCTCAGCCCCTGGCGTCTACGGGCGGTACGTGAGGAGCCCCTCTCAGCACCGCCCCCACCTGGCACCGCTGGGCACTGCGACGTCCCGCCGTGTCTGGAGAAAAAGGAAACGGCGTGATCCGAGCACAAATGTCCGCTCAAAAGTCAAGTTCAAAGTCTAGAGTGCACCGATCTTATATATTGGATTGTTGTGGATGTCGGTCGGCTGTCAATCATCGCTCCAGAGCCCACCCAACCCGCCGGGCACCACCCACTCTGGAGGATTTACTCTTACTCTTTTACTCGCTCTTTAAACTACATTAAACACTTATTGTGCTTGTGTCTGCTGTATAGTTATAGTCTATATAGTGGTGGAAGGTAATGAAATACTAAAGTAAAAGTACAATTCTTAAGTACAAATTTTAGGTATCTGTAGTTTACTTAAGTCAGTTTTACAGTGGATACTTTTAATTTTGACTTCACTACATTTGAGAGCAGGTATCTGTAATTTCTACTCTATTATATTTTAGATCTGGACTGAAAAGTAAAAAGTACTCCCAACACAAATACACAAAAGCAGCTAGAAAAGGAAAACTTAAAATCAGCTTAAATCTTTTTCAAAATTGATACGTTTCATCCTTTAATTGTTCAAAAAATCTCTGCAAAATACGTTTACTTTTTACTCTTAAAGTCCATTTTTAAACAGGTATTTTAATATATTTTTACTTTTATTTGACTAACTTTTGTATCTTTGTACCTTTTTAGGTGTTTTTGAGCTATAAAAAAAAAAAAAAAACATCTCTCCTGGATTGATTTCCTGATAAATGGTTCATATTTATCAGAAAGCAACTCGTAATCCATAATTTTACTAAGTGGCAGTTCGTGGAAAAGAGGTTGAAAAGGAAAAATACAAAATAACAGGAAGTAATTCTAAAATGCCTCTGCCATCAACACCCAAAAGCACCGATTTAAAAAAAATAAAGGTTTTGTCATTTATTTTATGACTCTAATCACGGCTATTTTGTAATTTAGACAAGTTGTGTTTCGTACTTGAAGAACACACTTCAGTTTCATGTTGTTTTGTTGCATGTTGAAATGACAAATACAGAAATGTGAAGTGCATTACATGTGAGTGAAATCACCTTGTGCAGCTCAGTGAGACAGATGTTAAATGCCAAAAGCTCCCAAAATATTAGTACACTCCAGTATATTTGTCAACAGCGACACAGTGACACAGCTGATAGTGACAGTGTTCCACTCAAAAAGAAACAACTGTGTCCTGTCAGTCGCCTCACAGGAGAAAGCCGAGCGTGACACTGTGTGCAGCTTCACACACCGCCATAAACCCATGAGAGAAGTATACGGAGGAGTATATAGATGAATATATAGATACATATACAGATGAGAATATAGAGAAGTATACGGAGGAGTATATAGATGAATATATAGATACATATACAGATGAGAATATAGAGAAGTATACGGAGGAGTATATAGATGAGTATACAGATACGTATACAGATGAGTACATAGATAAGTATATAGATGAGTGAGTATATAGATAAGTATACAGATGAGTATATAGATGTGTACATAGACGTGTATATAGATGAGAATATAGATAAGTATACAGATAAATATATAGATAAGTATACAATTGAGTACATAGATAAGTATACAGATGCGTATATAGTTAAGTATACAGATAAACATATAGATGAGTATAAAGATAAGTATACAGATGAGTACATAGATGAGTATACAGATGAGTACATAGATGAGTACATAGACGAGTATATAGATGAGTACATAGCTAAGTATACAGATGAGTATATAGATAAGTATACAGATAAGTATACAGATTAGTACATAGATGAGTATATAGATAAATATACAGGTGAGTATATAGATAAGTATAGTATCCTCTCAAGGACAAATAAAGTGACTGAGTGATTGATTATTCTGAGCAGGCTTGCATCTCCACAAACCTGACTCTTATTTGTCCTGCTTTCTTCCATAAAAACGTTGTTCATTTGGCCATCATCTTCCACGGTAAAGCATAAAACGGATCTGTCTCCCTGGAGAATGTTCTGAAGCCTGGTTTAAGACAGTCATTTAGAATGCATGCATTCAGCAGAGGAATATGTGAAAAAATATGTGTAATATTTGGTGTAGATGGTCCACTACCTGCTTGTCTCCCTGGAAATGGTATTCATTTGTCTGAAATGTTACACAGTATGGCATTAAACTTACCTATCTATCACTTTTTTCAATTATGCGTGTTTTTATTGCTCAAAGACGTGCATACCTACAGTCAGCCGGCCATCCTTTGCGCAGATCTGACCTGTATCTTGGTCTGGAAAGGTGGCATCTCCTGCTTGTTTCCATGGAGATAAACTTTAATACCATACTGTGAAACATTCCAAGCAAAGCAAATTCGTTACATCATCATGGAGAGGTTCTACTTTTGCCGTTATTGTCCGTAAAGATGGTAACACGAGCCGTCTCTTCCAGAACCTCCTTGAACATGGGATAAACTCGCAAGCCCAATCACGCAGTCTTCTTTTGCAGAAGAAAAGACGTGCTGAGTTTTCCTCCTCAGCCTCTTCTGGAATACTGGATCTATCCTCAGAGGAGAGCGACGCCTCGTGTACACAAAGTCCCTGTGGTGAGTGCCTTAGTTCTGTTATCTTTTGAACCCTGCTGTTCCAAACCTCAGGAATCCTACATATCTTACATTTTTAGGGCATTGCTCATTTCAGACTGACTTAAAGCGGTAGTTAAGCTCCCCTCAGAGCTTTCTCCTCAAACAGTGTCAGACTAATCATTTGAAAACCCCTTCACGTTGGCACAAAGGGTGGAAGTGACAAAAGAAAGAGAATCACGGGGCAGTGCCAAGTGTTACTGTGAAAGCTTTGATAAGGTAAGAACACATGGCAAATGTATGACTGAAATAGGTTACATAGGCTATGGGATTAGTTTTACCTGGGGTCCCATGGTAAATTGTAATAATTACGGACGTCATCTGTGTTTTTATCCTATGCGAATGGTCCATGTGTAAAAATGTCTGTAAAAATTCCCCCAAATTTGACCTCTAATCCTGCAAACTCAGAGCTCCTCGGTTGATTCGAGTCCTGTGTAAACGCTCAAGTCTGTAAAGTGGTTTGCTTTTCGTCTGTGCAGTGAAACTAATGGTGATTGAAAACGTCTCTACGGCTCATTTTAGGTCCAAATAATAAACGAACAAAATACTAAATTGTTGAACTAAATCAACAATATTTATTCTCCACTGACTATACTTTAATCCAAGTACTGTATTTTTCTATAATTAAAAAAACACATTGGTAAATCACAGACACTGGGGACGAGGTGGGATAAGTGTCTTCCCCAAGGACACAACAACAGCATTCATCTGCGGGAGCTGGAATCGCACCACCAACTTGTGGTTCAATGGATCTGACGCTCTACCAATGACGTTTACATCGAGAACGGGATTTGAAGCACCAACTTTTGGATCAGTGGACAAACGCTGTACCAACTGAGCTTCTGCCGCCTAAATAAATAAATCAAACTGCGGTAAAGACGTGACCTGGGCATACAATCCCGTTGTCATGGCAATTGAAGACCAGCCTCTGTGGAGAAGTTTGGGTGCTTTTGGTGCAAAGGTTGTAAAGTTTGGATGGACTTTATCAGTGTGAACGAATAAAAACCAAGAGATTGTGGCTGCTTCATAAGAAATCAGATCATGGCGAAGTCATTGTGATCAACGGAGTTTGACGCTACAGGTGCAGGTGCATTCCTTTAAAAACGAACTGAAAATAAAAGCAACATTGGCGATATGATAGATAAAAACATAAAACAAGACAAGAACCTTTTAATCAGTCCGCCATTTCTTGAATAAAGTCCGTAAAACAGGTTGTTTACTGACATTGCTTGTCTCTCGCAAATGTACACAAAAAACACAGACGTCGCAGGGTCATTTAAATTTCACAGACGTCCTGAGATAAAACTAATCCCGTGCGAATAGGACTTAAGCTGTTATGGTTTATGTCTTTTCCAAGGGCATGGCAAGAAACTGAAATCCCAGGAACCAATGCCCCAGCACGGATATGGTATCAAACGAAATATCAACCCCCTTATTCCTGTGGGTACGGCGTAGAGCCAAAACAATGTACTAGTGACAGGACTTTCGGCTCTTTTATGGGATCCGTTCATTTCAAAGAGCCGTTTTTTCTATATTTATTTATATGACAGAAGCCGATAAGAGAATTCATTTTATCTACAAACTGATCACAGAGAGAAATGACCAAGGCCAAGATTTATTTAAAACGGTTCACAGTGAGAGTGTTTTTGTCCTTAGAAATGATGCGAAACTGAAATAAAAAGTTGCACTACAATAATGATAATTAAAAAACAATTATTACAGTGCCAGATTTTTTTTTCCTGTGCACAAAGCTCTCAGTCACGTTGCCTGTTCTGCTTCTGTGCTGATTCTTGTGTTGGTTCAGGGTTAATCAATAAATCAATGAAATCAATTCCAATGCATACAAATTAGGAAAAAATTGAGAAAAGGACCAACCGTTCACATTAAGGAACTGTACCAAAGAGCTGACTCATTCATGAACGTCACATCACTACACTGTACCCTGCCACTCAGACCACAGGGGAGTATGGGCTCTATTCATGCTTACGTCAAAAAAAAAAAAGTAAAACGTTTGGAAACATGCGGATGATGGCTTTCTTTGGGCTCTGCTGATGATAGGAAAACTGGGAAAATGGCCTGGTTTTCTTCATCTAGATGTCATTATCATCTCTTTTCCTTTTATAAATTGCCTATTAATTTGTGTATTATAATTTATCTACCTTAAAAAAAAGATGTCACTGACAGATCAACAGTTACAACCAGCTGTCGGTAAGTGGCATCGAAGACTTGATTAGAGTCTCGTCGCCCATCGAAAGCTTTGGCAGGTTGTGAAGACGCTGCTCCTGAATCCACGGTTTTATCACATTCCCAGTGTCGTAACTACACCGGAAGTCGTCATCCGCATGTTTCCAAACGTCTTTTGGTAAGAGTGAATGAACGTTATATGACGGCAGGAATGCTCAGAGTTTGATTTACGGACTTAAAAACAGAATAGGAGACATTAACGCACTTCTACGTCTTTCGCCGTAAATCTGGGAATTTTAAAATCATGTTTTTATGGGGCTTAGAAGAACAGACTAACTAAAAAACAGTTCAATCAAACAAGCATAAATGAAGCAAAGTACAACTTCAGGTGTGTGTCTGAGGAAGGGACAATGTCATACCAGGGAAAAAGTTGAGAAAAGTTGAGAAAAGTCCACTTTGCACAATATGTACTTTAACTTTCAGTTTGATTTAAACATATTACTTACTGTCAGTTTTAACACTTGTATTTGGCCGCCTCTTTAACATTAATTGGACAGAACCAGGCTGTGTGCGCAGGTAAGCTAACACTCCTTCAGTCCTGGAAATGTCTACAGACTGATTTTTGTATTTATATTCTAAGTCCATGTTGTGTTTCGGCCCATTTATTCAACTCTTTACCAGAGGATGTCACCGTGGTTGAGTGTAGCTGTACCTTTTTGAACATTTGACAAAAGTCTGAAAAATATTTGCAGATTTGCCGACTGAAAAGTGTCATTCAATGTCCACATTATGCAAATGAATTCTGGATTAATGAGGCTTTAACAGGACGGAGCTGTTCCACGGTGTTTGTACAGTGCTCTGTCACTCACTGCGGTTTGAATGAGAGAAGGCTTTACTGTGTAATTGAAGGATTTTTATGAGCGACTCAAATGGAAGTGTGGTGATTGGAGAAACTTTACTGACAGAAAATACAAGACTTTTAGAGTTTTCAAGTGAAATCATTAAATTTAGTAAAATATTTTTTTTACAAGCAGTTTTGTGTGGTGTTTTTGTAAGGAGTTTGCATGCTCTTCCTGTGTCTGGGTGGGTATTTTATGTTACAAAAAGATGTTGTTGTATGTTGTGAGGGTACAATATTGTGGATGAAGACCTAGTGTGGTTGTGTGTAGCTGCAAGTCCATGACACCTGTGGATCATTGTGTTAAAATTTAATCGCAATATTCATCTAAAAAAGAAAACAAGTGCGTTGACTTCTGCGTTAGAAAACTGTGATGTCCAATGGAGCTGACGTCGCCGCAAATGTCACCACAACAAAGCGCCGCACACAAGAGCAGAGCGTTTTTATCATTTGTACCAAAATGAGACTACGCGACGCTTCAGAATCCTACGTGTGTCACCGATTAAGAAAATAAAACTGAAGAATTAAACAAGTATGTGACAGTGGGCGGAGAAAACGGGGGCAGATCAAAACAATGACGTCTGGAATACAGGAGAATAAAGATGACTCAAACACGCATGAATCACTCTAAAAGAACTTCAGAAGGGTCAATAAGAAAAGAACAATTATCACTTTAGCTACTGTTTAACCGTCTAACATGATTAAAAGTCCATTTTGGAGAAGAGGTCCGCTTTTAATTTGTTTATTTACACTGGTGTTTTTAATTGTTACAAGACAGATCTGCAGTATTTCATTTTTACTTTGAGAACAGTATTACATTTATTTTTTATTCAGTTTCTTGTGCATGTTTGTACTGAAAATAACCTCTCTTTGGGGATGAATAAGTAGATGATCCAGTGTCCCTCGTTCTCTAAAATGCACTGATGTCCTCCTCCAGCCGGGCACGTCTGATCTGAACTGTGCTTTTCTCACTCTGAACTTTAACTAAATTCCACATGGCCTGACCCACACATGACCCCAAAGACGATTATTGCTGCACTAATGACATAAGATCTAATAATAAGATCCAAGAGAAAGAAAATAAAGAAATGACTCAAAGTATTTCTCTGTCTCCTCATGTCCTCTCTGTGTCCTCATGTCTCTTTATATCCCCTCTGTCTCCTCATGTCTCTTAATGTTCCTATCACTGTCCCCCTGTGTCCTGATGTCTCTGTCTCCTCATGTCCCTTTACATCCCTCTCTCTGTCCCCTCTGTCTCATGTCTCTTTATATCCCCGCTGTATACTCATGTCTCTTTATGTCTCTCTCTCTCTGCCTCCTCTGTGTCATCATGTCCCCTCTGTCTCCTCATGTCTCTTTATGTCCCTCTCGCTTTCTCTGCATGTCTTTTTATGTCCCTCTCTCTGCCCCCTATTGCCTCTTTATGTCCCTGTCTCTGTCCCCTCTGTGTTCTCATGTGCCCTCTGTCTCCTCATGTCCCTTTACATCTCTCTCTGTCTCTTTATGTCCCTCTCTCTATCCCCTCTGTCTCCTCATGTCTCTTTATGCCCCTCTCTCTGTCCCTCTTTATGTCTCCTCTGTCTCATGTCTCTTTATATCCCCTCTGTCTTCTCGTGTCTCTTAATGTTCTTATCACTACCCCTCTGTGTCCTCATGTCCCCTCTGTCTCCTCATGTCTCTTTATGTCCCTCTCTCTGTCCCCTCTGTCTCCTCATGTCTCTTTATGTCCCTCTCTCTGACCCCTCTGTCTCCTCATGTCTCTTTATGCCCCTCTCTCTGACCCCTCTGTCTCCTCATGTCCCTTTACGTCTCTCTCTCTGTCTCCTCTTGTCTCTTTATGTCCCCCCTGTGTCCTAGCTCCTCACCAGGATGAATAGAAGTAGAATTTTAACAGTGCAGAACACATCAGCGTGTGTCCATTACGCGCCGAGGCCCCGGGGCCCGGCTAAATCAGAACAAATAGAGCCCCGGCCGTAATCACCGCCACATTAGAAACCTGGCGCCGTTAGCTACAGCGCTGTTAGCTCCTTTAGTGTTTGTGTCGTTAGCGTCGTTAGCGCTGAGTGATAGTGAGAAAGGAAACAGGGGAGGCCAGGGCAGAATAAATTGACTGAGGTGATTGAGACATAGTAAGATTATGCCAAGCGTGTGCCCAGGCCCCAGTGCATTGTGGGATGTGTAGTCTTCGCCACACTTGCCCCATAAGCTCATTCCTTTCACTTTGGCGCTCTTCTGGGCTCAAGGCAAAATGATCCATCTGAATTTCCACGCGTCGCCAAAAGGGGTCGATCAGAATTTGCACACGTCGCCGAAAAGGTCCCGTCAGCAGGGTTACCGCAGGATAGTGCGGCTGTATTATCCACTCAGCAATGGAAGGGAAATCAGAAAGCATAGGTCCTTTCACATCAAGTCTCAAGGCTCAAACTATAAATAAGCCTGGTCCGCACTCTCGAGATTCTCAAGTCCGTCTGGTTCCTTAGCCACTTGTAGGACTCCTAGTAGACAAAGTTTCTTGTACAGATTACAGGATTTTGAGTCTTAAAACAGACCTATTCTGTGAAATCATCTTTTTAGAACTTTTAACCATGTTTTATTGTTGTTACTTGCCCAAAGTTGCATTTAGGGTGATTTGCAATCTTTAATCGCTCATTTTTAAGACGCCATATCGTTGATCAGTCCCTGTTTTCACTGCCACTGCTACACGCTCACTTCTCTGTACTTACTTCGTTCTTTAATTTTATTTTCTTAAAGGTTCTATATTGCAAAATTGACTCCTGTGAGCTTTTAGTTATGTTAGACTGCTGTTACCTCCTCAAAAACAGACCTGGAGTTGTGTTTTGTTTTCTTTATTATTAGTCTGTCTACATCTCCAAAGCTCAAAATGCTCTGTTCCACCTTGTGATGTCATGTAGTGGTGGTTTTCAAGCTACCTTTTATCTCAAGTTCAGTAGAGATTGGCAGTTCCAGAGCTGTGGCTGTCCTAACGATTCTAGTGAAGGAGTATGGCGTTTAAGAACACAGTGGAGCACTTCCTGTACGTGACATCACAAGGTGGAACAGAGTGTTTTCTGCTAAACATGTGTGAATGAAATGAAACACAACTTGTCTAAATTACAAAATAGCCGTGATTAGAGTAATAAAATAAAAGATAAAACTTTTATTTTGTTAAATCGATGCTTTTGGGTGTTGATGGCAGAGGCGTTTTAGAACTACTTCCTGTATTTTTGTACTTTCCTTTTCAACCTTTTTTCGTCAAACTTCCACTTAATAAAACTGTGATAAATATTTACCACAGGTACTTTTCCAACAAATCAAATAAAAAATCTGAAAACCTGTCATATGCACTCAAATCGAACCAGAGATACAGAAATTATAATGTTCTGGACCACTTCTATTCGCAGAAACAAGACACCACACTTGGCATTGGATGGAACGATAAGCAGAAAATGTGAAATTGCTTTGAGCTTTGAATTCTCTCAAAAGTGGAGCCTCTCGTCACAAAAAGGACACAGGGATGAGACTGGCCATTACTGTGAAAGAGAGACTTGGCGTAACTGCGGTATTTGAGAACAGGTTGGTGTTGTCGGCAGTAGTTTTATTCTACTGTTTAACTGTATGGACAAAACCCAACTGCACCCCAACATTTTGGTCTGTTTGGTCATTTATAGGGAAGTTCTTCACGTATTACATTGCAGTTTATTTTATTTTGGTTTTGGTACCTTTGTTAACCCAAATGTGTGTACTTGCAAACCCCCAAAATTGAAGAGAAGTAGAGGAAAATTGCCAAGAATTTCCATGAGAAGTGGAGGTGTCCTAGCTGTATTGGGGCTATTGATGGGAAACATAAGTGTACAACTCCAGGACACAGTGGGAGCAAGTAGTGTTGTTTTCAAGATCGCACTAATCGAGACCACAGGGTCCCGAGACCAAATCAAGACCACCTTTGTCATTTTCTACATTTATTTGTATTTTACAGTTATTTTGGCACATATATATCAATGTTTTTATAAATCTATCGCCATTTTATCTGATTAATGTTAATTTAGGCTTAAAATAAGATAAGCAGACTGTACTGCACTTAAACACTCTGCACCCCTTTTTTGGACCCTCCCCCACAGTTTGAGAACCCCTTCTTTAACTCAGTTTCCACCTGCATTTTACAGAAAACTGCTTCAAAGTGAATAAGTGGGTAGGATTTTTAAACCCGTTTTTTCAAGTTCCTAACTGGAGTTACATTATCTTACTGTTTTTTCAGTGGTTTATTTACCAGCCTCTGCACATTTATGTCATGACAAACAGATGTATTTGTGTATTTTATTAGGCGAGTGTCAGACCTTGAGTCTGTGACAAGACCGAGTCCAAGCTCCTTCAAGACCGAGTCCAAATGTGCTAGAGTCCAAGACGAGACCAAGACTGGTCTCGAGACTGGCGAGGAGCCAGTATCGAAGCAAGTATCGAAAATAGACAGACAAAGTCAAAATAAAATATAGAAACACAGTAATACAAATATATTTCAGTTATATACAAGAAGTCGTAAGGAAAAACAGTGCGAAGATGATATAATGATTGAAAGAACATAGGATTATCTACACACATACTGTACAAAGCCAGATTCTCCTTTCAGATGGCGGGTGTGGGTGTTTGTTCAGGGCAGGGCCTCAGATGCTTTTCCTCTTTTACTGCAGTCACTTTTTACATGATGCCCTCTTCAGGCTGGCTGGTGAAGACACATAACCCCTATGCAGCTTTAATGAATTTCAATTTCACATGCAACAAATGGATTATGAGCATTGAATTTTCAACTCTAGACCTTCACATGCTCGAGAGGTGGTTGAGAACGCTTTTGGAATTCTACTGAAAACCAAAATTCTGTGTGCTTTAATTTAAGGATGATAAAGATGACCCGGGCCTGTGTATGGCTTCACGATGACTTAACGCATAATAAGGACCCTACCTTCACCCAGTAACCTCCTCTGTTTTGAGTGTGAAATCCCTGCTGCCACTTGGCCTGGACTTCAACTACACTGCTCGAATATGGACAGGGCAAAAAAACAAAAGGATGCCACCTCTTTAAATGGAAATAAAATGTTCAGCCTCCAGAGGACTTAGATACATATAGACACCCTGAAAATCAAAGTTAAATAATGATGTGGCAGGCTAGTCCACTTTGACAAGATTTAATTTCTGCAACTCAAAATGCTTCAGTATATTGTATGGCCCCCACGTGCTTGTTTGCATGTTTGAAAACATCATGCCATGCTCCTAATGAGACGACGGATGGTGTCTTGTGGGATGTCCTCCCAGATCTGTGTAAGAGCATCACTGAACTCCTGTAGAGTCTGAGGAGCAACTTGGCGGCATCTGATGGACCCAAACATAACGTTCCAGAGGTGTTCGGGTTTAAGTCAGGTGATCATGGAGGCCATTCATTGTATTAAACCCTTTCTGCCTGCAGACTCTGGCCACATGAGGCCGGACATTGTCGTGCATCAGGAGGAACCCAGGACCTACTGCACCGGTGTAGGTCTGTAGGGTTAAGGATTGACCTCATACTCCCAGTAGTGATAATCACTGTAGCCAAAGCAGCACAAGTGGAAAACCAGCAAAAAAGACCAAGAGGGAGAATCTTGAAATGACCTCCACATGCAAAACCAGTCCTGTTTTTAGGGTTTGTCTCATTGTTGTCGCTCTAGTGCACCTGTTGTTCATTTCCATTAAAAGGTGGCATCCTTTTGTTCCTAAGACATTGCCCTGTCCATATTTGTACACATATCCAACATATTTTTTTCACATTGAGATCCGATGTGTTTTCATAGTGTTTCTTTAGTTTAATGTACTTACAATACTGTGTCTGTGGTGATGCTGTGACAAATAAAAGTTTACAATCTGGGACAAATTAAGTACCGTCATGTTTGTTGCCAAGATCATTGCACTCACCCGCTGAATTCAATGCTTTTGTAATCGCTGCTTAAGTCTATTTTGATTGCGGTAGGTCTTGCATGAAATAATAAAACGCATGCTCTAAACAACTGCCATGAAATACACCAACAACCGTGAACCATTTCGTGATCACCACCTTGACGTCTGCTTCATCTTTTTATCGGTTGTCATGCATCGTCTGATCTAATTAAATGATTTGACTGGCTGCTGTCAGAGTTGTGCTGTGACAACTCAGAGGCATGTTTCATCTTGGGATTTAGGTCACTGCATTCAGGTGATCTCGGAAACTTGGGAGACGGCGACGTGATCTTCTGACTTCCTAAAACCAGGGCGTTCATGAGAGCAGAGATGAAACGCACATGTAACGATGACAATAACAGACATTTGCATAACTTGATTCTCTTTGCTGATTTATTGGAAAGTTGTGTAGTTGTTGTTGGGATGTGCTGTTTCTTCTAGGCATATTGCGGCTAAAGTAATTACTTAAGACATTTTTGCAAAGTTGTATTGCTGAGTACTTTATTAATTAGAATATCCAGTTGAATTTTGGCCAGTGTAAAATAAAACAAAATCCCTCTCAGATTGTCATGATGCTGTCCTCTAATACCTAACGGTTTTCTGTGACGTTTCAGCGACGTTAACTTGACAGAGTTCAACGCTTCCGTACAAGTTCCCAAGTTGACATTCCAAACCAAGTTGCGTTCATTCCTGTTTTTCCGAGTTAGAGGTCAGATCTTCCGAGTTTCCAAGATCACATGAGTGCAGAAATAGTGGCTTGAGCCATCAAAGAGTTGGAACATGTTCATAGTGGTACCGCATACACAAGGACTGCCGAAACTCAAACCACACCTTCCCAGGGAAAGGTCTTAGTCTTAGCCTAACTCAGACAAATTATCCTGTAGTGTGTTGAGGGCTCTAAAGTGGGACTAAACACACAAACTCCACCCATGATCACATTTCAAATAGAACTCCTAAACTGGGCAGTACCTGGAGGACTAAAGGGGAGAGTGAGGGTGGAGGAGGTCTGGATGTATAAGGAACAGCAGGATTGGTCTAACAGGTATCCACACTTCAAACTCCTCCCCTGCAGCCAGGTGTTTGTACCAGAAACACTTGGTAGTAATCAGGGAAGTCATGTGTGATGTCACCAAGTGCTTGAAATTGCAGAGGCCACTGAAGGCAGCACAAACGTACCTAGCAGCAAATTTGCCTAGTTATTTGGTATTAAAACACCAAATAAACAGTGGATTTAATGTTATTTCTTCTCAGTATTCATCTCAAACATAATAATAATAGAACAGAGTGCACCAGAGATTGGTGACAAACGCAAAAGAATCACTCAAACCCCAGGAGAATGAACCACACACCAATATCACCTATGTATTTCACTTCACACTCTGGAAACTGCAGTACTAAAAATACTGCTGTGAGCACAGTGTTGTGAAGCCTGTGTCCTAGCCCATGTGTCCTAGCTCCTGTGTCCTAGCACCTATGTCCTAGCCCATGTGTCCTAGCTCCTGTGTCCTAGCACCTATGTCCTAGCCCATGTGTCCTAGCACCTATGTCCTAGCCTTTGTGTCCTAGCTCCTGTGTCCTAGCACCTGTGTCCTAGCTCCTACACTCTAGCTCCTGTGTTCCTAGTTCCTATGGCCTAGCTCCTGTGTCTTAGCTCATGTGTCCTAGCTCCTACATTTTAGCTCCTCAGCAGCCTCCTCACTCCTCCTCCCTCTGTCCTCACATACACCTGAACATAACAGGGTGTTCTCTTTCCTCTTCTGCTCTTTGGGGAGTTTCCTACATCACCCACAATCCTCTCTGCCGGGAGAACAGGGGACCAGGGGAAAACAGGTACTTTGATACAGTCTTCAGACACCGGTGTGGGAGAGAGGAGAGCGTGGGGAGAGAGACAGGGGAACTTGGATTATAAAAGACATTTCACTATATGAAGAGAAGTGTTCTAAATATGTGATAAAGAAGACGTACTGTGCTTGTGTCTGCTGTAGTTATAATCTGTGACACCCATGGATCGTTATGTTACCGTTTGGACATTTTAAATCACTGTAATGGTCTAAAATCACTTAATTTCCACTTGGCCATCACAACAGTGTAGCGCTGCCGGACCATAGCAGTGACACCTTAGCTCCTGTGTCCTAGTGCCTGTGTTCTAGCTTCTGTGTCCTAGCTCCTCTGTTCTAGCTCCTTTATTCCTAGCTACTGTGTCCTAGCTCCTGTTTCTTACCTCCTGTGTCCTAGCTCCTGTTTCTTACCTCCTGTGTCCTAGCTCCTGTTTCTTACCTCCTGTGTCCTAGCTCCTGTGTTCTAGCACATGTGTCCTAGTTCCTGTCTTCTAGCTCCTGTGTCTTCCCTTCTGTGTTCTAGCTCCTATGTCCCTAGTTCCTGTGACCTAGCTCCTGTGTCTTAGCTCCTGTGTCTTAGCTCCTGTGTCCCTAGTTCCTTTGTCCTAGCTCCTGTGTTCTAGCTCCTGTGTCCTAGCTCCTGTGTCCTAGCTCCTCTGTCCCTCCTATGTTTCTGTAATTAGCACTAAAGTATGTTGCCGTATCCTATGTGTATCATCCATTAAGAAAAAAAAAAACAAAACAGAGCAGTGGGTGTGTATGGAAGGATGGGGGAAATCTTGTATTTTCAGAGCAATGACGTCTTGAATGCAGGAGAATAAAGGTGACTCATAGATGCACAAAACGCTCCAAATTCAACTTCAGGAGGTAAATGAGAAAGAAACAGTTATAACATGGTCAAAAGCTCTGAAAAATGAACAGTGTTTGGTGCTTTTGAATCTGCACTAGTTTTCAGTCCTCTCTTTAACATTTGTGGACTATAAAAGTTTGCAGCAGATGTCATCAACATTCCCTGGGGGTATGATGCTAACTGAGGGCACTACTCTCTCTGAAGCTACTTACTTTTATCTGAGCTTTATTTTTAACACGATCTGACCATAAAGAGCTGATTTATGAAACCTAAACAAGAGTTTTGGGACAATCTTGAAACTTATTTGTTTATTGTGTTTGCTAATGTGTGCATTTGTGTCACCATGGTAACTACTAAACGTTCCACCATAGAGATACATGCAGAACATCCCCAGCATGATGTCACTGCAAAGTAATATTAGGACCCATCATTCTAAAACATGAACACAACCTATTCATATATATATTTTTTTCTTTTGCCCATTCTAAAGTTACCATATTTAGTTGAATAATATAATATTTTGTTGAATTGTTATTTACTATGGCAACAATGCAAGATTTTCATCACTCTGCAACCCACGGCTGAGCTCAGAGCTGTTTCAGGCCTCCCCCGCGTGGGGTCTACGTCATCCACGTGTTTGTGAGTCAGCACATATGTTCCTGAAAACCAAGTGAGTCAGGGTCTTTCTATTTCAGTGTGATCCTCACAGAACAAGACCTACAAATACAACCACCTAACACAGACATGTCTTCTTTGTACTGAAATTGTCCTGGAATTTTGGATGGAATTTTGATAGAGGGATCCTGTTTTAGAACCCATCTCTACTTGTTTTTTGTACTTTTCAACTGCTACTTGAAGTCACATTACATAACATTTTAACCAAAAAAGGTTGGTTGGGTTTATTGCACTGAAAAACTTACTGTCCTTACTCTGAGCGGGCTTGCATCTCCACAAACCTGACTCTTTTTTGGCCTGGAAGGGGAGCCTCCTCGTTCTTGTTTCTATGGACCACGTTATTCCTTCCACAGTATGGAATAAAGATGATCTATCTCCATGGAGAATGTTCCCAAGTGTGGTTTTAACTTTCTATTTCCATGGAATCCTGCAGGTGAGAATGTTCCAAACTGTATCTTTAACTATTGTAAAACTATAATAAGTATTGACCACAGGTACTACCGTCAGAATTAGAAAAAACATACAAACTTGTCATATGCAAAGAAGTATAAAAGAAGTATAAAGTATTCTGGAACCTTCAAGTCAATAACTGTAAGATTGAAGCAGCTCTTGAGACGTCCAGGAACAAGACGTTATCACGAAATCGAATCTGGACTTTGCCTTCTGATTGCGAGAGAGCGCCACCTGGGGCTGACCCCTGGTATCCCCCCTCTGCATCTGGTGGAGCCACAGTCAAGGACACAAAGCCCTGAAGAAGCTGCTTGAAACATTGGCTGCGAAAGTTTATTAAGTCCAGTTGTTCTGATTAAATTTCGTGATTATAATTGTAAGAGTAACTGTCAGGATTTATGATTTGAAGTTCATGTAATTGAAAAGATGAAAGATAAAAAGATAAAAAAAGAAAAAAATGTAATATTTTCAAAGAATATACCACACAAATGAAAATCCACTTCATGTACAATTGTATTAAAAGATTAAAAGGCCTGGAACAAACTTTTCCAATACTTTACAAAGATGTGAGTCTGAATAACACCAAAGAGATATAATTGTAGTAGAATATTCATTTTTAATCCATGTATTTTGTGCAAAACTGCTAATAACCCATTTGTAATCCTCCATGACAGAAGCCTCTAAACTTGGTCTTAAGTCTTCTTCAGGTGTCACTGTTAAACCCTTTTGTGCTGGAACAAAAGGGCTCCAGATCCCAGAGGAGCGAAGGGAAAGGCCAGAGGAAGACAGGGGAGAGGCGGCGAAAAGAGAAGAGCAGAGCAGTGGGCCAGAGCCAGACGGGAAAGAAAAGGAGAGGAGAGAGGTGCAGGAGGAGAGGTACAGACCAAGTCCCCGGAGAGCCACTGTTCTTTTCACCTGCTCCAGTCTGAACAGGTTTGACACTCTTTGTACACACATGCACAAACACACACACACACACACACACACATTTATACACTCACACAGCCTTTAAAGGAACCGTATGCAGCCCTCTTACAGTTTTAAAGGCCCTATATTACACAAAATTGTCTCTTCTGAGCTTTAAGCCATGTAAGAAAATTGCTACCTCCTCAAAAACACACCTGAAGTTGTGTTTTATTTCATTCACATGTTTGACTATCACTTTATTATCAGTCTGTCTACATCTCCAAACCTCAAAATGCTCTATTCCACCTCGTGATGTCATGTAGTGGCAGTTTTCAAGTTTACAGCTACGTTTTACCTTTAGTTTAGTGTGGATTGGCAATTCCAGGGCTGAAATGAAGGTGTGTGGAGTTTAAAAACACAGTGGAGCGCATGACATCACAAGGTGGAACATAGTGTTTTCTGTTGGAGAAAAGAACTCAGCCTAAATACGCAGAGTTTGTGTGTTAAAAATGTGTGAATGAAACAACAACACAACTCCAGGTGTGTTTGTGATAAGGAAACAACATTAGAACATAGAGCGGAAAATAGCGAAAAATATTGACGCTTAAAAAAAAGTTACTGCAATCACAATATGAGTCTCTTTCTGTTTTCCGAGAATCAGAAATCACATTTTAACATAAACTGCTTGGTCATTGTGTCCATAGTGTGGCATGATGAGGGTTCATAGATTTAATTTAGCCTCTGAAATGTAATTAACTGAAAATAAATGAACAAAACCCAACAACGCCGCTGCAGATGAACTAGAGAAAAATATAAAAGCCTGACAGGTTCAAGGGAGAGCCGTGTTTCATTAAAAGACTGAAAATGTTTTATAGACGTGATTAGTTTAAAGGTGTATTATGTAACTTTCAGGTTGGAGGTCCGGCGCCTGCTTGTTTCTATGGATATGTCATGGAATGTTCCACAGTATGACATTAAACAGTTCTACTTTACATTTATTTAATTACAGGTGGTTTTACTTCTCAAAAATACCTAGAAAAACAGACATTCTGACTGTGAGCGGGGTCGCCTCTTTACAGATCTGACCTGTAACTTGGTCTGGTTTAGTCTCCGTGAAGACAGAAAAGGTTAATGCCACACTGTGAAACATTCCAGACAAAGCAATAAGATATTAATAAACAAAAGCATTTGACAGACCCTCCACCAGAAAAGTTACACAATGCACCTTTATGATTCAGTTTGAGGTCAATTTTGAGGTCACTTTATGCACATTTATATAAACCTCACATCCTGTTGGTGTAACATGTAGTTTGCGTCTCGGGGCACACATGAGACAGTGGGGGTTTTAGTGTTGGCGCCCCCTGTTGGTTGGTGTGCAAACTTCAACTTGCCTATTTTCCGCTCTATGTTCTAATGTAGTCTCCTCGTGTTTTGTTTCATTCACACATGTTTAACACACAAACTCTGCGTATTTAGGCTGAGTTCTTCTCTCAAACAGAAAACACTCCACCTTGTGATGTCATGTGGTAATACAGGAAGTGCTCCACTGCGCTTTTAAACTCCATACACCTTCACTAGAATCATTTGGATAATTTCAGACCTGGAATTGTGAATCTCTACTGAACTAAACCTTAAATGTAGCTGTTAACGTGAAAACTACTACTATTCATACTATTTGTTGCAACCTCCCTGCGTTAAGTCACTCCCCCTTCAGAGCACTATGACTAATGAAACTACCGCACATCGCATCAGGTTTCTCAAGTTGCTGTGTACAGTTTTGTATCATGTTTTTGTGTATTTATGGAGAATAGGTGACGTAGGCTTGTGGGCGGAGCCTCGTACAGAATCGCACAGCTATAACCATAAGTGGGACTCGAATAGGACCTGGGAGAGATCACCAGATTACTCAAACACGCATGGATGACATCTACAACCTCTTCAGACACGTTTTTGATGGTAGAAAGCTCCAAAGAATCAGATCTTGTGTAATACCTCCTCTTGAAAACCCAAATCTTACAGAGTCACTTTAAGAATTGGAAGAAAACAGGTAAGTGCTCAAAGCTTACAGAAAATAAAACATTTGGTAAATACCGCAAAGCTTTTTATTGACATTCTTGGACAATATGCCGTATTTGTGTACACTTGGCTATTAGAGAAGATGCATTATAGAAACTTTTATTTTTTACAATTAAATGATGCGCTCCAACCCACAGCTGTGATTATAGACAACAAACCAGAGAGCAGCAATTTTCTATGAGAGAGAAGAAGGAGGGAGGGGCGTTTGGATGCCGTTCAGAATGTGTGTTTGTGATTGAGAGAAGCACAGGTGGATTTAGGATAGTTCAGTAGTCAGATGCACAGATTTGTTTTTGGAATTTTTTGGAATTAGCGATAGAGTTTCAATTCGCGTTTGTTTTAAAGGGACTACATTACGCTAGTTTCGGATCGATGTTCTAATGTAGTTTCCTCGTCACAAACAGACCTGGAGTTGTCTTGTTGTTTCATTCACACATGTTTAACGTACAAACCTTGCGTATTTAGGCTGAGTCCTTCTCTTGAACCGAAAACACTCCTTGTGATGTCATACAGGAAGTGATTTATTGTGTTTTTAAACTCCACACGTTTTCAATAAAATTTGGATTGTTTCAGCCCTGGAACTGTCAGTCTCTACTGAACTAAAGATAAAAGATAGCTGTTGATTCATGACATCACAAGGTGGAACAGAGCATTTTGAGGTTTGGCATGGCAAACACCGCGCGCTCTCTGATTGGCTGTCAGGTGTGTGGGGAGCAGTGTGGGACCATAAACCAGCCTTTAGTCCACAGGAAGTGTGCAGTTTAGCAGCTCTATTTGAAATGTGGATCACTTTCAAACTCCGCCCCTGCAGCCTGGTTTTTGTATCAGAAACACTTGGCTGTAATCAGGGCAGTTCTGTGTGATATCACCAACTACTTGACACTGCAGAGGCCACTGAAGGAGCACACACTTAAGATTGTTTTCACATACTGTACATTACTGAGTTACTGAGTGATGGAGGAGAAAAGCTTTCTGAACAACGCAGACCCAGACTCACCTGCGCAGACCCAGACTCACCTGTGCAGACCCAGACTCACCTGCGCAGACAGACCCAGACTCACCTGCGCAGACAGACCCAGACTCACCTGCGCAGACCCAGACTCACCTGCGCAGACAGACCCAGACTCACCTGCGCAGACCCAGACTCACCTGTGCAGACAGACCCAAACTCACCTGCGCAGACAGACAGACTCACCTGTGCAGACAGACACAGACTCACCTGCATAGACAGACCCAGACTCACCTGCACAGACCCAGACTCACCTGCGTAGACACACCCAGACTCACCTGCAGACAGACCCAGACTCACCTGCGCAGACACACCCAGACTCGCCTGCGCAGACAGACCCAAACTCACCTGCGCAGACAGACAGACTCACCTGTGCAGACAGACACAGTCTCACCTGCATAGACAGACCCAGACTCACCTGCACAGACCCAGACTCACCTGCGTAGACACACCCAGACTCACCTGCAGACAGACCCAGACTCACCTGCGCAGACACACCCAGACTCGCCTGCGCAGACACACCCAGACTCACCTGCGCAGACACACCCAGACTCGCCTGCGCAGACACACCCAGACTCGTCTGCGCAGACCCAGACTCACCTGTGCAGACAGACCCAAACTCACCTGCGCAGACAGACAGACTCACCTGTGCAGACAGACACAGACTCACCTGCATAGACAGACCCAGACTCACCTGCACAGACCCAGACTCACCTGCGCAGACAGACCCAGACTCACCTGCAGACAGACCCAGACTCACCTGCGCAGACACACCCAGACTCGCCTGCGCAGACACACCCAGACTCGCCTGCGCAGACACACCCAGACTCACCTGCGCAGACACACCCAGACTCGCCTGGGCAGACACACCCAGACTCGTCTGCGCAGACCCAGACTCACCTGCGCAAACAGCAGCGCCCATTCATATAATATACGTGATTTGAGCACTTTTTTACCCAATTCCAGCTCTGTTAATTAGACTTAGACAAACTTTATTGATTCACAAGGGAAATTATTTGGGCACAGTAGTTCACAGCATATTATAATAACAAAGATAAATGGTATAACAAATTCTAAATGAGTAGCAGAAATAGCAAGAGACTGATGTCAAATCAGGCATAATTATATAAATGTAAAACTGTCACAGACTGTGTAGGTCGGGCCTGAGGTTTTGACCAGAAAACTGCAAATGTACACAGTTTGCAGTAAAGTTGCCATAAAAATGACTAAAAACCAAACACCATACACACAGCTGAGTGCAAAAGGAAGATTCAGTGTTTAGCTCCACTGCAGACGGTGGATAATCATTGGAATTCATGTCATGTGAACGTCTCCATATTCAGTGTTTACAGTCCAGTCTGTTTAGCTCTGAGGTCAGACCAGATCAGGCGCTCTCCCAAACTCATTTAATCTGCCTCTCTTTCCTCTTTCTCTGTCTCTCTTTCACATTTTTTCAATATCGGCGCTGATATCTGATACCAGTACAGGATCGGTGCATCTCCAGTACATACGGTGCCTGTTTCCACCATTTCATTGTCCTGCTGCTGGAGAAGACCTGCTCCGAAGTCTCCTGTGATCCTCCTGTGATCCTCCTGTGATCCTCCTGTGATCCTCCTGTGATCCTCCTGTGCACTTTATTCACACCTCCTCCTTCTTTTTTTTATTTCTTGGTAAAATTGAAACTTAAAAAAGAAGTGGACCCCGCCATTCCTGTCTCAGTCTTCAGTTTTTAATATCTCTATGTCTGTCCTGTCTTCACCTTCCTTCTCTCTTCATCATTTACTCCACCTATCCACCCCCCCCTTCCTCTCCATCCTCCCTCTGTCTCGCTCTTCAGATTTAATTTACTCTGCCTCTGTACCTCCCCTTCTGCCTCTCTCTTTTCTTTTCTCTTCCCCTCACTCTCTTCCTTTCTCTCTCTCTCCTCCTGTCCTCTCTTCAAAACTCATTTACTCCACCTGTGTACCCTCCTTCTCTCCCTCTTCTCCTCCTCTCCCTTTCCTCCTTCCCTTCCCTTTCTCTCTACTCTTCCTCCTCTCTCCCCCCCTTTTCTCTCTCCCTCTCTCCTCCCTTCCTCCCCTTCCCTCTCTACTCCTCCTCCCCTCTTTCCTGTCCTCATCCCCTTCTCCTCCTCCCCCTTCTTTCTCTCTCTTGCTCTCTCCTTCTCCTCCCTTTCTTTCTCTCTCTCTCGCTCGCTCTCTCTGCCCTCTTTTCTCCTCTTCTCTCTCTCCTCCCTTCCTCCCCTTCCCTCTCTACTCCTCCTCCTCTCTTTCCTGTCCTCATCCCCTTCTCCTCCTCCCCCTTCTTTCTCTCTCTCTCTCTCCCCATCTCATTTAGCCTCGTCTCACCTCTCACCCCGCCGAGGACACTTCATTTCACACTCGTTTATCTTGCGTGCCAAAGGTCAGACAAACACAGCGCTGAAGCTTTTCTATCTCCTTCGTGTCATAACACATTTGGGGTTGCGGGTTTGATGCCCGGGCACAGGCTGGCTCTCTTCCCTTGTGCTTTTTCCACCGGCATTTAAAACCAGCCTGATGAATGAAACCTGACGGTCCTTTGGCAGCTGTCAGGGGGTCAGGTGCAGAGAAGTGTTAAAGCAGACGGACTGTGCTCGAGTCTCTTCTATAGTTATAATCTCTGACACCTGCGGATCATTATGTTTGAATTTGGACGTTTAAAATCACAATATTCGACTAAAACGACGTAATAAAAGAAACAAATCCAATGAATTCTGCGGTAGAAATATTCTCTGTCCCTCTCTCCGTCTGTCCTTCACTTCCTTCTGTTGTGTTCCTTCAGGACATACACTCTCTCTCCCCTCTCTCTGTCTCTCTCTCTCTCTCTCTGTCTCTGTGTCTCTGTGTCTCTCTCTCTCTGTCTCTTGTTCTCTCTGCCTCTCTGTCTGTCCCTCTTTCTCTTGGCCTCTCTCTGTCTCTCTCTCTATCGCTTTCTCTCTGTCCCTCGTTGTCTCTGCCTCTCTGTATCTCTCTGTCTCTCTCTCTCTGTCTCTCTCTCTCTCTGTTTCTCGTTCTCCCTGCCTCTTTCTCTCTCTCTGCCTCTTTCTCTCTGTCACTCTTTCCCTCTGCCTCTCTGTGTATGTGTGTCTCTCTCTCTCTGTCTCTCGCTCTATTGCTTTCTCTCTGTCTCTGCCTCTCTCTCTGTGTCTCTCTGCATCTCTCTCTGTCTCTTTCTGTCTCTCGTTCTCTCTGTCTCTCTCTCTCTGTCTCTCCCTCTCTCTCTGTCTCTCTTTCTCCCTGCCTCTCTGTCTTTCCGCCTCTCTCTCTCTCTGTGTGTCTCTCTCTCTGAGCCTCTTTGCTCTAAACCAGGGCTCGTCTGGGTTCTGATGGTGGCGCAGTGTTTTGACAGTGTTCATGTGAGGGCCCTGTCTGCTCCTGTCACACATGGAGACAGATGAAGTGTGTGTTTTTGTTTTTAAAATCACGGAGGAACCTGGAACTAAGAGAAAGCCCATAGACACACACACAAACATGGGGAAAAATGTAAACGAAACATGGAGAACAGTCTGGGAATCGAACAGAACATTTTGAGCTTTGGAGATGCAGACAGACTAATAATAAAGGCGTTACTCAAACACGTGGGAATGAAACAAAACACAACTCCAGCTCTGTTTTTGATGAAGTTACAACATTATAACACGACTTAAAGCTCACAAGAATTAGTTTTGTGTAATATAGTAAAAGTGTGACTAAACAAATGCACTTTTTTGGCTCCTAAACTGTGTATGGTGTCTGTTAATAGCACTGTGCATTGTTCCTAGTCATTTTTGGCAACTTCAACGCAAAAAAGTGGAATATTCCAGGAAAATATCTCCATGGAGACAAACATGGGACATTTCCAACTTTGCAACTTTGTAAAATTCTAACTAGCTGCAAATCGGACTCCATCAGTTTTATGGATCTGAGCCCGCACGAGGGAGAGGGTGAATGAGGTAACAGAGAAAGAGCATTTTTAGTCAATCGGATCGGAGTCATTTTAAGATTCAAATCCTCTTCTAAAATATTCTAAATACTGTGGCAGGTTTTTACAGGATTAGACGGAGAATTTGATGAGTGAGAAATAGAACAGATAAACACAGCGAGTCAATGATGAGTCAATGATGAAAATAATGATTCCAGTTATAATCATGTGAAGCTGTATCATGGTCCTTTTCTCACACACACACACACACAAAGAGTCTGAGTCTGGTGTGAGCTTCTTTGATTAAAGGTGCACTGCGTAACTTTTCTGGTGGAGGGTTTGTCACCTGCTTGTCTCCATGGAGATGTTGAGCCTGTCTCTATCTGCACAGTTAAACCTGGGTTTGTTTGCACTGTGCTGTCATCAGTGTGTTCAGTCCTCACAGTGTATGTGAGGCATGTGAGTCTGTGCTCCTCTCACTCTCTGCTGCTCCTCTCACTCTCCTTCTGTTCCTCTCACTCTCTCCTGTTCCTCTCACTCTCCTTCTGTTCCTCTCACTCTCTACTGTTCCTCTCACTCTCCTTCTGCTCCTCTCACTCTCTGCTGTTCCTCTCACTCTCTGCTGCTCCTCTCACTCTCCTTCTGTTCCTCTCACTCTCTCCTGTTCCTCTCACTCTCCTTCTGCTCCTCTCACTCTCCTTCTGTTCCTCTCACTCTCCTTCTGTTCCTCTCACTCTCTCCTGTTCCTCTCACTCTCCTTCTGTTCCTCTCACTCTCTGCTGCTCCTCTCACTCTCCTTCTGTTCCTCTCACTCTCCTTCTGTTCCTCTCACTCTCTGCTGCTCCTCTCACTCTCCTTCTGCTCCTCTCACTCTCTGCTGTTCCTCACTCTCTCCTGTTCCTCTCACTCTCTTCTGTTCCTCTCACTCTCTGCTGCTCCTCTCACTCTCTGCTGTTCCTCACTCTCTCCTGTTCCTCTCACTCTCTGCTGTTCCTCTCACTCTCCTTCTGCTCATCTCACTCTCCTTCTGCTCCTCTCACTCTCTGCTGTTCCTCTCACTCTCTCCTGTTCCTTTCACTCTCTGCTGTTCCTCTCACTCTCCTTCTGCTCATCTCACTCTCCTTCTGCTCCTCTCACTCTCTGCTGTTCCTCTCACTCTCTGTTGTTCCTCTCACTCTCTCCTGCTCGTCTCACTCTCTGCTGCTCCTCTCACTCTCCTTCTGCTCCTCTCACTCTCCTGCTGCTCCTCTCACTCTTCTCCTTCTCCTCTCACTCTCTCCTTCTGCTCACTTTTGTCACTGTTTAATCAGTTCATGGAATTACATTTAACCACAGTTTACTCTTCAGAGTTATGTGTTTTTTAAAAGAACTCCCTGTAAGATTCGGATTCTAAACTCCATAAACCTGAGCTGTCTGTGTCCTCAGATACGAGGGAAACATGTTCAAATGAACCTTTTACTGATCGCAGTTGTAGTGCTGATTTATTCTTGTGTCATTTTCACACTGTCACTAGTTTGGTCGATGTAAAAGAGTCATATTGAAACCGGAGGTCTCAGAGAGGCTCCGCTTTCTCTGGAGCGGGAGGAGTGAGATGTGAACATGGCCGATCTCCTCAATCCATGATGACGGTAATTACTCTGGAGTTGGGTTAAAAAGCATTTGGATCATGTATTTGAATGAATGAGCGCTGTAGAGATGTTTGACATGTTTGTCTGGCAGTTTGAATCATTTTCAGTGACACACAGATTTTTAAAAATCTATCTCAATAATATGATTATATTTTAATTTTCCATTTGAAAAAATAAAAAATGATTTAATTAAGAAATGTTTGTCACTATTGATTTCATGAACACAAACGATACAGACCGTGCCACTAAACACAAAAATATTCACATTTCTTCCTCCAAAGTCTTCCACCTGCTCCTCTGAGTGTCGAGCGCTCCTGTCTGTGTGATCGTTCACACCTGTGCAGCTTCCACAAGGACAATTCTACCAAAAAAGGCAAAATGGGAATGTGGCAAAGACAAAATGAAAAAGAAAATGTTAAAAACTGAAAGAGCTGTTTAAAACTGGATTTTGTTTTTCAAATACAACAGAAACAAAATTCAAATTCACAGACACGTGTCACCAGGTGTGTTTGATGATCACATTTCTCTTAATCAGATCTCACTATTATAATCTGATTATTCCAGTGATGGACCAAATGTTTTCTCTTTACATTTTTGCCACTTTAATTTCGTCTTTTGCATCTTTTCCCTTTTCAAAACCTGCACAGATTCCTCACATTAGCTCAAATAGTTTACACGACATTTCAATAATCCGCTGACTCTAGAAAACAGATTGTGTACAAGAAACAAATACACTCATCAAAAAGGCGACTGTTCATTTAATTTAAAACAAAAACACCAAATGAGTTGTTTAACCCTTTAATGGTTTTCTCAGCCATACAGTAGAGTATTTTAAGTCACTGTCTTTCATTGAAAACTTAGTTGAGCTGAACCCAAACTTCTCCAGGCTTCTCTTCATGTGGTAGAGGTGCACTGTGCTACAAAAGCCACCAGGGGTCCCTCTGCTTTTTCACAGTGAGACGTGTGATCCTTACGTCCTTCCTTCCTTGCGTCCTTCATTATGTGCATCTTTGCATCCTTCCTTCCTTCCTTGCATCCTTCCTTTCATGCATTCTTGTGTCCTTCCTTCCTTATGTTGCGTTTTTGCAACATTTTCTGCGTTTTTGCATCTTTGCGTCCTTCCTTTCTGCATTCCTGCATTCTTGCGTCCTTCTTTTCTGCGTTCTTGCATCCTTGCTTCCTTCCTTTCTGCATTTTTGCATCCTTGCGTCTTTCCTTTCTGTGTTCTTGCATTCTTGCGTCCTTGCTTTCTTGCCTTGCCTTGATTTTTAAAGCTGCAACAATCAAATACCACAGTGATTATAGCCTGTGGCCCTTTCTTCCTTGTATCCTTGCATCCTTGTGTCCTTGCTTCCTTGCCTCCTTGAAATGAACTGAATAAATGCTAAAGCACATTTTTAAAACTTTAGAGCGACTTCAAACTGTTTTCTCATACACTGATATGCAAATTAGCCACGTGTGTCTGTAACAAGTCTCTTTAGGGTGAATTTTTAAGTTCAGACACAGTTTTGAGATATTACTTTAGCGAACACATCCCTGAACGGATTATTTTTATTGATACTTTGCAGTGACATCAAGGCGAACTTCATGTATGTCTATGGCGGAATGTTCAGCAGACACCATTGGGACAAAACGCAACATCAGACATTTTCTGAGTCTGTAATCATTAAAAAATATGCGTAGCCGTGTGGTAGAAATGTCACTTTAGGGCATGCGCTGGTACATATGATAACTGGTGTTATTTCTCAGTTTACAGCATTGCTAATGGACACGATAATGGACATGATAATGGACATGATAATGGACAGGAGCGTGTAATAAACAGCAGACCGGCTGTGTGCTATATAAGGCGGAGTGTTGTTAAGATGATGAATGGAAGGACACAATGTGAATAAAAGACTGAACCTATGGATATAGTGACAGTGTGCAGTAACTAGAACGAGTGTGTACTGAGACTCATACAACACATCTCTCATTAATATTCACAAATGCACAGAGGGTGATCTATAAATAGTCATTTGTATTTTGGTCTTTACAGATGTGTATTTGTAAATATATCTTTTTTATTTGCAAAAAAAAAAAAAACATTTGTAAAACTGAAAATTCAGTTTGTAAAATGTGATTCACATTTGTGGATCACCAATTACACAAATTCACCGATTTCCTCTATGACGTATTTTTAAGACATTCTTTTTGCCAATCCAAAGTGGTGTGTGCGTGAGTGCTGGTGGTGGTCGGAGGGGCAGATCGGCAGCCTCACTTCCGTCAGTGTGCCCCAGGGCAGCTGTGGCTACAATAGTAGTTTACCACCGCTGAGTGTGGAGTGAATGAATAATGCCCTGTAAAACGTCTTTGTGACAACAGCTGTAAGGTTTATTGTCCACCTCATCTGAGCAGCTGTAACGTGTTTCTGCCTCTCAGCAGCTATAAGGTTTGCCTGTCTCTGTGTTGTAGAAGGGTGTACTCCTCTGAACAGCTGTAAGGTTTATTCTCCTCCAAACAGCTGTAAGGTTTGCCTCTTCCTGTAAAGCAGAAGGCTGTTTCCTGCTTTGAACAGCTGTATTCTCCTCAGAAAGTAACTGTAAGGCTGTCCATCTTTGTTCAGCAGCAGGCTATCTTCGACACTGAACAGCCTATCTCTGTTTTCCCACCCTGCCTGTATGAATGTGGTGTGTGTCTGTGTGTGTGTGTCTGTGTGTGTGTTTGCGTGTGTGTGTGAGTGATTGGTGAGGGCTGGAGGTAGTGATGGCAGCAAAAGTAGCTCACCACCGCTGAGTATAGGCAGAATGAGGAATGACTACAGTGTGGTGCTTTGAGAGACTGAAGTGTCATATATTATAGCAGCTGTAAAGTTTGTCTTTCTCTGTGTACATGGATTTCAGCTTCTAGTTATATGCAACATTTTGAGAACTTTTTCCTATTCAAAAGATGTAATATTTAGCTTTAAAGTGGAACTAAACACTAAATTAGCTGTTTTTGGTACTGCTACTGCTGTTTATGGTGTTTGAATAGCAATGTCTACTGTTCCAAGTCATTTTTACCAACTTAAATGCAAAATAGGTGCAGCTTTTTGGTTAAAACGCCGAAATCCAAGTTTGTGTTGCAGTTTCAAGTAGTTGGTGACATCACAAAAGAATCCCTAACCCGTTCGACCAATCACACTGCTCCTTATACCTCCAGACTCTTCTGCCAGCGGAGTTTACGTTTTTGCTCCCACTTTAAATTGTTAATCGCTACGGCAACGGTCCTAGTCATTCTGAAACCCACTGATAGCAGCAGGGTTTATTCTCATCTGATCAGCTGTAAGGTTTGTCCATCTCCGTGTCCTCTTTTTGGACAATACCACAAATAAACTAAGAAATTCAGGAAAGCTTCATTTCTGCCCTGTGAATATGGCTTTTTAAGTATCGATACCTGCTCAAATGAGTATCTAGTTTTGATACTTTTGACAAACTTTCTGACCAACCAAAACCTTCTCTAACTTCTAACTTGTGTTCTTTTTGTTCACATTAAACCAAAGCCAAAACTACAGTTCTGGCGTGAGTTTCCATTCATCTGAGCAGCCCGTCACATCCTGACCCTCGTGTTGCCGGGTCAGACGTGTGGACAATTACCCCCCCTGACCCCCTCGACCCCTCTGACCACCATTACGCAGAGGTCAGAGGTCACGGCGTAATTATCAGCAGCCTCCATCCGCCTCCACACCGGCTCTCGCTAATGAAGCTTTAGTGCAAATCTAACCTGAAAGACGCTGCCTGCTCGTGTGTCCGCTCCGTCACTCTCAGCCAATCACAGCCGGCCAGCTTTGCCTCTCGACCAATCACCTCTCATGTTTTCTCTTTTGTGTAGCAACATCAACTTCTCGAGGGGAAAAAATCGTGGACTTGACCCAACGCAATCACAACACAGTGGTTCAGTGTTGAGCAGTGGTCCCTAACGTGGCACTCGACAAACTGAACTGTCAAAACTCTGAACAGACTTCTACTCATGAGTCTGGGCTCGAGCTGAAAGTGATCAGAACCAATGATCGGAGAGTTCAAATAAGAGTTCAAATAAGTGTTACAACAGCTGAACAAAAAATCAAATCGACTGAAAAATCAATCTTTAGTTGAATCCAGACATCTTCCCTGTCCACAAATGCACAAAGCGCTTCCTCTACACGTTTTTTACAAACTAAATAATCTGTGTTTCTTCAAAAATAGGCTGAAGTACGTCTGTCTGCGTCTCCATGTTTGTTTTGGTTCGTTTGGCGCTGGCTTGCTGCTCTGTGATTGGCCTGTTACATACAAACACTTGAGCTGGAGCTGAACATGATGGATTTTCAAGAGTTTGGGAAGTCTTGCTCGCAATGCTAAGTGATCCGCTAACCCAAAGGACGGAGGATCGATTCCTGCTCACCGTGTCCTCAGGAAAGATACTTTACTCACATTGTCTAGTATAAATGTGGTGTGCGTGTGTGTGTGTGTGCGTGTGCGTGTGTGTGTGTTAGCAGATTAGCAGCCTCGCTTTAGTCAGTCTGCATGAAGAATGACACAGTGTACCTTTGAGAGACTTTAACCTGTGAAGCATGTTACGTGTAAGGTATTATCCACACAAGGAAGCATCTTTAGAGTCTAAATGTTTGTCACCTTTAGAAAAGAGAGATAAATGTAGCATATATGATTGGTGAGTACAATACCACCAATAGTACAGCAATTTCCCCATTGTGGGACAAATAAAGGATTATCTTATCTTAATACAACAGAAATGGGGGATAGGCTCGTGTCAGAAAACCTAATAGTTCAGCTCAGGGAGGGAAGTGGAACACAGTTTAAAATACAACACCAGGAGTCTGTAGTACAGTGCAGTGCAGTGTACTGAGTGAGGGACTGACAAACAAGGGGATATTCACAATGTATACAATATTTACAATATGTACAGACAAAGAATAGTCCCACCATCGGCTGGTTGTCGTAGTAATTCAGTTTAATATTGTAGTTGTAGTAGTTGTAGTAGTCGAAGAGCTTATATTGTCCAAGCGAGTAGTGAGTGCATTTGACCCAGTCTTTCGGCAGCTTCAGGGTGTCGGGTTCTGTGTGGGGAGCAGGCTTGTAGAAGGTCGTAGAAGGTTGTAGAAGATGGTGCTTTAGCTTTGGGCAGATCGCCATCAGATTCAACTGGACGAATGTGATGGATGGAGCGACAGATGGAGAGATGGGCTGACATGAATGGATGAATAAATCCCAGAAAGTATGGAACCTTGCCAAGTTCATTCTTTGTTTTTCGTGCATAAACGTTGACACTGAAGCGTCACACAAATGGCAGAGGTGTCCGAGTAGCGGCTCCTGTCGTCATCACATTAAAAAGGAAGTAATGCCGTGGAACTCTCGCAAGAGCGCTACAAAGTCCTGCAATATTTCGGACTGCAAGATGTAACAGAACAGGCAGAGAGGTGCGGAGAACCCTAAAAATCACCCGGGTTACATAGAGAAGCATTAACGGTTCTATATTTTGTATCATTTAAGAATTTTTGCTATGTAGTTCCTCTTTAAGCTATGATCCTCAAAGCAGTAAGATAAAGATAAGTAAAAAATACGGAATGCGATTTGTGCACTAAAATGATCCAAATGAATAAGAGACACACATGAAACAAAATGCACACTTCAAATCTGGATCTAGAAGAACATGGGACCTTTAAACTGATTTTACGATGTATTGTGCGTGTCTAAAACAACTTCTTTTCTCTTGTTTCCCACTTTCTCCTTTTAAAGACAATTCACCAAAACACAGAGTCATTTAGAGCCCAAACAAAACATAAACCCATCTCCATAGTGCAGATCTGTGGAGTCTGAAGCGCATTACTCCTTTGAAATGTGCCCAAATAGCAGGTCTGATGCTGCTGTAATCACTGTGCTGGTGTTTTTGGAGCCAACTCGTCCAGTCGGAGCTAATGCTGAAGCTTACCGGAGTGTTTGAGAGTTCTTCTGTGAAAACTGATCCATACTAAATAATATGGATAAACAAAAATGGGAAAATGAAGTTGTTATGGCGACGCTGGAGGTGAACATTAAAAGAGGTGTGATTTGGAAACTTTTTGGTTGTTTTGTTTAACGTAAATATAAGGAAAGGAGGTTGTTTTGGATCATTTAAAGTCTCTCTGTCTCACTCTCTGTCTCTCTCTCTCTCTCTCTTGGTCTCACTCTTTCTCTCTATTTGTCTCTCTCTCTTCCTCTCTCTCTCTCTTTGTCTCTCTCCCCCTCTCGCTTTGTCTCTCTCTCTCTCTGTCTCTCTCTCGTCCTCTTTCTGCCTTTCTCCCCCCTCTCTCTGTCTCTCTCTCTCTTTGTCTCTGTCTCTCTCGCTCTGTCTCACACTCTGTCTCTCTCTCTATTTGTCTCTCTCTTCCTCTCTGTCTCTTCCCCCTCTTTCTGTCTCTCTCTCTCGCTCTGTCTCATTCTGTCTCTCTCTCTGTCTTCCTCTATCTGTCTCACTCTCTTTTTCTCTCTGTCTCACTCTCTTTTTCTCTCTGTCTCTCTGTTTGTCTCGCTCTTAGTCTCTCCCTCTCTCTGTCGCTCTCTTCCTCTCTCTGTCTTTCTGTTTGTCTCTCTCTCTTCCTCTCTCTCTTTCTTTCTTCACTTCTCATCTCATCATATCCTCAGACTTCTCTCTCTCTCTCTCTCCACCTCTCATCATATCCTCAGACACCTCTCTTTCTCTTTCTTCACTTCTCATCATATCCTCAGACGTCTCTCTCTCTCTCTTTCTCTCTCTTGCTCTCTCTCTCTCTCTCTCTCTCTGTCTGTCTCTCTCTTTTTCT